>CM076982.1:38791737-39126737 GCA_039105355.1 Benthosema pterotum | reverse complement strand
ACTAGTAGAGTGATATATAATGATGGGATGACAGGGAAGGCTTTCTGGTGAGTCACAGTAGACCACACTTGTATGGTTTCTGAAGTCCAAAAAGATCAACTCAAACTTCAGTGGGAACTAGGACACTGTCTGGGACATCTGTTTTGTCCTTTGTTTAGGGTAAAGCGCCTGAGTCAAGTCACAAGTATTTGGGCACAATTAACGACCGACCCTACTTTTTTTTAAGCATTTGAGGGGAATCAGGCAGAGAGGGGGGCAAGCATGGATTGTTCCATAGTGTTTATCAGCTGGTATAGTGGGTTCATATGCCTCGACTTTACTCATTTAACTTGCCACACTGGCCAGCCTGTGTGAACTTTCGGCTTATTGATTGTAGCACATTCACATTATAGGCAAATAGAGGGTTCACTCAAACAGGCGTCATCCCAGTGTGAGGTTACATTCTGGTTTAAGTTCCGACGGTTAGGTTTAGGTCTATCGGACCACTGATATGTGGGCCAAAATGTGTGCACCCTGTCCGATTGTGCAATCTGAAAGCAAACTCCACTTGCACTAAAGTTTTATTTATCTGCCAGGGGCGGACACTTGTGAATTGTGAACACTTTGTGTCCGTCAATACCTGCACGCTTAGATGGTGTTTATTTTACGTTCAAATTAATTTACTCGACTGTGAAGACGAAAGCGAGGTGAAAAGGATAAGTTACAGCCGTTTATCGCTTGATCGTTTTGCGGAGCTGCCGTTGCTCCAGACTGTATGAGGGAAAATATTTGAAAATTTGCGAGACTACTACTGTGAAAAGTGCATTTTCCGGATGAACGTGAAGTCACAGGACATGAGATCCTGTACTGTACTCAAAAAGCACACTAAATGCATGCGCACACATACAAACGCGCACACACAGCATAAGTTTACATTTGCTTCTGTGAGGGCATCGGGGGAACAGTTTGGCTTCTGTACGCAGGACTTGGGAAAGAGAGGGAGCATGCTCCGTTAACGTGCATATTTGTGGGTAATATTTATGTGAGCTTGTTTGTTTTAAGCATGTGTTTATGCAGGTGTTTATGTGCACTGGGAGTTAGGACAGTAAACTCCAGGGAGAGATGGAGCACGAGGGAGGTAGATAGACAGAGAGACAGATGGAGGGAGTGGGGGGGGTAGAGAGAGAGTTGGTAGAAGGCAACTAATTAGGAACTGACAACAGCTGTCCCAGAGGTAAAACTAAGGTGATGTAGCGTGTTTTGTGTGTGTGCGTGCGAGCGTACGCATGCGCTGTTAGAAGCTTTCTAGGCACAATCAGACATAGCCGGATGGACACAGACTTCAGTGTTCAAGTCAAGTGACACCATTTAGCCCAAGGCTTCGCTCCAATCAAACCATTAGGCCACATGCAGACGACGACACACACACAGAGCGTGCGCGCACACGTACACGCACACACACACACACACACACCATACAAACACAAACTTCCCCCCGACAGCACCCATGGTCGACTGCCAAGCCAACGCATAATTTTATACAACTTTCTTCTGTTACAGTTTAACAAAAAAGCATGTTCCCCTCATGTATTAGGAAGACACCATCAGACATGTGTTCAAGTAATGTAATGTAAACTGTCTGGGGTGTACATGAGCTAGAGTAGACGATATAATAAACTATCCCTTTAACGGTGCAAGGGTTTTAGATTTTTTTCTGCTGTTCAATCAACTATCTGGCGAGGCGTTTTGATCAATGCAGTCACTATAAACTACTTTCCAAAGTTGGCTCACGAGGAGGAAATGCAATTACACCCTTATTAAGACCACTGCCCCAAATCCTCCCCCGGCCTCCCCCTTGTCATGCTTTTCCATACAGCCGTTCTCCTTTTCATATGGAAGTGGAATCCCCATGCATTCATTCATACCCTCTCCCCCATACAGTCCTCTAGCCTCCACTCTCCTGATCCACATTCCACGCTGGCCTCCTTTCTAGATTCTTTGGGCTCTCACAGTGCAGAGCAAAATCGTAATGCACGTCTAAAACATTGATGCGCAACGCAGTAGCGTGCTGGGCCGATCATAAAATCCATTTGTGATGAAGATCATGGACCGTTTATTCAGGAAAGGATGATGATTTGGTTTACTCAGTACAGACCTCTTCACCTAGCCTGGATCCAGCCCTGAATCATCACCTTGAAAAATACTACCCTATTTTTTCCCCCTGCGACTCAATGACTGGTGTTGTTCGTATAAGTTGAAAATCCAACTACAGCAGCTAATTGGCCGACAGCCATTCAAAAGTGTCGCTTCTCCAATGCTCCTTTATAGAAGCGCCAGGTTTTATAAACATCATTATCCGACATATTTTGCTGAGTTTGTTCACATGCTAGTGACACTCAGCTCCGTTTGTTTGGTTAGCAACCGGGCTAGCACATTAGCCATTAATGACAAGAACATTGTCTGCTTTCCCAATATTCTTATGGGTTGGTATGAACCAATCACTGCGAAGACTGCCACTTTGATAACACCCATCCCAGACACTGCTGTGGTGGGGAGGGAACTCAGTTTGAATAATGAAGGGAAACGAGGTGAAACAAAATGATAATTCAGACTGAGGTCAGGCTACACTTCACCACCTTCCAACGTATCTTCATAATATTGGTCATCACTAGTGTGCATGATAAAATACGACTATTTCTTTTTCTGCTCAGTCTGTCTCTCACAGGAGGGTTGTGGGCAGTTCAGAAACCCATCTTTAACTAGGTATCTGTCCGTAGATAAGTAGTGAAGTGGTCGTTTAACGTTTTAAACGTCCACTCTGCTTTTACATTTAGGTGGCTTGATTTAAGATGCACAGACAGGTCAAAGATTCAGGATTCTCTGATATCAAAGAGCGCCGTGCACACAATGCACATCCCAGGTCTGCTTCCCTGCAGTAAAAATGTCTTCAGTCCAAAGCTAAGTGAGCCTGCAGAACAAAAGAGAGCATCAAGAATGCACCATGAGTCATTTCCAGGCCCCCCGGGTCTGCGGCGCATTAATTAAGCAACATGGCATAGTTATTCTCTTGCATGGATGGACACACATACACACACACAAACACACACACTTTGTCCTGCACAGTATGAAACAGAGTCCCAAAAAAGTGAAACTCTGCAGGGTCTGAACGACCCGAACCTCCTCTATGCTACAGTATCTACAGCCCACCCCATCCCCTCAACACTCTCCCTCTCTCTCTCTACTACCACTAACTGCTCTGGGTTCCCTCCATTTTCCTCTGCAGAGGGACAAAGCCCGAGATGGCCAGCAGCTCTCATACAGAGCTGTCAGTCACGGGCAGCGTTGCCAGGTCTATGAACTCAAAGCCACAAAACACATTGTAGGGCACCAATGATACGTTCGCTATATATTTGAAAATAGTCTTTATTTCCCCCCCGTCTTTTTTATCCCACGGTTTTGTGGCCGATTTTTCAGCCGGTGCCAATTGCCTATCCTGATGCAACAGAAAGGCCTTTTCGGCACTAAATTTAAAACAAAATTAAAAACAACCCACAACTACAAATACTCACAGAAGCAACTTTACTAGTATCACTAGTATCCCAACAACACTTATAATGAGCAAACTTAGAATAAGCAAACATGGCAGACTAGCTAACAGTCAGAGGCCAGCTCACTGGCCCCCATGCTCAGTCAGGAGATCCCTCTATTGTCCAAAAGCCAGCGTTGCCATGATGGCCTACAATAAGCAACTTTGGTCTTATTTTCCTGTCAAGTTGCTTGAAAATATTGTATTGGTAATTACTGTTTGCAAGTTGGACTTTTTTTGTACAGTTGCTAGCTAGTCATTTAGGATTGCGTTTCTTTTTATTGTTGTTTAAACCATGAGTTTCAATAAATTAACAAAAAATGTTTTGTGGTGGGAGTCCTGACCAAGATTTCTGTTGTTCATTTTTTAAAATAATTTAAATTGTCAAGCGTTTTGAGCATTTAACTTGTAACTGGGATCGGCTATGTTCACATAGCCAACAGTACTCATGTGTCCTGGTGGTCGCTTCTTTTGTGGCTTGTTTTCCTGGAACTGGTTACCTATTTCTGCCACAAAATATGGCAACCTTTTCCAAAGGCCACCACAGAGCAGGGAGGAGGAGGAAGAGGAGGAGGGGGATGACTTGAAAGGCACAAGGGGGATCACAACAAAAGCAGGATTCTGGTAAGAACGGGATAGAGGAAAGTGAGTTTGGAATATGGGAGGGGGACCGAGAGAGGGATGAAGCATTGTTAATGGAGAAGGATGGGGGGTTCACTTGTGTCAATGAAGCCTCGCCAGTATAACCCCCCCCCCCCCCCCCCCCCCCCACACACACACACACACGTCTCAACTAGGCCTGTCACAATTCCTTGAGAAACCAATCAGCATAATCGTGTCCATTTGAAAACTTTGCATTTATTTAAACATTTACTGAATTCATTGGAAATAGCCGACGTACACAACAACAATGCAATAATTTATGTTATTCAGTAAATATGCCTGTTATGTCCTTGTATTTCTTTGTCATTGTATTGTATTTGTGAGTCCTTCTTTTGATTTGTTATTACGGTGTGTTCAGCAACCAAAACACAACTAGATGGCTTAATTGCAATAACCTGCCTGGAATTGTGGAAAAAAGCAAAATAATTGGGCGTGTGGGGCTAAAATGGTGGTCCGTGGCTTAAATTCTGAATAAATAGTGGGCCCTGGAATCAAAAAGGTTGAAAACCACTGCCCTAGACTAGAGTAGACTCAATAACAACGTGATTCGTCCCCTACCATTACAGTTAGGAGTGGTACAGTCCTGGCTGGTTTACCATGGCTCCTCTAACAACCTACATAAATGTCACTGTGCTGCACTTCCTCCTGCCCTACCTACCGCAACAATCCCCATGTGACTTGTTGCAGCTCAGGTGCACTGCAAAATGACTGTGTGTGTGTGTGTGTGTGTGTGTGTGTGTGTGTGTGTGTGTGTGTGTGTGTGTGTGATGTGAACGGTGTTATCAAAAACAAACTGGCAACACACTACTACTAGCACCCTGATGCCACGTGTGTCTCATTTAAAAAAGGGAGCATACTGTATCTAATCCTATTAACTTAACACACATGCACATTAGCAGCACACAGCTCTCGGGGGCATGTTTAAAAGGTGTGTGTACGTATGGGGGGTTGGGACCCATTATTTCTGACGAGTCCATTTTCTTAATAAATGGACAAATGGACCGGCCATTTAATTGGTTATCATTTAAATTTAAAGTTTTCCCCAAAGTTGCCCAAACTTTGGATCCTAAAGTTTGGGCAGTTTTAAGTCATGTCACAATTTGCGTTGGTAGAGACGCAGGTGCGATATGAAACATCGGAAAAATAATGAACGCAAACTCGTTCTAGAACCAAAGCTCTTTTTGGTGGAAAAGGGGCCTGACACTGTAATTAAAGCAGTTCCAGAATCACGTCCAACATCTAACCAGATACATCCGAAGTTTGTATCTGGTTCCGGATCCCAACATTGCCTCGAACTAGCCTGGATCCAAACACACAGGCGCAGCTCACTCTGAGTGTCTCTTATCACCTATGATAAGTAGTTTCTTTCATCATCATCTTCTGACATATTGTTCTGCATTTCTTCACATGCTATTAACGCTCGTCGTCTGCGTTTGTGTGGCAAACGCTAGCCCATCAGCCACATGATTGACAACGTCTGCTTTGACAGATGCAGATGCAGGCACATTGTGATTGTTCGAGGGGAATTCTAATCCCCTCCCCCATGAAATCGCTCAGACAGGGACAATGTCAGCCTCAAGCTTCAGGAAGCTGAGCTCAAGTCTGATAATCAGACTAGCCTGGGACCACATAGGCTGAACACTGCAGGCCACACAGAGATGAGGGTGTGGCCCGTAGCCTGCATGACTGACAGCCCCGCTTACACAACACTTTACACCTGTCCCAGCAGTCTCTTTGATCTACCTGCACACACAGCAAACCACTACAGGTATAAAGCCAGGTGACACACAGTCTAGTCCAGGGAAGTATGGACCTAAGGCATCTCACCATTATAAAATTAAAGCTGACAATTTAATTTGAGAGCAAATATTTCATAGTCTTTTGGGAATTAACGTATGAAGAATACATTTCCGTTTCAAACAATGCACAGGTAAATAGCAGATCTACAGGATTACAACATGTCACACAGTGATGCAAGCTGGTAAATCTGTTATTTTAGCTTTATTAATGTATGGAAAGGTCTCAACATGGAAATGATTATGGCCATTATTAGAGAATAACTGATTATCTCAAACAATTGAGATTAGACGATTATGTAACAATTGTGACAGGCCTACTACCTACAGTCCTATAGGCGTCAAACTCGATAGCGAAGAGTGGGAGGGACAGGCGAGGAGAGTGAACTCGCAACCCATCTAGGCAAGTAGATTAAGCAACGCTACGCCTTGAGTTGACACATTTAGATAACCGCTATGCTCTAGTTAGAGTAAATAACAGGCTTGCATAACAAGGGAGTAAGGAGTTTTGGGGTGCAAGGGAGGGATTTTTTCTTTACTGACCAAAACAGTAAAACAGAAACTTGTAGAGAGTAGACTGCTCCGGTCAGCTCCGTTGCAGCAGCAACAACACTCTCGCACTCACGTCTCATAATAACTCATAACCGCTTCCACTCCATAAGAGGTGCAGGAGAACAATGCTTGTGTTATCTCGCACGGAGAAGTGGAAGCTGCACTCTAGCAGCACTACTGGTACACGCTGTGCGAAGACAGACATGCTCTGCACACACCCACGCACGCACGCACACGCTGCAAGGTCGAGTGCAGTACCTACTAGTGAACCTGAACCCTGCCATCGTGTAGGTGTATCCACTATAGCAGGGTTTTTCAACCAGTGGTCCGGGGACCAGCAATGGTCCTTGAGAGTTGGTTAACCAGATGTAGCTCTTTGAGAGCGTAAACATGAAACCAAATGGACCCGCATGTCTACACTCTCAAGAGTTAAAATATTCATCATCTGAATTAGCCCCAAGTCTACACAACTAGAGAATGTAGCAAAATAAATCTTTAGTTTTGTGTCTGTGGGGGCTGACATGTTCTCAAATGGTGGTCCGTGGCTCAAATTCTGAGTAAATAGCGGGACCTGGCATCACAAAGGTTGAAAACCACTGTATACGCTATATAGTAGCTATGCAATAGTATTCCCAGGCTCACTCTTAAGATGAAGTGAGAAGAAGAAGTGGATAGCACTGGGAAGGGGGCGGGGCCTGTGACATAATATGGGTTAAGAGCTGGAGGAGTTCCATGGCAGGTGTGGGACGTTACATTAAACCAACAACTCAATAAAACAAACCTGGCGACTGCACAAAGTAATGCTACGATAAACAGAGCTTATTCATAAGTGTCACTTTTGTTTATACCGGTGTAAGCTGTGCACTGTGTGTGCACATAGGCAATATTTTTTTAGGGATCCCTGGCTAATAAGACAAATATGACTTAAAATATTACACTTGCCCTTGTCGCAACTAAAATTATGAATTAAAAACAATTTTTCACTCAATAGGGACTACTGTCAGAGGTTGGCATGCTGTCTAGCCCTATGGAATGATGGAGTGGATATGCTAATGAAAAACATCATAATACTTTCTAGTGAGTTAAGAGCTTCAAAGAAACATTCTTCACATGTTTTATTATCACATCGTGCGTGCAGGCTAGACCACAAGGATATACGACATCATCAACTTGCGACAAGATTCGCTATTCATTTAACGCCAACTTATACAACGTATAGCCAGGGATCCTAGTAGTACTCTGTTCACATTTTTAAAGGATTTTTAAAGGGTTAAAGGTTTTTTTTTTTGGGGGGGGGGGGGCAATATCCATCACATACAAGATTTTGTATTCATTGTGTTGCCAAACATCAGAGCCGTTGGCTTGAGTGAGAAAAGATTAAAGACGGGGATGAGGAATGGGCCGCTACATCGTGTGACATTGAGTCAGTCTCGATGCGGTGAATGCGGTTCATTCACCCCCGAAAAAAGCAGATGGGAGCATGAGTAGCCGAGTGGTCCAAAAGAAAGAAAGAAAAACGGACTCCTAAGCTTGCACCTCACGCTCCCACGCCATTGGCTGTGGTGCGTGCTGAGCTGACTCAGTCAGCACCATCCATATCTTTCCATTGACTCACTAGTCGGCCACTCGTCACAGAGTTCATGCACAAGCGTTTTTTTCTCTCTCTCTCTCTCACTCAAACTGAATCGGGTCCAGACATTGTCCGGGTAGAGGCGACGACGGAATGAGTCGTTTTTGTTTGAGTTTTTTTCTGGTTTCTGCTGCGGTCTCCTCTTAGGAGGCCTGTTGGGGCTGTTGTTTACACAGGGAGCTGTATTGTTCGGAGCAGACACAGATGCACATTAGAGAGAGAGGGAGAGATGGGGAACAAAGAATGGGGCAATATGAGAGAGAGAGTGAGTGAGAGATAGACTGAGTGCCTGACCTCTGACCTGCACGCTCTTTTTTTTAACAGAACATGCTGTACGATTCTTTTTGCATCTCATCTATGAGTGTATTATGTTTCCACAGTCAGGTGCTGAGGAAGCAGCTCTTAAATCTCAGCTCACTCCTCTCACTCTCCGGGTGCTCCAGTTGTATGTATGTGTGCGTGTGTACTGACCAGGGGAGAAATGTCTAGGGTTGGTGGTAAAGCCCATGGCCCTCGGTTTGTCTTTCTGTCCCTAAGAAAGGTCAAGTTCACGTCTCCCCTGAGGCCACGGTTGCTTTGATGCCCCGCCTGTCTGCACTTCCCCAGCTGATTGTACCGTTTTTTTTCCTTTTCCTCTGCCTCTTTCCTGTCAATAAACTTGTATTATTTTAAACCCTGGGGCTATTTTCAGATGGTGAATTATGAAGTGTATTGTAATACTACCGTAATCACTAGGATTTATGTAGTAGCCCAAAATCACTTTGCACAGTATAGAAAAAACAAACACTTAAAATGGATCAGCATGTTAAAATATTAGTGCCTCACCGAATACAGGAAACACCGAAAACCAAGTGTTGAATAGCCAAATATGATTATTATATATTTTTCCTATCATTGGCGTTATTAAAGAGATAACTTCAATAATAATCACTTATGGGTCAATAAAAGATTTATTCACCAGTTTTGAGTAATGTGTGAATTGCATACACTACTACAGTGGTTTTCAACAGGTGGTCCGGGGACCACAAGTGGTCCCTGAGAGGCTTCCAGATGGTCCCCAGCTAAGTTGGTAAACCAGATGTAACTCTTGAGAACATAAAAATGGACCCTTGCGGGTCCATTTGGTTTTATTTTTTACGCTCTCAAGAGTTAAAATATTCATCATCTGAATTATCCCAAGTCTACACATCTAGAAGATGGACAAAACCAAAAGAAATCTTTAGTTTTGGGGTCTGTGGGGCTAAAATGTTCTCAAATGGTGGTCCGTGGCTCAAATGCTGAATAAATGGTAGGCCCTGGTATCAAAAAGGTTGAAAACCCCTGCACTACTACTATATTTTTGCCAATTTGGGCCAAAATCGAATTGGCAGAGAGGATAGCCCAACCCTGGGGACTCACTCAAACAAACTAACTTTTCAAGAACAATTAATTTGCGGGGCTGTATGGGGCACATATGGCAAGAAGCATAGAAACAAAAGGACTAAAGGGTTTCGACACTCAGAAGGGTTGTGTCTCTGAGGAAACAAAGGGAAATGCACATGGATCTCCTTCCCGATTCACCAGGAAAACACCCTGGAATTACCAGCTGGCTGAAACAATGACAGCGTGCATAATGGTGAACACACATAGGGTTTACTAATTCCAACATTTAAAGCATTATCAGCAGTTCTTTACAACTACTACGTCGTGTGTTTGCATTATTTGCATCAGTGCCAATGCACGCATTTCTGAGATTCTATCGTGCCGTTATTAAGCCGGTTCTGACACGTTGTCGATATTCCTGCAAACATGTAGCCCGTGGCGCTGTCAGAGAGACTGATGGCTTGTTGGCAGGTAAAGCACCACGGCGTGTCTAAAGCCCTGGTAAAGGCAATAGGCTAAAGGGGGAGACTACAATGAATGCTGCCCACTGAACATGACAACAGTAGATTGAGAGGCCAACAGGTGGATGTGGCATTCTCTGGCTTACACGCGTTGTCATCGTCGCTGCTGCCTGAAAAACAAGACCCTGGTTTACAGACATAACTCCATGACTCCCAAGGGCTAGGCTGCTCCAAAGTCCCAACTAATTTCCATGTGGCAACGCTCAGAATCCACTTCCTTTTCCCCCTGAGCCTCGTCTTATCTCGCCACACATGGACAGATAAAATACCAACGAGATCCAAGTCGACTGGCACGTGCTGATTGTCACTGAGGCATATAATAACGCTACAGATAGAGTAGAGTGGCATCTTCTTGAGAGATTCAATGGCCAGATGTCAGCATAGTTACAGAGTCCTCCTGACTCAGAGAGGTGGTATGATTCCACAGTTGGTCAACCGTAAGTTCACTTTATGTTTACATAAAAACTGGGGGCTGGATTGACCCCTTGCTAGCTACTGCCAAAAGAACATTGCTAAAGCAGAGCAAACTATCAGCCTCAGCAAAACGCTACTGAACTCTGGATGACACCTGATATATTTTGTTGTGTTTAACAAGTCAGGATAAAATTCTGATAGGTGGCTAAAGAAGACAGTCCATGAGACTGTTGCTAGTCAAACAGAACAGAATTTTGACAATCCTTTCATTGACCAAAAATTAAGCTAAACTGTCATTTAACTGGCATATGCGCTTTGGAATAGACATCTTTGTATATAACAGCTGGAAGAGTGTACTAAAAAAATCATGGCTCATCTGCAAGTATGCCTAATATGAAGTTGCCCATGTTTGTCAGCTGCACTTCCATTGAATTATGCTCATTCAATAAAGTACAGAGGGCAAGCCCTGGTGAAACACAGAATTGAACAAAAACAGCCCGAGGTGGGATGGAACCTCTGATACTGCGGTTTAATGGGAGGGCATGACATTGGGTTGTCTGTCGCAGAGTTGAAATATCTCTGGCAAATTACTTTGCACAGCGTAAAGCGCTTTCCAGTCAGTGTTTTATAAATAGACAGGTCGGGGCTAATCCTGATTCCCCGACCGTGTTGGGTTGGGGGGCTAATCATTGCGTCATCATTGAGTTGAGGGGAGATTGCACAGCGAAGCCTGTGAGGCTGTGACACCGAGCTCACGTCAAGATCAAGACACACGCACATGTGTTTTCATGGTCTGGGGCAGGTTTAACAGGGTTAAGGTTCATTCATGGTAATTGGCTTTAGGTTAAAATGTTTGTCAGCTTGACTCACTTTTTCTTTAAAATAACCCCCTTCTCTGAAGATATAAATATGGCTCCCAAACAAGCGAACATTATCAGTGGTTGTTATTGTGTTGTCCGACCAAAGTGCCATATTGGAGACTTCCCTTTAGCAAACCACATCTGAAAACTCCAAACTGAAGGTGTGGCCTCAAGTCCTCAACACCAACAGGCAATGCAAAAATAAAGCACTCCATCAGTGTGCAGCAGTTGGCTGGGCCGAGGAATTTATCCAAATGAAACCCAAGGCAAGACACATGAGTGAGGGCAAATGGTTGCGTTTTGCATGAGGCGGAGATTTTCATACATCGTCACACAAACAATGGACACCCCCATCCGCACTGTCGTGACTCATCATCGTCTGATTTACTGGACCAACAAAAACTGTTTTCAACACTACAGGGGGTCCGTGAGCTCATGCAGAGCCGCCTTGCTCTAGTTACTAGAGCAAGACTATGGGTCTAGTGATTCTATAGTTACAGGGAGACATGCAGCGATTCTCTCAACTGTAGCTTTCACACACAGCAGGAACTAGCAAGTGTAGAGAGGGGTCAGAAAGAGTCCCCTCTCGCTCTACACTCTGTCTCTATGTTAGCATAAACATGACCTCGAGCCAGCAGTGCCATTGTTTATAGTCCACCGAGGACGTTTGGCTCTTTCCTGGATGGCTTGGATCCGGTATGTGGCCAGCCGCCTGCCGTTTTTGTCTCCCCTGTCCTGCATTGCAGCAGCACTGCTTTGTGCCCATCGCTGTTGTCTTTGGTGACATTGTTTAGATGCGAACGTCCCTTCCTGTCCGGATAACGCACACAACAATCAGCACGCTGCAATTAGAGGAGCTGTAAAATGCTACGGAAGCAGAGCGTCTCGCCTTGTTTTAAGCGAATGTTTTTTCGATTTTCCAAAATATTCAGGACAAGCATGGTAACTTCCATCGTAGTGAATCTCTTTGCAAGCCTTTCAAAATCATTTTTAGGCTATGACATTATTCAAGCTTGAGCTAGGGATGTCCAACAGTTAACCGTTAACCGTTAGTCGTTAAGAATTTCGGTTATCGACAACATTAACGGCTAATGATTAACTGATAAAATAAAAATAAATGCGCACGTGGCTGCTATCCGTCGCAAACCTGCCACGTCTGTACGCGTCACACTTCATAATGACACTGTTTCTGGGGGCAAATGAAGAACGAGTGCTAGTTTGCAAACCGTGCACTCGTGGACCTGAAGCTATGGTCCAGGTGGAAGTACAACTTGGTGGGAGTGTGAGGCAGTGAGCTCACTCTCCCACCCAGTTCATGACCCCAAGTATCGTTTTGCTACTTAAATGTTGCATAATGTTGGACGCCACAGTTTTAAAACGGTGTTTACCAGGGTGAATCAACCAAGTATGAGAAGAACGCATGTCTGCGTTCCATGAATCAAATCATGTGACGCAGGGGCTACCAGGAACATCGAAAACAGTTTGAATACAAAAACCTGGGAGTGAGTATGTTGAGGCGGAACCTGTGTGTGTGAGAGAAGGACAGAGGAGGAGAGGGTGGGGCGCCAGTGCTAGTCAGGTGTGTGTACACATGACATTCTCCAGCTGACAGTCACAGAGGTACTGGACAGTACACATCACAAACCATGTCTAGTAGCAGCAGCTCTGTCTATAAAGTAAAAAAAACACTATGCAGCGCTTTTTATTCCTAACAGGCGGACAGTGTGTGAACGAACGTACTCTTAAGAGTCTATATTGAGCATTAGCAAAAGTGTGCGTGCGCGCGTGTGTGAGAACAGCCTTGGGTACAATCGGCTCATTGTGTGTCCAGGTTACAGCTCTCCCCCAGCATCATGTGGTCTGGACGTCAGTGGTTTTGCGGCCGCGGCCTCGACATTCTTTCTCCTTCAGCAGGCTTCCCAGAGGTCGGTCCCTCTCTCTCTCTCGGTCTCTATTTCTATACAGTGTGTCTCTTTCAAGAATGTGCTTTGACTGCTTGTGGAGCTAAGATTGGACAAAAAAAACAGCAAACCTTAACCATTCTCATCTAAAAAGCAGTGGTTTTCAAACTTTGTCCAGAGTCGATGACTGGACCCCAAATTTATGCAGACAGAGCCCTGTGATTGGCTAAAACACACTCCCACCACCTTGTCATGAGTCGACATAAATTATTTGTTGACAATACGTTAATTTCTGACCTGCGGTCAGCATCAAGTGAAACAAACTATCTCAATGCGTAAATATATATGCCGATTTTTCTATTTACAGATTATGGAAAGCATACAGTGAAAATGTAAGTGTTTACTATAGAGCAGGGGTTTTACAACAATTTTCCACTATATTGAGAAAACGTAAACTGAATGGCCTGGAGGTACGTCGACCATCTATGATGACCATCCATGTACAATAGTCATTATACTGGCAAGTTGGAGGTTAAGAAGTTCAACAGATTGTCTGGCCGAATCATTATAATTATGAAATTATTTTTAGTCAAAAGGTAGCCTGACAGTGAATTTTCATTTGATCATTTACCTTCTTTATACATGGTTGACAATGAGAAACAGTGGGATGAATTGCATGTAGGAAGTGAGACAAAACCACTATAATCTTAGCCCATATCCCTGTAATTTGTAAAAATGAAAAAATATGACTCGTAACGTCGCTGAAGTGGGACTCACCTAAAAGACCCTCTGCATCCCGGGACTCATTAGATTGAAAACCTACTTACATCCCTAGTCACGCGCATACCGTCTATATGCTAGCTGGAAACCAGAGATACCAGAGAGCCTCTTGTTTGTGGTTCATGAGTGGCGACTGGCCACATGTTAGATATTACTTCAGAAACATTAAAGTCATGTAAAAACCTCAGGGCAGCAGCCATCACATTACAGATGTCAGTCAAGACTGAGTAGACACATAGAACACAAAATAAAATAATTACAACCAGTAGAGGCGTGATCACAGATGCTAGTCTTTTGCCCGACTGACAAAAGAGGACTGGCCTAAATGAACACTCCCTTTAGAGGGGGCGGATTCAAACAAGCAACTGACTGGCGGCTCCCTATTTGTTCAACAACCCACGTGCCAGAGATTTCCTGGGCATTTCCCCTAGGGATTTTCTGAGTGGTGCAACCACTCCAAAGAACAGCGCTGTCCCTATGTACATCTGTCTATCGGTATGCTTAGAGTACCAACAACGGGACGACTGTTGCAACACTCACTTCAGACTGGTCTGTTTTTTAAACTGAAACGCCTGGATTCCCAAGGCCATTAGAGAACAAAACACAAAACCACAAACAAATGAGCTTTAACGGCCGAGTGCTGCGTGTATGTGAATGAACAAACATGGCGTGCCTTTGTCAGATTCATTTTGATTACCGTGAATTACTAAATGCCAGCCCTATCTAGGCGATATTCTGTTCGACTCAAAAGTTCCCATATGCAGGGCGGGCTTGGTTTTAACACATTTAGTTTTTTAGGATATTCTAAGGAACGTATGATATTACTAAGTGAAACAACTGCATTACTAGGTAGTGTCAACTGTATTACAAAGTGTGTATATCTAGTGACAGAGACAGCTAAGATGAGAGAGAAGGAGAGGCATATGACGGACTGTCTCGACCCGGATCAGAAGCCATTACATTATGATGCTGGAGTACACTTTTCCAAAAATGCTACAATGATGGTATGACTTTGTTTTGTTATGCAAGACATTGCTGGCTCTCTGGAAAGGTGGTTCAATTGGTTGCAGGACAACCAATTTGTGAAACAATGTGATTTTGCAGTGGAGATACTGTAGATTACCAAATAACAGCCCTTTCCTCCGATACCAATGCATGAAGGACACTATATGCCCTTTATTCTACGCTCAAGACCTGCCAAAAGTCATGTAGTCTCGCCTCACACCATATAGCTTATTTAGTGAATGGCAAATTTCATAATGCATAATCTAAGCCACACAAGCTAAAAAGAAGCAAACTGAAACTATGGCAGAAAAAAAGATTTAAGCAATCAGGTTTCCTATCACCAAAAGAAATACCATGTGGTCCCACTTTAGATGCTGCTGTAAAGTGTCAAATAAGAGAGGAATACAGCACACTTGATGTAGTTACTGCAACAAAAATAAAAGATAAAAAACTAATACTGCAGCCAGGCAGGCAGGCAGACAGAGGCCCAAGGACAGAGTGGTGGCTTTGAGACGGGCAGGAACCCTCCTTTGGGATGGAGCTGGCAGATTGTACCGGCCCGGGTTGAGCGTGGCGCTGAAAGCAGATTCAGAGCCCACTTTTGTTGCATTACGGGCAGTGCATGGGAGGTTGCTTGGCTTTGCACCGTGTGACAGACGATCGTGAGTGCAGTTTGGCGTCCGCCCCACAACCAAAACCGACAGTTTAAGACTAAACAGGCCTCCCCGCCGTTGGCAAACCACTGGAGCCTGGGAGATCCGTCGCCCCGGAGACGGGCGTTTGTTTTAACACGGAGGGAGGAAGCAGGGGTGTGTAAAAAAAACCTCTGTGGCACTGGTGAAACATGGCTGACAGGTTTGACGTGCAGAATGATAAACCGTGCTTAAGCACTATTACACGAGAGGGTGTGCTTTGACGTGCTTTAATGCACGCCTGTGGTGCCGTAGGAACTCGCCCATAGTAGATAGCCCGACCGATGCAATATTTTTGGAAGAACCTAGACCAATGTTACCAAAGTTTTGGTTAGTAATCATTATTAAAATAATCAAATAAATACATTTGAAACACTTCTAAACTTATTTTCTTTTTGATGTTGGAAATTGAACATGTGTTTCATAAAGAGTGTACATGTGACTTCATTATTCACTTTTGTGAAATAATTCCACACCTGGCAATTCTTGCTTTCTTGTCCTGTTCCAGCCATCATGATCGATAACAAGATAAATATATAAAATATTAAATTAAAACCACTATAGGCTACATATAATATGAATAACTGTCTGACTAAAACTGGTGTTGACTATTTGCTGAAGTTTGTACTTTGGATGGATACTTGGATAGTTAGTGTAAATGCTTTCCAGTCTTCATTTGCAAGTCGGATTCCTGCCCATCGGGGGGAGTTCTGAAGGTATAACAGAAGTAGATGAAATTAAAGCACACCCTTGAGTGCAATATTGCAATTCTACAACAGTCAGACTCCTACACTAAGAGAATCACTGAAAAATATACAGTATATACAGTATTATGTTTTTCAATGACAGATAACCACTTTACTACAGCATGATCACACAAAAGCATAAAAAGTAGCAGATCTACAAGCTTTGAAACGTGCTGTGAAATGACGCAGGTTGAGCACCATAATCCAAAGCATAAACCCACACCCACCTACAGTACTATCTACTTTACATTCATCAACCAATAGTAATATTTCTGATTCACTACGAGTAATTTGAGAATAGTGCGGAATTATGTCCGTGTCACTGACCTTCACCTTCCATACAGTGGTTCTGACTGTCATCGCGACAATGGAAGTTAATGCTGAACTGCATCCACCGAGCTATGCATTATGTAATATATAGCAATGCTCAATTTGATCCGGTAATCCACAGTCCATGAAGGAATGTCATTATCTTTAAAAAAAACACCTTTTTATGGAAACATAAACATAAAGTGGAGAAACATAATGATGGTGATCTCTCCCTAAATACCCAAGATTAGAATTTTAGCCCCCCACAAAAAAATCCCTGTGGCCCCCAGCTTACATGTTGACACATTACTAGGCAAAGGGTGGCGTTTACTCACTCACAGATTATTGAGCCAAATCCCATTAATATGTCATGGGAGACAGCTTAATTAGCAGAATTGTCTCCACACCACCTCCCACTCAACAGCTCAAGGGTAACCGCTAGGGGGGTGACCAGAAAAACAACAACACAGAGGAGGTGCTGACCTGGTAGGAAGTCACATCAGACTAGTATGTACTCCTACTAGACTAGTGTGCACTTGTTCAGAGGATCCCCGCATTCCCCTGGGGGCGGAGTGGGTTTAGTCTTTTTCACTGATAGGGAACTAAATTTCAACACCATCGAGGCCTTTTGATGACAAAATCGTATTAAACAATTAAATGTTAACATTTAATGTTAACATAACAATTAAATGTTATTCCAAGAGCTACGACTAAGACACAATCCTGTCCAAATATATTCTGCTTTGAGGTTGCCTGCCTGGAGCAGACCTTTTCCTGTATGCTTCCTGATGTGACGTCTCCTTGGAATGTGATAGTAGTAGCTCTAAAAATATCGCTAAAAGGAGCTAAAACCACTGCAGCCCGATTTAATGTTTTATTCTGAAATTGTTGAAGGCTGCTGACTGTACAGGATCTCTGCATTTGTGGTCTTTTTTAATGTGGTTCCTGCAAAGTAGAGTATTGAACTATTGGGCCATAACATAAACACTGCAATGATTGATCTGACTTGATCTCACAGTGCCTTAAACAGCAGCATGTGAAACTCTCCTAGCTCTTTAACCATCTTCACAATAAAGGACGAAAAGTGGACCAACACAGTCATCACACAGTCAGTCACCCCCCCCCCCCCCAAACACTGTCCACAATCTACCCTCGATGCCATGACTGGCTCGGTAAGAAGTACCATAGCTTGGTTAGTTATTGCACAGGCCTTTGTTGAAAAAAAAAGTCTTTTTTTTGGTTAGACATGCTGTCTTGGTGTATTCCTTCAGCTTAGCTCCAATTACAACACTCCTACTTGAGCTCTACATCCCTAGAGAAGACAGACAGTATTTAATTAAAATGACATGCATGGGACCGCTTGCTTTTTAATTGAGAGGCGACCGAATGGAGTCAAGTTTAATCCAGCCGCGAGATTCAACTGTGAAGGCAGGTGTGTGTGTGTGTGTGTGTGTGTGTGTGTGTGTGTGTGTGTGTGTGTGTGTGTGTGTGTGTGTGTGTGTGTGTGCGTGTGTGTGTGTGTGTGTGTGTGTGTGCGCGCGCGTTGTGTGAGAAGGTGGGCATGCCGCCAAGTTGAATGACAGAGTGTGAGGGTCACACAGTCACGGCAAGCGCCTCCACTGGTTGCAAGTATAGGTTCTAGTATGTGGAATTTGCAGAGAGAGGAATGTGAACAATTGAGTGTGCATGCATGTATATGTGTGTGTGTCTTCCAGAGGGCAGGGCAGCCTACTGGAGATTCCAGTCGTGCCTTCATTTCCGTGGAGGTCACGTGGTTGGTGGTGTAGTGCAAACACAGCTATGCAGAGTTAACCACTCACAACCTCACAGTGTGGACTTGAGCCCAGTTCCTCAGGGCCTCCGTGCTAGTGTGTTTTCTGTTATTGTGGGCCAAGCTTACACAGAAAATACTACCTACGGATAGTGTTGATTCGGTATGTTGTTTTGCCTCCACCTTCTGTATTGTTTAACGTTGCGTGTGTTGCTTCATGATTCGAAATCCGATGTTCCAACGGTAGCATTAGCTGATATTACAGGGAAGTGCACACATGTTACATCTAGCCCCAGCCCCCAATAACCTGTATAGTAAATAATAATAATAGCCGTACTGCGGTCGCTTCTCGCCCATAAGGCAATTTACTGGTGTATAATATGTAACTAAACTAGTAGGCTATATTAAGCACATCAATTCCAAGCACAGTGGGCCTTTCAAACATGTACACTTCCTTTCTAACCATCACAGAATCTCCTGACAGATTTCACACAAAACGGTGATTGGGAGGAAATATAATTAGAAATCTGGCTGCTGGGAAAGGAAAAGCAAAGAGAGAGCAACACAAAGAGCTGCATTGTGAATTTTCGACGAATTGTGTTCCAAGCTAAAATAACTGACCTTTTCGTTAAACACAATGTCCTGGAAATCCAAACTCCAGAGTTTGGTTGTTGCCCTTCTGATCAAGTTCACTGTGCTAAAAAACAGACATGATGGCAGGGAACAGTTTAGATATGCAACGTGACAGTGATACTACAACTGGTCTGCGCCTGCTTGGCAATAAAATGTATAAATAATAAATAAATATAATAAAATGTTTGAAATCAGTTGCTCATTTTTGCTGGGGACCCTTTGCAGTTGGAACGCCCTTTTCCAGAACCCCAAAGGGTTTGACAACCACTAATCTAAGTGGTAAATCATAATCCTTCCCCAGTGTGTACTGTACTGCAAGTGTTTGTTCATCAGATGCACATTAAGTCAGGGAGAGCTGGCTGCAGGGTGTGAAGATCCTCACACACTTTTACAGTGGTGACAATTATGCAATAAAAAAACAACATGGATGTGGGAGGAGAGTGTCTAGAAGTGCTCTGACTGATGGACCGTCGTCTATCATCCATGTGCAGCTCCTCCCTCTCCATCGTCCAGTCAGCCACTTAATTTCTATGATGTCGAACACAGCAAACTCAGGGCTTGACACTAACACTTGCCCGCTTGCCCGGGGCAAGTAAAAAAAATGGTTGGGCAAGTGAAGACTGCTACCTGGTTGCCCGATCGGGCAAGTGTGCGACTTAGTGCGCTATAGCACAACACAAGATATATTTGTCTTGAAGTGGTCATTGCACTCTGCCTCTGCATCTTTCCCTGCTTTCTAGCTCTCTCTCCCATCGCTCTCCCAGGTCCATTTGGTTACAAACTATCATTTTGCTGGGGTCACGGACGCCCGATTCCGTGACCACTATGGGAACCACTGTGGGAACCACTAATTCACAAGTTGAATATTTACTGTTGCTGATCGTTAAATAAAACAGTCTTCGACTGCGAAAGTAAATGTGAAAGTAAAAAGCACCCAAGTAGAAAATAAACTTAAATGCAAAATTTACAATATATTTTTGGGGCAAGTGACCAAGACCTGAGGGCAAGTAGAACCTCACTTGCACTTGCCCGATGGGCAAGTGCCTCAGAGACCTTAGTGTCAACCCATTCTATCCAAATCCTTTCTGCCATTTTGGTCAACTGCTCCGTCTCTCATCACACAGGAACTTGTGAGTGCAAAAAAGTCCTGAATTCCTTAATACCGGATCCACACGACAGACACCAGTAACTGTAGGCAATAGATTTTGCAGGGGTTGAGAATAATGCCTGGCAGATGGCAAGGGGAAAAACAATATTCAGGCAAGTTAAGTTTGACGCCTGGTTGCCTTGAAGAGGCAAATGGCTCTGTGTGGGTTTTACCGGTAGTCTTTCCTTTCCATGATTTAAGACTGGGAAGCAACCCGTTTTTGGAAAAAGAAATGACAAATGATTGATTCTGCGTGTTTAACTTTTGTTTTTGTTTTTGTTTTTGTTTTACAGAGCTGTTAAGTGAGACATGAAGTTGAAGGGATGGAGTACAAGAATGCAGCTTGGAGAGACCAGAGACAAGATGGAAACACTAGAAGAAAGACTAAAGCCTCATTTATACTTGTGTGCGCACTGCTGTCAGCATACTGAATGAAGACTATCTACAAGTTTACTCAAAATCACAGTACAACATGTTTTGAGCTAGCAGATTGGCCATTTTTCTGTGTGTCATGACACCTCTAAAGTACAAATAAGGAGTAAAGGACACAAAGTACAAGGAGAACGAGATAACCATCGACAGCATGAGGTTGGTGCGGAACCAACCTAAGGGAACAACGTCAAGGATCAGGCTTGGTGGCGTTGTTTTCTGTTTGTTTGTTTTTCCCATTTACTGCATCCGGCCACAAACGATCATAGGGTCTAACTGAATGTGAAGGGCGTGGCAAACGAACATCTCCCAATAGTATCATCCCCCTTCACATTTAGTAGATTCTGCAATATTTATGTGGCCAGATGTCATTTCCTGGGGTCTAGAAGGACTATAAACTAGTTCGTTTTAACTAATGAAAGGAAAAAAGGGAAAGGAAATTGACTTCTATTATTATTAAGAAAAAGTAACAATTCGTGCAGCTATACAACAAATGAATGGCATGGATGCTTTCCATCTCATCCACACGTATTTTTGTTCAGCACCCATAGAATTTTGAAATGTGCGTGTTTCCTGTTGGATTCTGTTTCTAAGGAGGGAATTCCCCACAGTTTGAAAAAGTCTATTTCAGGCCATGTGCTGTATGGCTTTATGGGATCGAGGAAAAAAAGGCAGGCGTTGGGGGTCAGGGAACCAAAGGATTAGCATGCAGTACTGTAGAAGGCTGTAGACAGGCCTGCTGATGAGAAACAGTGACACAGTTATAAGCAAAGAGAATGCATGGAGAGGGGTTTCTGACATGTATGTATAATGCTTGAAGCTGCTTTTATCCCCACTCTGCAGAGTACAGACAGACAGGCCCCATGTGTGGAGATGGGCCACACAGAAATGGCACACATTCCACGGCTCACTTGATTATTCCCGCTTCCTCTTGGGAGAGGCGCTCCCAAACAAAAGAGAATCAACAAGAAAACAGATACGTCAACAACTGGACATCATAGGATCCAAACTCGGATTAGAGTTAATAGTTTCTTCCTTCTTCGCTACCAGTCAATACAGAGTAATGTCCCAATACCAGTTTGTCATATTAACACTCAGGGAGAGCCATGACAGACACTTCATTCAGAAATGTCCAATGTTTTCCACTCGGATGTGGAAAAGGGAATTAAATACGGCTGCTCTAGCAGTAACATTGATTTGTGCGCAATGACTACGAGGGCGCTTTTCACAAAAGAATGGATTATTTTGAGAAAACAGTGTGGAAACTTTGGGTTTCAAATTGATCCCAATGGAGTGGAGGCAGACGTTATGGTATATGAGACAAATAATAGCAATATCAAATGGGACGTTGTATTGGTGAGTGTGGGCCTCCGGCCGCTGGTCTGTATACATAACTAGTAGATGCACAAATATGCGTCTCTGGCATTGGCGGGGGTCCAAATGGACCCTTACAGGGCTGTAACTCAAGTGTATAAATGGAAACAAATGAACCCTGATGGGTACAGTCTCAGGGCAAATTTTTCACTGAGTCAGTTTGATTCAAGCCATTCCCGATAGGATTTGCCAGGTCCCCGCCGGCCGTGGTTCCATTGACCTTGGTTCTTCTGCACCCGAGTGCCCTTCATTCAGCTCTACAAAAAAAAACAACAACGCCAGGCTTTGTGTGGCTCCCAGAGCAGCTCTGCTACTACTGCGACAGCCAGCTTAACACAGAACGTCTTTAAGAGGTCATTCTAAAAAACAAAAACACAACAACAACTAGCCACCTCGCTCACCATGGCTCTATTTCAGGGGGTTTCAACCAGTGATCCAGGGACCACCGGTGGTCCTTGAGGATTCCAGGTGGTCCCCAGGCTAAATGGACAGTTAAACCAAATGGACCCTTATAGATCTGTAACTCTTGAGATTGGAAAATGTTTCATTTTACTCTCAAGAGTTAAATTATATTTAAATATCTGAATACTTCATTTTCTAGAATCTACACAATTATAAAATGTAGTGCTTTCTTATTTTGAACAACATTTTGCCAGTTATCTCTCTCTACTGGATTGTGAATTGTGGATTGTGTAAAAGAGTGGTAAACAGGACGATCCTTAGTTTTGGTTCTGAGAGTCTAAACTCAACATCAAATGCTGGTCCGTGGCTAAAATTCAGAATAAATAGTGGGCCCTGGCATGAAAACAGTTGAAAACCCCTGCTCTATCTAAAACCTGGGACTCCATCATTCTGTTGGCTCTGATGATGGAGTGTCTATGATGAAGAGGAGTTTAGAGTTGCATCCATGTGGGGGAACATCAGGCGACAACGCGCGGTGTTGGTGACGAACATTGCATGGTTAGATTAAACGTCAAATCAGAAATTAGTCGGCAGGTATAAACAAGATAAAGGATAGCAGCCAATGCTGGTATAGAGTATAACTGCAATCCAGAGCAGAGAGAGAGAGAGAGAGCTTGGAGGAGCAGGCCAGAGGACAGTATCAGGTTACAGGGTGAGTGATGGGAGACGTTCACTCCTCGACAGTGTGTGTGGGCCAGCAGATAAAGGTCAGTGTTTGTTTGTGGTCTAGTTTTAGTGCCTTTCCTCGCCAATGAGTTTCCCTGCCCCACGGGGCATGCATGCATGACGACACGGCAGCTTCAAAGAGCCACAAGTGTGACCAGCAGCAGGCCCTCGTGGGCCCTCATCAGAAAGAGTTAATCGGCATCCTATATCCCTAAAGAAATGCCACCACCCGCAGCCAATCCATGTTAACGCTACCAACCCCCTGCGGGACACCACTGGCTGCCGACATGATGTGGTGGGTGTTCATAATGTAATCTGGAGTCAGGACGGATAAGTGAATTCCCTCTGTGCAGACAAGAACTTCTTGTCTAAAAAAAAAAACAGTAGTGTTAGAGATAGTGAATTTTAGTCATACAGTATGTCTAAGAGTGACACCTTTTCGGGATTCAAGTTCAAAAACATCACAAGTAGCAGAGCGACATAAGCTCAAGACGCATAGCTTGTGCATCTGCTATTCTGATGGTCAAGTAGTGGGGCGTTTATTTAGTAAAAAGTATGATATCGGGGTTCCCACACATCTCTAACAATATTAAAACCTTTGCATAAGTTCTCCCAAGTATTTCGTCAATGCATTGCAAAAACAAACTTGAGTTCGACAAGTTCATGACCGTGGGAACCTTGGAATATGGAGATAAGACATTTCTGCCAGACAGCCACTGTGGCTGATGGACAAGAAACTCAGCAATTCTGTTAATTGGTTGTCATTTGTATGTACATAAAGACCGTTTACATTGCAGGACGACTGGAGGTCAATGACTTCATATTGCAATGTTAGCAAAAGTGTGAAATCGCTAGGTGTGTGCTACACAATTATGACTGGGGTTTGTTATTTAGTCCAATTTCTAGCTACCCGACAATTTTACTATGTACATTGTCATTTTGGGGCAATCTCTCATGTTGAAAGTGTCTGGTAAACATTGGAGCATTGCTCAGCGATTTCACTGTGACAGCACTGCATGTCAGGCGTGAGAGACTTTGCAAATTGGCATTACAAACGCCACTCCCTGCTACCCGATACAGGTCTTCAGTCTCTTACTTGTGTGGTTCCACGTTTATGTCCAGAAGGCATTGGAGCAGTGTCCACAATGTACTAAGTGAGTATCAACAGTAACGTTAGTTTCCAAACCGTAACCTAAGCCTAACCGCAAGCACGGAGCAATAACTCACGTCAGGACCTTGCATGTTTGGGATCGGCGGGTGATTTCCGTGCCATAGGAAATAAAAAACAAATTGAGCATTACAACATATTACTCCAGAGGGTGATCCCTTTGAAGAGGCAAGCTTTGCAGGTCTCAGACCACCATGTCATGCACTCCAGTTTCACAGCATTGTTTAGACATGATGCATAAACAGCTAATGGTGCACTTGTCTACACTGTGTGTACAGGCTGGGGGGGGACAACTCCCTCTGACTGAGCCATAAATGTTATGCCAGATAGTTTAATGACTATTTAAGACGTTGGCATGTGTTAATCTTGGACACTGGATAGAATGCCAATGGCACTACAAAGGGACAAAAAAGATTAAAGCTATACGTACCTTTTTTCATTAAAACAGATCTTAAATTTGATATCCATTATGACTGGCATATTTGTCACATAAAACATTCCCGTAATTTCAGCCCGCAACACCTGATCTAAATATGTTTTCTATTGAAAAGTTCTGGCGGTACCGTTTCCCGAGAAGATGATGTCACACACCGACTCTGGGCAGGGCTCATTAGAAGAACCAATCATAAGGTGATGTAAACGCGCAAAAGGGTGCTGGGAAATGTAGTAGTAGATCTAGAACTGCAGGACCGGCAGTGACCACCAGTCAAGTTACCTAGTAGTATAGCTTTAACTTCTAGAATCTAGATCCAGAGCTCAAGTTCCAGAGCCAGAAGACCCAGAAGAGAACATTTTGACCTGGACCATAACTAGTGAAAATGCCAGCTCTACAGACAGCTCACAAACATGGGACTGCTTGCCGTGAACTGCTAACTGCTATTGTCACCACACCGTAAACGGTGCATTTAGATGTACTATTCACTTTAGAAATATGTTGTAATTCATTTAATTGATGAAAAGTTGTGATTAATTTGTTAACGAAATGGTGAAAAAGGTTGTGACCCATAGAAATTGGTCTACAGCCCAAACAAGGGCATTCTAAATTGTCTGTATTAACTGTATTGTTAATGTTCCACTCCTCCAAATGACACCCCCTGCCCTCCCATCATCCCTCCCCTAGCAGCTGCCTCCGCCGCAGCCATCAATTATTCACTGGAAGCTCGCCATCGTGTTTACCTTTGAGGCTGTCAGACGAGGGCAGAGTGCACATGGGAAACGGTGAGACGCGACGTCCTGAACTTCAAAGCCTGATTTATAACTGCGTTTGGTCTCGGTTTGCGCGCCAACGCCGTCTACACAGCTCGCAGCATGTTGCGCCGCAATGCGCTGTTGCTGCGATGGCGACGACCTTGTAAGATCGTCTTTTTCCGGTGTGAGATGCGCCAGCGCCGCGCGACGCCGGTATGAATCAGGCCTTACAGAGACAGCACTGCTTCTAGGGGGATGTCACTGGTGTAATCCTTTCTCATGCGGCACACCTGATCTTCGCTATGTCATTAGAAAAGTAGTGTGTAAGCTACAAATGAACTGGCTTCAACTTCAGATACAAAGCAACAAATATGCTGCAAAGACTTTGTGTCTTTGCATCTTCCTTTGTGAACGTGGCATAAGACTGGTATGGTCAGGGCTGGGGCAAGTGCTACAGTCGGCCCACATTGTAGCGCATTCCACACTCGCAGGTTCTCTGGGAGTGGGGAGTGCGCTACATCCTCCTGCAACACCCCCTCTCACCACCTCCCCTCTCCCCTTAATCCATCTCCGGAATGAAATCCCCATCACACCACCCTCTCCTCCCCACAAAAAAGGCAGAGGGGGGGCGGGATCAGGATATGTGACCAGCTGGTCACCACCACGACCGGCATAGACAAAGAAACCTGCTGAATGTGCTCTTGCATTAAAAAAGAGCTCTTGTGATTGTGCCACTGCTGTTTTCTTCATGTGTAGGTTCACCCTGGCCTTCCCCTGCACTGTGATTCATCAGCAGCGTGTTAAGGTCCCATTATCCTTTACGGCACTTAGCTTAAGTAGTTCTCAACGAACTTAGGACTTCAGAAAAGTCCTATCTGAATGTATTAAGCAACATTAAAGTTAAAGTTAAAAAGTAAAAACATTAAAGAAAATCTCGAAAAAATAACGTTCATCAAAGACAACTGAAACATAAAATGAAACATACGGATGCTTCTTTTTGTTTGTCACTGTGAATAAAGGCAAAACAGGTGGATAGACTGAAAAAAAAATAGGAGCTGGAGTAATGAGTTTGTATTTTTACAGCAGAGTGGGCTAATGCAGGTGTGTTTTATCACAGGTTTTGGCCTAGTTTAGCCAGCCACCAACAGGAGAGGGGCCACAACGCTCTCCTGGAGAATCCAACATGTTTTACGCCTTTCTATACCTCTTATTATAGGTTAATGTCCTTTGTTCACAGACCTAATCAGCGACCACGCAAGTTACATATGCATGCTCAGAGTTCCAATACTTTCCCAGAAGTTCCCAGGGCCTGGAATCCCTCGACACATGTTTATGAGGGTTAAATCCCCCGTATGTTCCACATTTATACTTTCTGGGGCACATAACTTATTACATAAACTAACTAAAGGTCTTATGGCAGCTTTCCATTGCCTACTCCTGGCTCAATACACCAAGGACGGAGGAGCTACCCTCAGAGAGCCGAAGCCCCAATCACTAGAGACATCATCCTAATGTCCCTGGCTGATATTCAACATAAATAATGCTGACTTCATAAAAAAAATACATAGGCTACTGCAGTAGCTCAACCTTTTTCATGCCAAGGACCCCACTTTGAGAACCAATGGGTCACTGAAGACAAAAGTGTTGAAGACCAAAAAAGCTATTCCATCAGGCAACAATACTAGCAGAACAATGACAAACAATGACCATTTTAGCGAGAGCTGAAAGAACGGCATTCAAATGCGGTTTTCAATTGACCCCGGGCTGAATCATACACAAGGGACAGGAGAAAAGAGAAAAGCAGTTCGATGATTTTATCAGCACACTTGTGCACGAAAAGTGGCCCGAAATGGCAGAGGAGCAGGTCCCAAAGGAAGCTTGCTTTCTCTACTCTGGGTTCAGTGGCCTGAGAGAGGGCAGTGGAGGGGGTAGAACAGGGGAGGTCTGGAGCCATTTTCACGGCCGGCTGAAGGCCTAATCTGCCTGCCCCTGGGCAAGAGAAGAGAGATGGAGGAGGGGGCGTGTGGGGGGTTGATGACAGCTGAGGATAAGGAGGAAGAGGCTGCATGCTGTCACTTCCTCTTTCTTTAAAGCGATGGGCAAATAACTAGAAATCAAATGGCACATTTTATTTTTTTTAACCCGGACCTCTGCTCGATACAGAGGACAATGAACTCGAGTCATGTGATAAAGGCACACTAGGAACAGTCATCCAGTTCTATCGTTACAGCGAGTGACATAACCTGGTCAATATACCTGGAGCATCCTGTTATACAACAGTACATATGTTGCTGTCTTGCAGAAACTCCTGATCTCCATAATAACTTTTGGGAGATGCTGTAAAAAATCTACAACAATTAAAGCAGAGCTACAAGCTCAAACTAGGGCGCTTTGTGCTGTATTTTGAGCTTATACATCTGCTACTTTTGCCATTTTTGGCTACAGTTTTGGACCGATTTTCACCCGACAGAAATCCTATACTATAGCGATGATACAAGGAACGTTGTGCAGCAAATCTGTTCTGCTGAGTGCCATACTGTGACTTGGGCCTATATTCTATTGCAACACACCCACAAGGGATATTGTTCCTTATTTCGATCTATATTGAACAACGGATATGAGCCAATAAGAGAATTTCATAGATAGATGCAGAAGACTATGAGGCCTGTATTACCGGTTTGTTTTGCAAGTGTCTGCTGTTCTGTATATACAGCCAGAGGCATTCTGGCCACTCCCAAGAAGGGGACACTCTCCTTCCTTTTTCAACTTATACATGGGTTAACAAATGAAAAGGCAAAAGATCTTGAAATGTCAGGACATCAAGAGGCACCAGAGCATCTGCCATCTGCTTTGGCATAGATTCTGTCAGCCTGTCCTGACTCCTGTCCCCTCATAGTCAAAAGGGTACAGGTGGGATTTATTAGGTAAAGATGACATTCACACACAAGACGGATATAAAAGAGTGTAGTTAGAGATCAGGTTGATTTACTGATACACCCATTCTACTAAGCCAAACGTCTCAGATTTTGGCTTTGAGCCAGTTGAGGTGGGAAACAGTGGGCTAATTTCTAAACAGGAATATAATATACCACATTTGTGGTGAAAATGAGCTGCGCAGCCAAATACGTCTAATCTATGATTAAAGGATTAACAAGTGGCCCTCTCTGACGTGCTGCTGTGTTTTCAGTGAGTTCACGGGTGTTCAATCTGAGCATAGAGGCCAACAAATAACTCTCCTCCTAGTTGGATTTTGAACAGGGGTGGTTAACCTGCAAAGCGCCAGGACACAGCTTGTTCACAACAACATTCCACCACCATTTAGCCCTAATGCTAATGCTTTAAGGCTTAGAGTTTTGCGAACTCCACACAGCAAAAAATGCCAGTCAGTACCATCTTCATCAAGGACAGAACTGAACTACTATTTTATTTATTATATATCTGTATTTTTTACCATTGATTAGTATACATTTGTTGTTGGGCCTTGTCAGGTTCTGACATATTTTGACTCAACTCTAACCCCCAAAAAACATCTCCAGTCACTTGTGTCACCTGGCTGTCCGTTCCGTATATATAAGATTATTATTATTATTATAGGCAACTTACTGGTGCATCTGATACACAGCCTAATAAAACTACTTTACGATGTATTGGAAGTTCAAATGTGAGGCGGGGCAGGGGCAGGGCAGAGCACACAGGGGAAGAGACAAAGAGCCACGATGACATTGGATATAGGGGCCTGAATGGAGACCAGTCAAGTCAGGGTGAATGGGTTACTTTGTGACCTGTCATGAGCCTTTAGGATGCCTAAAACAGATACAGTAATTCTGACTCCTTCTCAACCCGATCTTTGAGGCCCCCATCCTGCCCCCCCCCTCCCAAGAAAGTTTGTCCACACAGCACCGATCAGCTCAAAATCAACGAAATCTGCCATCTCAGCCAGTTACTTCATTAAACAAATACGAGATAGTATATCTCTCCGCCTCCCCCATACCATCGCAAGCATTCCTTCAATAATTTACAGAAATACAACGATAATAAAGTATGATACAGTGTGTGCAGCAGATACCTGCTGATTCAGAACAACGGGGGAACAAACTCCAGTCTCTCTGCCGACCACCGTTTTAATCTCTGGGCAATTTCAGACAGTCCACAGATCCACTGATGAAACCTACTTAGCAGCTAGCAGTAAAACAAAACACGCATTATGCAGCAACTGAGATTAGTTGTGCAATGAAGTGGGGTGGGAAGTGCTAGGTTAGTGTTAACAACTGAAGATAGAGTACTTGGGCATGAGGGGAATTCCTGACCAACTTCTCTTATGCGGGTTGCTAGGCTTCGTTCCATGCAGGCAAGTAGTACTGACTCAACTTGAGCATGTATTTTTTGTTTTTTTATATACTTCTGCCAATAATGGCAACCAATTACCCACAGAGGACACTCCCTGATGAGTTCACCTTTGTCCCATAAATGCCAGTGGAAAACCTATCATGTTGAAACGTCTTCATTTTCTTTTCCCTCTTTTTTTTAAGTAATCACATCATGGCTACAAGCTGTGTAACCTCATCTGTCTTTTAAAGTTATACTTCCCTGTGGCCAGCACCTTTTGTTTTGTCATTCCGATAGGCCATTAAACCCCCTTCAAAAAGAACTTCTGTTCAGACTATACAGTAGACTAATCCATGGAGCTGTGCCCTGTAGGCAATCAATACTGAGGTGCCAAGCTGCGCCTCAGTCTGTGCCCAAGGCACCCGTAGATATATAAACCATAAATGACCGACTATAACAGACCTTGCTGTAAGCCCTGCCATCTCCCCAATGCCCAACCATGGTTTGGACACTTTCCAGCTGGGCTCATTCATTCTAATGTAAATATAATGGACATTGCACATTAAATACTGGTTTATTTTTGGAACCAGACCTTCAAAATCTCTTCCAAATCTTACACAGCCTGCTGTATGCAGTTGACAAATATCTGTCTCATTTATTTTTTAAAACAATGTTTTATCATATATCACATTAGCGGTGAGGTTTGTCTGCAATGTTATGCTTAGCTGCGACGTCACTGGACTATAGCAGTTTGGGGAGGGGCTTACGGCAAGGTTTATAGATGATAATGTACGATGATTAGAGCTCTTCACATACAGGTATGTTATACATCTACAAGGGCCCCACTGGAGTTGTCTAGAACTCTAGATATTTACAAAGATGCTAAAGACATGTCCTACACCACCAACCTAGAGTGGGACAAAGACGAAGACAGAGTGTACATGGATGGACATTGTTACTACAGCAAGCATAATCTATGGATGCCAGGTGTGGGGGACACTAGAGGGTGGTCAAAATAGATCCACAGTCACAGTGAACTTAAACTGTACTGTAAGGACATCTCTAAATCTCCCATCTGTTCACACTACTGCCCCCCCCCCACACACACACACACACACTCCCATCTCCCAAACCTCAACATATCCCTCCCCCAACACAGTGCACTTTACCACGGCACGACTTATCGGCTTTTAACTGTAGCCTTTTACATATTACACATGACTTATCACTATTATTTAGGCAGGTTAGTTTCCTTGAGATCAAAAGTCCCACTTTAGAGTGAGACTATTCTCAATGTATAAATCTTCAGTTGTCAACACAACTTAATTTGCTGAACTTTATAGTTCTTCATGCAGCCCTACATTGACTGAACATGTCCTTATGTACTGTGTGTGAGCCCCCAATCCCCCTGCAGTGCACCTACCATCCATTACACCCAACGGGCCTCGGAGACAATTGTTGTGTGAACTGTGTATAACATATGCTGTATGTACTACTGTATGTGTCAGTGTACTTAACACCCACACTATGATTCTCATCACTTGTCACGTTTTCTTCTTTGTGGATGAAAATTGGTTGAATGGTGAGCAGTCAAGGGACAAGGCAAGTGTAGCGTGAGATTCAGACTCTTTGGTGGGCTCATTCATTGTGGGCTCACTGCCTCTGTTCTTGACCCTTTGTGGGTCTGCTTCTGACCTCTGCGTTCCAGCCCAGCAACCTTCCTTGTACGGCAGACCAGAGGAGGGCCCATGCTTTAGCTGCTCTGTCACAAAACATTTACGTCTCTTGGGTAAAGCCTCAAGCACCACATGCAGGGGTCCGTTGGGTGAAGGTTGGTGCCATGGCTCTTTGGTGGCAGATCTTCTGGGGCCCTACGGCTTGGGTGAACTTGGGCAATGCTTTGAAATGGCTAAAAGAGTCAAGCATCAGAGATATATTCCCACAGAATCATAAAAAACAGGAAGTTAAGGTTGAGACTGTACAGTGTGACGATGGACAGCTTCAATTGCGCCGTGGTGATTTATAAACCTGAATAAGAACACTGCATTGTGCACTGATGTTTTGCACACACACGCAGTAGTATTGGAGTGCTTATTAACTAATAATTGAGTCCGTACAAATGGAGACAAATTTAAGTAATGTTTGTCATTACTCTACGAGTGTCTTTAATTAACAAATGTTTGAGAACCACTAGAATTGTATAATTGTATGACAGTCTGACAGAGGTAAAGTACACATGCCAGCTCTGACACTGTGATAATCCAATCCGCTCTGGAAACATTTCCAAATGTGATGGAACCGATTGCGGTTCCTCAATCCTTAATGTTGGATCTGGTTCCCACACCCTATCTGTGTGTATCTGCTAAAGGTAATTTAACTGGAATTAGACATCTAATCTGTACTAGGCTGGCTCACACAGCCATGCAGGACTTTTTTTGTTCTGGGAAAATACTTGAACTCAGCCTTGAGCCAGCCTTGTGGGGCCCATCACCAGGGACACAGAGTGGATATCCAATACGACTATGTTGAACTAGTTTTAGGTACCGCACTGTCCATGTGCAGACAAGCATCACTAAGCAAACCAACCAGCCAGCCAGGCGTCCCCAGTTTTTTGTGTCGAGAAGGCCCCCTCCTAGCTAGCTCGAAGAGGGATTAAATATTAAACAACTGTCTGTATGTCTCTCTGTTTAAGCTGAGTGGTTCCCCCGACCAGCGTCCCCCGGCCTCTATCTCTCTCTCATAATATTGCCAGTCTGTCCTCCAGTGAAGCCTAGAGCCAAGTCTATTCTACATTGTCCCCATTGTATGATGTCATGTGCCAGCCATCTTTTATCAAATCAACAAACAGGCTGGTCCACTTCAATACACTTTTGCATATACTGCTAGCGCCAATGCCACAAAGGCATAATGATGCAAATGTCTGCAATGAAGATCATTATGAAATAATAAGCTCTGGAGTCTGGAGGGCTTTTGTGTTGTGTACTACAAGCAAATCATGCAAAAGTTCTAATGTTTGCAATTCTCATAAGAAAAAGTGCACGCTGGGCCAAAGCTTCCAGTGTGTTTTTGACCTTGTCTTGTCAACATCATCATCATCATTATGTGCCACTTGTCCCTTTCACCACCATGGCTAAGCAATGAAGCCTGGAGACCTGCTGAGCAAATGAAGTCTGCGACCTTGTCAGTGCCTTTTATTCCCGAACAGTGCATTCATACAAACTTACCAACTCTACCGCACGGCATACAGCGAAGGCCTTGTTCCAAAGTCAGAACAATGACCAGAGCTGCATAATGAGGGGAAAGCCAAGCCAGTGTCTCTGCTCCACTGCTCTGTTAAAAAAAGCAGGAACTTAGTTGGGGAGTTAAGGGAACGAACACGTAACGGTCCAATCTCTAAAAGAGACGTTCATTTTGGCCAGTGCAAACAGAGCTTTTATCATATTCCAAATAGTAGGAGAGTGTGGGTGGGGATAAAGTGTGAGAAGACTCATTCCACGCATGCCTTCCCACTCAATGCCCAATCCCTCTGGACATTTCTGCCGTTACTACAGGCAACACACGCACAGGATGCATGCCCGGTCTCTTGGTCTGCCTAGTCACTGCATCTGAAAGTGCAGCATGCACAATATTTATACTAGTATACACTTTTATATTCAAAAGGACCCACGATAAGCTCGGTTTTGTTTTATCCTTTTGACAAATAAGTACAAATACATGGTTGTTGTTTATGTATACGAGTGTCAAAAAACATCAATTAATGCCAAGAAAACCACTAGGCAGGTGCACTTTATACTCAACTCATCAAAATCTCCTTTATTGCTGAATGGTCCCTGCTGGGTGTTCCACCCCACAATGTATTTATATCAGCAACCTGTGAAATCAACAGCTTGCAGGGGACTAACAGGTTCTGCCTCCAGCAGCGGTGAAGGGATGCAACGTATCTTCAACAGTATCTGCCCACATGCAGCTAAAATACATTTCAAAAGCAAGATTTGTATCCTTAGGGTTTCTTTCAACCCTCTAGATGTATTTATCAAGTGCCTTTTGCTTTTACATCTGTGCTGGGACGCTTACAAAGTATAAGATAGAAAAACCCATGACTGCAAGGGAAGGGAACATTATAGCGCTGCAACAGCTGTTTTGGACTATTGGACACAAAATGTTAACTTTACATTCACCTGTGTGACCATGTCTACTGTCCAGCATGAGGTACAGAGGATGAAAGAAGCCATCAATCAGCACAAGGATAATGCCACTTGTGTCACTGCAGCCAGTGGTGTGACTGTAGTCAACTTGAGTGGCAACACAACCTAAGGCAGTGGTTCCCACACTTTTTCCACCACATGGACCGCCAAATTGACACTCATTAGCCCACAGACTCCCATTAGAAGAGATATGGCAAGCTCTAACAGTGATTTTATAATATTTTGATTTTCTGGAGCCCCAGGTTTGACCTGAATTAGGCTATGGGGCCCCCAATCAATGGCATTTCCAGTGTCCCCAGAGAGTGTACAAATGGACACTCTCAAGAGTTACAGAACCATATGGATCCATTTTAGTTTGGCCAAATGGGACTCCCTCCAAATGGGGGGGGGTGAAGGAACCAACTCCCTCAAGTAAGAAGTAGATTTCGGGGGTTCATGAGGTCAGTTTGCCCCTGGGGGGTCCCCCCTAGCCTTGGTCTAGTGCTTACAGCGAGGCACTGGAGCAGGCCTAAGGGACTAAGGGACTTTCAAAGATGAGGAGGAAAATAGATGAAGACATGTGTTGGTCTTTCAAAAATTAAGAAAACTGTGCCATCAACATACCTTGGGCAATTCCTTCAGCTGGTTGGCATCGAGCAGCAGCTCTTCCAGGCTGCGGCTGTAGCGGAACACCTCGTCGGGGACGCTCTGCAGGTTGCAGTGCCGCTTGTCCACCGACTCGACGTGGCGGTTGCATCGCCACAAAGGGATACACTTCAGCATGGTCCCCGCCGGTCGGCCGCCTGGGGCGGGGGACGAGGTTTAGGAGGTCGCCGGTGGTGCTGCTGCTAGCACACGATTCTCCTCATCGGAGGGTTGGAAAGGAGCAGAGGAAGGAAGGACCACCAGAATGCAGGTGGTGGTGGTGGTGGTGGTAGGGGGAGAAGGAACCGAACCAACCCACCCCAGCAGCTCCCACACCTACACCGCAACAGAGATCCAAAATGGGAGGCCGATATCCAGTTAAACAGGACACCGTGCAATTAATCCGCGCAACCAAGTGTATTTCCTTCCGATTGCCAGTTTCAACTTACACTCACACAGAAAAGCAGTGTCCAGATTCTCCTTCAATATATTCCAGGGATGATCATATTAGCCCCAGAGGTTTCCCTCCTTCTTCTTCGTCTTGCTTCCAAGTGTTTCCTGGATGCTCCTCTACTCACTTCTTGCAACCTACTTTAAAAACCCCACTGAATGAGTGTCATTTATTAGCCTTATGATGCAGCTCACAGCCCCGCTGTTAGTTGTTATCAAACCCGTTGCTCTAGTTATAGTTTAGCTGGGAAAAACACGCAGACTGCCACGACCCGTCCGGAATTAAACCGCGTTGCTGCTCTTCCATAGTTGAATAGCGGATGCAATGATATAAACAACACGTTCGATATCACAGACAGTCCCACAGACCGTATGCGCAGGTGATTACAGCTGAACCTCCTCGCCGGCTTGTGTTGTTAGCGAGCCCCGTTAGCTAACGCTAGCTTTAGCCGAACCTGGTGGTTGTGGATTAACTACGCCTTTGTGCCTATGGCTGCCTGGCTGGTTAATAACGTCGACTCGGCTATACAACCTCCTAAAAACGAGCCGCCTCGTCTTCTCCGAGAGCGTGTATACTAGCGACCCCGTGTGCGTGGTTGCCGCATCCCGAGCAGCCGCCGCTGAAATGTGTCCACGGGCTGTTTTGTTCGTCTGGTAATGTCGAGTTTAGTTTGAGCGACGCAGCAACAGCAGCAGCAGCGACGGTTCCCTCTCGTTCTAGTGCTGCTAAACTGCTGAATGTGAAGCACTAGTGCACTGGCAGCCAACAGGCCGGTGTGTTCACTGTTGCCAGTTTTGTGGAAGGGAAATAAGCATTATCACTTTAAACCCAGTACTAGTTCTCAATGTTTGCCTTTTACTGTATATAATATATTAGAGCTGTCAATCGATTAAAATATTTAATCGTGATTGCCCATCGTTAATCTTTGATTAATCGCATATTTCGCATATTTTTTATCGGTTCTAAATGTACCTTAAATGAGTGTTTTTCATGATTTTTCATATCAAGGTCCATTATTTATTCTGCATTTGAGCCACAGACCACCATTTGATGGCATTTATTTAGAATTCCAGACCTAAATTGAAGAATTTGTCCACAATTTCAAGCCTGTTGACTTTGGTAGGCCTACCATTAGGATAGAACATGCATACATATTGCATAATTATAATTATGCACCTGCTTTTGGCAAAATTGAACCAAAATGGACCCACTTGGCTTTTGTTTTACGGCGAGTTAATCGCGCACTAAATAAACGAATCGGGTTAACTCATGGCTGAGTTACACACACACACACACACACACACACACACACACACACACACACACACACACACACACACACAAAACACACACCAGTGAGGAGATCCTGGATATCCTCCAGGATACATCTCCTTAGATGTGCGATGTGAGCAAAGGAGGAAAATACAACAATTCTACTGTATCTCTGTTTGAAGCGTGACTGTGAAGTGTCACAATGAGTTACATTACTGTAGGGGACTACATCATGGCTTGTAATAAGCAGACATGGCAACACTGGCTGTGTTGGGGGCTGGGCTCTAGCTCGTGCGCTGCCGCTTTGAAAAGGACACACACAACCCGTTCGCTCCACCTAGCGGTTTCTTCCAGGAGAAACAGCCTAACTATAAATGTGAAGTTCTCAAATGTTTGAAACGGCACTTCTGTAGCAGTCTATCTATGTAACATTTGGATTTTGCAACCGTCATTTAGCTGAAGAGCCAATCACTCAATGCCAGTCAAGAAACAAGAATTAAGACTTTGTCACAAACTTATAAATATAAATATATGTTGATGAGATGTGTTCTGCAAAATTGCACTACCATTCAAACATAATATAAGCAAGAATAAAGAGAGGGGGAAATTATGTAGTGGTCAGCATATTCTTGAGTAGGCCTAGTTTTGAAAATATATCTCACACATATCACACATGCCATACAATACAACTTACATGGGGGGGTTAATTGAGGTCAAATCACAATTACTGTATGCCTGTACAAGGTGCCAAAAATGACAAATACACAAGGCTGAACAACTGAACAAGCCCAGAATAAAACCGTCAAGGAAGTCTGATCAGTATGGTTAACAACAGTCCTGGTTAACAACACACAGCCTTCTGTTCATTGTCATCTTAAACTACTGTATAATTTCTCCCCCTTTTTTAATCCAAGACTAGTTCATTCACAACTGAAACACAGATAACACCTTGCGTTTTCTCCTAGCACTAGGTGCATTCTTCATCATAGACAGATCTAGAAATGGTGGGCCCCTGGACCACCACCAACCAGAGGCCCGCCTACACTGGAGCATTTTGACATATTGGCATGCAATATTTACCTGCATTTCAGCAGGATTTAGGCTATAGCAAGGGATTCATGGCCGCGGGAACTATTTTACAGTAGCAGGGGCTGAGCTTGGAAGCGGGGGTGCGCAAAAATGCGCGTGCACGCGTTTCATGCACGCGCATTTTTGCGTGTTAAAGTAGGCCTACTCTTTAATTTCCCTCTCCACACACAAGTTATGAACAAGATGCCTATAATGTGAAATAGCATATTTATTAGGCCTGGCCTACATAAATCACTTGTTTTGAACATATAGGCTGAATGAATAGGCCTACAGAATCCTCACGCAGGATATATAATCACAACAAACGCTCAACAGCAACCCAAACTAAAACAACTGACAGTTCCAAACCCATCATAAACGGGCATATGCCTATTTAGTCCACATGAGATTTAGCAAGGCGCAAAAAATATAAATTATAGGCTAAACAGAGGAGCTGAGGTCCAGTAGGAGGTATGTTTTTATAAGCCCCAACAGCAACAAGTTGACAGCCAGCGCAGCGCGCTTGGGTTCGGCGACCCGTGTGTTCACATCATCATCATCATCATCATCATCATCGTCACACAGCCCTCCCCGTCAGAATCGAACACAACACAATACATAATATCTCACGTTAAATTTCAGCAGCAGGCAGCAGTTCAGTTGGCACGGCGGCCATAGTAATTAGTTAATACTATATTATTTCTCGCATATTTCCCATATTCGTAAATATTAGTGAGAAATATTATAGTTAAATAGTAAAGGCTTTAGCCTACGTTATACTCCAAAGGTGCTCTTGCGCTCCGGGGTGACGGCGATGAATTCCCTCATCCCCTGCTGAACAGCACTAGTGCTGCTTCTTCTGTTGTTGTCGTCCACAACCTCCTCCTCCTCTCCCTCCGACAACTCCACGACATTATAATCCTTTTCAACAAAGTTAGCACTCGTCCCCTGTACATTGCTGCTGCTGGGACGAACAACTTTTGTTTTGGGCTTGGGCCCACCAAAGAAATCACTTATCCGCTTCTGAGCCATGCTGACTGACAACACAACACTCACTGTTAGGCCGCTGACCGGTGGATTCAAACGGCGCGCACCGTGCGTAAAGGAAAGGTAACCGAAAATAGCCGTAAATAGCCGGAAACAGCGTCAGCAGCCGAGCAGAGGTAATGATGAATATAAAAACAAACACCCCACCAAAAATGCATATTTTATTTTAGTCTCCATTATAATAAAGTGACATGTTTTATTATTATTGATATTAGCCTATATATTTTTTATTTTATGTTATTTTTTTCCTCCTGTTTTGGGGCGTGCTGTGCCTGGTGGAGGGGGTGCTTGTAGCTCCTGTCTGAGGGGGTGCTGTGTTTGAGGGGAGCAGGTGCTCCAGCCCCCCCAGCACCCCATGTTCCCTCAGCCATGAAGGGATTGCCTAAAAATAATAAACTGCCAAAATGACCAAGTCAAATAAAGGAAACTGTTGCAGTAATGTACCATATCATGATAGTTTAGGAATTTTGGGATTATTGTTATTTTATTGACAAAAATATAAGAATAAGGCCATTGTTAAAACTCTGAGTGCCATTTTCCAGCCTGTAGCACCCCCTAGGGACCAGTTATATGCATTAAGTAATTGATTGATTATCTCAAAAACAACAAAAAATCACAACAGCAGTTGTATACATTTTTTTTCCCCACACATATCTCAGAGATGTGTAACTAAAGGGTTACTAACTAAAGGGTTGGGCCCAGAGCTTGAGCCTCATCGCGATCATAGTGATCTTCAAGTTCAAGGGCCCTGGGTCCAACATGCTTGTTGGATAATCCTTCCCTGTTCATCATGGGCAAACTTGTTTGTTTTTTCAATCTTGGTATGGGCCTTACCACTGAAGTTAAGAGGGTTTCTTGTTTTCCTCCTTTGATATCTTGGCGAACAGTTTAAATTGGTGGGCTACATGCTGGCATATAGACATAACCCCTGAAATTAAAACAAGGCAGAAAATCCTCATCGGGCCAAAGCAACTGCCTTGGATGTGGCAATGACTGGGAAGGTACCATAAAGATGAAAAGCAAGGTTTGACAGGACTGACATACCAGAGTCTTGTCAACCTTCACGTCTAGTCAGAACAGCTACGAAAATCTTGAGGTTCTGTGGAAAACATCCATCCTATTTGGGTCTCCCAGGCCTGCATGGTCAGAAATGAGAACAGTTTGGGCATAAAGGTGACCACCATGGCCTTACCCATGAATGATCTGAATCAAAATGCATATTCAACCCTGACCTTTGGTAGTGAGCACGCCGAAACACAACTCTTGATTATCAACTTCGAGCCTATTTAGAAAATAATCTGAGACGAATACTCATGTTTGGGTGGCTTCCAAGCAGAGATGAGCTTTCTTGGTTGCATTGGACAACGATGGTTTCATCAGGGTTACTGCTGGAGTTGATCTATATTATGCACCAAATGCAGTAAATCCAAATGTCTGACAAAAGCTGTGACACAAGCAGTTTGGGCACACTCAATTGGTGATGTAGGCCCAAATGCACTGTTGCTCGCAAACATGTTCAAAGAAGCTACCACAACAATTTGGAAATTCAGACCAGGATGGAGAAGCTGAAATACATCAGAAAACAGATGTGAGCAGAGATCCCAACATAAAGCATAGTTCGAGGGTAGTTGGACAGTAGTTGGATAAATATATATTTTTTAAAATCATAATCAAATAATGAAATTAATTTTGGAGCTGTTATTAATCTGATTAAATTGTAATCATTGTAATCAATCAACAGCCCTAGTTTTTTATAGTATTGTATTTGTGACACTGTCATGACAATAAAGCTCGGTGGAATTGTATTGACAATGCTCTGTAGAGTACACTTTCAAGAGGGAGGATCAAGCTGTGGTATGAAGTGTGCCATAAAAATTAATGGATACAACTGAGCGACTGATCGTGGGACAGAAATGTGATGAATTTGAATTAAATAGGTCAAATATGACCTATGTAGCTACTCCCCATCCCTGTTTGATACTGGCTTACTGCTTCGAGAAGCAAAGATCTTGTTAAATCTTGTTACAATGCAGAAGGAACAGTTCTTGCCTAAGAGGCAGAACAAGCCGTGATTTTTTTCCAATGCTAGTGAAGAACCACAGAAAGCAGTCAGTTCCACTGTGTATTTTTGTTTGTGAGGGTTTGAAAATGTATACATTTTCCAAATCTTCAGACTTAAAATTACAAATGTACACTATCTTGGCTCTCACACAACCTAGCGTAGCAACTAAATTAAACATGCTAATCCTTTGTGTTTTGGATCAAGGAATCCATCTGTGACATGCCAGTGTTCGGTACTTTGAAATGGGATAAGATCATTAATGTGTATATTGATGTAATTCGCAGCACAACAAAATGTTGTGCAATATCAGTATGTCATACAAAATCAATACTTGTATAGGAAATATTAGATTTTGTGTGACACTGGTGCTGCACATTTTGCTTAGTATTGCAATGTAGTGCAGATGGGGTCCATTTTTGGTTCTAGCCAGATCAAACCATGATTTTGATCAGAGGGAAGTGTTGGTGCCATGTTTCCATGTAATGACAAGCCAAAGAAAATACACAATGCAACACAACAAAATGGACAAACAATAGCATCTAGAAACACAATGAAAGTCAAAACATTGACAACACTGTAGCCTAATGGGCGATGCCACACACCTTAGTTCTACTCTGCTAGCATGTCGGCCTAGACTCCCATGACGAAGACGAGGACGACAGGGTTAGGGTTAGACTGAAGAACTGGTTCTTTTGTTCAGAATAAAAGTAAAGCATAAAGAGGTCTCGCATTTGGAAGACTACAAAAGTACTTGTCCCAGACAAACACATTCCACGCATCTCACTGAGTGATCTAAGGGTGACAGTGGGGGCTAAAGACGCAGCTAAAACAGAGTTGCACTGCACAGCCCAAAGTTAAGATAACAAATAAATACTATTACAGTCAGCAAATGTTTTATTGAGCACAAGTTTTAACTGAATAATCAAACACTTTCCTAGGTGTCACGATCAAAACGAACGGGTTCAGAAAAACACGACTGAACATCTTCAAGACTCTCTTCATCCGCCAATCACACAACCGTCCCATTATATCCCATCATCTGTGGACAATGAGAACCAATAATATAATGTAGAAAAACATGTTTACATTTCCTGACAAAAAGGCAGAAAACATATAGGCCAACATGGGAAAGCTAATCAAATCAGATTTAAAAAAAAAAGAATTAACGTTTAACAAAAAAGGGGGTTCACATGATGTGAGAAGACAATAAGATGTCCAAACTCATCAATAGAGACATTTAATAACAAAAACAAAGTGAAAATATAATTACAGGTTAAAAAAAGCCCGTATCTCCAGTTGCCGTTGACAGTGACGTGTGGGTTTAGACAACCGGTAAGCAACAAGTTCTGGTAGACCGTTTTTGGACAGTTTATGCAGAGAGGTCACTGCTATTGAACCGGTCTTGGTCATACACCTCTGCGACAACCTTGCGACCACCGAACCAGCGGTCGTTTAGGGCCTCGATGGCCTTGTTCATTTCCGACGCCATGGAGAACTCGACAAAGATCTTTACAATGATGTCCGCGTCCTCCTCTTCTCCTTGCTTTTCCTGGTAAATGATGACTCTGTTAACGGCGCCGAATTTGCCGCACTCCTCCGTGACCTCACCCTCCAGCTCGTCGTCGATGTCCTCGGGTCCCACCATGTTTCGGAGCACCATCACCGTGGACTGCATAACAAGGTGAAAAACAAGAACTGAGGGAGCACCAACTTCTCATTGGAGAGTAAACACGACTTTCTATAGACATTCTGCAGATTTTGGATGCAGGTCCTAGACCTAGACCAAGTAAAGCTGAATCATCCCTGGTTGAAACTATGCACTAAACCTACACCCAATACTGATATTGTGAAGATTCAGTGTAGCTGACCATTAGATCGCAAACTCACCTCTGATTTTCTAAGTAGTTTCTGCATGACCATGTGTCTGGCACTGCTGCCAGAGATGCTCATGTGCTCTTGGTCGCTCAACATCTCCTGCCCCGTCCCGTCTTGCTGACTCTCCTCCTTCTCTTTCTTTTCCTGTTGGCTCTGGGCTGCAGCTATGGCTTGGGCGGACAGGACTGGTGGTGACGACAGAACAGGGTTCACAAGCCCCACCTGGGGGAGCACTGGCATGGCCGGCCGCACAGGAGTCACGCCTGGTAGTGGAAGCAAACATTCATCACAAGGTGGCGCACTACTACTAGCCAGACAAGTATTGACAGAGTGCCTGCTAATGATTCGTTTCACGAAAAAAAGAATTGCTCATTTAATTAGTTAAAATTGAATATAGTGCAATGAAACGTTTGCCTCTAGGGCCACCGCCTCATATTTTGTGTAGAGACGGGAACACTGTTTAGGTCTACTTTTCCCAGGGTCTTCTGAGTTTATTTGTATGAACAAACATGTTTAGTGTAGTGGTATCAACAGATTCTGCTGTGGTTATGTTAAGCCCAACATTCCTACAGTAAATAGGGCATTTTAATTACTCAAAAATGGATCTAAAAGCTCCTGTAGATCCTACAGTCAATTGTATATAGGGCATTCCCAAACGTTGATGCATGCAAATTCACTCGGAGTGCATGACATGAAAAGACCAATGGCGGTGCTATTGTCATTTTAAAAAATATGCATACACTTGCATATATGGAAAAGTTATATGCAGAATGTATACTGTATATCAATGGTTGGGAGGGGGATGCGGAGCCCCATTTGGGAACAAGTCATTCACTTACCTGGTTACAATTGCAAGCTCACCAATTAAATAATAATAGCTTGATGTGTTAGTTTCTTGTTATGTTGATGAATACATAGCACAATGGAAACGAGTCAGGTTACTTATTAATTTTGCTTACTGCAGGGTTTTTTTTCCTACTCACTCAGCTACTCGTTCAGGCTTTCTTACACACCTGTGATAACTCCCGGCGCCTGGGCAGCCATGACGGCCTGGGGTATACCCATTTGCTGACCAAGAAGCTGGGGCGCTGCTAACGCCCCAAGGACTGATGCCCCGGCAACAGCCTCCTTGAGAGAGGGGGGGCCGGAGACATTAGGCAAGGGAAACACACAGAAACACAGCACAAGGCAGCACAGTCAACGATCACACGGCGTGACACATGGTGAGCTAAACCTGTCCTCAGCTCACCAAGGATACTTGAATTTAGAATTTAGAAACGCATTGATCTCTATAAGCAAGCGGCAAATACAGTACAGTAGGGGATTTAAAAAACAAACAACAAAAGAACAAAGGTTCAGGTTCAACACATGCTACACACAATGCAGTATTTACCTTTCGACAATAGTTTGACTGGTGATATGAACTACAGTGAATGTGTTTGTAGTGGCTATGAGGTATGGACTCAGAGGAGAGGCATGACTTGAGATGATAAATTAGCTTACACACCTTATCAGCTTTGTATCCTTTTTGTTAAATCACTAATAAATGTGCCATTTTAGTGTATAAAGGAAATGGCACCAAGAACAGATACTGTCCTCTCGGGTTTTTAACTTATTGTTAAGACATGTAGAAGCATGTTCTTCTATTCTGCGGGATGAAAAAGTCAGATTTGTATTTTGTTCTCAGTCATCTGTTAAGTTTCATAATAATTGAGCCTTACAAAATTGACATAGGACAAGTTAATGTTTAATTGTTATATAATATAATATATAATCTTGATCATTTAACCTCGCTATTGGTTATCAGATAAAGTTAAGTCTAGCTAAATCTGAATTATATTTACCTGGAAGGCCATTAAATCCCTTTGGAAGGGATTCATACTTGCCTGGGCCGTTATCTTAGCGGTAGCTGCCGCGGCGGCTACGGCCGCTGCTGGCGGCAGACCACCAGGGGTGGTGGGGGTCAGCATGGGCATGGGTGGCGTCACGGCTTTGCCCACCCTCAGGTACTGACCCCCCAGGTCAAAGAGGTTCATAGACGACACTGCGTCCAGGGAGGACTGTGGCTTCTCATACTCTGCGAGAGGGGGAATAAAAAGGTGCCGTTTTAGTAGCCGAGCAACAGACACGGGGGGACGACACCACAGCTTGAGGGGCCTGGTCCCAGCTCACCAATGAAGCCAAAGCTCCTGTGCCGTCCTGTGGTGGGGTCCCTGGCCAACGTACACGACTTGATCCTTCCAAAGGCTTCAAATACACTCTTGATATCCTCATCCGAGAGGTCGGGGTGGACGGACGCTACGTAGATCCGATTGAAGGCGCGTGCCTCCTCTGCCAGCTGGTCAATGATGGGTTGCGCCTGACCGATGTTACTTGGCCGCCCCACCTACAGCACAGATCATACCAGCACATGGCTACTGAATAGGGGGGTCATGTGGAGCCGACCACTGAATTGGGGGGGTGGAGCCAACCGTGATAAACGCGTTAATCGCAAACCTCAACTCTAGAGGAAAGGCAACTAAAGACCAACTTCAAGATAACCCACCAAAAATCACTAGACTGCTCGATTTCGTCGACATCTTTCCACTAGCCCTGCTTAGCTGCATCTCCACTAGACCATCCAGCCGAGGTCTGAGTCTGAGTTTGTAACTCCTGCAATCCATTGATAATAGCAGCCTGTAGACCAGCCTTGTTATAGCCTATGACTAGGTCATAGTATAGTGGGGGTTGATTTACAGGCGCATTACAAACTACCGGTACTTCACTGAATAAAACTAACCTACCAACGGATTAAAGTGTAAATATTTAATTACCAAAGGTTAATGTGTAATAGAGATGTATATAAGTATATAATTAAGAACAAAATAGAATAAACAAATCGCACTGAACCACTGGGCCAATCACCATCTCACTTCTTCTAACTCAAAACTCAACTCTCTCCCAGTCTCTCCTGTGCCTCTTCAGGATGCCTACAGATGTGCAGCTAAGATCGAGTGGTAACACTAAACATTAAGCTGATCTCTGAAATAATACTGTAATTCCCGGTAAGCCTTTAATAATTACACTAAAATCAATTGTTAGCTTGTAATTGCATTGTAAAACAAAGCCCTCTCCAGATGCATATCATCACTTAATGAAATTACAATGCAAATACAAAAAAATGCACAAAGAAAAAACAAACCAAATTGTGTATTTTAACAACACCGTTGTTATACTAGGAACCACAGCCTTATTAGCAAACCGCAAGATCAACTTTCATGTACAGCGTGACCACACTGACTGCGCTAGTTGGAATGAACACCGACCAGGGTCCGCCAGCGATCGCCTCTCCCGCTAACTTCCTTCGCTCTACACACGCGTGCCCTAAAGACCTGAGCCAAACAAAGGGCCCCGTTTTGAGCTACCCTACGTCAGGCGAACGTATAGGGTGTGACGGGATCTGTGCTGCAGGTGGGGCGGCCAAGCAACACCAACCAGGCGCAGCCCATCATCAGCACATCGTGGACAAAGAGCAGCGTCACGCGCCCGCCGCAGGGGCCGCGGCGGCGTCATACTGGAGCTGGGTCACTAAGACAATGTGGTGACATCATGGAAGCAAGAGAGAACAGCACAAAAAAAAACACAACACATGGCAAATACACTCGCGCACACAAACACACGCACACAAGCACACGCACCTGGAAAGCAACAGACGCACAAAAGCAAAACAAAAAAAGCAAAAAGGAGGGGGAGAGATGAGAGCGGGTTTAGATACTTTCAAAGACATTCAAACAATTCAAAGTCAGTAAGAAATAATATTCTACATAGTTAACAAAATTAACAAGCAGTGAGATGAGAATAACGACTCGGGATCCTAAAATAAAACAAAAGAAAAAGAGGGTTAAAAGACTAGAGGGCACTGGTTGTCCTGGTTTGAGCATGGATGAATCCCGACGGTACATGTCCAGGCCACTCACCTTAATGTTTCGCCCACCCAGCATGACCGAGTTCATCTGCTCCAGAGCCAGCTGTGCTGCCTCTGGCACGTCGTACTCCACAAAGGCAAAGCCCTGGATAACAGCAGGTCAAGAGAGGGTGCATTAAGATGCCTATAGACATTGGTGGCAAAGGGGCTCTATCCGCAATGTTAAATCACTGTTCCAAGCCTAAATACTATAACAGAGATAAAGAAGAAGCCATCACACCATTAGGAGCACTTAGAGATTTTCACCTACACCTGGATAAATAATTTGCTATGATTGTGCTTTCACCATGAAAAAGCTATGATTGTGCTTTCACCATGAAAAAGCATATGTACAATAACTTAAGTTGTGAACTTGTTGATTTCATGTTTCTCACTTACCTAACCCTAACATTTTCACTGAAAAGCGAATGACCAATCCCGTCTATAGTCAACCTTATACTATACATTTTGGGACTGCAGTGCTGGAACACCAACCTTGTGCTTCATTGTAACAGAGTCCCAAGACATGTCAATGCTCTTGATGGGCCCAAAGGGAGCAAAGGCCTGTCTTATGGTATCCTCGCCGAGCTCATAGTATATGGAGCCCACATACACACGACACATGATGGCTAGAGCCCGCTGTCGCTGAGCCGCCACCTGCCGACCAAGGAGAACAACGCATTTTCAGGATTAGGGTGTTACCTGCGGGGAAGAAACTCACACAAACACACCCCAATCTAAAGAATATGTATGAGTGAATGCTGATCTTTTGCAGTAACATTTGATTATGTCCATCTGTGCCATAGTATGGGATTTTAAGACTGCATTTTGCTTGCTCCCAACAGTAGTGAGGAGACTTTATAATGGGGTACAGTAAGCAATGGACAATAACGTTGCTGTGTATAGAGCACAGCAGTGCCGGCCAATTTCTGGATCAATCGATCCAAAACACAACCATTTTCTCCCATAGAGATTTCCAAAAATATATCATTATTTTAACCTAGAACTAAGCCAAACAGGACTAAAACATTTTATTTTGTGGAAAAACAAAATCCACAAAACAAAGGGTATTTACTATATATAGTATATCATAATTATTAAATAAATATAATATGTATAATAAATACCTAAATTGTTTTGCTGTTTCCAACAATTTTCCACAGAATCAAACGACTTGTGGCCATGTATAACCAGGATGGCTTCATTCTAGTCTTTAAAATAGTATTTTTTGGGAAATATGAGAAAAATGTAGTGTCTGCATCAACAGACCAGAAAATGTCCGCCACTATTACGCCCTATAACATTTAATCACATTCAAGTATCACTTGATTGCACAGCCAGGTGCTAATCTATCAGGCAAAATTACATAACTACCGGTATGCAATAAAGGAATGAAGGAAAACACATTTGTTTTGGAGGAAATTGACATGCACAGCTCTCACTGATGTTTGGCTTCTGTCAACTGACCTGTAGTCCAGAGATGCAAGTAACGTAACAAACGCAACCGTGGGGGTTCAAAACGAGTCCGGATGAATGCATTTCATCCTTTCGTCTCAAGTCTCTAAGGGGAACGCTGGTTTTTACCTGGCTTGATTCTACCACCAACTGGTACACTAGAGGCCCAATGCATGACATAATGGGAGATGACATCTGCAAACTTGTCAGAACTTTGACTTTGAGATGGCCAAAAAGATCCCCGCTTCAGCACTTCTCTCGATTTTGGTCAATTCAAAAGGGACCGCTATCCCTCTTTATTTAACTTGAAGTTTGACAATGCATAATTTTGAGGGAAACATGGCTTTCTTTCATTTGACTGGGCTCTTGCATAACATTCATAAATACTAGTGTGAAATTGAACAATGCCTACTCAAACTCCCAATTGAACAGCTATTAAATCTGATTATGCCTAGACATAATTGTGCATGTGATAGTGTGATGCGCCTTCTATTAGGAAAAAGGACCGAATGCAGTGACAGTTAGAAAGCCATGTTTTCTTGTAAAATATGCATTATTTGGTTGACTGAAAATGGCATGGATTGAGGCAGAGCATTACAAATGTAAGAAGGTTAACAGTCCATTTTCATAGGACATTCGCACAGAAAAGAAAAAAGTTTAATTATCTATTGACCGATTGTAAAGGTGAGAGTGGATCTCCAAAGCCCATTGTCACTGCGGCCATCTGAAAGACAGTAAAGATGAAGAAAGTCCTGAAAAGTAGGTTAGGTATCTCTTAGCTTAGCTTTTTCATTGCTTTTTAATACAAGTGCTTAAACGCTATGACAATTTAACAGACTATTCCCTCTATATATAAATATACATATAACACACTTTGAGAAGCTGTTCAGCCATGTACAACAACAATTACAAATTAAAATAATATAAGAACTTATTTTAAAGAACTTCAAAGCATTTAACAAGCATTTGCTGTGATCTCTTCCACCTGAAAGGCAAAAAGCACGGGCATGTGGTCTCTACACTCTTTGGAAAGTCAAACTATACACAAGACAAATGCAAAAGGCTCATGAATGTAATCGATTCCAATAAGCAATATAAGTAATTTAATTGAAGTAACTTAGTTGAGGTCTAGAAGTTAAATGTAAAAAAAATACTATATCAAATGTCGGCCAAACATTTCCTTGTGTTAAGTGATCTCAGAGCTACCTAAATATAAAACGCCATTAGGATGGTTGAGGATGTTATCAAAACGGTTCATTCTGCACATCTCACCTGCAGATTGGTAAGTTGCTGCTGTTGATGGGCAATGGTCTGCTTCACCAAGACACTCTTAATGCTTTGCTCCATCGCATACTTCTTTGCCTGAAAAGACGCAGTACGTTTAATTTGAGAACATAACGATTTTCATGCCAATTCCATAATAATTGGGTTATATGTTTCATTCATGTAGACTTTTAGACTTCACTCATCTGAAATTTCCGGATGTTTTACTGTGATTAAAACGAATCCTGTTGCGTATTTGCTGGAACGTGACATACATAATGATTTTGTATGATGATTGGATCATACATCATTGTAAAGGTCGGAATCAATTTTGCCCTGTCCCCATATTGCCTACATTATACACCAGGGTACACTCAGTTTGTATTGCAAATTACGATATATCCAAACTAGGGATATTATTGCTGACAGTAATGTGTGGGGTGCTAGCTGGCGTAGTGGACTGGGGACATGATGCCACTCATAGGCCTGACACCACGTTGCATGTTCGAATCCCATTCACAATGATCTTTGCTGCATATCCCTCTCCTTCTGTCTCCCTCTTTCCTGTCATGCTTTACTTTTGTTAATCAATAAAGACAACAAGCCAAAATCAAATGTGGTGTGGTGATATACCCTCTGAAGTGCCTCCTGCTGCTCTGGGGTGAGGGGCGGCAGGCCCAGCTTGGAGCCTGTGCCCTGTCCATTCTCCATCGTCAGGACTTCTCCTCCCTGCGGATTAGACCGACAACAATTAACACCCCCAAAAAACACAAAACAACCGTAAAATCACCACCCACAAAAATAAATTTAAAAATAAACAAAATACGTTATCAGTGGCCAAAAGAAATACAAAAAACATAAATAAAATAACCCCTGCATTGAATGACTTTTCAAAGTTGTCAGTTAACACCACAATAAAAACGCATAAACCCCAGGTGGACTACACGAGTTCCTTACCTACACAACCCGCTAATCGCTGGGTCCACCAGACTGAGGCAGGAACCCCCCCAAGGGGAAGAGGACTGATGGGGGAAGCTTTAACAATTCAACAAATTCTATGATGGGGAAAGAAAATGCCTTCAGACGTGGTGGTAAAAACAACAGCCAGCGTATATCATTTCGCTTTCGTACTTGGTTCATGTCATGTGCAGCCCAAACATTTCACATTATATTATGTGTCCATTATCATCTGATTGTTGAATGCTTGTTTTTGTTACTTTGGCATTATACAATGGAATACGTTTCGTTTTCCCCAATTCCTACCAGCCGTGTAAGCAACCACCCAAAAGTATTAGGGAAACAGACTCCACGTAGTACTGTACTTGGGAGTGCTTATAGGATGGGTAAATACAAAATACAAAGGACACATTTCACGCATGTGCAAATGTTCAGTGACACAGTCGAGACCAAAATTATCATCATCTCTTCAGCAAAAATATTAACATGAGTGAATTTCAATCAGTGGCCAGGAGACCACCACCTGTAGTCCTTGATGGGATTCTAGACGCTCATCAGCTAAATGCAGAATTGGTACCCCAAATAGACACTTATAGATCTTTAACGCTTGGAAGTTGCGGTCGATAAATTTCTCTTTATATTCGCCATTAACACTGGATAAAGGCAATCAGAAATAAATACAATCGATTCTTTCTATGTAATAGCCAACAGGCTTTCTTGGGTTTAAAATCCTCTTAGCAGCCCCTTAGACCTGAAGTGCACTTTCTGTGTGGCCATCGTTTTATAAACAAAGTATTCAAACAATCAAAACATTTGGATCCATAAGTAATCTATGACAGGACACTATCCGGAATCAGGAAGACGGATGGATAGATGGTATTGATCCGCGAACCAGGATAACTTAGCAAATCTAGAGCAACTTCATATTTATCTTACTATGAAATTGAATACCCTACCTTTGCAAAGAAATTTAATAAATTAAATAAAACACACATACACAGGCGCAGCGGCGCGCGCACATCATTTTAATGCGAGCAATCTGCAGTGGGTCGCCGCGGGCCTACTAGCTAGACTGAATGGAAGCACAGCTAGCTTTTCTTTCTTTTCTTCCGTTGAATGAAAACGTTGCCGTGATCAAAAAAACACGCAGGAATAGCTAACGGAATAGCTAAAGTATAAACAGAGCTACGTAAACTCCGTTCACTTCACGGTGCCAGTCCAATGGCGGCTCTTCTACACAGACTTCTATTGAATGGGGACAACAAATAGGGACAACCGGGATTTACATTTTACAGAATGTATTACTGGGGGTCTATGCATGGAGTCTATGGTGCTCGCGCGACTAAACGTACCACGTGACAAGGCTGTTTCTGTCCCCTCAATGTCGCAACTCTGTGTGTAGCCTACTACAATGGCCCTGGCTAACGTTAGCAACGAGGTTACGTAACGAGAATAATTACGCGCACATAAACGCAAACTGAGCCGCAGAAACAACCAATAACAACAACAAAAAAACACCACCTCTGCACCACCTCGATATATAAATATATAGATTTACATGCCACGAATTGTGTCCATTTTAACCCGCACCGACGCAGTTGAGGCCTATTAGCACGTCGCTAACGCGTTAGCTCAGTGTTCGTCATCTATTCAATATGCCGCCATAAATCCCTCTGTCTTTAGACAATTCTGTTTAGGATTTCTACGAGGACGTGAAAACATAATCACGTGCATGCTATTCGACAGCACGCACTATTTGCGTGATAAACGCGTTATTAATGTAGAAATTAAAATGAATTTGCTTTTCAGCAATGAATTTACCGCAGCGTCCGTAACCGCCATGAAGCTGAACGAGCACACCACCGTCTTCCAAGCGATAGTGGTGTAAAGCGGTGTTGCCAGATGTTGTGAGAAAAGGATGGAAACAAGACTATGAATACGATCCCAACTATTACTATTAACCCCAAACTTGAGCACGTTTTAAGCCTATGTTTTCCTTCTTCTTCTTTAAGATTTGTTTTTGGCTTCTTGCCTTTATTGATAGTAGTTAGTGAAGACAAGTGCGAAGGGGAAAGACACACTGCAAAGGTCGTCATGAACGGGACTCGAATGCGCAACGTGCGTTAGGCCAGAGTGTATTATGTGGCATGCACATGGACCACTCGGCCAGCATCGGCCCCTAAACCTGTTTGATTGATTGATTAATGATTGGTCGATCGATCGATGGACCGGGAGGTCTGGAGCCTTGTTTTCATGGCCTTGTAAGTGCTGTGATACCTAGCCGTGCAACGAGTCGAAGAAGCCGAAGAGTTTTTGGAAATAAGTGATTCTCCTACAAAAATTTGTAGGGCTTCTAAAGTTGCTTGTAAATTTTACAAGCAACTTTACGGAAAAATAACTACCGGTACTTATAATAACCAAACATGGCAGCCTCGAGCCAGAGTGACGACAACGACCATTCCAGAGAGCTCCTCTTGAAATTATGGCCCCCTGTGCCGTTATGTCAGCCACACCGGATTTTTGTTCTTTCTCAATTTATGACTTATACTGTAGGCCTGCGATATTCAGCAGGATTTACAGCAAGCCATTAGTTAAAAAATAATAAACGGACAAAATAACTGTTTGAACACACACACAGTAATGTTACCATATCCACCATACCATATGTTGGTTTAGGACTTTTGGGGTTAGGGTTATTGTGGATGCCCATAACAGTGTGGTAAGGACTGCAGTGCACCACTGTTATTCATTGTTGTCTTTTTGTCGGGGCCCCTGAGCATGAGCCTCTTGGTAATCACACAGACACTCAAGCAGAAGGGCCCCCTAGCTCCTCGGCCTGGGCCCAACGCCCCCTTCGGATAATCCTCGTGTGTGTGTGTGTGTGTGTGTGTGTGTGTGTGTGTGTGTGTGTGTGTGTGTGTGTGTGTGTGTGTGTGTGTGTGTGTCCATGGACATAAATTGTTAAAATGTGTAAAATGAATCAGAAGCACTTACAGGCATACAGTCTGAGTCAGCATGTCACATAATGATTTATTGTCATGTCTTTTATAGCAGTAAGCTACAATATTCAACAGAGGGTTAAGTAATAACACATCCAAAGCCAAGGTTTCATTCAACAGATTCACTGGGCAAAAAAAGAAAAGAAGATTGTTGATGACACAAAATTAGACTGATATGTATTTTAGTCTTGCACAGTCAAAAACATTCATTTTTCTTTGCTCAGGTCCCGTACGGAACTGACAATGACAAAGGCAATATTGAGAAAGTAAGAAATTGCAATGATTTCAAACTATTAAGACATGCATCTTTAGCATTCAAACTTTGCTCAAAGTCAACCCCTTTACCCACAAACAAATATGTACACCACGGCCGTATGGCAGGGAGAATTAAGAGCTCTCCCTTGTTTAAGAGACAGACAGGCTGACAGAAGGCTAATGAGTATATTGAGTCATACAGCAAGGAGTGGCAACTGCAAATTTACAGACCTAAAAAAAACTAAACTGCAATGTGGTTTAAGAGATTCCGATGAATGCACATTCACTGCTGAAGATTCATAGCATGACAACAAAATCACCATTAGTTTGTACTACTCGCCAGTGTTATCCATTGAGGAAAAATCCACCCAAATAGTAATAGTCTTCAAAGTGTCAAAGTTAAAATAATCAACTGACAAGAAAATCTACTAAAGCTGAGAACTTGTTTTATAGCAATATATTACATGTTGTGGAGTGCAAACGTAGTGGATCTCTCATTCAAGGACTTCAAATTCAAAGGTTCTCTTTGGGCCCCGATGCTGGATTTGGAATGACGCGCTGCTGTGGAGTCTGAACACATTCAATAGCCTAGAATTTTGAATTAAAGATTACTGACCTGATGAAGATCTATTGGGATCGGAACGTTGTCTTTTTTCTAATAAAGTAATTATTTGCCAAAAGACATGTGTGCGGGCCTTACCCTACTTCCATGATTGCCTCATTGGCCCTGTGTAAATACGTAGGATTTAAAGATTAATTTAAATTTATTTCAAATGTCTAAATTTCACATAATTGGATATGGCTAAATATCTTTAAGAACAATAATAATTTTCTTGATCACGCAGGCAACTAAAGGACAAAAAATATAAATATAGAATACATTTTGGGTTGATTTTCCCTTTTATGACACTCACAGACATGTATAGAACATCAAATAACCCATCAAATTTCTTTCTTTTATTTTTCCTTTTTTTGCTTGCACAGTCTAGAAGGCATTTAATATTAAGGTTAAAAATATTTTTTTCTGTCAATAACATGAGCAATAACAATATACCGGTAGTCATTTTCACTATTAAGTTTAATATATCACATTGTAACCACCTTTTCACATTTTATATCATCCCCCCCATTTACATGAGTCTTGTTAATTCACGGACATGTCATGGAAGAGCTGGGGATTCTTAAAATTGTTTGCAATGCAAAACTGTGATAAAATCCAGATATAAGGACCACAATGGAAACAAGCCCCCAGGGCTTTTTGTGTTATCCTCTTTTCACATTATGGTACAACTCTAGGGCTGGGACTAGACAAAAAAAACATTAAGAGCATCTGCAATGAATTACTGGAAATAAATCGCATATCAATATTTATTATTATTTTATTAAAATGGATAGTGTTAAACAGAAGTTCCCATGCACTGGCCCAAGCAAAGTGTTCTGATTGGCAACTTCTCCAATTTCCGTGCATTCCATTCAGGTTTGTTGTCTGTTGGTTGAAATTGTTGCTATGCCTGAAATTCATCCAGTGAGAAAGGTTCTGTGGTGCAAAAAGTAAGTGCCATTAAAATATGTTCATTATTTTAATCACACTTTTGTATTGTAATTAATGAATTAAAATGAATCAGTTAAAAGTCCCAGCCCCATTTTTAACATTGTTGTACTTCTGTACTTCTGTGTCTTTTTAAAACTGTTAACAAAGTATTCAATCCATCAATAAATCAATATAAAGTTCAATATACAGTAGCTGCAGCTCATGATACTGTATTTTACTCCATGTGAAGCCTAATTCATACTTTGTTGTACAACAGCGACGCCCGGCTCGGCTCAAAATGATTTATTTTCGGAGCAGTCATGAAACAAAGTATGAATCGGGCTCATAGCATTTACGTACATCTTCACATTCACACAGGCCAAAGTTGTGCGTTCATAGAAAACAGGAAGGAACAAAAATGTTATTAGAAATCTAAAAGTCTGCCTGGAAGGAGTGCTAAGTCTAATTTATACTTCGCCCTCAACATACATAAAGATACTTGTAACTATCCTTACCAATGTGTCATGTTCTTCAATTGACAACCATCTACCGTATCTTCAGCAAACTGGTGGGACAAGTGGTTCTCAAACTGTTCAGGCCATGACCCCTGTCCAAAATAGTCATGTTGTTGAATTGAGAGAGTTGAGGAGGCTTTATGTTTTGTTTGGCACGGTTCGACAAATAAATATTAAAATAATTAAATAGTAGTATTTTATTAAGGCCAATGTTTGACCAGTTTTGCATTGTATAATTTGTTGATTGCTTTTGATGCAGGAATGTTCTTCTATTTTTACGTATTAAAAAAACTAAAATAAAAAGAGCTCACTATTATACTGTCATCTGAAGGACCCCCCCCACCCCAAAAATCCTTCAGGGATCCCTACCCACAGGCTGAGAACCACTGAACCACATGACAAAAGTATGAATTAGCCATTGACTCTGAAACACAAAGGTTCGGTCTACAATGCTTCTTTGCTTTTTGTCCCATGTAGGTTGCCATCCCAGGCACTTTTACAGGTCTTTGGCTTTCAGAACACTTTCACAGGGAAAACCCTTTAAGAGCACTACAGGCTTGAAGATAGGCATCATCTAGTAGCCTTTGACCAAAGGGTGCTACAGTCCGTTATTCTGCGGGCTATTGTGAGAATGAAAATAATAAACAGGATGGCGTTCTTGACAGTTAAAGTAGAAATAAATAAAGTGGACCTTGTGTGTGTGTGTGCCGTGTTTTTTAGCAGTGCATGTCGGATGGATTTTTAAAAAGAAAGCAAACTTTTCTGTGGACGTGAATAAACTATTTGGGCTAATAATATACAATCTTTAAAAAAAACATTTGGAAAGTATTACGCCGTGTCGACATTTTAACGTCAAATCAAAGTGCAATGTAGAAATGCATGTGAAATAACGAATGACCATTTTCGTCAACTGTGAATTGTGGAATTATTTTGGACCAAATTTTGTCAAGACAGCAAGTTAAGGCATGATAGCCCTTTTTTAGGCAGGGGGAGGTGGGTGGCCAACATCCCACTGCATTGTGGGAATAGCCGAAACACAGCCATGGTGCCTGCAGTTCAACCAAGAGGTACCCCCTGGTTCCTTTCTCAGTCCTTATGGCCTTTTACCTCCGGCAATAGGGATGATTAGTGACAATCACAGGCCAAACATCCTTCTACCTCTGTCCCCCTCATCCCCCCGCAGGGCCCGCTCCAGCTGATCCAGGCGAATGCTCTCCGTTTCGCTTGCTCCATTCCGTTGTGAGTGGTCAATGGGCCCTGAGGCGGGCCCCCCCCTCTCTCGTGTGCTTTTCCTCTCTCTCTCTGTGGGACCTGCTGCTTTTGGTGATCCCCCGGCCCTTCCTCATTGTGTGGTCCCGGAGGCTACGGCTCTGACCCGGTGTTTGCACATGGCATCTTCCAGGAACCCGGCCAGCTTCTCATAGTCCTCCTAGATGGGGTGGACGGAGGACGCAAGTACACTTATTCGCACCGTTTGTTTTTTTTTTTTTACCCTTTGGCATTCAGACTTTCAGGCTTTCGGATGGGTCAATGCAATGAATGGAACAACGTCATGTTTAATCAGACTATTGATTGGTCTAAGTCACTGACCTGGCTACCTGCTTTGTTGTTATTCTGTGCGTCAACCCACACCTACTGAGCTGCTTGGTAGCTCACCTACTTAGATCATTTATCGATCAATGGTCTGATTAAACGTGATAACGTATGATTCTGGTATGCTTGTCTATTACAAATTGTGATTTATTGCTTGGCACAACTACATTTCCTGTTCAGTGTGTTATTTTCATAGGCTTATTAAACCTCTACATTTTATTTTACTGTACTTTTATATTTAACACTGCTATGGTGCTATGATGTTAATCAAACTGTTCAGCCTTGTAACGTATGTTTTAAAAAGTGCAATATACAGTACATGTTATTATTACCTATTATTATTAGTATTGAGTATTGTGCATTTCAAAACACTCACCTTTGACTCTACTTCATTGTACATTGATTGGATATCTAAACATTGCTGATCTACAAACTCACTGTGCGTTGTGAGCTTGTAGATCCGCTGTTTATTGTCACACATACCCAAAATAGGGATGCTAGAAAGTGGTTTACGAGTGCTTTATTACTGTGAAAAATCTGTTATCACGTACCTCAGTTATGAAGGCGTAGTGAACCAGTTCACTAGCAAGGTCTTTAGAGTTGTCAGCTGAAAGAACACATTGAAAATTAACAAAGAGAATGTCTTTTTTAATATTGTTATCTATAATTGTTTTCTGTGTCTGTCAACTGACTTGGAAGGATGTCACAGCTAAGTTGTCGATGGAGTTTGTCATCCATCTTCAGAAACAGAGAGAGCTACGGGGAGAAAGCACAATAGGTTTTGTTATCTAAGTCATGGGATGATTGTGTTTTATCATTCACCATGTTATTACCAAGTGTGGAGCTCACATGAGTTTTGGTCCCATCTTCATTTGATTCCAAGTTACAGTGCATCTGAACAACCTGCAAGTTCAGACAAAAAAAAGGATTCAACAGAATATTGAGAACATAACTTTGTTGCCTTGTGTTTAGGACTGTTGAGGGGTTCCCCAAGATTTTTATACTGCAATCCCATATTATGAGAGAATGCTTTCCTGAAAATAGCAGATCTTCAAGTGTGCAATGCGCCGGACTGCGACGTTATAAGCTTGTAGATCGGCGTTCCGCAACCATGTGTAATATGACAAAATCAAATCTAGATTTAATCAACTGAAATGTAATGATAATTACATTGTAAGATAACACTTTAGTAAAACACTAAAACATTTGCAATAACTAGTAAAAATTAGGGCTGTTGAATGATTAAAAAATGTAAACCGATTTATCACAGCTTCAAAATTAATTTGATCATGATTAATCACCATTCGAACATATTCAATGTTTTCCTGTGCAGGATTTGAACATTTAAAAAAGAAAAAGAATCCGGGGAAAAAAAGATTTATTTTAAAAAAATATTTATCAAAATAGGTGATCCCAGTGCTTGTGGATCCCTCGAGCTATACTCTATGGCTCTGGTTACAGAGAGACACACAGCTACAGTATATGTCTCAGTAAAACCATGCTCTACCGAGTTTTTCAAGGAAAATCAGTGGGTTGAGTCAGTGTGCACATGTGTTAATTGTTTTAAACTGTTTAATCAGATTCATCAATAGGATTCATTTATGCTATGAATTTGTTATTTTTAATAACCTTAGTAAAAATATGACAAAAACGACAAATTGGGGGCCACACTGACCTTCCTGGTCTCAGTTTGTTGGGGCTCAGGCGTGGGAGACTTCACCGTCTCCACGTGCTCCTGGGACAGGGACAGGGCGCGGGGGACGTGTAGCCGCGTGGACAGGAAATTCATTAAGGGGTAAATCCCATTCCTGTGGAGGAGAAATGGAGGAAAAAGTACTCATAGTTTTACTGAAAGCACAATTCAGAGATATCAGGGATTTTCTTACTGAAATCTGATCTTGTTTTATCTAATAACCAAGTGGCAGAGTCCAAACACATTCAAATCAGACATACATCAGTATGTGTCCTCCTCGGACATTCAGTCTGGCAGAGTTGATAAAAGTAAAAACACTTACTTGACATCCTCAAGGAACTTGTCGAGCTCCAGCGGCGACACATGTGAATATCTGTAGGATATTGGAGAGAATCCACAGCATTAATAATTGTATAACTGCCGCTACAAGTTAGTAAAATAATGTAAATAGTACAGAAAGTGCACAAAACAGCTGTGCAACGTCATCAACTGAAGCAAATGTGATTGTAAGTGTAAATCATGTGATAAACAAGTATGATGCCTCAAGGGCAAGAAGAAGTGAAGGCAGGTCGGTGACTTGTCATTCAAAAGCTAGCAGGTTGTGCAGTATTACCATGTGACTAACTGGGACATGCGGCCACAATGGCATGATGTTAGAATTCCACAGATCAGCAAACCAATTAACGATACCAGTCCAGTCATTTTAGGCAGTATCGGCAGCGTTGTCCCAAAATGGCAACTAAAAAACATGTGTTAAATGTCATTTCTTTACTTAAGCTGTGCTCCAGGCCTGTCGTTATGCTTGATCTCTGCCATGACAGCGTTGTGGTCAAAGGACTTGGTCATCTCCTCCACGCAGTTTTCAGGAAGCAGATCTGGAGAGGGACAGAGTGTGTTGATGATGTAGTTTTAGTCATCATAGCTTGGTCTTTTTAGTTTTAGCTTTCGCCTGTGAAAAATGCTAGTCGATGAACATTTTTCGTCATGGTTTTAGTTATTGAAATCAACCCTGGGGTATCATAAACCTCATAAACCTCATAAACCACTAAAACCAGACATACAACACCACCTTTGGTCAATGTTTGACCAACTTGTTGTCTGAGACAAATGTAATATTATCATGTTAGAATATTGAGTGTCAAGTGTTTCGTAATTAAATATGGTGTCTGCGATTTATGTAGCGTTTTTAAAAAAGAGGGCTCTCATTTCAGGACATTACCTGGAGCTCTTATTCAGGCCATATTTGACTGTGCCTGTACCTCCTGGTTTTCTAGTATCGCAGTGACACAAAAAACTAAACTTCAAACCTCCCAGAACCAACTAGTCTGTCTGTTTGTCCGTCTGCTTGCCTGCTAGTCAGTCAGTTGGTCAGTCTGTCTGTCTGTACTCATGTGTCTATAGTTAGCTGACTGACTCAGTTGGAACTCGATTCTAGGTCATTGGTCTTATGCCGCCTGCCAGTAGTTAGCTACAACCTATTTCAAGGCGGATGAAGACAGTGCCAACTGTCAACAAACGATTTATATCCAAAAGAAAGCATAATGAAGGACACCGGCTTATAGGTTAATCGTTAGCAAGTGCACAAAAACAAATGAAATACACATGACATGACTTAGTAGAGGTCTGATCGGGCCAAACTTTCTGTTTAAGGCGATGTGCTCTATTGGCTCAAAATGTCGTAAATAAAGTAAAACTTTAGAAGCAGACAAGAGTTCAGTTCTATTTTTCAATCGCTAGTAGTTGGCGGAGGGAATTAGGCATCGTACTGTGGTTTTGAGCTTGTTGAACTTCTACTTTTGTAACTCCAATAGACCAGGATTTCATTTTCGAGCCGATGGGAAAAAAAGGGGAATAAAAATTAGACTGAGTACCGTGGCTATCCCGGTAGCAATGATACTGTTTGTGTAGTAGCAAATAAAAATTAGTCTCGGGTATCATGTACAAAGTAGATATGTTTTTCCTAACGGCACTGCTCATCATTGCTTATGTGACGTCTGACATAATGTGCATACTGTGAATGGCCATCAATTAACACTTAAGTTGATGGGTTGACACTTGACAACCCGCCACGTGGCATGCTGCGAGGTGAGAGAAACTCACACTGGGTTTTAAACTCATTCATTGCAAATCACGTGTTTTGATTTTTTTTTTTCACACTAGCAATGTAATGTTCTTTACTAAATGTTCTTTGCTAATTGGCACTTGACACTCATGAAACAGGCTCGCAAAACAGCTTTTTTTTCTTTCCACGTTATTGGACTTGGACATATGCCCTTTTTCTGCTTCTGTATTTGAATAAATGTTCCTCTCTGTTTCTGAAGATACATGCTAGTTTCAACGGACAATTTTCCTCCAACTTTTTTCAATGGAAGTACAGAGAATGTCTCGGTGCAATTCTCAATCGCCTTGGTGTAGCCAGGTATGGTGTAAGTCCTCTCATTGGCTGCATGGCAGCAAATCAGGTGTGGGTCCGTGCTCATTGGCTGCATGGCAGCAAATCAGGTCTGCGGCCTTGGGCTAGGCCAAAAGCCTATACCACCAGGCCTGGGCCTGGGCCTACCAAATAATTATTCATAATAATTGAAACCAGTCATCAAGAGCTTCAACTCATGATGAACAAAGCCGGGGAGTATAGTAACATTTTTAATTGGGGGGGTCAGGTGATTTCTGAACCTTTTGAATAGCAGATTTTAATTATTCTGCGTAATTATTTGGTAAGCCCAGGCCCAGGCCTGGTGGTATAGGCTTTCGGCCTACTACAGAGGCCCCAGAGCTGATTTGCTGCCATGCAGCCAATGAGGAGACTTACACCATACCTGCTACACCTCAGCGATTGAGAATTGCACCCAATGTCTCTGTGTTTGTTTATACCTTTTTTTTTTTTTTTTTTTTTTTTTTTTTTAAAGCTTTTTGTATACGTTCTTCTTTTTTTAGGTTTTCTGAGCTCAGTTGCACCCACAAAACCTGTTCTTTTCACATTCAGTAGATTCCTGTGGTCTGGGGGTTTTCTGACTCAAACAAGTGTTCTGATCTTTCTGCAGAATGTGATGTCACATTCTGAAAATCCCATCAATGGCAATGAGATTTGCCAGCAGATGTCATTGATTCTACTGATTTACCCGTTTCCATACAGCCCAAAACCCATTAAATGTTTAAAGTTCAGTTTTTCTGGGTGTAATTGATAATTAATGTCACAAAACCATTAAAAAACAGCTTAAAAGGGGATTTTTTCCAGACCTCCATTTATAAGAAAAACAGAATTTTTTATCATGTCCACACAACATCTTTAAGGGATATTAATGACATTGTAGTAAAATGTTCAAAAATAGGTGGAACTCCCGTTTAAACTTACACTGGTTGTTGATGAAACAGTGGGCCGCCAGCAGCTTCAGAGAGTGGACCTCAAACAGCACCCGATGGAACAGAAGGTCGTGGGCAGTGGGACGCTGTTTGGCATCTTGGCGCACACACGACTGAGTGAACTCCTGACGGGACGCAAGACCTCACTGTTAACCCATACATTCTGCTATGACAGCGCTGCCCAAAAGGTAGATCTGATCTACCAGTAGATCACACAGGCCATGCAGGTAGATGCACATGACAGTCCCCTAAAATGTATAGATCTGTAACTCTTGAGAGCGTTAAAATGAAACCAAATGCACCCTTACGGGTCCATTTGGTTTCAAGAGTCCACACAATTAGAAAATGGAGAATGATTGTTATTTTGACCAACTTTTCGCCAGTTATGTCTCCCAATTGTGGACAAAAACATGAAAATTCTTAGTTTTGGGTGCAAGACACTAAATTCAAGAACTGTCAAGTCAAACCCCAAATACTGTTTTCAAACACTAGTAGTAGCATATACAAGAAGACCTTCCAATTCTCCCCCCTCCATTTTTCATTATAAGTGCATTATTCTTAAACATTATTATAGCAAGTAACACCTTCACCACTATTTCAAAGTCAAACTTTCTTGGGGGCCTTGAAATTGATTTTTTTTTTTTTTCTTTTTGATGTGATCTTGTTGAGTCGGTCATTTTGAAAGTAGCTCTCAAGTCAAAAAAGTGTGGGCACCCCTGTGCTATGACAACAGCTCCCCCGCCCCCTCCCCCCCCCCCCAACAGGTGCTGGTCTACTATCTTATCTGGGTATAGACTCACTCTCATGAGAGGATCGTCCAGGGACTGTCCTGCTTTAGTGATGGCCTCCTTGGTCACCACCGCGTCTCCGTTAGCCTGGATCTCTAACACCGCCATCTGGTGAGACACAAATACACACTTCACATTAAAAAAGTATATAACATATAGGTCTGCACCAGGTCAACCTGTGGCCTCCTGGTGGCGCTACAGACCGTTGTGCAAAGGGTTCCAATCTTTGTTGTGCCTTTGATGGCAATGGGATGATTTGAAGCTTTTTTTACCCCAGAAAATGTGTTTGCAAAAATCCACCTGTTGGTGGCGCTATAAGAGGCCACTGTGAAAAGCGTGCAGTTATGTCCGCCTATTAGGAAAGTGCATTAAAGCTTTCATGTACAGTAATTTGCATGCTGTGTTCACGAGTTCATGCTTTTGTTCCAAACAAGCCAATCCTGAAAACTTTGAAACCCAATTATAGACAAATAGGGTGAAATATGAAATATGGGACAGATCCGTCTTGAGCACATGACAGGAGATACAGGAGATACATGACAGGAGATACTGTTTAACAATTTTCAGGATTTGGGGACACAATCTAGAGGAGCAATATGGAATAATGTGTTATACAAAGATCGGCCTCCTGGTGGCACGATAACAGGCCGTTCTAGAAAATGTGCGGCAGAAGTTCATCATTGGCATTTCGTATTGGAATGGACGGACAGACCCAGCCAGCCAGCCTGGCATGGACACACAAAGCTCCTTGATGAGGTGGTTGCCCCACTTAAAAATCTGTAATAATAATTTGTGTTGGTACTTCTGGCCTACTGGCAGTGTGCATTTACTCGGACTAGTGGTTTGCAAGATTAGCTCTGCGAGCGCACGCACACATACACGCGAGTGCTTGCCAGGTTGGGTGCCAAGTGGAAGTTCAAATATGACTATGTCGGAAAATTGCAGCCTGAAACCTTGTTCCAGATGGCTACACTTCTGCCCCGGTGCCAAAATATTATTTTATAGCAATGGTTTTCAAATATTTGATAATGTTTTAACTCACTATAAGCTACCTCAAATATCAAACAACACACAAAAATGAGAACAGGCGGACAAAGCATAGTATGTTTCTCTCACCTCTAGAGCACAGATCCCGAAGGAGAAGATGTCAATGGCATAATCGTCATCAGCAGCTAGTGACACAAACACAGAGATTACGTCCATGTGTTGTTGTGTATGTTTTAGGTTGTTGAGTGTGTTTAGATCAGGGGCTTGGCAACTTTGATGATGGAGAGGATAGTTTTACAAACTGTCGCCACCTTTTTTGTCAGTCGCAACTAAACCTGACCCTAACCTCAGCCCTGAACTTAACCGCAGTAAAACCTAGGCCTAAACCTTACCCAAATTTAATCCCAGCCTATTTGAAAAAAAAAGGTCACAACCATTTTAGGAATGTTGTAACTGCTGTAGAAGTGTTGTAACCGCTGTAGAAGTGTTGTAACCGCTGTAGAAAAAGGTCGGGGGGATGCAACCTTTTTCTAAATCGGTTGCAACCGTTTTAAAAGGTTTGGGGCAGGTGGAAAATTACTACAGCTGAAATCAATAATCAGTATTAGGATATTAACCTGCAGGACGCATAAATATAAAGTGAAGGCCACATACTGTATGTGGATACCTTGGCTCTTTCTGGTTAAACATGGAGCAGTTCATTAAAGGCACTCCTCTTGTTTTGATAAAGAAAGACCCTGTGCTGATTTTTATCGTGACAAGAAGTGCCATTAATAACCGTAAGTGTTCAGCCTTCAACTCGTATCTGGTAGGCCTAGCAGCCATGTAAGAAGTCTGCGTCAGATTAAAGAGCAAGGACCTCTTTTCCTCCTTTAGATTCAATCTTTTAAACACTTATATATACTTTGTATACACCTTGTCTGCACTTATTCCTGTGTTTCGCAAAAAAGTGTCATCAAATCGTTGTTGGAACAACAAAGAAACTGTGTGTGGGATGGTTTCATGCTGCACACAATATTTCATTGATTATTTTTATCGATTGATGAACAGTAGACTTACAGGAATTATGGAGAGAGTAACAAAGGTTGTTGGATCGATCGGGACCTGAACTCTCAACACGCTATGCCCAGACAGCTACACCAGCCTCCTGAACCGATACTTTAAATTTTCATTGAATGATGCCGTGTAACACTTGCTTCTAGTCTGTTTTTACTCTCTGTCTGTCTGTAATCATGTCCTCCCGGTATTGCCACATTCAATGCCATTATCTGAATGTTTTATACCTGCTTTTCACTATTCCTTTATTGCTCTGTAAAGCACTTTGAGCTGCATTTCGTGCCATGAAAGGTGCTACACAAATCAAGTTGTACTATCAGCATTGTAATATCCTGGACTATTATCTGCAATCAAACAACTGTGAGCCTCGGCACACTCACAGTCACCCCTAATCACACTTACATCCATATTCCGGAGGGAAGAAGTGGACGTGCCTCTGGTTCTCTCTGTGTTGCCGCCCTTTGACGTGGACATCCGGGAAGACCGAGCACACTGCGCACAGTGGAGGGACAGAGAGAGAGAGAGAGACCATAAATTAGGTGTCATTAGTTAGTTCACCTAAGAGTTATGCATTTGTTTATTTTAAACCTTTTTTTTTCACCCTGTGTCAATTGTCTACCCTAGGGCAGTGGTTTTCAACCGGTGGTTCGGGGACCACCAGTGGTCCTTGAGAGGGTTCCAGGTGGTCCCCAGCAAGTTGGTTAACCAGATGAAAACTTGGTTAACCAGATGTAACTCTTGAGAGCGTAAAAATGAAACCAAATTTACCGGCATTCATCATCTGAATTAGCCCAAGTCTACACAACTAGAAGATTAATGGTCATTTTGATCTGCATGTTTGCCTGTTTTGTTTCCCAAATCCATCCTGGTATTGTGGACAAAGGCAAAAGAAATCTGTAGTTTTGGGGTCTGTGGGGCTAAAATGTCCTCAAATGGTGATCCTTGGCTCAAATGCTGAATAAATAGTGGGCCCTGGTATCAAAAAGGTTACAGGCCCCTGCCCTAGGGGATACTCAGAGAACACGCAAACTAAAATCACTTTATTTCTATCATTTACTGGTCTTTCAGCCACGGATACTTTTTGCCTTTAAAATATTCCTTAGCTGAAAACCAAGAATCCAAAAATGAGGAAGAAAAAACATTAATGAAAATATAAACGTTATAATAAACGGCAAAACAGTATCCAAAAATCGCTCCATAAACACCAAAACACTTCTCATTGTGTGTCCCAAATGTCTTCGATAATCACTAGTATAAACCTCTGTAGAAATCAGCTTCTTATTTTTATTCTTATCTTGATGAAAATAAACTTAAAAAAAAACTCTGGTTCGTCGCATGTGACTCTCATGAGTGAAGAGCATGCGTGTGTGTGTCCGTGGGGTTCAACTTGAGCACATTCAGAGGCACACAAGTACCCAGCCATGTGTTTTTTTTTTTCATGCATGAGGTGTTTAACGTGTTTTTGTGTTTGTTCATTTTTTTAAGTATCCATGACTGCAAGTAAGCGATAGAAACAGTCATTTCTTGGGGCGAACTAGCCCTCAGAGGGAATCAAACACAATACTTTCACATCCTCTCACACGTAATGGTTCACTTTTCATTAATAAATCATCGGACACAGTGAGGTCAAATGAATAAATGATATAGGCCTTACCGTTGACAAACAGCCGGTGCCATACTGTGGGAAGAAAGTGTGGACAGCATTTAGGTTTTGATGGGAATTCTGTTTCATGTTATATAACGTCATATTATCCAGCACAGCTGGTATGTAGTGCAAACAATACATAATCTGGAGCTCTTAGAATTCCAGAACAATTCCAGGCTAGAGCGGGATGGATGGTTTAATAGGCTGCAATACGCTTTTTTTTTCCAAAACCACTTCACATTTTATCAGATATAATATATTTAATATTATTTTTATTTTATATTGTGGGTTCTAATATGATTATCTTGGGGGTCCACATTTCAGATATGATTCTTTTGGGGGGTCCCCAGTTCAAATATGATTCTTTTTAGGGGCCCCTAGTTCAAATATGATTCTTTTTAGGGGTCCCCAGTTCAAATATGATTCTTTTGGGGGGTTCCCAGTTCAAATATGATTCTTTTGGGGGGTCCCCAGTTCAAATATGATTCTTTTAGGGGGTCCCCAGTTCAAATATGATTCTTTTGGGGGGTTCCCAGTTCAAATATGATTCTTTTGGGGGGGTCCAGATTTCAGATATGATTCTTTTAGCCCGGGTGTCCCCAGTTCAAGTATGATTCTTTTTAGGGGCCCCTAGTTCAAATATGATTCTTTTGGGGGGTCCACATTTCAGATATGATTCTTTTAGGGTGTCCCCAGTTCAAGTATGATTCTTTTTAGGGCTTGCCCAGCTCAAATATGATTTTTTGGTGGGGAGGGGCCCAGCCAGTGTTGTAGTGGTACTTTTAGAAGTGGGGGGGACGCCTCTGAAAGGGGAATTCCCCCCATTTTATTTTATTTTTTCTGAGAGTGTACAAATGGAACCAAATGGACCCGCTAGGGTCCATTTGGTTCACATTTGTACACTCTGACAGGAAACTCATTAACATGGGGGAAAAAACCATGCTAATGATTTTTTTCAGACCCAAAAATATTTTAGATGTGAGAAGTGGGGGTACGCACTACACCCCTGGGCCCAGCCTGTAAAGGTTGAGAGCCCAGGCAGAATGTGAGTGTCCAGTGGAGGGTGTAGTAACGCAGGGTGTCCTGGTGGGGTCAGACCTGAGCCGATCTTGATGAGACCGTTGTGCTGGATGAAGATGGTGTCACAGGTCAGGTTACCGTGGATTATAGGAGGGTCACACGAGTGGAGATAACTGCAGACCAATGACAACACAGTAACCCCGTTTTAATTCTGCTATTAAAACCCACTGTGTCCTGTCTAGATTTCTAGTTTCTGAATAACATAATATTCAAAGATTTGCACCACGTTTTCAAGATTTTTCAAAAATGGCAGAGATACAAGCTCATAGCGCGCCACTCGGTGGCGCGCAATGAGCTTGTAGATCTGCTATTTTTCAATAGTTAAAACATAATGCTTAGAACACCAAAACGCGTTCAGTACACTAAGGGTTATTTAACAGATCAACAAGCTCATGGCACTACAATCTTGTAGATTTGCTATTTTTGAAAGAAAGAAAAAAAAAAAACATTTGAAAAAGAAAATCCCGACAGGTTTCAACCAGTTACTGTCTTCATCATGCCGAGTAATAATGTATTCAAGGTGTTTTTAAGCCGAATCAATCGTTAGTTTCGCATCAGAGTAATGTGGGTCAAAAAATTCCTTCTTGTGTAGGCAGTTATTGCAGTTAAAACAATCGAGATTAGAGAGTGCGTAATATGTCCAATCTGCATGTTACAATATGAGTGCATACTAGGTCAGGGATATACTGTATGTCAATAAATGTAAACCCATTACAGGGCATATAAGGATTATTAGCCGGAGATCCAGTTTAGGGTGATAATAAATCACAGCCCGGTCATTACCTGAGGGCCGAGAGGATCTGGGTGCACCAGCGTTTCCAGGCCTGGAACACAGCAGGAACATGGATTTATTACCTTAAACTAATTGTGCACTTTCTAACATGTCTTGACAGTTGTATCTGAACCGTATTAGAATAACATGTAATGTGGATCAAGTGTTTTTAAAGGGACATTTCACACTTTTTTACAATAGATTCCAGGTGGTCCCCAGGCTAATAGTTAGGGAAAATTAGCAATATTTTTGGACAATCTGTGAAAAAATTTACTACCAATAGCTTTCTTCACCAATGTGTTCTGATAGGTGTCTAGAATCACCTCTCAATTAGTGCAAGTCCAAATCCCATGGGAAAATCCTGGAGAGCCAATCAAAGTTATGGAGCACAGACTGCTTTGGTGAAAAATATGAACAAAAATTAAAAGTCCAAAATGAAATTGTGGGGTGTCTAACTAGGGGTTTTCAGGGGTGCTGAATCCATTCCAAACATTAGTTTTGGGTAAAAATGTCTCCCTGGCCAATAGTGGCCATATAACCTATATATGTTGGTTATTAAGCTGTAATTAAGCCGCTATTAAGCCATAATGTATTCTATGCAGCATAAGAATAGTGTAGAATAGATCATGATGGTATTGCTGAATTGCTTCTATTCTTAAAAATACCATAAGACAAGAGTGTACACCTACTGTGCCCAAGCTCAGTGGGATAGACTGTCTGCCTTTGGGAACGTAAGGAGCACCAAGGGCATGGTTGAAAAATAATGGGAAATGAAAAGTTAAAAATGAATTTATAAGGTGTTTAACTAGGGGGTTTTCTTGGGTGCTGAATTCATTCCAAACATTAGTTTTGAGTAAAGAACAAGTCATTTTCCAGAACATATGTTATACATACTTTTAAAGTAAGAAATGTGCAGTAGCCTATTGATGAAATCTGGTCAGTTTGGGCAATAACCAAGTCTATAATATATTTAACTGCTAACTGTAATACTAGTATAACTGCTGAGGCAGTCAACTGATGTAATCCTCTTCTTATCACATTAACATGTTGCTGCTCATTTTAGAAACCATTTTATTACTTTGCATCGACAAGGACAGTGTTTAATAGTCAATAATCACATCCAACAGCTGGGCCTCTTTAACCTGTTCAATAACAGCTCCTTGCAAAACATCAGAATACTTTTTTTTTTTTTTTTTTTTTTTTTTTTAAGTTTCAGCTTTAGCCTATTTTACCTAGTTAGAAACCATTACTCAATATTAACAGAAGCAGAATTTTCCTATTCAACAGATCTCAACAATTGCAAGGGTGCAATTTATCAGTGGATGTAAGCTTCATACATATATAATATGTTGCCATTGATTAAAATCAACAGAATTGACCAAAGTACTGCACAGTCTGTGCAGTGCTGCAGTTTCTATATGTGGAGTTTCCATGTTCTCATCAAAAAGGAGGTGGGTCGCACGACAGGTTGCAGGAGTGTTGTAGCTTATTAATTTCTGCTTACATTTCTTTGTACTTTGCAATAGATGCACACGACAGTTTCGGCCGTGCCGGCCTTCTTCAGGTTCACACCTGAAGAAGGCCGGGAATTGGTAACGTGTTCCTTCCACGTTCCTTCCCTGGTGCTCCAACCAGGGAAACTCCCCCCTGTCAGGTGAAAAGAAGACAGCTTGGACTCCTCATGCATTGAAGGAAGCATGAGACCAGTCCGCTGCCTCCCCAGGATGGTGGAGGGTGTGTAGAGCCCAGGATCACGTTAGGAATTTGCACTGGGTGAAAAATGGGTTACAAAATCGTGTTTTTTGCTACACAGTTAATAATTCAAAGCATCATACAAATAGAGCACAATATAAAAACTGTCCACAAATGGTGCATTTGTATACAGTGCCTTTATGCAAAGCTATTTAGATTCAGCCAGTCATGGACCAATTGCTGGAGAAAACCATGCAAGGCACCAACCTGTACATCAGGAGAAATTAAGGGTTCTGTGTCTTGCTCAAGGACACTTCGAGCATGGGGGGAGCCTCATTCTACCACTGATCTACTGCCACCCTCCCCTCCACCCAAACAATGGACACTAGTAAATGGACACTTTACCACTTAACGTATGAAGAATGTTACTTAGACAGCACGTTGTTTCCACATTAAGCTACAATTGATGCATACCTGGTGGTGTCCTACAGTAGTTACTTTATAGTATAAAGTTTTTACTCTACATAACATGCCCATTTACTCTTTAGTTGTTTTTTTTATCAACGTGGAAAGGAGTGTGGCAGTGGCTCAGGGATAGAATGACTCAATGGCAACCGCAAGGTTGCCAGTTTGAACCCAGGCTCCCCCCAGAGTCAGAGTCGAAGTGTTCTTGAAAGACACTGAACCCTTAATTTGTCCTGATGTGCAGGTTGGCGCCTTGCAGGTTTCCCCCCCAGCATTGGTGCATGAATGGGTGAATGTAATGCACAATCTACGTAGATAGCCTTGCAGAAAGGCACTCTATACAAATGCACCATTTATGCACACTTTTTTGTGTTGTGCTCTATTTGCATTATTGAATTATTGACTGTACAGTACTTTGGTCAATTCTTTGGTCAAACATGTCAATATAAGATAAGAAGAGAATTACATCTGTTGACTGGCTCAGCGGTTATACTTGTATTACAGTTAATAGTTTTATTGTAGACTTGGTTATTGCTTAAACTGACCAGGTTCCATCACTACTGCACATTTCCTACTTTAAAAATATGGAATAAAAATATGTTCTTATGGAAAATTACTTGTTTTCTACTCAAAACTAATGTTTGGAATGGATTCAGCACTGAAAACCCCTAGTTAAACACCTTACAAATTCATTTTTAATTTTCATTTCCCCTTACTATTTTTCAACCATGCCCTTGGTGCTCCTTACGTTCCCAAAGGCAGACAGTCTATCCCACTGAGCTTGGGCACAGTAGGTGTACACTCTTGTCTTATGGTATTTTTAAGAATAGAAGCAATTCAGCAATACCATCATGATCTATTCTACACTATGCTTATGCTGCATAGAATACATTATGGCTTAATAGCGGCTTAATTACAGCTTAATAACCAACATATATAGGTTTTATGGCCAGGGAGACGTTTTTACCCAAAACTAATGTTTGGAATGGATTCAGCACCCCTGAAAACCCCTAGTTAGACACCCCACAATTTCATTTTGGACTTTTAATTTTTGTTCATATTTTTCACCAAAGGCTCTCCAGGATTTTCCCATGGGATTTGGACTTGCACTAATTGAGAGGTGATTCTAGACACCTATCAGAACACATTGGTGAAGAAAGCTATTGGTAGTAAATTTTTTCACAGATGGTCCAAATATATTGCTAATTTTCCCTAACTATAAATGATGGAAAGTTGGTTAACCAGATGTAACTCTTTGAGAGTTAAATTATTCAGCATCTGAATTAGCCCAAGTCTACACAACTAGAGAATGTAGAACATTAATAGTCATTTTGATCTGTATGTTTGACTATGTTTTCTGTATTTCAGCCTGGTATTGTGAAAACAAACTAAAGAAAAAAACAAAAGAAAAGGAAATCCTTAGTTTAGGATTTCCTTATTCTGTGTGACTAAAGTCTCATCAAACGGTGGTCCGTGGCTGAAATTCTGAATAAATAGTGGGCCCTGTTATCAAAAAGGTTGAAAACTCCTGCACTAAAGGGGATCTTGCGACTGAGAGGCGCCGAGGACCCCCTGCTACAAAAAACACCAGGCAGCAACAACAAGGCAGAGCGAGGTCACCATGTGGCTTCTAATCCACAACCTACAGAATACGCTCAGCAGGAGCCTTGGAAAGGGCTGTCAAGCCTGATTAATGTACAGTATATCCAAGTTGGCGGGTGTCGTGCTCAGTAAAAAAGCAGCAGATGCGCAAGCTCACGACACGTCACAAACATGACGCGTCGTGAGCTTGTGGGTCTGCGATTTACCTCATGCGACACCAACAAAGAAAGTAATGAATCGGATGGGGGAGAAGGGGGGGGCTTGATGCCCGCCACCATGCCGACGCTACGTCACTTCTAATCCCCTCTTTAAACCTGGGTCTGAATCCTGATGAGGCTGCAGTGCCACTAGCCGCCACCCGCAGCAGCGTGGAGCACACCCCACTAGCTCACACTCATCCCACACTGGGACTGAAAGTATGTGGAGAGGATGAAGGATGCCAGCAGGGGCGGATCTAGGCATGGGTGGAGGGCAATGCCCCACTAAATGCCCTGACTGGCCCCACCAAACATGATGGCATGCAAAACAACCCAAGATATTTCAAATTAAAGTGCGTATATTTAAAATGATTTGAAACACTACTACTGCTACTAACTAACTACAGCTCTGGCACCACTAAACCAACAGCATTTCATCATTCAAAACAGTAAACTCTCTGAGTCAGACCTTTAGCTTTATGCATGCTGTGTGCCTGTTGCAACTTCAACAACTGATGTTATTATTAATGCTTACTTGCCCAATAAAAGTCCTCTAACTGGAAATGGTATGGGTGCGGGTTCATCGCCCCTGGTGCGAAGCGACACGGGCAAAGAAGCCGCCCCCATACCATTTTCTCCTGCCCCCCCAATTGGGAAATATTACATCTGCCCCTGGATGCAGGTTGTTGTCGGGGCCAGCAGCAGAGTTACAGGGAAACTGACCTTGACATTCATGGTCTTGTGATTCTTCTTTGTTTTCTTCAGAAACTGCTTCAGGCTGCCGGAAGACATGTACTCTGTAATGAATATGACCTGTATAGGGGGAAGCAGACACGGAGCTAGTTAGTTTGTTTCTTTATGAAATGAGTTAGGAAATGCGTTGGGTTTATGTTAAAGCAACGATAACAAATAGGATAACAAACAGAAAAGCAGAAGCAGTGCGTAAAATTCAACGAAACCATAGAAATTTACACCATTAGCCACCAAAATGTGTTAGATACAAATAATTTAGCAGCTTTTCAAAGGAATTGTCATTTTTAAAAGGGGCTACCACCATGAATTTTACATTTTACATTTTAAGATTTTGGGTGTGTTTACCATCGGCAGGGTATTTTTACATCCCAAAAAAGGCTGTTTTTTAAACAGCCGTATAGTGAGATATTTGTGATTTTATGTGAGGGTCTGAATGAGGGTGCATGAATGGGCACTCTCGAGTCACCCTTTTAGCCAATGGTATGCATGTATTCCACACAGTCTCTCAAAGAAGCCCAATGGAACCGAATGAAAGCACGCAGATCATGCATATTCTAATGAGAAAATATGAAAGATAATTATCTGAGTGCTTGTTTAAGCTTCTTAAGATATACATGTTTTAGCAGCTTTTTAAAGGCTTATTTAGTAGGTGTTACAATTCAGTACATACCCGTGCTTGACCCGTGGTCTTGTCCAGCCAGTATTTGTGGAACTTGACGATGTTGGTGTGTTCAACCTGCATCAGGTTCTCAAACATCTCCTTTATTTTTTCCTAAAAAAACATAATATAGAAAAAGAAAACACTTGAGTATCAAACTTCTACCAAATACAAGTATGGTCTACTATTTATAGCGGAACTTTCTACACCCCTTAAGACTTTCCACTTCTTCACTTACAACTTAATCACACTCTGCTGTCAGAGGACATAAAAGTAAACACATTCCATTTCACATTCCATTTTCAAATATCTTTTGAATATAATTATTCACTTTACTTCCTAGAGTAAAATCACTACCTCTGCTATTAATAGATTTTTTTCACACAGACCCACATGACCAAGCTCCCAACGTTAAATTATCATATCACCAAAGGTGACATTTTCCATTTCCACATGCTTTTACAGAACACAGCCTGGAATTGATTGTTTGAGTTTAATTGCAATAGCATGACTTTCTAAATTGTAATGCAATAAAATGCCTTTGCCACACACACACACGCGCGCGCACAAACACACACACACACACACACACACGCACACGCACACATACACACACACACTGCATGCAGTAACAATAGCAAGTTAACAGTAGATAAATGGTGTAACTACAGTAGTGTTCAAAATAATAGCAGTCTGTTCAAAAAACTGAATAAAGCCCAAAATCCTTATAGTGGTTTTATTTCCATGCATTGGGAACACTGCACATCACATTTTAAATCAAAACATGCAGAAAAAAGCAGAAATTATTTAATTACTTTACAGAAAATGAAGAAAAATGAACTTTGGGCTTTTCAAAAAAATAGCAGTGTCTGCACTTTACTTTACAAACTCAAATATTTACTGTATTAACTGAAAAATATCCAGGATTCAGCATTCCTGTGAATCACTAAACTAATATTTAGTTGTATAGCCACGGTTTTTGAGAACCGCTTCACATCTGTGTTGCATGGAGTCGACCAACTTCTGGCATCTGTGAACAGGTATTCCAGATTTGACAACGTTCCATAATTCCTCTGCATTTCTTGGTTTTGCCTCAGAAACAGCATTTTTAATGTCACCCCACAAGTTTTCTATCGGATTAAGGTCCGGGGATTGGGCTGGCCACTCCATGACTTTAATTTTGTTGGTCTGGAACCAAGAAGCTGCTCGCTTCATGGTGTGTTTGGGGTCGTTGTCTTGCTGAAACACCCATTTCAAGGGCATTTCCTCTTCAGCATAAGGCAACATGACCTCTTCAACTATTTTGATGTATCCAAACTGATCCATGATCCCTGGTATGCGATAAATAGGCCCGGCACCATAGTAAGCGAAACATCCCCATAGTAAAGCATTGTGGTGCAAGCATCCTGATACTCTTACTATGGTGCCGGGCCTATTTATCGCGTACCAGGGATCATGGATCAGTTTGGATACATCAAAATACTTGAAGAGGTCATGTTGCCTTATGCTGAAGAGGAAATGCCCTTGAAATGGGTGTTTCAGCAAGACAACGACCCCAAACACACCAGTAAGCGAGCAGCTTCTTGGTTCCAGACCAACAAAATTAAAGTCATGGAGTGGCCAGCCCAATCCCCGGACCTTAATCTGATAGAAAACTTGTGGGGTGACATTAAAAATGCTGTTTCTGAGGCAAAACCAAGAAATGCAGAGGAATTATGGAACGTTGTCAAATCTGGAATACCTGTTCACAGATGCCAGAAGTTGGTCGACTCCATGCAACACAGATGTGAAGCGGTTCTCAAAAACAGTGGCTATACAACTAAATATTAGTTTAGTGATTCAGAGGAATGCTGAATCCTGGATATTTTTCAGTTAATAACGTAAATATTTGAGTTTATAAAGTAAAGTGCAGACACTGCTATTTTTTTGAAAAGCCCAAAGTTCATTTTTCTTCATTTTCTGTAAAGTAATTAAATAATTTCTGCTTTTTTCTTCGTGTTTTGATTTACAATATGATGTGCAGTGTTCCCAATGCATGGAAATAAAACCACTATAAGGATTTTGGGCTTTATTCAGTTTTTTAAACAGACTGCTATTATTTTGAACACTACTGTATGTGGCACCAATTTTCCTCACACACTACAAAAAGCTTATCCCTGACCTTTTTACCGTTTAAATATTTTGATAAACATGAAATACCGTTAGTCCACTGCCTGCAATATTGACTGTAGGTATTAATGAGGCTGAATGGTAATTACCTCCTGTGCTTTGAAGACCTTCTGGTCAGAGAAGACCACCTCGTTCCACACCACTTCCACCCCTTCCTCGGTGTCCATGGCCAGGAAAGCACTTTCCACGCCGGGGACATTGCCTTGGCTGAGCTGCAGTGGAGAGAGAACAGAAAAATATGATTATTATCATTAGATCTACCACAATACCATAGACACCAAATCTAAGGTTCATTTCATTGGCAAAAAAAGAAACAAAACCACACCAGCCGCAACTCCTTGGAACTAGTCAAACTCCTTGCAACTACTCACACCTCCTGCAGCAAATGATGTCATTCAAAAGAATCATCTGTCAAATTAAAAGCGCATTCAGTGATAACAAAATCTACAGTGGGAAGCGTAACAGTCCAACAGCATGTGCACCAAGGCTCCTCTCATTCTGATTGGATGAAGGCTTTTCCACTCAAAGCACAAACCGAAACTAGGGATTTTTGACCCCGGGGGCTCACTGGGGACAGTGAGGAACTCCTTATATGGTCAGCACACTCTATAGTAGGGAAAAGAAGAAAATATATATATATTTCAATTAAGTGGACTCACTGAATAAGCACCAAACTGATGAGGTTCTCCAACAAATGAGCCATGATAAACACACTACATTCAGATAACGTGTTTTTTCCAATCAGAGTGAAATGGGATGTAAATATGGCTGGTCTATACTAGGAGTTAATTTGTTTGCTCTCGTATCACTGTGGAATTTTTCCTATGATGCCGCAAAAAAATCACATGGATCTAAATGGAGGGTGCTTTTGACAAATGAACGGATTATTTCGAAAACAGCATGGAAAGGTTTTGTTTTGAATGGACCCCAAAGGGGGGAGGAGGACATTACGGGATACAAACGATAGCAATCTCCCTAACAACCGGGACGCTGTATTAGTGAGTCCTGACCGCCAGCCGCTCATTTATACTGTATATATAACTAGCAGATGCACATACACACGGCTTTAACGTCGGCCCAGATGGCGGCGCTAGAGCCCTACGAGTGGTGCTAGAGCCCTACGAGTGGCGCTAGAGCCCTACGAGTGGAGCTAGAGCCTTACGAGTGGAGCTAGAGCCTTACGAGTGGCGCTAGAGCCCTACGAGTGGCGCTAGAGCCCTACGAGTGGAGCTAGAGCCTTACGAGTGGCGCTAGAGCCCTACGAGTGGCGCTAGAGCCCTACGAGTGGCGCTAGAGCCCTACGAGTGGCGCTAGAGCCCTACAAGTATCAATCTCGCCATACAGTGGTCAGGGACGGATATAACTTGTCCCAATTGGAAGAACATGTTGGAGGGGCAAGAGAAAATGGTATGGGGGCGGCTTCATCGCCCGTGTCGCTTCGCGCCATGGGCGATGAAGCCGCACCCATACCATTTTCGGTTATAGGACTTTTATTAGTCAATAAAGCATCAATAATAACATCAGTTGTTGTTGAAGTTGCAACAGACACGCAGCATGCGTAAAGCTAAATGTCTGACTCGGAGAGTTTTCTGCTTTCAATGATGAAATGCTGTTGGTTTAGTGGTGCCAAAATTGAAGTTAGTATAGCAGTAATAGTGTTTCAAATCATTATAAATATAAGCACTTTAATTTGAAATATCTTGGGTTGTTTTGCATAGCATCGTGTTTGGTGTGGCAGACTGGGTATTTAGGGGGGCATTGCCCGCCCATGCCTAGATCCGCCCCTGCTACAGGTGTCAATCTCGCACACAGTGGTACCACGGTGTCTGAGCTACAGGCCAACTGAGCCCCCCCCAGAGGAGCACCACACAGGCACAATGACAACCTGACTGGGATCGCACAGTGAAAGGAAATGGACGGGTCTGCCAAGGACAGACAGGATGCCAGGGCCGAGCGCTGTGTGCCGGCCCAGAGGAGCCAGGCCAACGGGAACAGGCTGAGGTAAATAAAAGGAGTCCATGTCCAAGGCTAGGTTCCATTCAGACATACAGTAAATGTCATGCCACTCAGCAAGTCACGGTGGCAGAGGGGGAAAGTACTGAGATTTCTTTGTTTGTTCGTTTTTTGGCAAGTGAAACCTGCAATGTAGACGACCATTCAATGTAGACGACCCAGTTACTCAAGTAAAAGTATCGACAGCATAATCTACAAATAGTCGATTGCAAATAACGCAACCAGCACAATTTGGGGTTACGCGTCTTGCCCAAAGACACTTCGACAGGTAGGTCGAAGCCGGGATTCGAACCGCCGACCCACAGAGGTGTAGTGGAGTAGTAGTAAAAAAGCATCGAGGAAAATGCGTAGTTAAGTACAACACTTGAGCACTGGAACAGTTTGGTCAAATGGGTTTGGCTCACGAGCTTGTGTGCCAAACACACAGAGCTAACACTATTGCAATTCAATTTAATTCAATTCAATTCAATTCAATGGAGCTTTATTGGCCTGACAAAACAAGCGTTTACATTGCCAAAGCATGTGTCACACATTCAATACAATAAAAACAGTTGCAGATGGGTGAAGTGCATACAGTTGGAGGGAGTACAGCATTTTGTATTGCGCGATTTGGTATTGCACCCGGGAGTTGAGGCAAACTGCATCACATAGGACCCACATGGGCCGCCGCCCGTCACACTTTTTCCAACCTGGAAGAAGGGAAACCTAATTGAATGGAAGGGGATTTCCGGGGCCTCTTCTATTATTATTTTTAACTCGATGGGAAAAGACAAGAGCGCGGACACAGCCGGTCTCCCGACCCCCCCTACGTTCGTCTTTGTTTTCTCGTCCCGCGGTAGTGTCCATGGACACAAGGAAAATTCAATAAAATGTTCCAGTTGCAAATTATCTGCTCATGACCGGAATGGGAGCTAGAGAGTAGAGATCGGAATCATATAAGGCTTATGTTAATCAAAGGAAATCACTTACACTACCTTTAAATGTGTCTGTGCGGGTTTTATGAATATTTAACTAAAGGAGCGCATTAACGAGAGCTTGTCTGACAAGGAAATAACTACGACAGATTCATTTGGAACAGGTCAAGGGCCTTTTGGATTGGAAAAGTAACTGTTTTGGACAGTAAACAAGGTATTTTTCCGCCTGACACCGCATGACGATATGCTGCAATGTAACTGGTAACAACGACTCCGACAAAGACTGCTTTTTGCAGCCAATTAAACAATAAGACCTGAGGCCCTTTACTACTGATCCTTTCTGTCAGCTGGAAGCCATTATGTCCAAAATAGTTACTTGTCAAAGGGGGTTTCAAATTGGAAAGCATCAAAACACAATTTAGGAGAGAAAACTGGCAAAACGTTGGTCAAAATAACAAATTCTTCTACATTTTCTATTTGTGTAGATTCTTGAGAATGAAGTAATTCAGACGTTGAAATATATATTTTAACTCTTGATAGCGTAAAATGAAACCAAATGGACCTGTGAGGGTCCATTTGCTCTCAAGAGTTACAGATCTATAAGGGTCCATTTGGTTACCAACTGTCCATCATTTAGCTGGGGACCACCTGGAATCCTCTCAGGGACCACTGGTGGTCCCCGGACCACCTGTTGAGAGCCCCTGAAATGATTTCACTGATTTCTGGAAAAACACAAAGTTAGGAAAGGGAGGTATTAGGAGGTCTCTTTCCTATATTAAACACACGCACAACAGGTTTCATCCCTGGGATTCATCCATGCCTGACGGAGAGACATAACCCAGGACTTTTTTATTATTATTGTGACATGAGCAGGAAATTGTGTAACAGGAAACCGTATAAGTGTCACCTTAAACAAACAAAAAATACATCACGATCATCACACATACTGTAGCTGACGTGATTATGACTCATGTAAATGTTTGTGATGGCGCCTGCCTGCGTTCTGTTTTCTCCCCTATATGCTAAAAGGCTCATCTCTGACAGAGCGCGACCGACTGGGGAATCCTAGAACAGGTTGGACTGACATTCGAGTGGCATTGAAGAAACTCTTAACCCTTAAAGTTGACAAAACATGCAGCAATCCTGGTCTCTAGACTGCCTCCTCCTGGCCAGCCGGGGACGTGCGATGGAGGGGTCAGACAGAAACTGGTTGGAATAACGTGTTCCTTCCACGCGCTACAGCCCAACCAGGGGAAACTCCCCCATCAGGTGAAAAGAAGGCAGCTTGGGACTCCTCATGCAATGAAGGAAGCACGAGGCCAGTCCGCTACCTTCCCAGTATGGTGGAGGGTGTGCAGAGTCCAGTCACATTAGGTATTTGTAACTGGTGTTACAAAACGGTGGGGATAACATTATAAAAGAAGGAATAATGCAAGAAGTATCACCGAAGCTGTCAAGCAGAAAGGTCAAGTGCGACAGGAAAATAGAGTGCTTGGCATCCAGAATAATTCTGTTGAGACTCGAGGGGCACAGGACCGGGGCACCAATGCAACAGAGTTCAGATGCAGAACGTAGAAATGAGGCCGATGGCCTTATGGTTCGATTCCTAAGAAAGACTTCCTTAGGCTGCATCACTCTCTGACTCACTCTCTCTCTCCCTCACTCCCTGTGACACTCGACTGCACCATTCCGATAAAATATATGACTAAAATAAAAGGTGCAGGACTAGGCTAGTTGCTGTGGTTTGTTTCTCGATTGTGAAAAGATGGAACCTGTGCCTGTCCCTGAAACTACGTCAGGTAACGAAACGACAGACAAAAGGCCTTTTCAGCACTGGCGGAGGAGTGACTGGCGCGTCTCAGAAATTCAATTTCAATGTCTCATTGAAAATGAAATGTGTTTATGTGTTTATTTTGGATGTGAAGAAGTGAGAAGTTTGATGGGTGATTATGTAAGCGAAAATTGCCGTACAGGCGACTGGACCTGGATTGTGGGGAGCTTTTCTATTTTTTTTTACCGCCACAGGTCCCGCGCCTCTCATGAGCAAGCTTGTCGCCGATCCAAAGCCAAAACGCCTACGTCACTCCTCTAAAAGGGCTTTAAACAAGTGTGCTCTGAACCGTAAACCTCTGATTATATTTAATGATGTGGTGGCGATGTACTGTAGTGGCGCAGGAGTTGAAGTGCTGCCTGACAGCCCTGTGCAACATAGAGGGCATATTTGTTAGCAGCTGAGAGAAGGGACCAAACCAGGGAGAATTAAAGATGAGTACCATGATTTTTGTTACTTTTTTTTTTTTTTTTTAATTTTCCATGTGTTTAAGAGGTGTTTGTTGTTAAGAGGTGTTGATTGGTGTGTGCAATGGTGTCTTCCATTTATATTTAGGGTTTGGCAGTATTAGGAGGTTTCTACCCTATACTGTATATTAAACACATGCACAACAGGTTTCATCACTGGGATCCATCCATGCCTGACAGAAAGACATAACCCAGGACTTTTTTTATTATTATTATTGCAAGGCATTGCATAATCAGGAAATTGTGTAACAGGAAACCGTATAAGTCTCACCTTAAACAAACAAAAAAAGACATCGTAGTACATCATGATCATCACACTTCATACTGTAGATGACGCGATTATGACTCATGTAAATGAGTTTGTGATGGTGCCTGCCTGCGTTCAGTTTGACCCCTATGCTGAAAGGATCATCTCTGATAGTCGGACACACAGTTGTCCACAACCGCCCCAGAAAGGCCTCTCTGCCCGGACTCTGGCCTGGGACCCCTGCCCCAGCATCCATGTATGGAGCTGGCCTGTTGTGATCTCTCCATATTTGCGTATACGCCTGACACAGAACTCCACAAGCTGGCCGACATTTTAACACTACATACAGTATTTGGGCAGAGCTGACACAAAACCCCACATATATAGGAATAAAGGGAGATAGGGACACGGGGAGAGACATACAGAAATCCCACATCATTCTGACATCGGGCACAAAGAGAAAAAAGACATACTATCTGGGTGGAGCAAGCATTTACAGCTTGCATCGTTCCAAGTACAGCAGCACTGTAGGGGCCCCATGATGGGCATCAATCGACATTTACGTTTTTCACTGGACCCACCAGAACCATCACAGAAGAACTAGGACAGGACATTCATAATAATTCGTTTTACAAGACAAGAGTTAAGTTACTTTGAGAGTGAAGTCTAGCCAACACCAACAACTCTGGATTCCTGGATGGCTGCCCTCAATTCCAGCCAGGTTCTGGGGCTCAGTAGTGCCTTTACCTAAGCTGTCACACTGCAGCACATGCACATAGGTGGTATATATACGTTTCTTTTCCCTCCAGAGCCCTCCCAGCCCTATCCTTCTCTCTCTGACAAAAGAAACCAAATCCATGCAAAAGAAGAGGCACATTTATTTGCACATCCAAAATCCCAACAAACACGGGTGACATAGATTTCCTTCTCCTTTTAAAACATAAACTAGGGCAGTGGTTCTCAAACCTGTCTGACTCAGGGGCCAGGCCAGGGAGGGCACCCCTTAATTAATTATACACTGCTCAGTTTTAGAATCTAATGTCATATTATGGTACGTAATCATGCAAATACCCCTAAGATACAGTAATTGACGTGTATACTGTATAACCCAGGCATGAGTTTCTAATAGGACGGGCTCAAAATTACTTTAATTATTATTATTATTGTTTCTTTTTTTGTTTTTATTATCTCAATTACTCCAAGAACACCTGAACTTTGCACATTCAGTGGGTTTTCTTGAGCTTTCTGTGAGCTTTGGAAGGCTTTTGAGCTACAATGAAAACATGTAAAACGGTGGAAAACAGTGACACCTGCTGGCAAATCACATTGGCGTGTATGAGGATTTGCAGAACGTGACATCACATTCAGCAGGAAAAGCAGAGCACATGTTTGAGTCAGAAAACCTCCAGACCACAGAAAATCTTACTGAATGTGGAAAAAGAATTCCAGGGTTTTATTGGGTGCATTTGTGTTCAGAAAACCTAAAAACAACAAAAATGGTAAGAATACAAAAACTTTAAAGAACGGCACCCACCTGCGCTAGGGCAGTGTTTTGGACCCGCAAGGGTCCATTTGGTTTCATTTTTATGCTCTCAAACAGTTATATCTGGTTAACCAACTTTACATCATTTAGCCTGGGAACCACCTAGAACCCTCTTAAGGACCAGTGGCGATCCCCGGACCACTGGTTGAATACCACTGCACTAGGGCAGCATGGGAAGAGAAATAGGGCGTATTAAGTGGTTAATGCTCGCACGGCGTCGTGGATAAAGAACGGATAAGCGGATCCATGCACAGGACACACACAGCTCATTCTGTCGCCGCTGTCCAACAAGCCGCCCGTCAGCCCAAGGGGATGACGATGAGTACAAGTCCGACAGCCAACCATCTGTAACATGACCACATGACGATGTAAAACAGACCTCCGGAACAGAGAGATGAGCAATGGGTGTAGAGAGGCAAATGATGGATTAAGCAGACAGACAGACAGACAGACAGACAGACAGACAGACAGACAGACAGACAGACAGACAGACAGACAGACAGACAGACAGACAGACAGACAGACAGACAGACAGACAGACAGACAGACAGACAGACAGACAGACAGACAGACAGACGGAGAGGAGGGAGAGCTAGAGGTGCTAGACATAAAGGGAGAGAGAGGAGAGGATGAGGTTGGAGAGCGTCGGAATGAGAGGAAAAGATAAGCGAGTAATAGAGAGAGACGGAGGGGGGGAGGGGTACAGACACAGTTACAGTATAAGAGGGGCTGTAGTCAGTGTAAACTAACAATAAAGAGACCGGGGGAATGGGTTGAAATAAGGACAGACTGGGTGCCTGCCAGCCTTTTTTTTAACCCATTTAGAGCCTGAGAGTCTGAGAACTGATTCTAATTTGTCTTCTAAAGTTTTTGGGACAAACCTCATGTCAGTTGTCAGTTAGTAGTCAGTGGTCCTCAATATTTCATGTCAAGGACCCCCAAAAATCACCTGTATACTGCTGTCGACCCCTCCATATGAAAATGTGTTGTTCCAGAAGCAAACTATTCAAGTTAAAAATATTCACTGTGATAAAATATTCTAAGATTTGCAGCACCGTGATTATTCAAAAATAGCAGACCGACCATATACAAGATTGTAGATCTGCTGTTTTTCAATATCTAAAGTCCAACATAATGCTTCCCGGCAGGCCCAGTATGAGTTAAGTTCCTGTTGGCATGTCTGAATGCCGCTGAATAATGGATAGGTTAATTATTTCCCCTCCAGTCGTAGACATTAACATTCCGTAGCCTACGAATTATGCATCAGCCTATACATTTGATCCTCCAGAATCTGGGTGCAATTATAATCCGAGGGTTATCCACAGCAGAGAACACAATCCGCCAAACAAACGCCTCATTGACAGGACCCGCGCGGTGGGTTCAGTTTAAAGGTAGGGTAAGTGATTTGAAATTCATGGTGTAGTACCAGCCTATTGCACTAGGGGCGTCCAACAGTAGCTACACTATGTGAACCTGCTGCTCGATCCTGATTGGAGGAGAATTCGCCACCACCTGGGGAACTTTTATTAGCTCCTCTGCTAACGTGGGGGAGGGGGAAACTCCATATATGGTTTCCACACCTTATAATAGAGCATTTTAACAGAAAAAAAAAATTGTGGGTGATATCTGACAAAAGTGAAATCACTTCCCCTACCTTTAAAGGGGAAGTCCACCCATTTTCAACATTCTAATATGTCATTAGTATACCCTAAAGGTGATGGGTTCACATGATAAAAAAGTTCCCCCATTCTGTGTTCCCAAGAAATGGAGGTCTGAAGAAAACCACTAACATGGTGAAACATCTTGATAACATCATCAAGATGTATTTTCACCATGTTAATGGATTTCTTCAGACGTTTCTTTTTTCCGAGAGCGTAAGAATCAATGCTCTTGGAGAGATGCAGCAGAGCACAAGAAACTATACCGTACATCCACAGCAAGGGGGAACTTGTGGGAACAGTGGATAAAGTACATCAAGGGCGGCGGCAGTGTCTCAGGGGTAGATAGGACAGATGGTAAGTGGTAACTAACTGCAATGTTGCCAGTTCGAATTCGCTCTCCCACAGAGTCAGTGTCCTTGAGCAAGACACTGAACCTATTGCTCCCGATGTGCTGGTTGTGCCTTGCATTGGTTTCAGCTGCCATCGGGGTACTAGTATGAGCAGCTAGAAGACATATTTAGGCAGAATCGTTCAAATGATGATACAAGCGTGACCTTTGGTACAAATCATCCTTGGAGGTCACTTTTTGATTTAAGAAATCTAGACACTTAAAAATCCAAGATGGCGCCCCCCAAAATCCAAGATGTCCGCCCAGAAATGGGGTTTTTCCTTTATAACTTCAAATGCCTTGATTTAAGCACTATAAATGCATTGATGAGAGTGAATATAAAGTCTGGTATTGTGAATATTTTGGTACCAAGCACATGTCTGTATCTATTACGGTTCTTGAGATACAGTATATAGGTACTTTTACACACTTGGGAGAGCAAGACATTTGTAATATTGATTCTTAAGCTAATGTAATGGTGATACAGGCATGAAAATTGGTACACACGCTCTTCAAACCCCACTATTCACAAAAGCACTGCGTGCCATGCAAAATTCCAAGATGGCGGCCCCCAAAATCCAAGATGTCTGTCCAACGGTTTTAGGCCCCATAAGTGTATTGGTAGTGAATATAAAGTTGGCCATTACTGACATTTTGGTACCAAGTACATGTCTGTACGTTATACAGTTATTGAGTTACAACATATGGATAGTGATGAGGCGACATAATTGTAACATTTTGGCACGTTTCACTCTTTTACTCAAGGATCCTTTTATCATCAGATCTACCATTTTCAGGAAATGGACCTACATGGGTCTGCTATCATAAACCACTTCAAGTTTTTCAATTGATGAAACAGGTCGGGAGTTATTAAACCGAACGTGAATGCTGTTCCAGTGTTAATTTTGCTGTGCATAGTTTGCGAATATAAGCCACACAGGTAAGGTCTGTTTGAGCATCACACTGTGTCTGTGCTTCACAATAAGTGTATATGGGACGGGAACGTACCAAGTGTAGCCTGTGTCATGGTGTAATATGATAATAAGTGTAGTAGTGTAATATGGCAATGTGTGCTGTGCAATAGTGTAATAGGCGACTATGTGTAATAATGTAATAGGGTATTAGTGTAATACATGCAATAGTGTCATAGTGTAATAGCTTAATAGTCTAATATGTGTAATAGTGGCATAGTGTTATAGTGTGATAGCACAGTATATGTGTAATAGTGTAATAGGGTAATATGCATACTAGTGGCATATTGTAATAGGCTAATAAGGGTAATAGTGTAATATATGTGAATAGGGCAATAGTGTAATAAATGTAATTGTGTAATAGGGTAATGTGTCTAATAGTGTTATAGTGTAATAAATGTAATAGTGATATACGGTAATAAGATACGAGTACACACAAGTCTAATAGTGTAATAAGTATCACAGTGTAATAGGCTAACAAGGGTAATAGTGTGATCTATGTGCAATAGGGTAATAGTGTGATATATGCAATAGTGTTATGGTATAATAGGCCATGGGTAATAGTGGCATAGTGTTATAGTGTGATAGCACAATATATGTGTAATAGGGTAATATGCATAATAGTAGCATTGTGTAATAGGCTAATAAGTGTAATAGTGGCATAGCGTAATAGTATAATATATGTGCAATAGCATTTAGAGTAATAGGCTAATATGCATACTAGTGGCATATTGAAATAGGCTAATAAGTGTAATAGTGTAATACATGTGAATAGGGCAATAGTGTAATATATGTAATTGTGTAATAGGGTAATATGTCTAATAGTGTTATATAGTATAGTATAATATGTGTAATAAATGTAATAGTGTTATACGGTAATAAGATATGAGTACACATATTACACTATTAGACATTACCCTGTTATACTATGACACTAATACATATATTACACACTATTACCCTATTGCACATATATTACACTATTACACATATTAGCTTATTACACTATGACACTTATTACACTATTACACTTGTGTGTACTCATATCTTATCACCATATAACACTATTACATTTATTACACATATTACACGATAACACTATTAGCTATTACTATTATTAGCTATTACACTATTACATATATTACACTATTGCCCTATTCACATATATTACACTATTACACTTATTAGCCTATTACACTTATTACACATAGTAGACTATTAAACTATTACACCATGACACTATTGCATGTATTACACTAATACCCTATTACAAATAGTCGCCTATTACACTATTGCACACATTGCCATATTACACTACTACACGTATTATCATATTACACCATGACACAGGCTACACTTGGTACGTTCCCGTCCCATATACACTTATTGTGAAGCACAGACACAGTGTGACAGACATTACCTGTGTGGCTTATATTCGCAAACTATGCGCAGCAAAATTAACACTGGAACAGCATTCACGTTCGGTTTAATAACTCCCGACCTGTTTCATCAATAGAAAAACTTGAAGTGGTTTACGATAGCAGACCCATGTGGGTCCATTTCCTGAAAATGGTAGATCTGATGATAAAAGGATCGTTGAGTAAAAGAGTGAAACGTGCCAAAATGTTACAATTATGTTGCCTCATCACTACCCATATGTTGTAACTCAATAACTGTATAACATACAGACATGTACTTGGTACCAAACTGTCCCTAATGGCCAACTATATATTATATATTCACTATCAATACATTTATGGGGCCTAAAATTGTTGCTTTTTGAGTTATAAAGGAAAAACCACATTTTTGGACAGACATCTTGGATTTTGGGGGCGGCCATCTTGAAATTTTGCATGGCACGGAGTGCTTTTGTGAATAGTGGGGTTTGAAGAGTGTGTGTACCAATTCCCATGCCTGTATCACCATAACCATTACATTAATTAAGAATCAATATTACAAATGTCTTGCTCTCCCAAGTCTGTAAAAGTACCTATATGCTGTATCTCAAGAACCGTAATAGATACAGACGTGTGTTTGGTACCAAAATATCCGCAACAAGAGACTTTGTATTCACTCTCAATACATTTATGTTGCTTAAAATCAATGCATTTGAAGTTATAAAGGGAAAACCACATTTCTGGGTGGACATCTTGGATTTTGGGAGCCGCCATATTGGATTTTTGGATGTCTAGGTTTAAAAAGTTAAAGAGATGGCCAAGAAGAATGTCCATGCCAATTTTCACACCTGTATCACAAAATGAACGATGGTTTCTCTAAGCCGCTGTACTATTACAGTCTGTGAATGTAGAGCACCTTGGATAAAGGTGCTATATATAAATGCATCATTTAATTGTTCAACAACAAAGCAAAAGATTCAAAGAAACTAAGTCAGATGGGGGCTCTGGCGGTCTGTAGGGCAGAATCTGGACATCAATTCGGAGGTTCTTGGCACTAAAAGGTTTCAAGAAGGCATCTGTAGAACTGGGACTCAAGACTTGGGATCAAGGAATCGGCTGCAGACAATCAGTGCAGGACAGTGAATGAATCACAGCTAGTGGGTTCAGACCAGATCATGGGGTGGAATGGGGGCATGGCGGCCCAGACGGATGAGCAGCTTTAGCGTTTTACACCGTATGTGTGCGGGTAGTCTTTGGAGAGCGGCTGCCGGCCACAGACAGACAGACAGACAGCTCCTGGCCCAATTAGACAGGCAATGCATGAAAGGACACAGAACAACATATCAGCAGCCGTGGCAGACGGTCTGACCGTGATGCTATACCAGGCTGGTCTGAGCGACCCGATGTTATCTACACTATTACTAAAGCACGGCTGCCCTGAAGACGCAGCCTGCCCCAGGAGATCAGGCTCGCCTAGACTGTCTCCAGTTTGAAATCTCCCCCTAAAAGCCACTATTTGTAGACATAGCTTCTGATGCCTATCTCTCTTGACTCTAATCTATTGGCGTTGGTCTTTCACAAGTGTAAAGGCACTTCAACTGTAACCTGCTTTTGCAAAGAGCTATATAAATAAGGTTATATTTAGGCTATTATTACATTTTATGAAGGATGAAGAATTACGATTATTTGTCGCACAAATAATGATTTCGTTGTGTCTCCGGTGCTGAACGTGAAACATATTGTACATGTAATTTATGATTGCCTTTTGGGCGTCGTGATGACACTTAGATACACAAAGACATTACTGACATACTGAATCGTGTTATACTTTCTAAGAAAAATGTTAGCTAAGGCCACGGGCTGAATGGCCCATATTGTTCTGTGTGTGCATACTTCAGTTAATGACTTTGCAGAGATCAGCAGAAGTCTGTGAGCTGGATGGATCGATTGAATACTTTATTAAGTCAGACCTGTAAACAGCACCTCATTCACTGTCAGACATGAAAGCTCAGAGGATACAACAAAACAGGTCCTGGGGACTTTCCGTGTCCCATCCTGGGCAAACTGTCAGACCCCTGAAGGCTCTATGGGCGGCCATCTGTCTGGAGTCTGGGGTGGGAAAGCTGAGAGACCTTGTAGGGGTCTTAACATCAAAAGCGTGATTGTTCATCGCCATTAACTCAGCTGGTTATATTTCCCTATTGACCTGGTTACATTAAAACGACCTTTCGGTCCTTTTATTTTAAAGGTCATTTAAAGGCCAAGCTATTTATCAGCAATACCTCCTCACATCTTATCCCCCCTCACCTCAGTCTTGGTGGGAGGGGGGGTTGAACCACAGTGGGAGTAGGTGGGGACCAATCCATACATACCAACAACTTAAAGCGTTCCTGCATGAAAAGTTAAAGGAGGAGGGCTATTCAAATTTGTCCCTGAATATGACATCATTATGTAAGAATCTGAAATCAACCATTCATACGTACTCATTCAGAAAATCACATAATTCTCAATGAAGGTTTTGACAACTTTTGGGGGAGTAAATGTCAAATTCATGATGGATAAACTTTAATGAATCAAACTCCCTCCAGCACCCTGCACACATGATCCTCCCACTCACATGCAGAAGATTTACATGTAAGCTCTCTGTCAAAAATGTTTTGCATGTGATGAATGGTACTATTTACTTAGCACAGTGCTTTCCTCACTGAATCACTATGATCTGACGCATAGCTGATGATTGACTTGTAAGTGTGATGACGGGTTGCCGACCAGAAAACCATCATTTTGGTTTCTTCTGTAAAAATGAGTACTTATACAGCTCCATGTTATGGTGCTGCTAAAGGGTGATATTTTCTCAGACAGACACAAATCAAGATTTCAATGGTTGACCAGAGACGTCTACCTGAAGCCTGATTTATACGGCAAGTTACGCAACTTGTATTTGCAAGCTGTAAATAGCAACTCTGCATGCTGGCTATGCGCTGTGAAAGATTGTAGATCAGATATTTACTGAGCATGACACCAGCATGCAGCTAAGTATAGCTGAGACTATTTTTTTTTTTTCTGAGGGGTGCTAGCCCTTCCTACTAATAGCATTTGTGATGATTTGATTAGTGTATGATGATAATTGCTCCCTTCACTTCACAGTTCACACAGGCACATTCTAAGTATAGGTAATGTGCTCTTAGATTTTTCTTCATAAATGGCTATGTACTGGCCATATATGGAGCTTGTCTTGGACAGGTTTTTCATTAGGTCATATCAACATATGGAATGTCACCACAGAATGTCACAAAAGGTCAGTTCCATATATGAAGATCTAAGGGTTTGAGGTTTGATCATGTCAGATTGACATGGGGCGTGTCACAAGGCGTGACGCCACAAAGCGTGATGGAATGACAATGGCATGGAGATTAAGAGTATCCATGGCGTCACATGATGTCACAAGGTCAGATCCATATATGGATCTGACCTGAGCTTAGGCTCATTGGAACAGCATCCAATCAGAAACAATGGTGCTACGCTAACAGGTGACGCTAGAGAATTTTGAGTCAAGCAGGCACTGGCCAGACTCAGTTGCCGGTAACATTCAGAAGTTGAATGTTGCAAGTGGCAAGGGAGGCTGGATTCCAGGCTAGGTCCAACCTACAACAGTTGCAGCTGGTGTGGTTTGGCCCTTATTACACACAAAAAAGACCTCCAGGAAAATGTTCTAAATCTCCTAAATGTTATTAACTTTTTATTTATTTTATTTATTGCAATAAAATGGTTAAGTTTCCCTTTAAGTCAAACAATTTAGTTCATTTTACGGCACTGCTAGGAGGAGGCCAGCACCTCACCTCTGTTCTGCCCACTAAGCACCAGGCTGCAGCACAGCACAGCACAGCACAGCGTGGGCGACCGAGCGGCACATGGCCATAAGGACCCGTTTCATTGTATGCAGAATTCCTAAGAAGAAGTAGTGCAGCCTGGGTGGATGCCGCCGCTGTAGGAGGAGGAATTGCAATCAGCCCAGCAGCTGACCATAGTGAGGTTATTAATATGGCCCATGGATATTTCTCGCATCGGTTCGAAGAGGCCGCAAATATCTCTGTACTATTCGTCAAATATGTCAGGCTGAAAGAAAGAGGGAAGTGTTCGGCTACTGGGTTTCTTCATCCAACTTGTGGGTTGGGTTGTTTTTTATTATTATTGCTCAACTTCTACATTGGCTCCTCTGATATACAGTACTCTGTCAGCAGGCTGGGGAGAGTCGACTTCTATGGAACAAGGGGTTGGGCAGACAGATTCACAGAAAAGAAGATTCACAGCATTGATTCATCGCTTTGTATCTTAAGTTGAAGCCAGTTCAACTTATTTGTAGCTTTGCAGCATCTTTTGTAGTGGATTTGATTTGTATAGCTTCACTGGCTCCCATTGAAAAAAAAAAAGATGTGTTATCTGCCTGTGTGCACGTCCAAGAGACAGACAGAGACAGGGAGAGAAAGGGACAGATAGAGAGAACGGGAGGGAGAGAAAATGGGTAAGATTTGAAAGCTGTTGTGTCAGGGTTAAAGGGGAATTCCACCCATTTTCAACATTTTAATATACCTTAGAGATGTTGTGTGCACAGAATGGAACTTTTTATAATGTCCACTGGACATTATAAAACAAAGTTCCCCCATTCTGTGTTTTCTAGAAATGGAGGTCTGGACAAAAAAAATCATTACCACGGTGAAGCACAACTTCATCATCACAAACACATCATCAAGATGTGTTTCATCATGTTAATGATTTTTCCTTTAGGACCTTTTTTGAAAATGAAAATGGGTGGAATGACCCTTTAAGATATTTAACTGTAATCATTGTGTGTACCCCTGCACTGCGCCAAAGTACTTTGCCACATACTAGAAATACTGTAGCTATTAAACAGAGCAACTACCTTGAATTACACGCATTGTTTTGTAACAGTTTTGCTATTGGCAATTGTAAACATATGTTTTCTCGAAAAACGGAACGGAATCGAAGAAAGAAAAAAAAAAGTATAAAAGCCCAATCCCTCTACTCTACTCTCTGCTTGATTATCTGATTGCAGTATTACTGGACAGGGGAACATAATACGGGAAGGGTTAGAGGGTATTCCATCGTTTTGGGGTGGGGGGGCAGAAAGCCACAATAATTACATCTCAGTTTCTCTCCGTTGGCGCCAGAGATGGGTGGCCCCAGCTAGTTTATTTTCCTTTCTCCAGATGCTGACAAACAACAGTCGGCCCCCTGTCCCCACAGTCCCACGGTAGTCAACGCCCAACGGGGTTCAGTCACAGTGCTGCTGCTCCGTCACGCACCAATAAAACAACGTGGCCTCTGATTGGTCGCTGACAGGAGGTGGGTTCGGTCCGGACAGGGTGGGGAGGAGAAGGATTAGCTGGCAGGAGCCGTTTGTGCGTTCACGTCAAAACAGAGTCTATTCCGACGATGTTGTTGAGTGTTTTGGGTCAATATTAGCCAGCTAATCCAGGTGAAACTGGTTTCCCCGCTATTTCCAGGTAGACGCTTTCCTTTAACCCAGTAAAAGTGCTTTTGTTTTTTGGGCGATTTCCTTCTCTCTCGCAACAGGCAGGCAACTAAAAAAGTTCAGCGCTGCCAACACACGTCCTTGAGTAGGATCATAATTGAAAAGAAATGCAAGGCAACAGCCAATGCTGCCTGCATGCGTCCAATTGGGCTGTAGACATTGCCCACAATAGCCCACTACTATTTCACAACACCGTACTGTATGTAACATCTTTTCCACGAAAAGAAGACGTTATTATGAACAGACGGTTATTATGGGAGGCAACAGCAGTCAGCACAAGACTACAAGTCCATCCACCCTACATTTAGAATACGACTTTATTAGCTTATGGGTCAGCGAGGGCAGAAGTACTTTAATTATTTACTTAAGCAAGATTATTGGTACCACAATGTAGAAACGCTCTGTTACAGGCAAAAGTTTGGTATGCTATGCTGAATTTACAAAAGTACCAAAATAGTATTGGCATCATAAACATTCATGATGCTCAAAGTTCTATTCAAGTTCAAGTTTTTAAGTTGATCCATGTCTAGTAGGACAAATGCCCCAAATAAAGCATTGCACTTGCCCTCTATAACTAAAACAAAATAATAAAAAACAGCTTAAATGTCTTATTTAATAAATAGAGAATCTTTCCCTCAATAGGGACTGCTCCTGTCGCAAGTTGATGATGTCATATGCCCACCTGTGGCCTATGGAATTATGGAATTATGGAATGCATATTTTAATAAAAAACAAATTATACTTTCTAAAGTTAATATGAGACATCAATGTAATATTTTTGATATATATTTATTATTAGCATGTGCATTCCATATATTCCATAGGTCAAACAAGGACATATGACATCATCAGCATGCACTGTATTTATAAAAAATCCAATACTGGAGGTGCTTTCATTTGTATTTTGTTAGTTATAGAGGTCAATAATGCTTTTGGGCATATTTGTCGTATTAGCCAGGGATCCTTTTAAAATGTATACAAAGCTTTTGAAAATGGCGGATCTACAAGCTCACGACAACACATAAGTAAGTGTATACTATGTGGCTGAGAATGTACAGTATGCCTGCAGACTATACAGGAACTGCTCTGCACAAATGAGCCAAGAAGGTGTTGGCTTTTGACACCCTGCGCTGCGTCGGATTTACTACAGGTTTTACGGGTTCAGGAGAAGCCACACTTTCAGGTGTGCAACTGTACAGTATTATGGAAGTTCCGCATTCACTGCGGTCAGGTTTATAACACTTAAATACTGTCGACAGGGCGGACCTCCCCGTCTTCCCGAGGTGTTAGGAGGTTAGGAGGAGAACTGAGAGAGCCGGGTTTAATCATTTTTGCGTTTTTATTGTCGTTCCGAGCTGGGAATAGTCGCCGATGGAACATAAACGTGTCTTTACTGCCGCGGTAGCCTAATTGTAGATAACGAGCGGTGCACACATGGCTCCGTCTTATTACAGAGACCAGAGTTCTCTTAAAACATATTGTATTTGTTGCTGTGCCTGTGTTGCAGTTACTGTACGTGGGAGTTAAAACTGGGAATGTTGTTGTCAAATGTTTAGCATTTTATCAGAAATTTACCTGCATGTCTACATATACATATAAATACCTATATACTGTATGTGGGCATATACAGTATAAGCGACTGTATATACAACATGTGCAATATTTCATGTCAACATCATGTGCACAATTGCACATATGGCATTTAGTGCAGAATATATTCTGCACATATGATGATGATACACAATGTTTGTGTTTACACATTTTGTTTTCGATGTTTGCATTTGCACAAAACCTCAAGGCTGTTATTCAAATGAATGTAAAATCGTAAAAGTAGTCAAAAAATGCAATGATATTCAATATATAAATGGCAAACGGTGCGTTTATAGAGCACCTTTATCCAATAAGCTTTACCGGCACATAGGTAGATCCCATCCACCCAGTAATGGCAGCGGAAACCATGCAAGGCACCGACCAGCACATTGGGAGCAGTTTGGGTGTCTTGCTCAGGGACACATCGGCACTAACTCTGGAGGAGCCTGGGTTCGAACCGGAAAACCGTGCCTGAGTCACCATCCCTGAGTTTTTGAAATAAATGCAGTAGAATAGAAGTAGAACATTTCGATCCAAGATGTTGTAATGGAGTGGAAGTTGAATCTTCGCTTTTTAATTTGGTGCGTACAGTAAGCATTTTCTTCAAAATGCTTACTGTACGACCCAATTAGCGAAATTCCGAAACGGACCTATTTACGTCCAGTAGCGAATACAGTGGCTGACTTTGTCTCCAGGTTTGCTTCAGAATAGCTTAATTAAGTCATTTTCAAAATGTGCAGCACGTTGGGTTGGCACATTAAGGTCCAATCCACATTTAGAGCTATGGGTTTACGTGTTTCTAGTGAGATTATCGACCAGTTACTTTGGCGTTGCTAAGAATGGCAATCACAAGCCGGCATTCATTGGAACTCTGTTCGAACCACCTACGTGAATACTAGCAAGTAGCGCCAGCCACAACAACGGCAGCATAACTGCAACAATACAAGGTCATTCTAGGAAATATTGATAATGTTACGCTGATACACTGGCCTTGTGTCTATGACCTCAGCACACAGGTGCTACACAATATGTCCCAGTAAAGTACAACATGGGGTCATGAAAAAGCGGATTATTTTCACCGTAGCGTACAGAGAGAACCATTCGTTGTCTCTCTGCTATCCTGACCTTTAAACCCACCAGTGTGTGTGTGTGTGTGTGTGTGTGTGTGTGTGTGTGTGTGCGTGCGCGCGCACGCGTGCAATTCCAGAAGCATAAACAATAAAAGACATGAAAGTACATTACAGAAAAATAGAGGAGCTCCAATTAAATTTATGTTTCAAGTTAGATCAATGTTTGTTTGGTCCATAAATAAAAGTCATTTTGCCCCGCGGCCAGGTCTACTGTAAACAGAAGGGGAGGATTGTCTCTCGTTTTGACAACTTAACTTCAGTTAATCACATTTATTTAGTTTGGGCCGCGGGGGCAACCCGGCACCCGCCCTCCCATTAGCCCCATATTAATATAGGATGAAAACAAGATCAGCTCGACTTTTTAATTATTCTGCCACACTCCAGTTCACAATGCTGCTCTTGTTTTGACTCCGTTGCTATTGGGCACAATGTGCAGAAAGAAACCTTGTAATGGTTTTGTGTTTTATTTCTTCAATAAACTCACAATAGCGCCTCACATTGTGAGCTTGTAATTCGTCTATTTCCGAAACAATTTTGACCATGAATCACCTTCCGATAGAAAACCTATTTAGACATATTTAAAGCAGGCTTTGCAGGCTGACATTCAGAGAGAGTGGGTCATGTGACAAATACACCAGTCATAACATCAAATTTAAGATTTATGTCAATGGAAAAAGTTGTGCTCAGTATGTCTAGTGTACTGAACGCACTTTGGTGTTCCAAGCATTATGTTTTAACTATTGAAAAATAGCAGATCTACAAGCTCATAGCGCGCCACCGAGTGGCGCGCTATGAGCTTGTATCTCTGCTATTTTTGAGAAATCGTGAAAACGTGGTGCAAATCTTTGAATATTATGTTATTCAGAAACTAGAAATCTAGACAGGACACAATGGGTTAAATCAGTGTCAGAATGTTTTAGCAGTGTGTAACTATGTTTGTAAACGATAAAAGACTGCAGGTTCTTCATCCCCCATTTCCCAAAAGAGGTTTCCACCCGGCGGATGACGTCCTGTGTTGTTATTGTAACCCGCTCCGGTGCACCCCGTTTCCTCTGCAGCCATGACCTTTGAACCGCTTGAGAAAAGACCAAAGTCGCTGTCGATGGGCTGTGACACGTTTGGTACAGCTCTAGCCAAGATGGAGAGAAACGGTGAGGCCTTGGGCTGATGGAGACGGAGGACTTGGACGGATGAAATCACAGAGAATCAGATGGAGGCCAGACTATCGTAACTAGCCAGATATGGTCAAGAATCAGCTGGAAATGATGTAAAGATCGTCCCCATATGGGCTGTGATCTGGCCTAGTCTTGAAGGTCACCGGGGTCATTGGAGGACATTACGATGATGTCCTCCAGTGACTCCAGAGATGTGTTTGGTGTCCCCAGCTAAATGATGGACAGTTGGTAACCAAATGGACCCTTATAGATCTGCAACTCTTGGGTTAAATTATACGTTGTATTTAAAAATCGGAATTATGTAATTTTCAAGAACGTACACATAGAAGAATTGTTATTTTGACCAACATTTTTGACCAACATTTTGCCAGTTATCTCCTAAATTGTGGAGCAAAACTTGAAAATTCTTAGTTTTGGGTTAGAAAGACTGAACTCAATATCAAATGGTGATCCGTGGCTAAAGTATAGAAAAAATAGTGGGCCCTGGTATGAAAACCTCTGGGTTAAATAAACAAACTTTTTTGCCATAACTGAGCAGTTCCTGTGCATGCCATGGCCCTGTGGTGGCATGTCTTTCTCTATTATGAAGAAGAATCGAAAGAATGCCTTTGTTCGAGTGCTCTACAATGTAGATGGTGGTAGAGGGTCATTCTGAAGGCATAGTACTGTTTGGCAAGTCAAAGGGGCATCAGCTGTACCCACACCTTGGTATTTTCGCCATGTAATGTACTGTATCTCATAACAAGAGCAGTTTTTCACACCCCACCTCAAAAAAATATTTTGGGGCTCAAATTCAAGGGGGTAAGACAAGGGGTGGTCCCAATACAGTGAGAGGAGGAACCTCCTGTGCCTAGTATCTTTGTAATTTCTCAACCCTTTCGGACGTGGGACTCACTGGAACCGGTCCAGCACCCTGGTCGCGTTCCTGTGGGTTTGGAACTTCCGGATGGACCCCCACTTGATAACTCTGCCATTTGGAATGTTTTGGACGCGGGAGAGTCCAAAACATTCAGTTGAAGTCAGTTGCACCACTGACTTCTTTTTTTAATTTCCAGTGACTTAGAATGATCTAATCTAGGTCCTAGATTAGAGTCTGGGAAACATCCCTGGCTGCGCTGTGTAAACAAGTCTTAACGCATCAATCTCCGTTACACATGCACAATTAATACGCCACTTTGCATGGTAGTGTGATTGAGGGCAATATTAGTCATTTAGCTCTGTGTCCTGCCCTCTACCTCTGAGGCATGTGTGTGTGTGTGTGTGTGTGTGTGTGTGTGTGTGTGTGTGTGTGTGTGTGTGTGTGTGTGTGTGTGTGTGTGTGTGTGTGTGTGTGTGTGTGTGTGTGTGTGTGTGTGCGTGTGTGCACGCACACGCATTTGTGTGTCATCAATCAAACAGGTGGCAACTCCTCCTGGCCAAAATTGAAATACATTGGAAACAACATTTACAATTCGAGGAATTATGCGGTTAAATCAACCACATGGACCTTAAACCGTATGGTTGAGTGGAGTTCCTCAGGGCTCGATACTAGTGTACAGTATATTATGCTTTCTGTTATTACAGTGAAAGCCGTTGCTGAAAAAAAACGCAGGGTGAGCTCACGACAGATCGCAGCGTGACGGCGTGGTCGCCTACCAAAGCTTTCGCCCACCATACAGATACAGCTGAGGGTTACGTGGGGTTAAATCTGGTTCAAATAAGGTTAGGCTCACTACGTCACATAATTTGTACTGACATAATATGTAATACTGTCTTTAACAATCAAGAACTTTCTGATGTTAAGACCTCACGTGCCGGTTATGACATATCTCGTATCGTTGAGCATGAGCAGAGTGAGACTCTGAGCAGTCCTCAACCCACTGACCTCTACAGAGTCTCGTCTTCTGACATTCAGGGCGAGAGCCGGTGGCTCGGTCTCCACACTATTCCGGGTGTGACCAACAATCAAGCGCATCAGTAAGACCAAGATCAACTTCTCAGATAGTGTGTGTGCTGCCCTGTCACAGTCTGCATACCCGCCTATCTAGGCACCACCGAGTGACCCTACTGCAAAGTCACATCGGAAGACTTTGGATTAGAACTAAACTCTAAACTTCATCTTTTATTTGTAAAATTGCCCTGGAGCTATTTATGAGTAACGGAGGTGCAGGTTTGACTTGTTAAATAGATTCATTTAAAAGCATATTAAAGTCTTTTCCAGATGAACATAAAATATAAATGACAGCTTCTACCCAAGTGATGAAAATGTTCCAAAGCACTCGAGTTTGTCCATATCTACAAGGTCATACAGGATTTGACTATCAATGGCCCCTCTACCCTCTTCCCTGTGTAGATATATTGCAGGAGATTAGCTAGCTCTCATCAAGTCTCACTTATTAATTTTCTCTCTGGGGCCAGTTAAAAGCTAGCCGCACTAAAGAGGAATGCAGAAGAGCAAGGCGGACTATAGCTGAGCGCCTGGCTTTAACTGGCAGTGTAGCAGCAAAGCAAAAAGAGACAGACACACAACAGCGTACTGTACTCAAAACATACCATATTGAGCGACAGGAATGTTGTTCGGCCTCTTTAGAAAGGCTAAGAGTTAATGAGTTTGTACCTCCATATAATTGGTCCTCACTAATGTTCATGATAAAATACTACAATTATTTTCCTAATCTGTGCTGTCCACACTTCTGAAAAACTTGTTTCTATTGTGTTAGGTCAAAATGTGTTGAATGAAGATAAGTTGAGAAAGGGAGACGTACTCATTGTTCAATTAATTTAGTCAGCTAAAGTCGAGCAGTGAGATACAGCTGTTGGGGGTAGAGTTCTGTGAAAATGTCCTCTCCAGAGGACGACTCTCTCATTGTCTGAGTTCTTAATGGTGCACTGAAATGGAAATGGTGGGTATTTTACTTTAAAGTTCCAGCCTGAATTTCCCTGAAACACTGGTTGTGAAGTTTCCGAACCAATCACATCCGTTCAGGCTAATGTGACGGACGGCCCTACTTTGAGTTCTACTACACACGACACCACAGGATCACTTAAACCCTAATTGCTCCGGATGTGCTGGTCAGTACCTTGCATGGTTTCTGAATGGGTAAATGGGATCTACAATCTACGTAAAGCACCTTGGATAGAGGCACTATAAATTCAACATTGACCATTTACATGGACTGTTTGTTTACAGTAGTTGCTTAGTCTCGATGCCAGCATGGGATTAAAAGAACTTCTGGCCCAAGCGGTTAGCTCAACCGTCTGGGCACCTAGGCTGCTAAGCCCCAGACGTGGACTAAAAGTGTGAAAAAACACATTTTTCTTTTTACCAGGGCATTAAAGAAAAAAAAATCACAGTGCAGGCAAAACGTCATTTCTTGCACTCTGTCTAGCCTTGGCTTTCCTCTCTCTTATAAACACACACAGAAAATAAAGCACAACAGATCAGCTTGTTGCAAAGTTGCAGCTTTTGTCCTTCCGTCTAAACGGACAGAACAATCACCCTTGTCTTTGTCCAGCAGCACTTCAGCCAGAGCCTGTACCAACCAGGCCTGAACCATTACACTGGTCACATTGTTCCCGCCTGTTCCACTTGTAAAGTCTGATGTCACAAAGCTCTGGATTTATCAGTCCCTCGGGGGGAATGACGACTAAAATTCGTAACCACATCCAGAACGCCACGACTGGCAACATGATAAGCGTCGAAGCAGACTCTCCCTCGGTTCTCCTCTTTACTGTGACTGGAAATGGAGTCTTTGATCTTCACCTCTCACGCCAGGACACTACACGTGAATGGTGCATGTGTGTGTGTGTGTGTGTGTGTGTGTGTGTGTGTGTGTGTGTGTGTGTGTGTGTGTGTGTGTGTGTGTGTGTGGTGTAGGGCTACTATATTATTTAGTATGTGTGAGCATGCACCACTCAACTATGAAGTACAAAGAGATGTCCAGCTTTAAGGGGCTCCACTAGCTCTGGTTCAGAGCTCCACTGCAAGTCACTGCTTCTGAGTCTGACTTGCATTGGAGCTCTGCTCTTCTCCGTGCAATCGGCCATTACTCCACCCGACCAGCCTCTCTTCTGGAGTGGATATAAAAAGAACGTTTTACCTACTCACCAAAATAACCACGTCTTGTGTCATTAGAAAGCCCACTTACCTTAGTGTTGGCACTCTGAGCCCCCCACCACATGGATAAAATGGACTTTTTTGCCAAAACACGATCGGTTTTTCACTGAAGGAAAAATATTTCCTATGGAAGTTTTCTATTGGCAATATCGGTAGAGGGCGCAAATCCTGGTTGTTTTTCCGGTGAAAAACAATCGCGTTCTGGCCAAAAAGTCCATTTTATCCGTGTGGTGGAGTGCTCAGAGTGTTTCCACTAAGGTAAGTAGGCTTTCTAATGACACAAGATGTGTTTATTTTGGTCAGAAGCAGTGGAGCTCTGGACCAGAGCTAGGGCTCCACCATGAATTTTACATTTATCAAGATTTTTGGTGTTATTCCCCAGTGTATGTTTACACCCCAAAAAACAGTCCTATTGTGATTTCTGCGATTTTCTGTGTGTGTATGTGTGTGCGCATGAATGGGCACACATGAATGGGCACTCTCAGATTCTTCTGCTAGTGATGTTACTAAAAATACCCATTTCAACTTTGCCTCCACTGTTGAAGTCATTGGTATGCATGGAATCTACACACCCCCTCAAAGAAGCTCCAATGAAAGCAAGCAAAAAACAGGCAGATCATGCATATTCTAACGAGACAGAGAATAACAATGACGTGGGCGGGGGGAAAGCAGTGAGGAGGGAGGGGAGGCTGTTTTATGGGCATGTCTGATACTGCAACCAAATAGCACACTGACTGAGACTATATACAGTTGTTTATAACAGAGTGTATAAACAGATATCAAAGAGCAATTTATAAGATCAAATTTCCTTTAAATTCATAGTGTAGTCCCTTTAAAAGGTAGAAAGGCTCACGCAACAGGGACAAGTTGAATCAGAAAGTGTATATAATATCTGGGAGCACTTCAGGAGAGACTACTAAATTAATGTGCAGCATTTATTACGTTTCCACTTGCGTCTTCCTCATAGGGACCTCTATTGAAATGTCAGTCACCCACGCAATACAAAGAAATAATTCTGATTCACTCTGAAGTAGTCACCTGTATGACCCCGAGATTCACACTCAATTTAGAATTTAGCAATTTAAAATGGGATTACGCACACAATTCATCATCGCAACCTTCACTTTAATTCAGTCGAGGGGGAGGTGGTCCTTGCTTTTCGACGCTGTCGAGACAATGCAGAACGCGGTGATCGTCACGTAGAGCGTTAAAATAAGCACAGCACATGCATCAGAAGACGGAACACACGCAGCGACTCTAAAACAAACAAACCGACATAATTTAATAAATAATGAAACAATCCTGAACCAAAATGTTGGAAACTGTTGACCTGAAGTGACTTGAGGACTTCTGGAGCTCATTCCGAGCAGAAGGGAGCAATAAGAGAGATCACTGCACTGCCTAAGAGTTCTGTCTGAGCGAAAAGGAAGTCATTTGTGCAGGTCTGGTAAGTACTGTTATAGGGTTCAACTTCTGAGCTGACGTACTGTGGAATAAATACAAGGGGGGAGTGGGGAGCATTCCGGAGAGGGGCTTTAAAAATAAACAGACACCAGTGCTTTATCGCACCTTTTTTCCGGATAGAAAGGATAGATAAGACTGCCTTCCCATAAAGTGTCCAATAATGGTTCCATCACAGCATCACTTCTTCCTGTATTGGACTGATCAATGTGTGTGCTCTACTGTAGGCAAGTGGAGTTTTTTCGAGTAATCATTAATGGACCAGCCAATTATCTACACAGTTGGAGTGAGGTGGTTTGACTGACAGTTTGACAATCCAATGGAGTTGTCAGGAGTCAGAACTACATTTTAATAATTCATGTTAAACGTTTTAAACATTTTGTAAAACCCCCACACAGACACAGTACTTCTGTTCAGTGACTGTGAGTGACAAGTGTTGTGATATTGTTCGGGGCACTTTTCAGGTACATGCGATTCATTGCCACAGTGCCACCGGCTTTATAAAGATCCAGCGATATTATGTAACATAAAGAACGGCTCATAGCAAGACATTTTGATTGGGGCACATCATCATCATCCACCATTATATGGATGTCTTGAAAACATTCCTTGCGGCTCACCACGGTTGGGTTGTTTCCAAATAATGCCAGACAAAAACCATTCATCTTTTTCCTACCCCTTCCGTTCATATTGCGAAGGCTGGATGTCTGTGTGTGTGTGTGCATGCGTGTGTGTGTGTGTGTGTGTGTGTGTGCGCGCGCGCGTGCGCGTGTGAAAGTCATTTGAAAGAGTGCCTTATCTACTCCGTCCGAGCACACAAAAATGAACAAACACCAGCTGGGCGGGCGCCGGGCAGATCAAACGTGCCGCTTGGTCCTTCTGTTCACAACGTACACGCCAGTGGTGGAGAAAGTATGTTTTGCTTCATCAAAATAAAGGTCCGCAATTCAAAATGTACAGTAACTGCCTGCCATACCAAACGTAAAAGTATCAATGTCTCCATTTCAAGTTTTCAAATGTATAAAAACATCTTCTGATGCTCCTGATGTGCTGGTTGTTCCTTGAATGGTTTCTTCCGCTGGGTTTGTGTGAATTGGTGAATGTGATGCACAATCTATATAAAGCACCCAGGACAAACGGCGCTATTTACCATTTACAAGTGGAAATGTAGCAGCAGTGGTTCAGAGCCTCTGCCTGATGGCCAAAAAATATATTTTCACCAGCCAAAAGGAAAAATTTCCTTTAGGTTAGGGCAGGGGTCGGCAACCCAAGATGTTGAAAGAGCCATTTTCGACCCAAAATTAAATTCAAAATCTGTCTGGAGCCGCATTTTATTATTTTTTTTCCTGAGTGTGCAAATGTGAACCAAATGGACCCTGGCGGGTCCATTTGGTTCCATTTGCACACTCTCAGAAAAAAGGTCCTCAAAGAAAAATCATTAACATGGTGAAACACAACCTTTCTTCAGAAATGGAGTTTCTAAAAAAATAAATAAAGGAGTTTTACAGTAACAGAACTCCATTTCTAGTCCACACAACATCTCTAAGGTATATTAATGACATAGTAAACTGAGTAAACCTTTGAAAATGGGTGGTTCAGATTGAAAGCTCCACCTCTGATAACTGCTGGGCTTTCTTGACATGGCCAAGTGGGTCCGTGTACTTTTCGGCCATTCAGGATTCTGTTTTATACTTGTTAAATTTAAAATCAGAATACACTCCAAAACGGCCCGTTTCGGTATTCTGTTTTGAAAACAAAATTTAGAGTTGTGAATTGTAAGAGCAACATACGACCCGTTTCCAGGTTCTAATTGTTGTGGTTCAAATCACAATGACACCATTTAAAATCGCTGCTGCTCTGGCGAGGTGGCGAACAAAACCTGAAATCTGTTTTGTGTCCGCTGCTGCCACCCCGCCCCCTGCCTCCGTCCCTCCTTGATTGACAGCTCGGTTACTGCTGCAGTTACTACAAGGAGACACACGCGGCGCTGTTGGTACTGGCAGATGATATTATGAATTATTGAATTAGAGTAGACAATATTATTATACATTTATCCTTTATATTTAGATTTTATTTATACCATTTAGCACTGCCGTTAATAAATTTAATAAATTAGTCTGCATTTAATGCATATTAATACAGTGCTGTTATTACATTCTGATTAGACATTGATGATTGATGCATCCTCCTCTGTGTCAACTCTTAATTAATAAAGTAATAGAGACAGATAGACATTTTAAAGAGGCCTACCCGGGACCTCGTCATCTGTGTCATTAATCATTATTATGCAACGGGTAGGCCTGTTTATTTGTTCAATTAAGTGTTTTGGGCCGCCATGGTGCCAAACAAGGTGCCAAACTAATCATTGAAGTAATGTAGTCTGTATACATTTATCCTTTATCATTTAGATTATATTTATGACTGCTGCTGTCATTACAAATACATTGGCGTTAGCGGCATTTTGATTGAATCTTAACGGGTCATAACTCATAACCAGCCACAGAGCTATTATTTCTACCTACTGGTAGCCTAGCTATACAGCGCACACTGCAGCGAGGGCGTGATCATGGTGTCACGGATGGACCACAGTGACAGACAGTAGGCCTACAGTAGTCCGAGGAGATGCAATTGGCTAGGACAATTGCAAAACAGCATCAAGTGGGTCCCCTGGTTGTTGCGGATGTGCACGTCCAAACTCATTCAAATTCAATGATGATGTATTTAATATTTAATTCAAATGTAGGTTCCAGTATTCATTCACTAGGTAGGTATTAGACCACACATCATAGGCTGTTGCGCACGTGTGTGCGCGCTTACACACACACACACACACACACACACGCACACGCACACGCACACGCACACGCACACACACACACACACACACACACACACACACACACACACACACACACACACTTGATTTTATAGACACTATCTATACCCTACCATCTTCCACAAAGTTGGCTAAAATGTTGAAAACAATCTGATGATGAGCCCCGGTGAGGCATTACTCCTATTCATTCACTTCAATGCCTAGTTCGGTTGGCACCTTGGCGGCCCAAGTGGCGCACCTCATAAACACTTAATTGAATAACGAATACACTATAAACATAGCGGGTTGCATAACAATGACACATATGATGATGGTGGGACACTTACCCTATGTTGAATAGCATGTTAATTAATTAGAAAGTTTAGTATTCATTGTCTGTCTGTCTTGTCTGTTCGTCTGTCTGTCTCTATTAATTTTTTTAATTACTTAAGAGTTGACATGAATGTAATAACAGCCCTGTGTTAATATGCAACCAAAAAGTGGGGTAATTTATTTGAAATTACGGCAGGATAAATGTATAATAATATTGTCTACTCTAATTCAATAATTCATAATATCATCTGCCAGTACCAACAGCGCCGCGTGTGTCTCCTTGTAGTAACTGCAGCAGTAACCGAGCTGTCAATCAAGAGCTCCGTGCCACGCCTCCGCCCTCAGCACGGAGGAGGGACGGAGGCAGGGGGCGGGGTGGCAGCAGCGGACACAAAACAGATTTCAGGTTTTGCTCGCCACCTCGCCAGAGCAGCAGTCATTTTAAATGGTGTCATTGTGATTTGAACCACAACAATTAGAACCTGGAAACGGGTCGTATGTTGCTCTTACAATTCACAACTCTAAATTTTGTTTTCAAAACAGAATACCGAAACGGGCCGTTTTGGAGTGTATTCTGATTTTAAATTTAACAAGTATAAAACAGAATACTGAACGGCCGAAAAGTACACGGACCCAAGTGCTACTTTAACTGGCAACTGTCAGACAGCGCAACGCATTTTGGGTGACTGAAATGTTTATATTATTTTGGTGTGGATCACCCCAGTGTGTGTATGTAATAATGCTACAGCCAGGGAGCCACTAGGGCTGTGTTCTGGAGCCGCATGGGGCTCCTGAGCCGCAGGTTGCTGACCCCTGCGTTAGGGGTTAAATTGTTAAATTTACAGAACTAAGGTGTGACTCCCAGTCTCCCAGGTGTTACATTGGTGCTGTGATTCATGTTGCATCTCCCAGTAGGGGGAGGTCAAAATGAGGATAACAAGACAAGCAGAGATACCTGTATATAGAAAAACTGCTATTGTCTGTAATTGGCAATGTACCAAAGAATGTCAATCTCATAAAACGCTCCCTTAGCCCTCAACCTCTCTGTTTGCTTCCACTGGTGAAAGGTTACACAAGGACATAACGTCGAGTTATATCAAGTTCTCTAATCTCTACTGTATACCCCAGTGCTGGCGATGATTCCCACTAGCATACACTGGAGAATGCTATCTAATCGTGAATTCACTCAATTATGATGTGAATTTGAAAGCAAAGCCAAAGCATGCACAAAATACGCTGGCGCCCGCTGGCCTAGTGTGTCCAGGGATATGCCACATACAGGCTCTGGCTTGACAGCGCATCAGGGCTGGATCTAGAGGGTGGCAGGGGTGGGCAGAGCCCAGCCAAATGCGTACCCTGAAAGGCAATATCAGTAGTTTTCATCAGAGTGGTCCAGGTGGTCCCCAGGCTAAATGGTGGAAAGTTGGTTAACCAGATGTAACTCTTTGAGAGCGTAAAAATGAAACCAAATGGACCCTTGCGGGTTTCATTTTTACACTCAAGAGTTAAAATATTCATCATGTGAATTAGCCAAAGTCTACACAACTAGAAAATGTAGAAGATTAATGGTCATTTTGATCTGTATGTTAGACCGTTTTGTTTCCCAGTCCAGCCTGGAATTGCGGACAAAAGAAAAATAAATCTTTTTGGGTCTGTGGGGCTAAAATTTCATGGTGGTCCGTGGCTCAAATGCCAAATAAATATTGGGCCCTGATGTCAAAAAGATTGAAAACCACTGCTTCATAAAAAAAACTTTGGAGTTGCCCACCCTGCCATTCTTCCAGCCCACCCTAGTAGGGCTGGCTAAATCCGGCCCTGCAGCGCATCGCGTGCTCTAGCCCTGTTTCCTGTCTGTTTTCACTTAACTATCAATAAAAGGCAAAAAGCCAAAAAACAAATCTTTTAAAAGGCTCTGGCCTGCCGGACAGCGTGTCACATGTTTGAATTCCCGTCATGACGACCTTTGCTGCATGTCTCTAACCTTCTCTCTGTCCCCCTTTCCTGACAATCTACCTTTGAATCTATCAATAAAAGGCGAAAAGACAATATCTTAAAAGCATGCACAAAATATTTCTCTGAAATGTTCACTTAGGATTGTTGTACAGTTGTTTTTTTTATCTATTACCATATGTTTCAAAGACTATTTATATAATGCACTGTTCCAATCTTTCCATCCACAATAGATAAGGCCTTTCCTTTATTCGTCTTTATCGTTTTCTGTTTGACAGAAACAGCAAAGGACATTCTAATCTGTTACAATGTGACATTATATATTTTGCAGCCCACGTTGCCCAAAACCCACCACTGACTACTCCAAGCTTGGTTTCAAAGCAAATCAAAACAAAAACTTGTTGAGATTATTAATTAATTGCATTTTTTCGTGCCTCCGCTGGCGTACACGTACAGCCATGTCTGGAGGGGCGACAGTTGGAGTTGGGATTAACGATTCCCTTTAATGTTTTAAATAGACACTTGCAGGTGTATAACTCAGAGAGTGTACAAATGGGTCCATTTGGATCCGTTTGCACACTGATCATTGGAATTAAAAAGTTTGAGATCCATCGTTATTGTCATTCTATAACAGATAACAGAAGTCTGCATACCAGCTCTGACAACATGACAATAGCTGGTCCCAGAAAACAGCTCCCAAATGTGACGGAACATGATTCTGGTACCTCAGTGTTGGATCCAGTTCCTCCAATTCCATATTTTTGGGCTGTGTTTCAACCACTAAAGACTCAAACATACTCCTATAGTGCTAGTGAAGGGTTTTCACCGTGTGTGGTTCTTTAAAGGGGAAGTCCATCCATTTTCAACATTCTAATATGTCATTAGTATACCCTAGAGGTGCTGGGTGGACATGATAAAAAAGTTCCCCCATTCTGTGTTCCCAAGAAATGGAGGTCTGAAGAAAACCACTAACATGGTGAAACATCTTGATGACATCATCAAGATGTATTTCTCTGAGAGCGTATAAATGGAACCAAATGAACCAGTTAGGGTTCATTTGGTTGCATTTGTACACTCTCAGAAAAAAAAATGAAAATGGGTGGAGTTCCCTTTTAAAGCTAATAGAGGCAACTTTCGAGATATATAAAAATAGATATATATCTATATTTTTGCCTTGCTGCAGCTGTTTCCCTGCAGACAGACATTTGCTTCATCCTGCAGACGGTCCAGAACTTTATTGTTGTCAACAAATCATGCACAGCAGTCTCCAGCAGTTTTCTTAATGAGCCCATAGAGTGGAGGTGAAGTGGAGTTAGATTCTGTTTTTAAACTAAATCTGTTTGCAAACACAGTGTTTGTACACACTATAGTTGCCTCTATTACCTTATGACAATGCGGTGAAAACACTTGACCTAAACTCACCCTGGAGTATCTTAGCCTCACCCAAGGATGGACTGAATACAATGGTCATGGTCACCTCACTATACACATTCATTAAATTCCTTCAAAGTACTGCTGCACAACTGTAGTGTAAATGAACCTGGACAAACAAACTGATTGGTGGAGGAAGGCAGACAACCACGACGGCTCTGGACTCTACTGATTAACTTTAATGGCCAATTTATTTCACCACCTGTTCGCTCCTTTGCCAAGGTCTTTTCAGTTGGGTCATTATTTCAAAAGGCAAGAGAAACAGCAACGCTCTAGTAATGAGCTGTGAATAAAGATATTTGACTAAAAAGTCAATCCGAGAAAAGAGTCAGAGATAATTGGGATTTCAAATGAACAATGAAGTGGAGAGAGGGGGAACTTTGTCAGTGACGCACCATTTCCGATTTACCTATCTATCGCCTAGCAACTGAAAGCTACGAATGCAGGCACTGGTGCTGTGCCTTGCAGTGCGAGGCATTGTGAGCTTGTAGTTTGGGTATTTTCACATTTTCTATTGAGTCAAATGAAAACGTAATGCCGCAGTGTTTGTTGGGCGCTGCCTGAAGGATTTGGGAAACCCTTGGACTCTAGAAGAGGTTCTGTTTGGGTGTATACAGGAAACCGCAAGTTCTTGTGCACACCACTGCCTGAAGGCCATGGAACTACCCCTCGGCAGACAGATCGGAGCCGATGCATTGAGCTAATACGGGTTAGATATCTCTAAGGTCGTAGGTGTGACTGACATCATTAGAATGGAACCATGAAGCCTGAGTTTCACATGATTAAACCACATCATTATTCAACCCCACCTTGTTGATTCACATCACATGCTGTGATGGAGCCAGCCATTTTGACCAAAAGGCATTCAGTGTGTTTTCTTCTGTTTTCTTCTGTGGAATGCTACAGTCAAGTAAGGCCATGGTGTTGACAATCAGCTCTTGCCCTAGCTGGCCTGCAGCATAAACGTGTTGGGAAACATCTTTTCAAGAGGTGTTAGGGTTAGGATTGTGAGCCGATTGTTAGGAAGTGTCCTCACCTGCTTGTCATTAGTGTTGCCACAGTGTTTTGCGAGGGAAATAAGCAACCGGGTCTAAGAAAACAAGGCAAAAAAGATGCAAAACATTACGAGTGGTGTTTCGGTCATGTGCCATTTTGAAATAGTGGATCTTCTACAAAGATGTGGCTTGTAGAGCTCACAATGCACCTCACTGTAGAAAAACATTGAGATTTAAATATTTTGAATATGTATTTTAACATTTAAAAGGATCATTTGGTAAAAGGATTGCTCATCCCTGGCACGAAATACTTTCAGATGAGAGTTGTTGACATGACCATGTTTGATAACCCCAGGTTTAAACCAGGAAAACAAGCCCAAACAAGCAACTTCACAGAAAGAATGAAAAAGCCTAAAGTCGCTTACTATAAGGAGACATGGCAACACAGTGAGTCGGCATGATTCAACTTTAGTACAGTCTGGCTGAGGACACGAATAATAAACAGCGGTCTACTACTCACTCAGCAGAAAATGTTTATCATGAAAGGCTCTCTTCTTGAAGAGAGCAACTGCTGGTATATTGCTGCCACAGAGGGCTGGATTTAGAAGCTCAAAGGGCTGATTTAGTTAGTATAGTGCATGCAGGGGGGGCGAAACCAGAAATAGCCAATCTACAAGCTCTCACACGACCATAAGGCTCATATAAAGGCTATCTTCTTCTGTGTGCAACACCGGTGCTGCGCAGCAAAGCGCAGCAAAGCGAAGCACGCCGCTGCCAGCCTATAGTCTCCATGCTGATTGTTTGGCTCTTGGCAGGGGGAATTTGGCACGGTGCTGGCCTGCTTGCGCGCTTGGACCCCTTTCAGCCACAAGGAACCCGCTCACACCTTCACAAATGCTGACAACCCAAAGGCCAAGAGGGAGAGGGGAGAAGGTTTATACACAACAAAGAGGGAGTTTTCTGGAAATGGATGTTGGATTTTTGGAGTGGGGGAGAGGAGGGCAAACAATTCTAGTCCTTTTGGTCATAACGGCGGGCATGCAGAGGTCCAAGCTATAGGATAGCTCGATCCCACCCGCAGAAGTGAGGAGAGGGGGAGGGGTGTTTGCGCTGACCTTAAACTGGAACGCTTCCCACTCCCATGTAAGAAAACATCTGGAACTAACTCTGTTACGTGGCAGCGCATAACAGGGTCCTGGCACGGCCCAAAGCCTGACTATTAAAGTTGTCTATAAAGAGGGGTAATTTATGCCCACTGGATTACTTAATTCATGCCTTATAAATCCACACAGACTGCCCCGTTTTTCAGTGCTACTGCAGCGGAGGGCGGAAGAGAGAGCTAGGTAGGGGGGCATATATCTCACCTCCCCTCTCCTCTCCTCTCCTCCCCCGAGGCAAAGGTTACCCGAGTGCATCTCTCCGGCAATGAGCGCGAAAAAAAAACCCAAGGTGACTTGGGGTAACGTTTAGACTCGCCAGACAAGGCAATGAGTGGCGCTAGTGTGGCTCATTTAGCATTTAACATTAGTAGTCTACAGCTAAAAGCTTTGCATTGAGCATTCAGGCGTGCTGGCACACGTTGGGAGGAGTATAACTCGCCGTAAACATTCATCCCACCATGGCTGCAGGGCACCAAGGACCCAAACAATAACAACAAACAAGCGAGGCGAACTCACTGCTTAGCAGCAGCAGCGAGGAAAATGCACACGTCGTCGACATGCCGAGCGTGACAAATGCAAGGAAACATGAGCCGCGTGTTTTTTCTCACTTCAGACGTGTTGTTGTGTTTTTTTATGCGGCATAATTAGTTAAGTGGCTGTTGCTGCCTTGTTAAAACGGCCCCGTGTGGCGAAATCGAGACGCGCCGCATAGGCGAAGAGCGAGCGATGGGAAGAGAAAGGAAGAGCTGAAAAGCGAGGAGTGACTTTGGCCTCCCCTGGCGTCCCCTCGGCCTCGCCTGATGGATTTGTATCCGCCCTACCGAGTCCTATTCCTCGTGGGAGGTTGGGGGGAGATCCAGCAACGATACAGGAGTGACAACCCGAGCTTGACAACAACTTGCTGTTTGGCACGTCAGAAAAGGAGAAAAAGAAACTCTGGATGAGAGAGTGCCAAGACTTAAGTGTGTAGTATCATCTTTGCCTTGTCCATTAGTATAGCAGCTTAATGGGAGACAAAGCTATAGCCAAGCAAAGAGCATTTGTAAAAAGCACCGGTGATGAGTGCGGCTTGCGGTCAGTGTTGCAATGTCTGCTTATTTACCATGACGTTTTGGCTTATTCTTTCCCAGAGTTGCGGAAAAGAGCAATGATGAATCACCAGTTGTGTCTCTTTTGGGCTTATTTCAAAAAACGTGCTGCCTTCTTTGGCAAACCTAACAAGCCGACATGCCCTGATGTGTGTGGGGAGGTGTGTGAATCACACTGAGTGACAGGATTGTCTCAACTTATTAAGCCCTGGCTCAAGTATGTGTGTAATATGTTATGCTATGTTATAATAAATAACCAAAACATAAATGATTATAGACTTACATAATAATTATAATGATAAGTGGCCACATTATTGGGCTTGTTTTGGCATGGATTTCTTCTAAGGAGAGAATTGCCTTGAGGTGCTGTGTCTTATTTCTCCCGTGAGATTTGGCAACACAGGCTGCTTTATTTTATCAGTAATGTTGTGAACCTGTAAATGTCAGTGTTTCTAAACGTTCTGGAGCGCAATTATGAGCGGACTTCTTATCTTTTTATACTATATGTGCACAACCTACTTACACTGTTTACTGTCAAATAAAACCTGTAATTAGAAAAGACCTCATGAGGGTTAATAGCGGCGGCCTTGGGAATCTGGAGGCCTGTTTCAAGAGCAAATATGAGGCTAATGTTACTGTTTATCTAATATGACATAATTATCCTGTTGATACAAGCATATTGATATACTGTAAGTAGTTAGACTTTTCTATTTCCACACCAGCCATTACTCTTGACAATTACACTGCAACAACACCTCCTCATCGTTTCGTCACTTCACAATAAAGTGTCCCCTTTATAGGTGTAACTGACATTGAAGGCCCCCCTGAGGGTGGAGGTCCGTTTCAATTGAAACGGGTGAAACATAGACCTCCTTAGCTATTGTTTTTACCCATTTCCTCAAATCCACAAAGAATTGTTATAGTTTTTTCCACGTAAAATCTGTTTTTCGAACTCCAGCACTCACTGAAAACAGGTTTTGACGCAAGGCACTCAAACAAGGCGTGACACCACACACCAAACACTAACCAGAGCCATATGCAGCATGAGGACCTACATGCATGACATTGACAGTGAAACATAAACAACATACTGTGGGTGTACACAATGGTGAATAGACTCACCACACCCCTATTTTGAAGTGAGTTTGGCCTTTGTTTTTGTAAGATACTAATGGGGCTTACATACATAATTATAGGATGATATGGAATACAAAATGGGCGGAAAGACAGAGCAAATAAAAAAGGCAGTAAAAATGTGAAGGGAACTTGGCATGTCGGAGAAATGCTCTCCATGGGGCGCACTTTTGTAGACTCCACCATGTAGCAGGGTAGTTATTCATGTATGCATTAGTCACATAGCTCTGTTGATTGACTTGGCTTGATTTACATGTGGTGACAAAAGCGGATCCTTTTTTTGTGAGTCAGTTTTTGATTTATGCAGGCAAACAAATCACGTTGTACTTCCAGCTGCCCGTGCCGCTGAGAACGAAAAAGAAGGCCAATCAAATTATGCAAGTCAATTCGTTTTAATCTCCAGAGTAGGGTTGCAGTCATTTCATGGAAAAGCAGGAGGGATTTTCTGCCAGGGGAGCAGGCATTAGGTAAGGTATAAGGAGTTGGATAATAATTGTTTGGCTCAGAGGAAACAGCGGGGCTCTTTGTGTGCCGCGCCAAGAAAGCTTCACATCAAAAATGTTTACGTCATATACGTGTCAAAGTGTCACGGAGAAAGATGCTCAAAGTTACTGCGAGATGTCGTTCTCTGAAGAAGGCACTTGCCTCCAGGCTGGGCGAGATTCAGTAGCGACCAACAATCAGGTCGCAACCAGTTGCTTTACTACTTGCGAACAGGTTGCAAACTACCTTCTGGACGTGACTAGCTGCTAGTTGCGAACTGGTCGTATCCTGATTGCAATTGGTTGCAACCTGGTCGTGACCACGTTGCAACTAGTTGCAAGCGTAAGGGTTTGGTTAGGGTGTTTGGTTTGCAACCAGGTTGCAACTAGTTACAGTACCATGGCCCAATATTTATTCAACATTTAAGCCACGGACCACCATTTGAAGACATTTTAGCCTCACAGACCCCAAAACTAAAGATCTCTTTTGCTTTTCTCTACAATTCCAGACTCAAATTGGGAAACAAAACAGGCAATCATGCAGATCAAAATGACCATTAATCTTCGACATTCTAACTGCATTTCATGAAATGTACAAACAATGGCGTGATTTATATCGTATTGGATATAAAATGAGCCATATCAGGATATGACAGAAATCTCATATTGTGCAGCCCTATTCTCTAGTCTTGTGCAGACTTGGGCAAATTCAGATGATGAATATTTTAACTCTTGAGAGTGAAAAAATGAAACCAAATGGATCCACAAGGGTCCATTTGGTTTCATGTTACCCAACTTTCCATCATTTACTACACTACTACACTACCTCTGCCAACCTGGGGGGGGGGGGGCAGCGGACTGAGTCCAAACCGCTTCTGCTCACTTGACAGGAGGTAATTTTCCCTGGCTGGATGTAGCACATGGAAGGAACACACACTCATTCCGACCAGCTCCTTTCCCATCCATCAGGCACCCTGGCTGGCTGCGTCCTATTCTAATAAAGTTTTGGCATTTTGGCTACAAGTGTGTGTGGCCTACCTTTGTCTTTTCAAAGCTTAAAGGTAGGGTAAGTGATTTGAAATTCATTGTGTAGTACCAGCCTGGTGCACTAGGGGTCCCCAAGAGTACACTATGGCTGTGTCCGAATGCATAGGGATGTTCCCTACTCCCTACTCCCTATATGGGGGTACGAGAGTTAGTGGACTACAATAGTGGTGATTTCGGACAGTTCTCCCTATGTGGGGATCACCGGATCTGACGTCAATATCGGTAGAGGGCGCTATAAATCCACTGCGCGGGCTTATGCACTTTTAAAGTTTGACCAATTAGTCATAGTTAATATTATATATAGTTATATAGTTATGTTATCGCTAGAAACCGATTATGTAATATTATGTATATATCATGGTTTTAATATTATAATAGTGCACATGCGTGCACGTGCGTGTGTGCGTAATCTGTGTGTGTGTGTGTAGCTACATATACACGTGTGTATTCTTCTTCGAGCTTCATGTGGATATCCCGTTCAATGCGCAATGCATTGTGGGCAAGATCCACTTTTCTAGTGACCATCCGATGGTCCCTACAAATCCAGGTGCATTGTGGGATATTTCAGTGCACTAGGGTACAAAACGCTCACTACCGATTCGGACACTCAAACAAAATGGCGGAAGGCAAAAGTAGTGCCCTATATAGGGAATGGGGAATGAATTCGGACACAGCCCAGGTCAACCTGCTGCTCGATCCTGATTGGAGGAGAATTCACCCTCCACCTGGGGAACTTTTATTAGCTCTTCTGCTAACGTTGGGGGGGGGGGGGGGGGGGGGGGGGGGGACTCCATATATGATCTGCACACCTTATAATAGAGCATTTTAACAGAAAAATATTTTTTTGGGTGATATTTGACAAAAGTGAAATCACTTCCCCTACCTTTAACATTTAGCTTAAGTTAACTTTGCCATGATGTAACTTCAGATATCAAAGAACAGTAGATCCATTGATTAGAAATTGATAAGTGCATTGTAGGCTATGGTGAAACAGCTCTCTAAGTAAGTCACAATTTTAGCACGCGGGGCAAACAAAGCTTTTTCTTTTTTAATGACATTTTTATCCTTTTTAAAAAAATAAATAATACTTAAAAAGAAAAATAAGTGCACCCGAAGTGGGGTCCCGACCCAGAACTGGAGGCATAAAGTGAAGTGGCTCTCCAGCAGGCCATCTGCCAAATGCCAAATATAATGGCACGAGGGCTTGGAATTTTTAGCAGGAGTGTGTAATTACACCACACCTTTATTTACGCAGGGATTTTTCTATGCGTACTTGTGGCATTCTCGTTGCGGTATACCAAAGTCTCACAGTTACATGACAGAAGTCATTAACTTAGACTAACAATAACTTACACTTACAATAAATTACTTGGATAGAATATAATATCACAAGCTTAAGAGAAAAACTGACTGATGATAACCAATGTCAAACAAGCCATGTCAGAAGGTTTTTTTTTTTAAAGCAACAGATTCTTCCTTAACAAATCTGTCAAAAGTGTGCAGTAAAGCACAGTAAATTTAGGGCTGCTTTTCCTTTTTTATTAAATTGTCACTATGTAACTTTTTCTTAATGAATGAAATGTTGTCCAATCTGTCAGGTAGAGTAAGTTACTAGTAATTTACCCAATTACTGTGTAATTACGTCTGTGGAGACGTTTGGAATGAGTCAGTGATCATGTCCCACCTATAAAGATATCAGAATCTGACGCAAATCCTGAGCCGGCTGGTCAATAATCGAGCTCAACGGTAAGGAGGAAACCAGGTTCCAAATCCTGAATAGAAAGAAGGAAAGTTACATAGTGCAGCTTTAAACCGAGTGTCACATGGCCCTCCCCTGCAAGGCACGACGTTTCAAAGGCAAAGGTTAAGATAATAAGAAGTAGGCCTAAGAACTACCCTATAGTCGCTCAACGGTTTGAATAAATACTTTGAACTTCACATGGGCATTGTTGTGATGTCTTGGCACCAACTCTGTGAACTCACTATTATTGTCAATGCTTAGAAGTTAGAAAACACAGAAACATTCCTGCCGCCTTCACTGAAACTGGCGACAACATAAAGAAACCTCATATCTGCAAGTTTAAACATTTGTGTTTTTCTAAAGCATTAATGGAGTCTACTTGATCATACGGCAGCGTCACATGAAAGCTCTAAATGCTGCACTTACACAGATCTACAGATCTACTTTTGCTATTGATGTGATTCCGTAAAACGTAATAGTTTTACATGTGAGGTTTCTTTCCCACCGACAGAGATGACAGCCTGGTATGGTCTGCCACAGGTTTGGAACCAAGCAGCGCGATTAGTGTGGCTATAAGAGGCTTGAGGCAGTGAAGGCTATACAAGCATCTATCGAGTGTGACAGTCGATAGTGTGTCACAGGAGTACACGAAGGCTCTGCCCAAATAATACTCGGACCAGCCGAAAAGTTGCGACATTGAGTGGTCAGAAAACTGAGCTCTCGTGAGGGCTGTTGCAGCCTGACAGTGGGACAAAAGAGGGACATTTCCATTTTTTTCTCAGAAAAAAAGGTCTGCCACAGTCACACCTACACCTGGTTCTGCAGGCTCTGTCGGCGTGTATCTTTGTTCTACTTCATAATGAGCTATACTAGGTCAGGATAACCTTCGAGAGAGAGAGAGAGAGAGAGAGAGAGAGAGAGAGAGAGAGAGAGAGAGAGAGAGAGAGAGAGATATCATTCAGTGCAGTCGTGGGAAAATAGTAATCAAATGTTTTTTGCTTGACAAAAAACATTGCTTGATCAAAAGAACATTGTAAACTCTGTTACGAGGAAAAGTCTGTTCCTTGCTGGAAGGTTCTGGCGTCAAAAACATTTCCTGTCTATGCCAGGATTTCTTGTCATATTATAATCCGAGGTTCACACTGCCAAACGAGGAGGAGACTCGCACTGACGTTTTTCCGTGTTTATGATAGATGGCGTCTCTTCACTGTCCCTATGAGTTGGACCGTCATCGAAACCAGGAAGCAGGAAAGCACAAGTTCGCTAAAGCACTCCCACATTAGAAGAGTTTCTCACATGCATTTACCTCTGTTCTTTCCCACCCTAGCATGGCTCAGCCCTGAATCAGCACCTTAAAAAATCCTAGCTTATTTTTTTCCTGTGATTCAATAATAATGAAAGGAAACGAAATGACAGGTCAGGCTAGGCCCACCCAGTGGGATTTTTACCTGAGATATAGCGGAGTCAAAGTAAAAGCATTGACAATTGGAAATACTGCACTAAAAGTACTTTGTACCTGTGCTTAAAGGACCACTTCACCACTTTTCTTCTTCATATAATAGGTCCTCCCTAATCTTCTTGATAAAATACCACTATTTTATCTCACAGTCCAAAAACCTGTCTTCCATGCAAACCATTGTTTGGCAGATTTTTAAGCAATATTTTTTGAAAAGAAACATTTATATTTTTTATTATCAGGAGAACGTTGGCTTCCATTTTTGCATTGCAACTTTTCGGGAATAGAAAGCCTACAGTTTCTATTTGTTTGGATTCCCCATCGATGAGATCACTGGAAGACAGGTTTCTGAACTGCCCACAGCCCTCCTGAGAGACACAGACCAAGTAGGAAAAAAATAGTGGTATTTTATCATGACATTAGTGAAAACCTATTATTAAGATACATTGAAAAGTGGAGAAGTGGTCCTTTAAGTGCACTAGTGCAGTACTTACATGTACTTGGTGATTTTATACCACGTTTTTGGAGCTAAAGGTAGACACGCCCTGACTGAAGATAATCACACCCTGAGTATTATGGCGGGCTACAAAGCGAAACACTATCTGTGGTTGTAAACCGCAGTAACAATACTGGACTGTTTGTATAAGGCATTCCTTATTTCATAGGACCTTTTATTCAACAGGAAACAGAGGCAGAGACATTTATGGGCGGTTTCCACAGAGGCCTTGACACTGACGAATGAAGATGGACAGACAACAGAGGGAATTATGCAACTTATATTAGACAGGCCCCTTAATGGGACTGTCAACACTCGCATATGACGACCGATGATTTAATGTCAAGATCCCTCTCTCCACCCGGATTAAGTGACTGAACAAATGGACACAAGGCCGAGGAATATATACAGGCCTAGTTAGTTACTCATCCGTTCATTAACATTTTTGTTTAAACAGCTGTGCCAAAGGATGACTCTAGCTTTAAAAAAAGGTCACCCTGTAAAAAAAAGTGCACTCAATTGTTTTGTTCTATTCCCACTAGGGAATGCGAACGTGCTCTCGTTCGAGAGCCCCAATGTCAGTCACTTTTCCTAGAGAGAGAATGCATCCGAAACGGAACAGCTCCATTTCAAATCGCTGGGCTGTGTCAGCTTAGCTCTTCACTTCTATGTGTGATGATGGACCTGGGGCCCCCTAGGGCCTCCGAGGTCGTCGGGGGACCCGATCGCTTTTCACAGCCAAGTGCCAGGTTACATTTTGGGTACCGCCGCCACGCTGTTGGCAACTTCATGAACTTCATGAATGTGGTGTGTGCAGTAGACGCCAAAAGCAGCACGTCCGCGCAAACAGAAATCCAAGCGTCGACTGAAATGCTGGATATCGGCAACGGACGAGTATGCCACTATGCCACGATGATATTTCATTTTCCAAATAGAACTAAATGAACCCCTTCGGGTCAATCCGGTTCCATTTGTACACTCTCAGAGGTACAGACCTGTAAGGTTACATCGGAACCCCCATCAAGGAACCCAGATAGTCCCCCGACCCCACCTTGAGAGCCACCGTCCTAAATCCTCGTAAATAACAGTGGTTAGTATCGGAATGGATATTGGCAAAGGAAAAAATGGTATCAGGGCTACAGCGTCCATGCAAACGGACAGTTTTCACTCTTGGCACCGCCCTGTTGGTCATATGAGGTGCAGCACCATGTCATGAAAGGAACTACATTCAGAAACTTCCAGTGTTTTTCTGCTTTTTCCACAATAGCAATCTCCCTAACAACCGGTGATAAGCGTGTTATTTATATTGTATGTGGTGAGAAGAACAAAGGCTCAGGTGCAGGAGCCAGCAGGGGAGCATGGTTCTTCATCACTTCATCACGCAGTATGAGGTGAGATGCTGTTAACTACCCAGCCCAGTAGGTTGGACGCCATCTGTTCTGCCGTGTGCTGGGGAAAGTACCGCAGCTGACAGCCGTGCTGCCATGCTTTGGGAGGGAAACCAGCAGTCAGGTGACAGGCCTTGGAAGACAAACCCAAACGGAGTGACTACAGAGCGTTGCGGCCCCCCCAATTTAAGAAAGACAAGGGCACTGTAAGACAATTATCCCAATGTGCTGCATGATGACGTCTAGAGGTCTACAGCAATAAAAGCAAATAAAAATCATGCTCAGCAGTTTGACTCCCATCTCTGCTGTTTGTCCTCCAAGCAGGTGCTTTTGATTACAAACTAAGTACCGTTTTAAATCTCATTCACGAGACACCCAGACAGTATATTACTCCCTGCACCAAACATGTTGAGATCTTTTTGAGAAAGTTTGAGAACTGCCGCTATAAACAACATTCAGGGGGAAAAACCCTGATGAAGCAACTTCATTATAGAAGCAAACCCCAAACTTTGGGGCTTGTTTCAAGGAAACCTCGACTACCAATGTTTACAAGCGACTTCCAGGAAAGCAACCCTGAAGTCGCTTATAATAGTCGGACTTGGCAATGCTGGCTGACATGGCAGGCTGTGATACAGGAGGAATATATGGATTCTGGATGTGCCCCAGCAACAGGATCCACAGCAGCGCAACCCAACAGTCCTATTATTAGCCTCTGAACTGAAGGATCGCTCCATCTCTTCTCCATCTCTCCTACGATGACAACCACTACTACTGCTGGGTCATTTATTAACACTTAAATACTATACCATGCTATTTACTATGTTACTTTGGTGAGGGAATAAAGTTTCATTTTGACAATCTCAAGCATGTTTGGAAACATTCTACTTGGGCTTTTGCGCTTCACCCCAGACCAGTGGTTTTCAACCAGTGGTCAGGGGACCACCAGTGGTCCCTGAGAGGATTCCAGGTGGTCACCAGCTAAATGATGAACAGTTGTTAACCAAATAGACCCTTATGGATCTGTAACTCTTGAGATTGTAAAATGATACCAAATGGACCCTTGCGGGTCCATTTGGTATCATTTTACGCTCTCAAGAGTTAAATTATATTTAAACATCTGAATTACTTAATTTTCAAGAATGTACACATTGAGAAAATGTAGAAAATTGTTATTGTGGCCAACATTTTACCAGTCATCTCTCCTAAATTGTGGACAATAAACGTGAAAATCCTTAGTTTTGGGTCAGAGAGACTAAACTCAACATCAAATGGTGGTCCGTGGCTCAAATGCAGAATAAATAGTGGTCCCTGGTATGAAAAAAAAGGTTGAAAACCCCTGCCCCAGACTGTTGCTCAGTTCTGTGTTTAGACATTTGATATTCATTTTCGTCCCACATCTTCTTTCAGCGAATCGGGACAAAACAGGGAGTACACGAATGAAGCAAAAACACAGTGATTTAATAAACAAGCAAGAGTGAAGAAATAGGTCTCCCGCTATGCTTTGAAGCCGTCTACAGAGGCTGCCGTGGAGCTGCTAAGCAGCCGGTCCACTTGCAGACCATCTCTTGTAAGAGCAGCTGGCCCCTGCCCTGAGTAAACAAACCCTAAAGCCCTCGTACAAGTCCCACGCAGAGACTGCAGGCTATTGTTTTGGTTATACGATCTATGCCTTCATGCACTGGTTGCTTGCATAACAGGCGAATGTACACAAGCCAAGTGGCTTCCCAGTTTATTGCTTTACAGCTTTACCTGCACATGCTAAAGGCACGAGAGATATTACAGGTCGGGGAGGAGGACACCCTTTGGAGGAGCTTTTTTTTATCTCTTCTGCAGACCGTCGTCAATGTAATTTCTGGAGAGCACTACTATAAAGAGAATAGAGGCAACTTTAGTGTGTACAAACACTGTCTGTAAACACATTTGTTTAAATACAGAATCTAACTCCACCTCATTTCCACTCTATTGGCTCATTATGTATCTGTTGGAGACTGCTGTGCTGTGATTGGCTAAAACCGTGCCCCCCCCTCACAAATTAGCACCGCCTTTCCTGAGCCAGACTAATGTTCTGTTTTCATGTTTTGTTAAAAACAACAACGTTCTGGACCGCCTGCAGGACGAAGCAAGTGTCTGTCTGCAGGGAAACAGCTGCAGCATCAAAGTAGAAGCAACGTAGAGGGGAAAAAGGCAAAAAAAGAAAATACAGTTATATATCTATTTTGATTTTTGGCTAAAAAGTTGCCTCTATTGCCTTTAACTGTGACAGAAATGAACGTGCCAAGAAACACTTTAGCTAAACGCCGTGCCCAGGGGAGATTAGGTCATCTCTGCAAAAAATGCACAGTGCTTCAGAATGACACAGCACCTGAGCAGTAACGCGGTGGGTGGGGGTGTTAAAAGTGGGGGGGCCGTAAAACGATCCAAGCCATAAATTTAAAAAAGGTCAAGTGCTTTGGTCAGTTACAGAAAAGTGAGAAAGCACTCAAAATTACCACACGAATCAGCCAATTATATAGGAGTAAATAAAGGTTAAAGCTATAAAATCATAACCGAAACTAATTAATAGGAGCATGATCCCGCAGGAAAGGGTTCTGGATGGAAGTCAAGTCTACACAAGAATGCTATGAATGGCAATAGATGTCACATGGACAAACCACATCAGATCTTGTGGTTCCTTTACGATGCTACTGCAGGTCACAGTGCACCGCATCAGTAGTGCCGACCATAGAGCTGTTGTCAAGATTATTACATAATCGTCTAATGATTTGAGATAATGGCAATTATCTTGTTTCAATGTTGATAAATGTTCATACACTAAAAAAAAGCTGAACTAGCAAAGATACAAGCACACAACTCACTTCGTAGTGGCACAATGTAAGCCTGTAGATCAGTGGTTTTCAAACAGTGGTCCTTGAGAGGGTTCCAGCTGGTCCACAGCTAAATGATGGAATGTTGGTTAACCAGGTGTAACTCTTTGAGAGCATAAAAATGAAACCAAATGGACCCTTGCGGGTCCATTTAGTTTCATGTTTACACTCTCAAGAGTTAAAATGTTCATTATGTGAATTAGCCTACACAAATAGAGAATGTAGACGATTAATGGTCATTTTGATCTGTATGTTTGACTGTCTTGTTTCCCAAATCCAGCCTGGTATTGTGAAGCAAAGAAATCTTTAGTTTTGGGGTCTGTGGGGCTAAAATGTCATCAAATGGTGGTCCGTGGCTCAAATTCTGAATAAATATTGGGCCCAGGTATCAAAAAGATTGAAAACCACTGTACACGGTTGTAATGCAGGTAACACGAGAACTGCTTGCTCCACCGACCCCAAATTCAGAGTCTGTGGAACCTGCCGTTGTCCAGAAACGCCACAAAAGGCTCTGGTCAAGCTCTGCCGGTTGGGCCTAATCAGCCAAAGTCCCCTCACCTGCCAAAATTTGATGAATTAATCAGTATTGGCACAAAAGCGATCATAGACAGATTGTTAAAAGGGGTACTTTGACAATGGGTTATTGTGAGGTTTCCAACTTCTATCATTCTCAAGTAGACTGACGGGCATATACAGGTCTAGTTTGTATAATTCATTTGTGTTTATTTGTCATATCCGCCTTGGGTGGATATTTTTTATTACCAGGTAAACTGAAATATGTTATTTATTAATGTGTTCCAAAGTTCAATGCCATAAACACTTGACAGAGATACAGTATTAATGCATCACATTATTATTGCACACAATATAACTCTGCATCTGTGTTTGAAGGTCATCTCCCTAGGTTTTCAACCTTTTTGATACTACTGCCAAATATTTATTCAGTATTTGAGTCACAGACCACCATCTGAGGACATTTTTGCCCCACACACCCCAAAACTACAGATTTTTTTTGCTTTTGTCCACAGATCAAAATGAACATTAATCTTCTAGTTGTGTAGACTTGGGCTAATTCAGATGATGAATGTTTTAACTCTTGAGAGTGTAAAAATGAAACCAAATGGACTCATTTCATTTTTACACTCTCAACTGGTTAGCCAACTTCTCATCTGGTTGACCAACTTGGCTGGAGACCACCTGGAACCTTCTCAAGGACCACTGGTGTCAGGTCCCCGTACCACTGGTTGAAAACCACAGCCCTAGTACTCATCCACTGAGTCATTTAGGCCTGATGTTGAGTCAAAACACCGCTGTGGTAGTTCTGTCTGAGGCTCATACAATCCATAAGCTCAATATTACATATCTTCTGGATCACCCACGTGGTAGTTATGCTATCCCATGAGGTAGTGATGCTATCCCATGAGGTAGACGTGGGTTCAAATCACAGGTGTTACCGTAGCAATTGCGCCTCTCTCTGCGTCATTGTAGATCTAATTGCTGTCCACAGCGATCCCAAACCCTTTAATGTGCCGTTGCTAATGCCTGCTATAGGTGACATCATCTCCTGTATTTGCAATGGCAAATATTAATGAGGCTTTTTACGATGATAAAAAAAACAAGATTAAGCCTAAATGAGAATTTGGCCTCTCTTACCCCCGGAGAAAATAAACATTACTTAGTGGCAAATGTTGTGTGTAATGCTGGAAACTCCATTCATCATTGTTTGTCTGCCCAATGCACAAGCAGGATGCAGACTACTGTGGTTCTATCGTTTTCTACTGCTAGGCCTTTGCCATGTGAAATTTATTACACCTGCAACGGTGACACAGACAGGAGACTGCTGCAGTGTCATAAAATCATTCATAAATCTCTTGGCATCTGCAGGACCATCAGCTAGGCGTAAGGAGCTTAACCGTCTCACTCGCACCACATGCTGTAGCAGGCTATCAGTTTAAATGGGGGAACCTTTAATTAAGTCACACAGACGAAATGAGATCTGCCTCTTGGCAGTAAGGCAACGCCCGCTTGCCGCCGCTATGCAAATTAGCCGAGATATGTCACGAGCGCTCCAAGGATGATGTGACCAATTCGTCTAATTTATGGTGAATATTACAGAGCATGACCGATCTTGATTTGTCATTTGATTCATGCATAATTTAATTTCCTTTTTTTAACTTGGTTGGTTAATAAAAGAAAAAATATATATATACTGTATCCCCCATTTATTTCACCCAGTGTCAGTTATTATGTAATGTAATCCTAGACTCCCTCTACCAACCTGAGGATAGCAATAGACTGACCTCATGATTCCTTCAGTGCATGAGATCCAAAGCCGCTTTTATTCACCTGACAGGCATAGGAGCTGGACATAGCATGTGGACGGAACACTTTATTCCAACCAATCAATTTCCCTTCCATCAGGGAGAGGCACTAGAGAAACCAGGATCACTGCATGATGTTTTTGTGAAGGTATCTATGGGACACAGGGAGAACATGCAAACTCCACACAGAAAGACCTAAACTAGGGTATGGGCACTGATCGCCACACAGCGTCATCCACCAGCAAGAATCGAACCCAGGAACTTCCAGGATTTTCCAGCTGCTCTGGCTCTGAAGGTTTTCTACACTGCAGGAATAGCTAGTTTTAACCAAACACGTTAAAAAAAAACTTTCCCCACAATTTGCCGGGCCTGACCATACATGGGCGAAGCATCCCTTGATTGAAAATGTCTGTGTCAAAAGAAAAAGAGTATCCAAGTTGTTCTTTGCTTGTCTAGTGCTTTGAACACAAGCAGAGACTTTGCACATTTTTAAGTAGAATTAGCATTAAGATGTGTAGGCTCAACACTTTGAAAACCAATCCACGATAGACGGGTCTCATCTCATCCGGTTGCCCTGGCCTTTCAATGAGCGACAGCAACCGTAGTAAGCCTTTGAGCCTAATAGACAAGTAGCCAGCAGTATAGCTGCTCTTGCAATCAAGTTAACGCGCGGGTCGAAATGGACTATCCCCTTGTCCTCATTTCCCTCCGAGGAAATCCGAGAGGGTGCCATTCCGCACAGGGCAGGTGTCACAACACTAAGTGCGCACAGATCATGGGCGTTGGGACATTACAGTGGACAAGCCATTAGAAGGATCCCCTTGCCTCTCTTTCTAGCGCGTCACCCTGTGACGCAGGGGCCTATATTACCCTAGAAGTCATGTCTGCGGTTTCACCTGAGGTTTTTGCGGACTCCAGTTTTAAAAGGACAAACAAGAGGGCTCGACATCAAGGCACCCATTCATCATTTTCATTCTACTGCTGCAAACAGCATATGTTTCATGTTATCATTTTTGTTGCTGTGGGCTAGAGGTAATTTGAAGCAATTTCGGCTGTAGATCATATCCACATGCCGAGATCAATACTGCCTTCAAAGGGAGTATTGACTGAGTATAAAAAAAAAATGTTTCTGTCCTCACATGACTATGATAATGCAGTGTTATTCAACAAAGAAAATGGGAAGTGCAAAGGCATAAACAAAATCCAGATCCAGTCACTCATTTTAACTCTTTGACAGATTGACAGTAGGCTGAGTAGGTCGGTAGGCTTGTTCCCATGAGGCTCGATACTAATGAAATCATATGTAGAAAATCATCTGTTGTGAATTTGTGCAAACAAATGATATCCAAAGACAGCTAAGCTGTCAAAGAAGAAGGGAAAAAAAGAAACATACCAATTCAGTTCATTTTTAATTTGACAAAACAGGCTGTACTTTCACATTTCACTGTTTTCAGGATAAACGCATTTACAATTCATCATTTATCAATTAAACTTGTAAAGTGTGCAAGGGGTTTTCTGGGAATTGTAGTGCAATCACCACTTGAACGACTTTCTGAGGCGGTGCACACTGCACAGTGAGTACATTACTTACTGTACGAGTGCATCACCCGAGTACCCGACCACCATACTGGTAATGATTATTATAAACATTGACATAAGGCCTAACAATAATAGAAGCAACATGTGACTGATGTTACTGTAGGTAATAGGGTAACTTATAGGTATGCATCATTGTGTGAAACTGTGAATTTTAACACTTGCATGCAACACCAGCAACACCTCTGTCTAGAATATAGAATGTATTCATCACATTCCTGTCAAACATATTGCACTGTGTCCCATCTTCACCTCAGCAGCTCGCAAGGCTACACGTCAATTCTGAGAGAACAATCACTACAATGCTCTCTGGTCCGTTCTATGGGTCTGACTTAAAGGGAAAACATTGCAGATTTTGAAACTAATCCTCTTGCGGTGACATATAAACTGGTCCACATAAGTTCGGAAACCTAATATGTTGTCCGTAGACGGCATGTTTGAAACGACATGTTGACACGGATGTCATAGGCGTACAATTCTGCATTTTGCAGGAGAAACACTGTCAAACTGAACCCCTTACATCAGATTCAGATTAGAAATCTGAATCCCTTTAAAGAAGCCACTGTGTGGGCTCACTTCCAGTCCGTTGCTAATCTCTCTGTTCTGGACTGTAATAAAGACGCCTGCCCGACAGGACCCGTCAAGATTGACCTCCTCCCCTGGGGATTTTACTCTCCTAAAGCACTTAGAAAGCCAGGGCTATCAGCAACAGTAGTTTGGTTAAAAAAAAAAAAAACTGATCCGTCTGAAATGAGTGTTTGCTGTGCTACTGTACAATACGGTACAAGCCCTCCTCCCTGACATAGGGAGCCACTCAAAACAGGGAATAATAGTCAGTGTCTGATTTCTAAAGGATGCACATTGTGCATCCTTTCCACGTTGTCCGAAATGGTGAGATCAATTGTCGGTATCTACTATGACTGTAGCCAGTCTTGCAGATTTTGTTTCGGTGTCTCAATCATTGAGTAAAACACAGACAACGCAATCACAGCTGATACGTGATACAAGTCAGATGTCATGTATTATGTAATTGCGGAAATGTTTCATTGTTGGATTTGGTTACCCTACTTAATTCGGACACACACCAAAAAATACATCTAACAACAAAAAATACATCTCAAATGCTACATGTTTTAGTATGTCCTGCTGGGAGAGGACGCATGTTGAAATACAATGATCGCACACAGTGGTAAGGGTACTTTTCTATTCTTTTTTTCCCTATAATCAAGAGACAGAGGGCCCAAACATCTGTCACCGCTCTGTTTAATTCACGCGGATGTGATTTATCGGTTCTCCCTAAATTAGTCATTGATTTCTTACAGGATGCACATTGTGCAGCGCTGTCAGAAACGGGGAGATCAATTGTCGGCAACTACTATGACTATGTCGGTCTTGCAGGTTTTGTCTCGGTTTCTCAATCACTGGGTGACACACAGACAACGCAATCACAGAAACTACGTGATACAAGTCAGTTGTCGTGTATTATGTAATACTAGAACTGATGTTTCAATGAATCAAACACAGAGTTTAAAACATCACCAGTAACAAGAAGAATAACTAATGCTAAATCTTTAGCACATCATGCCCAATGCTGGGACATGTGCACTACATAACTTAATATATTACATAATATATTACCAAAATGCAGTAACTTGTAATATAAATATATTACCTAACAAAAGAAATCTAATATATTACACTTTTCTTTCTGCATTACTTTCAATATTACTTTCTGTCAATCTGTGTCGTTGCACGTGTTCTTGTGAAATTATCTTGACAGCTGCAGAAGTTAAATAATTACTTATTTTCTATCATTTGTCGTCAAATTATTTATTCAGGAGTGACTTTTCAGATAGCCAAGTGCGCTTTATTGTAGGTATGCCACTGGCCTACTCAATATTTGATTAATATTGACACTAAATATTTAGTTATGTATTTTGTAAAAAAAAAAAAAAAAAGAAAAAAAAAAAATGATGTTTAAAATGAAGGTAATAATTAATAAGTAATATATTAACAAGGTAAAGTAATATTCCCAACACTGATCATGCCAGGAGAGAAGGTCACACACACTGGCAAGAGTTCATTTCCACTGATGCCATCAGCATGTGATTCACTGTAGGCCTACCCTGTATGGATTCCATTTGTCTGACGATACCCTGTATTGATTACATTTTCTGCCAATAAAGTATTGGCCAATCCTCCAAAAAACATGAAGTCAGCAGTCACTTTTTACGCAGTATACTGTAGTCGCGAGGTCGGCCGGTTGGAAAGGGTGAAGAAACATTGCAGACTCCAAACGCATCTTCGTTTACATAGAAGTCAGTCAACTGGGATTGTTTGGAACTACAATATCCCCCCTAGAGCTGTCCTTGTCTCACACAAAGTTTGAGTTTCAGGGGAATGGAGTTGTTGGCTCAAAAGCTAAGCTTGAGGAACCTCAGCTTAAACAAGGCAAAAACCAAAACATCATGTCTGCACCGCCGTCTTTGTACGCGCAAACCGTTTCCTATTGCCTCTCATGCTGGTGTTAACAGAAACCAGAGACGGGCATGCAGTGCCTGGAAATGTACCAAACATCTCTCCAAGCAGCCATAGGTGAACTCACCTCACACTGTCACACTTTTCTGACCAAACCAGCAAGAACGGAGCCGGGAGAGAAACAGAGAGGGTGGGGGGGATCAATTCTGTGTGTGCTGACTGCTGACTCAAGCTGGGGTGGATAATGTTGTGGAACGACCACAGGCAAGACTTACGTAATATCAAATATAGACTCCCCCCCCCCCCCAACTCCTCCTGCCCCATCCCTTCATCCGCTCTGCAATTTTGCTGAGAAAATAAACAAGCGAGTGAAAGATACCATGTGCAGACCATGTGATGCTCTCTGGATTTGGGAGAAATCAAAAGCTTGCAGCAGCAGCGCTGTCTTATTGCGACCTTTCACCCACTGCTGTCTTAAGGCAGCAGCAGCGTTCACGCTCACTTGTGAACGCAGTGTATGAATGAGTTCACTTAAAACAATTCTCTTTTTGTCTGCGTATTCCTGTATTCTTAGATTTGCGAGTGACATTAACAAGGTGCCAAAGACGCTAAAGATGCATTTTACGCATTTTAGAACGGCTTCCAGGTTCAACAAAGAACAACAAAGATAAATGCATGTTGTGTATGCTGCAGTTTTTTTCTTGAATATACAGTATAAGATGTCCAGTGACAGCTAATTAACGCCTAACTCTGACCATAAGCGCGAATCCAAAATTGTTTCTAACAATATCTATTTCTCTGTTGGTTTGCGTTTTCTTTATTCAAAGCTAGATCATGGAAATGTACTGTCTAGCTGGTATTAGAGGTTATATCCCCTCCAGGGAGGCAGAGGATCAGGGGATGCCAGGTACAGTGTAGAAACATCTGCTTTGCGCGGCCAGTACATCAGTGAATGTGCTCAAATGAAAGACCACTTTGTAGTACTTACTACTTACTGTTAAACTTTGCTAATCATAGCCATCTAAACGTAATCTGAAACATGATCACATACACTATATAGACTACAGAGATGAGGTGAAGCCATTAGTTTGACTTCTTTTGAACAACATCAGTAGGAATACTGTGTGACAAAAATCTTCTTGGGCAGAAATAGACCTGGCCTATATATGGGGGAGTTGTGGTCCAAGGAATCCAGTGGCTTTTATTGCATGACCTTAGGGTTCAAGAGTTATAGCTCAAGTCAAAACATTTGTTGGCCTGTTAATAGCGCTCAACATGAAACATTTGGGGAGGATCAACGTGGCTGAATGGTTAGTGCAGCGGCCCGCCTGTGCAACCAGAAGGTTCCTGGTTGTTGCAGGTTCGATGCCAGGCCAGCAGCAATGTGTCAATGTGAGTCCCTGCTGCAGTGCTGCTGAGCCATGTATCCCCTCAGCCTCGTGTTGGAGCTATTAACAGGCCTACTCATGTTTTGGGCTATAACTCTTGAACCCTGGGTCATGCAATAAAAGTAGTTATAGGAAGGCGTACATGCATGTTGTAAGACCTCGCCCTGAGATCGAGAAACAACCTTGCCATTGGTCAATAGGTCATAGGTCAATTGCATGATGTCCACTGGGGGTGTGCATGTAAAGTTTTGCTGTGTCCGACATAAGATTCTTACGGATGGATGGATGGAGGAACGGGCGTGCTGGCGGACAAACAGAACCGAAGTCCGATAATCCCTCCTGACCTTTGACCCCTTCTGGCCTAGGCCTATACGTACAGTACAGGCTGAAGGGTAATAATCAATGTGTGGAAAAACACTGGGTTGGATCTCTCTCTGTCTGTCTGTCTGCCTCCCTGTGTTGTGTCTGTGTGTGTAAGTCACTCCAACATACCAACAATTACAGTATGTGGTGTGTCGCAGGGGGTGAGGGTGCGGGTGAGGTCACGTGGTGTCTGCTCACGCTGGAGGCTCGCCTCCATGTGCAAATGAGAGATAATAACCTTCAACCTCAAAAACAGGCACTGTGCTGTGTCTGCATGGAGAAGGGGGCGGTGATCCCATTCATAGCCATTCTTCAGTTCATGTTCCCTCTCTCTCAGCGTATGCATTGCTTTATGTTTTGCAATTGACTTTCGCACCAGCAAGGCACAATTCAACTTCGCTCCTATGCCGCCAAAATGTGGACCGCCCTACCAACAGTCATGAAGACATGCAAATCCCCTGACTCCTTCAAAACTGCACCTATGGAGGCGGCTGCAATTCGAAAACTGGCCTCCTTAAAATCTGATTCCTCACAAAACCCCTTTACCCCTCAATGTATATTTTTACATCCACTATATGAGTTCCTGCTTTTTGGCTATACAGAAGTGATTATTTATTATTAAATATTTTGATGGAATGAACATAGTGGGTCCTATTGTAAACAAGTAGAAATGCTTCATGATCTCGCCCCACTCACAGTTAACAGTCTTTGTATAGAGTTGTATTTGGATTGCACAGTAATTGTCAATCAATCCACCCAAAACATCAAACTTAGGTGCTTGTTTATTGCTACCCGGACAAAAGACTTCATAAACGTGTGAGGAAGGTTATGCAAACTAGACTAATCTACACATAGAATGAGCCAGAAATAGTGTCTGTAGTAGTGTGATAAGATATGGAGGTCTGCACTCTGCACGTTCAGGGGGCCAACAACGACTATTCCCTGCTTGGCTCCATCCTATACCTATACCTACCCACCAAGCCATCCGTAACAATAGTAGAGAATCACAATCATCCGAATGTGCTCCAACAATACAGCGCTTGATTCATTGTTACTGTCCGTAGTTGTCACTGTCATCACCCATACCTGCATGCATGCTTCCCCTAAGGCTTGTCATAAAAGGCCAGGGGCTATTTAAACACACGGCGCAGCCAGCCAGCATGCAGCGAACACACACAAATCATCCGTATCACACACAACACACGACTAACCTGTTCTTTCCTCTTCTGCCAGCGGCCGCACGGGCTGTCCTCCAGGATCTCGCTCTCGTCCTCGCTCTCCTCCTCCTTCCCCTCGGACCCCGAGTTTCTCTCCGGGACGGACATAGTCATCGTATTAGATTTTAGATGTATTCCTCCGGTTGGGTTTCTTTCTGTCAAACCTTTGGAGAACGTTCTCGAGATGATCCCCTTCCCAGGAGGAGGAGGTAAGTCTGGACTGGAGAGGGGAGTCTGGAGCTGAGCTTTCCCCTCGGTTGTTACCCCCCGGGCCCGCAACCCGACTACGGACAAGCGGTTAAAGATGCAGGACGGATGGGTTTCTATCAAGCGTGTGCGTGTGTGTGTGGCAGAGTAGACTGTCTGGTCACGGCGGGCTGAATGAAGGGTCCCAGACAGACACAGACAGACACACCACCACCACCACCAGCCGGTCTAGCCTCGCCTTGTCTTTAATTCCCAGAAGCGTTGGCGCTCAAAACATGATCCATGCGAGAGAAAAATCACTTTATATCCATCCAAACGGCCGTTTCACTCAATAATTAGAACGATCATGGGCAAAACGAGGCGTAAATCACGCCCCGCCTCCTCCTGGAAAGGGAAAAAACCCACCAGACCGCAATATAATAATAATAATCCAGGTTTTTACATTGCAATGTCGTCAGAATAAGCGGGCCGAATAAATTAGTAGTCCCACTCCCTGGCGGGGGGAAGAGTCCTCCAGACCCTGCAAGCGACTTCAAAGTGCAAAAGAAAAATAAAGATTGCGAAATGTGTGTTTTGTTGTCATGGTCGTAGCCCCATTCACAAGAGCAAGAGCAGCTGACGAGGAACTACACCACGGCGATATCGGCTCTGTGAATTATTAAAGAGCAGATAGAAGCCGTCCCCTTTCTTCCGCATACAGCCTCTCATTGATGGAGTAGCGTTTAATAATGGAGCTCGTCTATATGATTCGCTTCCATTCTCAGTAATGTGTCGTCGGTCGGTGTCGCTGTGCTGTGACTGTCTATACGCCGCTCTGCTGCTGTCTGTGCGGTTCCTGCTGCCTGGCGGCCAACTGCCAAGTGCCAAGCACGGTGAACGGCGAACACGCACAGGATAATACCGTAGACCACCTAACATCCGCGCAGACCTGGCTGGCTGGTGGCTGCGTAGCATGCAGTGGGTGCATGTGCATTAAGGATGTAACGATATACAGTATATCTAAATATAGCTATATTTAAAAAAGAAAAAAAAACAGCGATACAATACACGATAGCCTACATGGACGGTAATAGTTTATTAAGGCATATAAAAATGTAGTATTTATACAATCAATTGTCTGCGTACAAAACAAGTCAATACTGCAGCGCGCTGCAAGACGTTATGATACATAGTCAATCAATGCTGCTGCTTTCATTTTGATATACTTCTATTCTTGAAATTAAAATAGATTTGCGGTTACTGCATTGTAGGCCATGGCTCAATCAATCTCTCTCTCTCTCTCTCTCTCTCTCTCTCTCTCTCTCTCTCTCTCTCTCTCTCTCTCTCTCTCTCTCTCACACACACACACTCTCCATTGATTGCTGATTTACTGACTGAATACTTTATTATATAGATTATTACTATTATCATTATTATTATTATTATTGTTATTACATTTTATTATTTACTGCATAGATTAGATAGTAATAGCCAGATAGTAATAGACAACTGGATAGTAAGTGAGTCATATAGGCCTAGGTCTATGCTTGCTGTACCATTCCATTTTTGTGAATGTATAAGGCTGTGTATGTGTGTGTGTGCGCACGCGTGCGTGCATTTGTATGAGTGCGTGTGTGTACGCCTGTATGTTTTGTAACATTCGCTCCTGTAAACATTCAAGTTTATTAGACAGTAGGCCTAATAAAAATATCCCATGAGTATGTTTTTTTTAAATAGATTTTCCATTCAAACTGCCCCCAACCACCACACAATGCATCATCAAAGCGTCTCTTCGGGCTCAGAGAGGACAGTAGTCATGGAAAAACGACTGTAATAACATATAAACTGCCAGCGTTTGCAGTTATTGTGTGAACTTGACCTGCCTTACTGAAGGCTTGTCCTGTCTCGTGTGTGTGTGTGTGTGTGTGTGTGTGTGTGTGTGTGTGTGTGTGTGTGTGTGTGTGTGTGTGTGTGTGTGTGTGTGTGTGTGTGTGTGTGTGTGTGTGCGCGCGCGCAACTGCAAGGGCGCATTTAGTATGAAATTGTGCATTTCCCCTAGTCAGTCAGTTTTTTGGATGTGGTCACACCTTGTGATATCACGTGACATCATCAGGGATGGAGATCTGATGTCATCAGGCATCATCTGATCTTGCTATGGAGAACTGCACACGCATGCAGGCCTCACGTGCTACTCCCTCCTCAATAATAATGTCGGTCTTTTAATTTCCCAGTAAATGTTGCACTAGATCATTTTGATAAATTGGTTTCACGAGTCATTCTCTACACATGTGAGTCCTGGGGGAATGAAAAAATTGAAAAATTACATCTCAAGTTTCTTAAGTAGCCTATATAATCTAAAAGTTAAATGTAGTAATATGGTGAGCTGGGGAGGTACCCAATCTATAGTATATTGCTGTTAAAAAGAGCCTTATTGGATACCGGGTCCGTCTGATCGAAGGAAGGTTCATGTGTCACCAATATCTCACAAACATTGGACAACTGTGGTTTGTCTTGCATTTTGCTGGTCCAGATATGTAAAGATACTGACTGATTGGAATGAGCTGTTGAATAAAAGCTGAAAGACCAGTTTATACAAAAGTGGCAAAGTGAACTTAACAGTATGACATCGTGTGACATCATACTGTATGTTAAATACAAACAAGAGCTCAAATTAGAAAATTATATTCCATGTGAAAACCATAAGTACATGCAGGCTATTTGTAACTTCAGGCTTAAACAAGAATCCCAAAGGTCATGTGTACATAATAAAGGACTGGAAAAGTACCGGTGACCTATGTAATGGAGGAAAATGGATGTAAGAATGATGAATGAATACAAGCCTTATGAATCTTTGACAAAAGTATTTGCCAATTTACTTTTTCAAATAGTCATCTACGTACAAATTTATCTCATAGTAGCCTATACTATTGGTCAGTGGTCTGGCTGGAGGGATTTATCAAATCATGAGTGGAGGCCGAGGAGTCTTCTAGTTTCTTCAGTAGCCTAAACAAAAAATACTATGAGACAATGAGTGACAATGAGAAAAATATAGGCTGAGTCATTACTCATTTATTGGCTTATTATAGACTCAGGTTACTGAACAAACACATGACTACTATCATAAAATGCATATAGAGCCTGCCTTACTTATTCTAACGTATAGCCCTTCAAAAATGTGTTTTAAAATAAATACAAAGCTATTTGGCCTATTGCAATAGGCCTACTACCTCATTATAATAAGTCTATCAATCATATTCTAAGGCAGTAATACTGCAGATATGACAGCATTGCCTCGGATTGTTGTGATTGCTTATCCAAACTGTAAGTATGAGTCACGCTTATCCAAACTGTTTCATGACTCTTATGAGTAATGTTTTAATGTTGTAACCAAGAAAGAGTCTGCACCATTTTGCGCCAAGCCCTGTATCAATACGGTACTTGTCTCGAATCAATACTATTTATGAGAAAGACACATGCGTTTGCTGCGATGCCACCTAGTGGTTATGGCATGTACTTACACTATGCCTAACCAAGGAAAAATCATTCGCCCTTTTGAAAGGTGCAGGAACATTAATGTCCTTATGTTTAGGTTACCGACAGGGGGCGCTGTTTCATCACTCACTTCAGACTCTTGCAGCAGTGTTGGGTCAGCTATGTAGCTTAAATAACTTGCCCAACATGTGATTTTAATAATTAATTTTAGTTATTTTCAGTAAGAATTGAATACCTGTGCTACTATGCCTGTGGAGTAAGCAATAGGACTATTAGTCAATTAATAGGAGCGCCAGCCATAAATCAGAATCAGATTTTCTCCAATCAGATGACAGCATTCTGCTTACAACAAGGACCCCTTCGCTCAACAACAGACCTCCTTGCACACACAAACATAGCCTACACCAGAGGTTCCCAACCACTGGTACTTGAGCCCCTCCTCTCTAGTGACTCAGAAAAGTCATCCAATAAAAAGACAAAAGTGGAATGAAATATTTATATTACTACAGGTAGTTCTAAGCAATTGGATGAAATAGGCTCTCCAGCCATGCTGAAATGAGCATGACAGCACACCTGACCTTTAGTAGAATATTTGAGGACGGATTAATCACATTAGAAATCAGTTGTGCTGCTTGGTGATTATACACACTTGTAGACTCCTGTATTTTAATATCAGTTATTATGGTGGTACTTGAGGTGCACAATATCTTCTGAGGAGCTACTTCAGTATGAAATGGTTGGAAACCAATGGCCTACACAACTGCAGATAAACAAAAGCAGCCTTGGTATATACAGTCTGTTAAGTGAGCCAACTGACCTCACTGTGCCTCAGTCAGTTGTTGGGAAACAAATCACCACTTCATCGAGTGTTATGCAAATACATTGTTATCTGTAGTGTTGGACAACTTACTGTACTTGTAGCAGACCAAGCAGCCAAGCAGTATTAATCAATACAGACCTGTTCGATATGTAGGCCAAGTACTAATAGTAAGATGTATGTGTTCAATATGCAGAATGTCCTATTACGCAAGTTCTCTAAAAATTAAAATTATATTATTTTTTTTCTCTGAAAATTAAAATGTATTAAAATCCTTTAAGTTGTATTACACTATCTCCTGTTCATGATTCTTGACTAACTCTTGAGCTTCACCATTTCAAAATATGATTATATTCGGGGGGGCCCCAGTTAACTGAGCCAGGTGGGCAATGTTTGGCCTATATTTGGAAGTTGTGGCCTGATTTACATTAATTAAGCAACATTACAATCAGTTTAGATGTCACCGGGAACTCAGTTGCATAATCGCAGATCCATAATGATCAGCCCTTTCTTCTATTTTTAGCATGCAACACTCACAGCACTGATGAGGCTCCGCTTTGCCAATCCCTCTCATTGCTAATGACATTTTCTGTCAGCACAATGGAGCTGTCTAGACAAGCTGTGTTTTATCACAGTAAAGAATGGCCTTTCAGAAACACGGCTGACCCCAACAACAAGAGGGAGACAAGCTATATTAAGCTCTTCCTGGGGACTTTATACCTCACTCATGTGTTTTAAAGTGCCATTTCAATGAAAAAAACTAATCTCTCAGCACCACTACCCTACATGTTGTGTTAGTAGGAATAAAAAAAAAAAAAAAAAATATATATATATATATATATATATATATATATATATATATATATATATATATATATATATATATATATATATATATATATATATATATATATATATATATATATATATATATATATATATATATATATATATAATTCCAAAGTGACAATGTGATATGCATGTTTTTCATCAATCTGGGCTATGTCAAAACATGCATGTAACATTGTACAGAAGCCCCTTATGATTATCAAACAGTATTGTTCAAACTCACTTACAGCAAGGGACCAGTTGCTATCTTTTAGTGATGACTGAGTGGTAGTTAACCACTTACCTCCCTGGCCCATCTCTGAACAATAGTGAATTACATCACTATAGACAGCATCAACTACAACTACAACTCACCATATAGTCTCGTACAAATATGTCTAAAATGGCCATAAAATTGTTTTTGCTTGAGTTCTATGACACCACATGAGGAGGAACAACAGTTCAGAAGTTGTAGAAAGACAGTATGTGCTTTCTTTGGCCTGCTGGTAAATAGTATAGTGCGTTTATTCTCTGACAAAAACCTTTTTTTTAGGCAGAGATAAAAAAAAAATATATATATACTGTATAATTACTGCTGTGGTATATCTGTTGTCACTATTCAATTGATGCTACACTAAACCTCCACTTTATATACATTTTCAAGGTGTCTCCTACGACAACAAGATTGTACATCTAGGTCCTGTAGTTGTGGAGTTATAACTGATTTAATCTGTCTATCAGGCGGGGTTAACCTATTGACAGGGGTCTGTACTGTTTATCTTCTTTATTATTTCTTGTTTATTATTAATATTATTATAGTGCTCCAAGCCGAGTATACGTTCTTTGCACACCCCGGGCACTGTTGATTGATGGGTTGTGATGGGATGGGAGGATCTTTTCTGGGAGAGCTGTGTTTATGTCCTATCTGTATGCTTGTATTGTACTGTTTTGTGTACTGTATTTACTGTCTGTATTACTATGTACTGTATGTATTGTCTGTATCGTTCTGTGTAGAGGACCCCCACTAAAATGAGATGATGCATCTCAAAGGATCCTTCCAATGAAGGCCTTGTGAGTTTGGACCCCTGCTTTTTCCCTCTATAGTACACCAACTCTATTGTTTGCAGAACGTTCAATGTTCATCTATTTCTGAGGCATGGCATGTTCAGGATATGGATGCTACACTTCCACGCTGCCAGAGAAGACTTTAACACTTAAAGATCGACATTTTCGATGCTGTTTATTGAAGATTAGTGAATTTGACATCAGAGAAATTCAATCACACATACTGTATCTCTCCGAGCCATGCCGGAGGAAGAAGAGCAATAATAATGATCCTCCTCAACTGCGGCTGGCTGGTCTTGGATCCATGGAGTTTACTTGAATCCCTTGGACTGGGCCGAGGACCACACCTCCTCTCCGTCCCTCTCCATCACCATGGTGCCGTCGTTCCTCAGGTACATGTGGCACATCTTGAAGCCTCCGGTGGCCTGGGTCTTGGTCTGCCACATCATCTTGTTGTCCCTCTTGTACATGACGAAGTTGGAGTCGTCCTGCATGCACATGCGCCAGGCATCCCGCTGGCCGCCTGTCTCCGACGACCACATGGGCTTCCAGCCGTAGATGACAAAGTTACCATCATCCTGGAGTGGAAGATAAACATGGTTATCATGTTTTATGTTTTAAAGGTTCAAAGAGTTACATCTGGTTAACCAACTTTCCATCATTTAGTCTGGGGACCACCTGGAATCATCTCAGGGACCACTGGTGGTCCCCGGATCACCTGGAATCCTCTTAGGGTCCAATGGTGGTCCCCGGACCACCGGTTTAAAACCCGTTGTACAGTTGTAGATCAATACAGTATATAATGCAGAGTACACCTGTGGCTATGCTTACGCATGTATCTTATCTTATGTAATATGTAGAAATTATCTTTGTTTTGTTTTGTTTTCCTGTCTTTACCCTCTTTCCCCGTTCCTTCTTTCTTCATGCTGCCTTCTTTCTTCATAAAAAATGCTATGACGGGAACTGCACAAAAGCATATTTCACTCCCTCCCTTTATGGTCATCATGTTTGCATGATGTCATATTGGATTCATATGGTTATGTGCTTCTCTGCACAGCTCTTAGGTTTTAGCACAAGCAATAGTTACATCAAGTTGATGAGGCTATTGTGAAACCACAAGACAACTGCATGAAGATAATCATTCCACATCACTGCTGTTGAACGAAATCTAAACCTTTTGTGTTTCTTCTGTGTAAATGTACGGCCTACAAGATCATAAGCTAGCATCACACAAAAGCTTCAAATGTAGCAGATCCACCAGGTAATTTTAAGCTTGTAAATCTGCTAGTTTTTTGAGCTGTGAGTTTTCTATTCGACAGAGACCATATGCTGGGTGCAAAAAATTGTCTCTGTTAACACTGTTGACATAGTGACTGCAATGTCACAATTAATCTTCCCATAACACTGACCTGGAAGAGAGCCTTCCACTCCTGGTTGTTAGACATGAGGTAATCCCCCTTGCGGAGCTCATCATACTTGGACAAGTAGTTCCTGCTCATGATTCTAAAAATTGATAAAGAACAGAACATGTGCAAAGGGTTTTAATGATAGAAAAAACATAAAACTGGTAAATATAATATATATATAATGTTGCACAAATGATGTGGCGCATCCATAGAAAGACAACACAGAACAATACAATGTGTTTGTAATTGAAATGTACCGTAATTCTCCAAACTGTTAATACATATTTCAATCCATCCATTAAACAAAATAGACCTATTATACAAACTCAGAATAAGTATTGCACATAAAATCAGATACCAGATTCCAATCAGATACCAAAGATTCACAACTGAGCAGAACATAAACTGAAGATCTATCATACGTTTCTCTCCCACACCGGGCCAAGCATTACTCAACAGCAGGCATTCTGATTCTGTACTCACCCGGCTGATGCTGGAGTGTGGACTCAGGTGCTTGAAAGATGGATCTCTGGGTGTACTCCTTTCCTGGAATCCCCTCTCTTTTATAGAACGGGAGATAACTGAAACCCTCTGACAGTTGTCCGAATCTGTGAGAAATTACGTTAGTGTGCATAATCGACGATACAATTTATGACCCAGTTTCCACTGAATCGGTCGCTGTAGTGTGACTTTTATTTAGAGGCATGACTCAGTTCATTTCAAAACAAAAAATGCTTTTGCTTTGCAGCATTTACAAAAACGGCTCAGTATTATTTTTGTATGAAGGACTAACTTTATTTTGAACTCTATGTGACTAACAGTTGTCAATGGCTGCTGGTGCTACTTTTATCTTTATTCTCATCAAATTATTCAAATTATTAGAACAACAATGACATAACACACGTTACTAACACCCAATAAAATAATAGTCTGTATGTGTATAGAAGCAACAGCTGTACTGTACAGTATATGTCTAGCTGCTGTAGATGTTTGATATACTACTACTACTACCACCACCACCACATAGTACTTCCTTCAGGGTCAGTAAACAAGATGTGCACATGCACATACTCTACAGTGAGGGAAAGTGCAACAGGCCAACAGTACATAGGCTACACCAAGGCCCACCCCACTCAGCCCTGATTGGAGGAAGGCTCCTCTCATCCTGATTGGATGAAAGGCTTTTCTCCCAAACTGAAACTATGGGGACAGGGAGGAACTCCTTATATGGGCTCCATACTCTATAGTAGGGAGGATTGGCCAAAAAAGAATACAAAAAAATTACAGTATTTGAATTAAGTGAAATCAGTTGCGATAACTTTAAGTACCACCTAAGAAAATATCTGTCTCTCCAAGTACCGCCATAATAACTGATGTTAAAATACAGTAGCTGCCTGCCCCATCCTATTCAGCTATGCACAGTTAACAAAGTACGGGAATTAATGTATTCCTTGTATTGTTTTTTGTTCCATTGATAATCCAATAAGATAGAATAGAATGCACACTAATGTAAAAAATAGTTTATTATTTGTGATGAAATGGTAACCAGATCGCTCTGGGTATCCCCCAGAGTTCGAAGTGTCCTTGAGCAAGACACTGAACCTCTAAATGCTCCCAATGTGCCTTGCATGGTTTCCTCCGTCATTTTTGTTAAATGTGTGAATGTGACGCACAACCTATGTAAAGCACCTTAGATAGAGGATGCACCATTACCACAACAGCACTAGTGGCACAATACATTTGCAGAAGTATAAATCTGCTTCGCTGCATATATCACTGTTATCACAATTCCCCACGTGGCTTTTTATAGAAGGTATAACCCGGGGATCTGGCATTGAACCCAGGACATTGCAGTCATGTTGTTGACACATTAACCGATTGAGCTAGCACAGCGTGCACCAAAACGCCTGACGATTTAAGCTCGCGCTGTTCGGTAATCTACACATGAATGTAGTGGCTATATCAGGCTCTTTGCTCTCTAGAGGGCAGAAGTGCCAGCAGTTGTGTGAACTAACCACTGTTCTGGTACAGCTGGTATTTGATGACACCTTTGGTGCCATCAAAGGCAGGCAGCGTGACATGACACACGTCCATGCTTCTAAACTTTGGTGAAATGTGACTAGTTGCTTATTTGATATAGGGAGCTTTATACCACAGGTTATTGCATTACGGGACTGAAGACAGCAGACAAGCTGTACACACTTGGCTTTAAGCATGAGAAGATCAGATCTGTTTCGACTCAAAGGACAGAGGCATTACTGACGTGTTCTCTCAGCATAACAGATTTATGCTTCTTTAATCTAATTGCAAAAATGTAATTACAGAAGACCAGAAGCAGTGTGCTGTAAATCAACTTCTATGTCAATGTGTAACATAACAATACAATGACATACTTCTCTCTCTGTCTCTCCCTCTGCCAAAGGACACTTAGGGCTCCATTTTCGTTACCGCTAAACCCCTTATGCCTTAACTTCTTTGCCTTTTTAAACTATTTAAAAAAACATGTTTCAGTAGTTCAAATGGCCAGTCTACAAGCTCACAACTGTTAATAGATTGACATGTTGAAATATTCAGAAAAGTTTTTCAAAATATTGTTTAGCATGTAACGAAAATGAGCCCATAATCTAAAGCCAATAAAAAAAACACATTACACACACACACACACACACACACACACACACACACACACACACACACACACACACACACACACACACACACACACACACACACACACACACACACACACACACACACACACACACACACACACACACACACACACACACACACACACACACACACTATATATATATATACAGTAAGCAATGCAGAGTAAATGTATACCAAGTAAAGTACCGGTATGTACCAATAAGTTGTGGGCCATGAGGCCCATAGTTTACTTGTCAGCCCAGAGAGCCTCTTTGTGAATCCATACATGTTTACACAAAGGTTCTATGTTAGAAATGCCCAGTTAGAAATGCCCAGCCCATGTAGACACTACTGGATGGTAACTTGCATGTGTTGAGCAATTTTCACAAGGCATATGTGGACATACCATTAATAGTCGCCTATATCGAAGGCAGAAAATGCTCAATTTCATCATGCTTTACAAGGCGGGTTTCATGGTGCAAGTATTAGTTTTGCAAAAAAAAAAAAACACATGGGCTGAAAACGGCCATAATAATAATGGGTTGCATTTTTATAGCGCTTTTCCGAGTGCTCAAAGTGCTTTAGAATGGTACATTCATTCATACATTGGGAGGCCATAGCCCAAATGTGATGACGGCGGGTATGTCTGTTTTTATCCCAAGAAGTGTTATTTTGAGCTAAACTGTTGCTTGGAATGAAATCGCCATCATGGAAACCCCCTAGTCACTTAAAGCATGAAGAAAATTTGACTTGTTTTATTGGAGTAGTAAGCTGCAGCACACACTATGAAATAAATTCGGACCTTCTTACTGTGTCACCATAGGTTGTTAATGGTGTGGTCACATATTATGCCAATCATGAAAATTGCTCAACATGTCAAGCAATCCCATGCTGTAAAATTTGTAAATACTGCTGAATGCCGGTGTGAAGAAAAATTCTCCGGTGTGTGTGTGTGGGGGGGGGGGCTTTGGCTGGTGGCAGCCCAGGGGCCCATAATTTCTTAATACGTCTATGCACCTACTCAACATTTCTAACATAAAACCTTGGTGTGCTCAACATGTCCCTCCGGGGTCACACTATGGCAAAAGGACTAATAAGGCAGGAGGTAGGAGCCTATCTCCTGTTTTTGTAGATGTACAAGTAGGGTACACTAGCTAGTGGGCAGTGGTCCTTTGCTGCATGTTTCTCCCCTTCTATCTCCCACTGTCTTGTCTGTTTTCTCTAAAACTATCAATAGGCCTACAGGCTAAAGCCTAACACAAATCTTGGGGGGAAAAAACGAGTTGCATTGGTGTGGTTGACCTTAAAATACATTTCGTTTGACCTTTGTCCTTACCATTCGGTTTGGTTTCCTTTGGGCTTTACCCCCATTCCAGCCCTTGATGCTGAGTCCCATTGCCAAGCAATGTGCCATTTTTTGGATATGAATCACCTTCGCAAACAGACCTGAAAAACATACCATGTATATTCAGTATTAATTTCAAACAATCAATCCATAATTGTGTCAAGTCATCTTAATGCTGTTTTGGCCTTTTCTTTTGGTGGGAAAGTGCTGTCAATATTATCATAATATTGACAGCACTTTAGCACCAAAAAAAATATTATTATGGCGTTGTGGTAATTGTGTGACAACGAGTTTTGCTCATTGCTTAGCCATTACAGTCTTCTGTAGCAGCCAGCAGTCAGGTTGCCAAACCGCACCGTGTGATGTGTGATACAGTAGCCTGTCAGAACACAGGCTGTATCACACATACTGTATGTGGTTTGGCAGACAGTCATCAGCAGTTACCTTACCCATTGTTACCTTTGAGCTTCATGAGAAAGTAGGCAGGCTACACGTGTTTTTCTTGACATGGATTGCATGAGGCGGACACAGACACAAATAAAACGGTACTTTAAATTGCAATAAAAGCCGGTGTTACTGTGGTGAGTAGCCCATTTTCATTAGGACCAACCTTTTCAGTCCATTAGTGCCAGCCGCAATGATTTCGCTGCTCTGTCACCGTCAAACTTGCAAGTGCAGCCCATTACTCTGCTGCTAACCTCAAACTAAGAGCCATAATGAGATTGAAAAGCCCCTCTAGCAGCATCTAGAGGCCAGGCTGTTCCCTAACACCCACGCAGCCCAGATCAAAGTGGCTTTCATCGAATTATAACTTTAAGCATCGTTGTGCCCCAGGCTTTCATCATGAGGCTTAAAATGGAGAAAAGAAAAGAAAAGAAAAGAAGAGAAGAGAAGAGAAGAGAAGAGAAGAGAAGAGAAGAGAAGAGAAGAGAAAAGAAAAGAAAAGAAAAGAAAAGAAAAGAAAAGAAAAGAAAAGAACAAAGGGAGGATAAAGGCCTGTTGTATGTTCACTCTGAGATACACATCTACAATGGAAGCATTGTAGACACTGACAAATCCATGATTTAGGCCTACAGTAAGCAAACACACAAAGGTTGCACAGAAATAGTAATCTAGGATTTCTAAACAGAGCCTTTTGTTGGTTTAAACAGTAGCCTACACATATTAGTATGGACTACTGTAGGCCTACACAGATACCTACACTATTCTAAATGGACTGCATTTCATATTACTATTTGCTGCTATAGATAGACCTACTACGTAATTCACATAGTCAAGCAGGGCACAGATACAATGTCACACGTTATATGCTAATACACATTCACACACCGACGACGGTGAAGGCAACTATACCTTCACACCGGCCACATTTACAAACGGGTTCAGTGCCAAGTTGAGGATGCATGAGGAGTACTTGGACATGCTGCCAGGGAATTGAACCAACCATGGGCATACTGCTGGCTCCCACACAGCAGCTCTACCCTCTACAGCGCCCTTGAAAACATAACACCTGCGGTCTAGTCTCCGAGACTACGCTGCCGCCCACATCAAATGTACCAGCAGCACCATTACAATGGTTATGGACCACGAATGCCCTGAGCAAGTTTCATGGCAAACCACTGATTCCATTTTGAGATAATGTCGTTGTGTTGCACATTTTGCCAGTAGAAGTGCTATAGGGGTCAACAGAATCAGCAATCTCACCCTCCAGGGGATTCTGAAGGTATACACAGCAAGTCGAAGGGCAAAGCAAACCAACCGGTTTGGGACTAAATGATGTGGTGTTAGGGTGAATGAAGGGGCAAAATACTGTGAGAACTACTTGATTTAGAAGGCCTAGAATCTGCTTTGGGTCTTAATGGGGTTAAAATGAAAATGTGGTATTAACATTCTTCTGCTATGGTTGGCATGCTGGACCACGATTGATAAGCCCATTTCAGCAAGATCTGTACTAAAAAGGCTGTGACCTTTGCATACAGTGGAGGCCTTTCAGTTTGTATTTGTGGTTCTCTCACAATCTTGTGACCCGATCAACTTGGCTAAAGTAGCCAAGATACAGCATTTCCAAATTTATGCCATATTCAAATAAGGTTTACTTTGCAGTGAAGCCTGTTAGGTAGCTACATACCTAAAAACTAGCTTGTTATTACCTAAACCAGCCAATCAGTACTTTGAGGGATAGTTGACGGTTGATGACTGCGAACCGATCACTTTTTTTGCACTCGCTCTGCTCACGTATGTAACAACCATGTAAAACACTACAACAACAAAAAAGAACCATTTCACCACTTTTCAGTCTATCTTCATATAATTCTTCCTCACTAATAAACAGTACAGTACATGATAAAATACCACTATATTTTTCTACTCTCACAGGGAGCTGTGGGAAGTTCAGAAATTGAATCAGTTCAGTATCATCGTATCATTGCTTAGCAGATTTTTTTTGAACGATATCTTTTTGAGAAATAAATATATTCAGGAGAGCAATGGCTTCCATTTTCGCATTGCCTTTTAGTTATAGAAAGCTTGCAGTTTCTGGGATTCCCAGATGATGATGTACATGCATGTACAGTATATTAGTGAGAATCTATTATGAAGATGCGTTGAAAAGTGGATAAGTGGTGCTTTCTTGTCTGTTTAAGATGATGTTGGTGGATGGTAACTAAAGCTAGATGTAGGAGGGTCTGAGAAACTCAGTGAGAGTGCAAGTGCAAAGTAAGCAGGCCTGGATTTATACCAATGTAATTGTAATCTGATTCAAGAGACATTTGTGTTTAGTTGTTTTATATTTCATGGTATTGTGGTTAAAACATTGAGAGCTGCTCCACTGTGTGCACTGCAGACAGTGGCTGCTGTTTTGTGGGGTACCTGTGGAAACCTTGATCCAGTGAATTGCCTGTGGGAAATGCGTGTCCATAGTAACCCCATATAATTTTAAAAGGGTTACTTAGGAATTAAGTCTAGGATTTCAGCGATTTATGATAAGAACCTTCCCAGTAAAGGTTAATATTGGGTGTCATCATCGCCCAGTTCTATAATTACTTGTGTGACAGGCGCAAGTAAGGCGATCGGTGTGCCGTGTTCGGTGGTCAGGGGTCGGTTTCTTGGCCTACTCCGATTATATAACTCATATCATATAACTATTGTCATGAGTATTAGCCTGCTCCGCTAACGCACGAGTAGGCCATGACCTACTTGTGTGCAATGTGCAAGTTTGCACTCTACCCAGAGTGCTGATCAAGTTCCATATGCTTTCTAATATTCACTCTCAGGATTCAAATTCGATCCCTTTTTATTGATCACTCTCAAGTCCCATCATGCAACTTTTAGATACAGTAGGCTATGTGTACTATGTGCATAAGAATGTATAGTCATACGTTGCTATAATATACTAGGGATGAGCAGTTTGTTCTGAATTTCTGAGATGCCACTTCAGAGCACAGACAAACTGATTTACAAATTCCAGATGGAATGTTGAGTGGGAGAATGTGACGTCTTTGATGTTGAGGCCTGACTATCAAAGAAAGGCATTGCTGAGGACTTAGAACAGTTATAAAAGTCCACTGAGTCATATTCTGGTGTCAAATATGTGGTTTTAATTACCTGTGTAGCTGGACCAATGAAAGCTCAACAGGTCCAGCTCTATTTCACTTAATTTGTTGTACTCTGCCTTATGAAGTGTCAAAGTAGCCACACACACACACACACACACACACACACACACACACACACACACACACACACACACACACACACACACACACACACACACACACACACACACACACACACACACACACACACACACACACACGATTAAACCGAAGACCGATTAAACCAACCGAGTTTCAGCACTACTGCAAAGGTTCCCAACTTCTCAAACCTTTCAGATAGTGAGCGCACAAAAAATAATCAAAAAGGTTGACATGAAAATGTTTGAGTTGAACAATGTTTAAATATATTATTATTTAATTCAGATTCAAGCATTAGATCTCTATATTCGGATAATAGGCCTATATTCATTGATATATACTGTATTAAAGGAGAATTCCACACCCAAAGTTTTTTAATCTTTATTTGCAGTTATTTTTTTTTGGGAAAAAAAAAAAGTGGTCCAGGTGTTATTTTAAAAGCTTATAATGGGGCCAAGGGGTGTTGTGCAAGTTCATCTATATACATCGCTCCAAAATGCATTTTCTTGCTATATATTGTCTCTCCACCATGTCAGTAGTGTGTTAACACTCACACTTTCACTTTTGGTTCAGCCATAAACCATGTGCCACGCCCCCACCTTTTATCTCCTGCCCTTTAACAGAAGTTACATTTACAGGTCACCTGCCAGTTTCATTCAAACAGGAGAGTGCTGAGTTCTTTTTTGTTTGCTTGTTTTTTTATGTTTTCTACCCCCAAAAATGGACTTTTTCGCATACTGGTCTGGAGGTTTGGAAGTGCTCTGATCCCCCTCCTGAATATGATGTCACATGGCAGCAGATCTCGCTGTTTCCACTGTTTTGCTTGTTTTCATTGCAGCTCAAAAGCCTTGCAAACCCCTCAGAAAACTTTGGACTACAGAAAATAAGTTCAGGTTTTCTTGGCATAATTGAGATCATAAAACCTATAAAAAATAAAGAAGCAAAAATAAGTCAAAAATAATGTTGCAACATGTTTAATGTATGAAGCAGTCCTCTGTAGAGTTGGAATCAGTGTGGTCTTTAACCACACTGTACTGTATTTTAACTGGAGGAAATTAGATAAATGGTCTGTGTCTGTGTGTGGGCTTGCAATGACCATCATCCGCTTTCATCTGTTTTCACTGTCTTCTGGGAAGCCAACATTTTTGTCTCAGGTCACCCCTGTCACGTTTTATAACCACCACAGCACCCCTGAAATACTGTACTTTATAGCACCTTACATTTATGTCACACAAGGAAAACATGCAAGCAGGACATCTGTTTCCTTTAGGCCAGATGAAAATAAGCTTAATAGACCTCTCCGTGAGCAACACCCTTCTCTCCAGTTCCCAACCATGTGTCGGACACTATGTGTGTGACATTTATGTGGGTGACATTTATTTTAATATGTTTTAGCATATAGGAAACAAATGGAAACAAAGGAAATAATACAGGTCTATTGATGACACACAATATCATCGTGTAATATCTAATTAGCAAGAAGTAGAAAACGGCAGGATACAACGCTTTTTGTTTCGTTTTTCATCTTAGAAATTATTTGATTGTGCCAAAAGATTGTGTGTGTCATCATGATTTGCCACGACCCGAGTTTAAATTATTCTCAAAAAATGAATGGGGAAAACACTTCTACCAAGGTCATGTTTTTCTATTATCCATGTCTTAGTCACCATTATTACTGACATGATTATCATTTTTGCCTTACTGGTTTTGCCGTTATTAACATTACTGATTTTCAATGTTTTTGAGTAGTTTAGATCAGGGGTCGGCAACCCTAGGCACGCGTGCCAACGATGGCACGCCGGGTGGTATTGGCTGGCACGCGGCCAGATTCGGGGAGAAGTTTCTTTTTTTTTTTCTTCTCAGTAATAAAATAACAGCATTCCTCAAGAATATGCACATTGTAAAATTAAGATTATACTGCAGTATTTGCACTAAGTCTTCAAAACGAAATTGAAATCATGCCATTAGCAAATGGCAACGGCGGCGATTATTCATTAATTTATTAATTTCATCAATATCAACCGGAGCGAGTCTGCTCCTGCTAATGACACTGCGCTGCGCTGCGCTCTGCATTCTGGCCAATCACAAGTGACTTGAGTCTGCAGCTGCCTCTGTGCACGCGGAGCACAGCTCCCTGTCCAAGTTGTTCTCCTCCAGAAACAGTAGTTATCCTTCTCTTCTAATCTACTCGCGTTGCTGCTGGTTGGTTCGGTTGTGTCACAGCAACGGCAATACATGCCGTCTGTCTGCCCTGCAGAGCCCCGTTAGTATGGTCGCGTTTTGAGTGGCTTCATACACTTAATGTTAGCCCCTCTCCGTCTGTCCGTTGAATATTGTTAGCATACAGCTTGCAGCCTCTGTGTATTCTGTTAGCTAACAGGCTAACTATCCTTGTGTATTTCAAACGCAGAGGCTGCTCTCTCTCTCTCTCTCTCTCTCTCTCTCTCTCTCTCTCTCTCTCTCTCTCTCTCTCTCTCTCTCTCTCTCTCTCTGTGTGTGTGTGTGTGTGTGTGTGTGTGTGTGTGTGTGTGTGTGTGTGTGTGTGTGTGTGTGTGTGTGTGTGCGTGCGCGCGCGTGTGCGTGTGTGTCGCGATGAAAACGGCCCGCTTTGTTTGAAGGGTGACCAGATGTCCCCGTTTCTGTGGGACAGTCCCAGGGTGACCATATGTCATTCTTTGCTTGGGACAGTCCCTCATTTCAAAGACTTTTAAGTCATCCCACAAATTGAGACTACCGTGGTCAATTTCCTAATAGCCCCTATGATTGGCTTTCTGTTGTAGTTCTCTCACTATCCCTTTTCATGCCAGATATGTTTCTTGTTATTTTAACAGGCTTAAAACATAAGGACCAACATGAATAAATAACAAAATGATGGGCACTATTAGCAATATGTATGGACAAATATGGACTGAGGGATTTTAATACCAACTTAAGTAATATGTTGCTACCCCCAATTAACTGTCCCACTTTACCCTCACATAGTAATAGGCTACTTCTGTCCTTCAAATTAACAGTTTCGGTCACCATGAGTCTGATTAATCAGTCCAATGTGAAAGAAAAATATCAGTCTGCCTGTTCTGATAAGAAATAAAATATGGCCTAAGCATGACGTATAACTGCAGAATGGCCATTAAAATATGTGAAAACGTTGAAAACGCGCTATTTATTGACTATGGAAATTTATTGTTATTTTTTACTGTGGCACTCGGAGTGTCAAGGAAAAAAATCATGGCACTCCATGTCAAAAAGGTTGCCTACCCCTGGTTTAGATTGTTCATTTTCCATTTATGCTATTACACAACATAGGGAGCTGAAGGCTTCGAGTTGTACGTTGGTTTCATAATGATGACTCAAGTTGTTTTTTCTCTTATCAAAGAAAAAAAAAAGAGGACAAAGAAGCGCTTCGTGGGTCCCTTGTATGAGTGGTAAAAAACTACTAACAGGTGCTCTTTGGAGAGGGTATCTATGATGCAAAACAGGAAGATCTAAAAAATAGTACCTGGGAGAGTAACAAAATAATGTTGTAAGGCGGTGAACCGGTGGTGAACTTTTGAAGAATCCAAGGCAACTCTGTGCAGTAGAAGTATATTTCATTTATTTAGTTCAAGTTGTTTTTTCTCTTAATTTGAAGGTGTTTTGTGGTAATCCAATCTGTACTGTAACACATTCCTTGGTGCAGAGTATAATCTCTTGGTAAAATCATCTGACATGATTATATAATATTGAATTATGGAATTTCCAAACATTGATCCAAACAGTGAATCACTATGTGCATGCAGTTTCAGCTGCATCATGGTGAGGGTTCATCAGTGATTAAAACTATAGCCTAGTGACACTAGAGGTAGAGAGGTTTTATGTAACATGTGATTTCATTAAACCACTGTTAAAGGGTAAGATCACTTTTGTTGATTTGTTTCCAAATGTGGACAAGAAAATGTACAAAAATGTTCCAGTAATTCAAAATATGCCCTTCAAGGGCTTACATTCTACGCTAAAACAGCATCAAAAGTCACTCTTTTAGTACATAAGCAAACAAAAACAAAGTTGACACAGACAATAGATGTAGTTTTAGCATTTTCTTCCGGATCCAGATCATCAAATAGAAAAAAATTCTATGATGACTCTCTAGTTTGCTCAACTTTGTGCTTTGTGTTTGTTTATGAACTAAAAGAGTGACTTGGAAAGCTGTTTTAGTATACAATGTATGGAACATTTTTATTATTATTATTTCTTTTCCACATTTGTAATTACATCATTGCAAGGTAATAAAAACTAAATAAATCTTACCTTCCTGTAATCTTACCTTCCTGTAACTAACATTAACCAAAGAGACAAACCACTAGGTGGAGCTAAAGCTACTCTGTTCACTCATCAGTCAGTGGTCTCTTACTAGTTCTGCACATTCTGTGTTGTTGAAAGAGTCACTATTGTTTCAGTGATATAACATTCTTAAATTCCTTAGGAATATGCAAGCAGTGTTCAATATCTCTCTACAATGACTGACCGACCGTCAATCACACAGGCCATGCAGGTAGATCACATGACAGTCCCCTAAAATGTATAGATCTGTAACTCTTGAGAGCGTTAAAATGAAACCAAATGGACACTCTCAAAAGTTAAGTTATATTTAAACATATGAATTACATAATTTTGTCCACACAATTAGAAAGTGGTGAATAATTGTTATTTTGACCAACATTTTGACAGTTCTCCTTCCCAATTGTGGACAAAAACGTGAAAGTTCTTAGTTTTGAGTGCGAGAGAGACTAAAGTCAACATCACAAACTGTCAACTCAAACCCCAAATACTGTTTTCAAACGTCAGTAATAGCATATACAGGAAAACCTTCCAATTCTCCTCCTCTATTTTTCATTATAAGTGCATTATTCATAAACACTATAGGTAAAACCATCACCACTATTTCAAAGCTCAAACTTTTTATGGGGCCTTGAAATGGATTTTCAGTAATGGAACAATCACATAATTTGACATGTAGATCTTGTTGAGCCGGTCATTTTGAAAGTAGCTCTCAAGTCAAAAAAGTGTGGGAACCCCTGATCTAAACAGTGAGTGAAGTTCTAAATAATAATAACACTATTCGGAATCTGACTGGCTACAGGTTTGCATCTCAAGTTTTTTTTTATATATTGTGGGGATAGAATAGATGAAAGCAGGCTGACAGGAAATGGGGAGAGATGGGGGCGGGATGGGGTGGGGAGGGGTGGATGCAATAAAGGCCACCAGGGTCAAACCCATGGCACACTGCCAGGCTGGATTACCAGCCAGGGTGCCCAGACGGCCACACCACACCGACTCGGACCAAGTTGTCCCATTGTTTAGCCTAACACTTGCATGCCACTGTAACATTGAGACTTTTTGGGGGTTGTCTTGACAAACACAGTTCAAAAAACACTGATGGAGCATTCAGATAAGCAGTGGTGAAAAACATCACATGAAACTCACATTTGTATTTGAGAAAACCTATCAATAGGCTACTGTCTGCAATGTAGAAACGCAAAACAGTCCAAAAATTCTAAACTGACTCGAGTATTGTACTCAAGTTAACATATGTAAGTTATTCATGTATAAAATGTATTAAACATATTTAGAAAAATGCAGATCTGTGTAGATAGGATTTCATATAGCCGAACATTACTTAGGGGGGAAGTGGTGTGATATTTAAAATCTATAAAGTAACTAGTTTTCAAAAAATAGATAGTGTATAGTAAAAAGGACAATATGCATGCATGCACCCTATGTAGTGCAGCAGTATTGACATTTGGAAAAGTCAGAGTATACTCACAATTACTTGAACACTTAAGTTACTCTACACCACTGCAGACAAGTTACTGTGGAAATACAATCTTTTCACTGTTGATTGTTAATAAATCTTATGGTAGTAGTCCAATAAAGTCAAAGTATTACTTGAATATTATACACCAGGGGTTTTCAACTTTTTTCATCACAGGGACCACCATTTATTCAGGATTTGAGCCACGGACCACCATTTGAGTATATTTTAGCCCCACAGACCCCAAATCTAAAGATTTATTTTGCTTTTGTCCACAGATGATGTATATTATATATGGTGTATATCTGTATATCTTGAGAGTGTAAAAATTAAACCAAATGGACCCGCAAGGGACCATTTGGTTTCATTTTTACGTTCTCAAGAGTTAAATCTGGTTAACCAACAGCTGGGGACCACCTGGAACCCTCTCAGGGACCACTGGTGGTCCCCGGACCACCTGTTGAAAACCCCTGCTATACACCACTGCAGCTAGGTTACTAGTGGAAATACAATATTTTCATTGTTCATTGTTAATAAATCTTATGGTATTACCATGGTATTATGAATGGAATACAGTATACTGTATGTCTCCACTGTAGTGTAGGAGGACCCTAGAGTATTCATTCATCATTGATCATCTTGTCCCCAAGTGAATGGACTATTGCAAGGTTTTTTGTGTTGATGCAAAGAACAGACACACACAGAGACAACAATTGATATTTGGACACAACCGTATATTTAAACTGTTGATATTCATCATTGGCATTTTCTTATGTTGTATCAAAAGCACAAAAAAACAAAACAAAACATATTTTTCTTTTTTTTAATGATCTGAGCTGCGGGGTTAACTCTTGTATGACTTCACTTCATGCCTTGGGATTTGGCAGAGCTCCAGATCACGTCTCCTTCTCTCTCCACCAGCAGAATGCCCTCGTCCGTCAGGTGCATCCGACACATGTTGGGCCTGTCCTTGCAGCAGTTGGTCTGCCACCGCGGTTGGTCATCCTTGGTGTACATGACCAGGTTGCAGTCCGCCTGCATGCACAGGCGGTGGACATCCATGTTGGCCGTGTCCGATGACCACATGGGCTTCCAGCCGTAGATGACAAAGTTACCGTCCTCCTGCATGGAGGGACACAGTCGCTGCATCTTTACATCACTGCATGGATCACTGTATGGTTCAATTCCATATTAAGACCATCATGGTCTACTCAGTCTCATGTGAACACCCCAAGCAGTTTTTGCAGTACTTGATTCAGTATTTTGATATTTGATGTTCATTTTAGCTGCCCCGCCCCGCTTCCTATACAAACCTATTATAACTTAAAACTCCATTCTAACCGTAACATTCATTTTCTGGTAACTCATATCATCCTCCGAATAGGTGAGAGGCTGTGGAATTTCATTTACTGTTTTCATTAAAAGTATTGTATTGGAAAATACAAGACGCTGGTTGTGGCCAAATGAATAAAGCAATATTTTAAAAATGAATGAAAACAGTAACTGACAATACGAGTCACCACAAAAAGATTGGGTGTTTTTGAATAATCTATTATGGTTAAAATTAAGTTTTAAGTTATAATGGGTTTGGATAGTAAGCAGGTGGGGCAGCTAAAATGAACATCAAATATCTAAATACTGAATCAAGTAATGTAAAAACTGTCTGGGGTGTTCACATGAGCCTGAGTAGACAATAAAACATTTTTTTGAAAGTGAAATACCCCTTTAAGTCACTTTAGCATTAAATCACTGCGCTGCCTACAAATAGATCATTTAGTTAGTTTCAAATAGGTTTGGTTTCATTTTAATGTCTATTCTGACTGATGGGCGTTCACTATGGGGTGCTGCAAAATGCACATGCATGCATGCACATTTTGCACATATGCAAAATGTGAATGGCATTTTATCAGGATAAGCCTCTGATACTATGATACTGTGTATGCATTCGACTTAACATAAATCTTTTGAGATTAAAATTATTATTATTACCCCCCTTCTGTCCAATGGGGGCTGTGCCTGAAGAAATGGGGTGCTCCCCCCCAGCACCCCCCTACTTCCCTCAGCCATGGGCTCGCCCCTTCTTATATAATCTAATTGGAGTTTGATGTTGCAAGTTTGTATAGTAAAATATCTAATTACTGAATCAAGCAATTCAAACTGCCAAACTGAGTAGACGTTAGAATGAGCCTGAACACATTTTAAAGTGAAATATCGCTAGAAATAGCTTTACTGTAAATCACTTTACTGTACCAGTGCACAAGTTACTAACCTGAAAGACTGCTTTCCATTCCCGGTTGTTGGAAATGAGGAAGTCTCCCTTGCGGAGCTCATCATTTTTGGACAGGTAGTTTCTGCTCATGATTCTGCAGGAAAATGCAAACATTTTGCAGCATGAAGCTTCACTGTACATGCATCATTTACAAATCGACTGAACTTTGCATCTTTACTTTTGTTTTGCAGAAAATATTACAAAAGGCGAATGTGTTGTGATTATATAGAGATTTCATCCTCAGCTATGAATGAACCAAACTTGCAAAAAAAAAGGTTTCCAGTACTTACATGCGCTTAAGTCTTTCACCAGGAGGACAGCTGAAAGAAGTGAGAAACAAGACCCATGGACCACTGTTTAAGTAATCTGGGATAGGACAGGGGTTGGGCAAAAGGGAGGGAGGGAGTGGGGCGTTGAGGATGAGATGTGCCAAAATGTCTCCAGCACACAATGTACTTCTTTCTTCTTTCTCTGTTACTATGGTAGCCGATTCATTTAATCTCTACTTATGTAACAAACTTTAGCATAATACTGCTTTATTTTATGTTCACTGTAAGAGAAGCACGGGGTTCAATGGGAATTCCACACATTTTCAACATTTTACCATATCATTAATATAGCTGGTGTTGTGAAGTTATGTGGACATCATGATAAAAATATCCCACCCTTGTGTGTTTTCTATAATTGGAGGTCTGAAAAAAATCATTAACATTTCCCCATGTGAACGGTTTTGTGAACATCTCAGTGCGTTGGTTGGATATCCGGTAGGAGAGGATGTTTTGCTCATGGGCATACTGCCAGGCCCAGTGCACCCGATGATGTGTGTGCATGTGCATGCATGCATGAGTGTATGTGTGTGTGTTAGATTAACTGTGAAAGTGTGAAATGAACCAGAATGTCAAAATTGACCGGTAAATGCCCATTTGTTGCAGCCGTTTTCTTTTTATCAGTAACTTTGTTACATAGTTTCAGCTGACCCAGGAGCTATAAATCAGTATACCGGTAGCTCTAAAATGTTTCTTTGTCAAGGATCCACAAATCAAGCACTGTCATTTTGTGTCAGGGACTACCAGAAGGGTGGAGAACATACAGTATATATTCAAATATATAGATCATCAAGATCATCTCACTGGATCTCACTAGGTGATCTATCTCACTAGATGATCTGCTGCCTTTGAATAGCCACTGCTATAGAGCAGGCTACAGTTTCACACTTAATTCAAATATTTCTGGCAGATTATCCTTTTTGGATAATCCACCCTACTATAGAGAGAATAGTATACTATACCGAGGGCACCGTTTTTTCCCTGCAAATCACCCAAATCATGAATGCTTTAAAATATATGATCAGAGAAGAAATATGCATACCTTACTTTTACTGTTACTTTTATTGCGTTATTGTTAAAATTTGAATGGATGAATGGATTACTGATTTACTGGTTAATTGATCGTATCACCACAAAGAAATACACATACACAAGACATACCCATTTGGACATAAACAGTATTTTTAATGAACTGGATCAAGATGTTAAAGGACCATACATTCTTAAAGTATAGTGACAAAGATTCACTTTGTAGTTTGGGATAACACATTTTTGGATATAATGCCTTCTGACATGTTTAAGCGCACGCGCGCACACACACACGCACACACACACACACACACACACACACACACACACACACACACACACACACACACACACACACACACACACACAAGATCGGAAAAAGTCGGTATCAAAGTTACAACATGTGATTTGCGTTGTGCAATATTAATGGCAGTTTTTCATGACTTCATTTCATGCCCTGTGATTTGCCCGAGCTCCAGATGTCGTCGCCTTCTCTCTGCACCAGCAGCTTGCCGTCGTCCGTCAGGTGGGCGCGGCACATGTTGCATTTGCCGTCCTTGCTGGAGTTGGTGTGCCACCTGGGCTTGTCGTCCTTGCTGTACATGACCAGGTTGCAGTCCGCCTGCATGCACAGGCGGTGGACGTCAGAACCCGCCGTGTCCGACGACCACATGGGCTTCCAGCCGTAGATGACAAAGTTGCCGTCCTCCTGCATAGAGGGACACAGTCGCTGCATCTTTAGATCACTGCACGGATCACTGCATCTTTAGATTTTGATTTTAGCTTTACCATGAAATCACTACGCATGATTTAATCGCTGTACCATGAAATCACTGCATAACAAAACTAATTAACATTTCACACTCAAACATGTGTGGGTTGATTTTATCATCTACGTTGTTTTTACTGAGCTTTCCAGAGGCTTTAAGTAGCTTGGTTCTATCTATCTATTTTATCTGTCTTACATGTCTCCTTGTAACCACATTTGAAATTTTGAAGTGAAATGTCCCTTTAAATCATGCCACTAAAACATCACTTTATCATTGTTCATTGGCAGTCACACCAAACAAACTCATTGTGACCACTATCAGTAAGCAAGCATGTAAGTAGCACAACAATACACACATTTTCTTATTAAAACTGCCCATAACATGAAGTTACTAACCTGAAAGACTGCTTTCCATTCCCGGTTGTTGGAAATGAGGAAGTCTCCCTTGCGGAGCTCGTCATTTTTGGACAGGTAGTTTCTGCTCATGATTCTGAATGAAAAGAAAATTGGCAGCATGATTGTACACATAATAATTAACAAAAACCAAAAAGGCACATCAGAGATTAAATCACAGATCAACAGAGCCCTAATTTGCTCTGCATGGCAATGCAACCTAGTCTGGCATGTCATGAATTGAAATTCAATCAAAGCTTCGTGGTAGAATCTCACCACATACCATTTGTGACTCAAAGGTAATCAAGCACAATTCATACCTCAGTTAGCAATTACAAAAAATATCGCAAAAGGTGTTATGTGACTTCATATTATTTTAGATTTCTTCAATTCCTCTGTAAAAGAAATACTGTAAATCCAACAGAGAATTGTGCAATACTCACAGGCGTTGAAGTCTTTCTGCAGGCAGACAAAAGTGCAGCAGAGCTGAAAGAAGTGAGTTACACACCCACCAGAGCCCTGTTTATATCATCTGGGATGGAGAGGGGTGGGGAATGATTGTACTCTACTTTTGCACGGTTTGCACCGTGTCCTTCCTTGCGTGTAAAAGATTGTGGGCAATCATCAGTTGCAGACTCTCACAGGATCTGCAGCACTCAACGTGTTCTCAATTTGGGACTCGGGACTTCCCTTTTTAGGCTCATTTTGTGCATTTTTTGGCATTTTTCAGCCAGACACACAAATGAAACAGATATCCTGTCCCATTGGGTTGTTGTTTTACAAACGTAGGCCTACTTCTCCACAGCATGGGTCTTCTCCACTAGCCATTGTGTGCTGGCCACCACAAAGACCAAAACCCCAGACAACTTGGACAATAAAAATAGACCTAGTTTGACTGGAATTGGGACACAGTGTTGGCTGGTCTACACAGCAATTAGAGCATTATGCCTTCTTTGACCACTCATTTGGCCGTGTGTGTGTGTGTGTGTGTGTGTGTGTGTGTGTGTGTGTGTGTGTGTGTGTGTGTGTGTGTGTGTGTGTGTGTGTGTGTGTGTGTGCTTGTGCATGCAGGTGTGTGTACGCCTTACAGCTACTGATGAATTCGAGTTCTGTGGACTGTTAAACAGTTCCCATGGAGCCACAGTGCACAGCCCTATAGAGCCCCTGCTCTGCACACACAGCAACACAGGAACTCAGAACACAAAAGTGTCCAATGTCAGCCTCAGCGCAGTTATGTAACGTCCCTAACCGAGAGCAGGTGTTTATATAGACACTAAACAGTCCCATATTTTCAGCATCGCTGAAGTGTATTCTATCAAATTAGGGCGTTTATTCTTGGAGCGTAATGAGTGCATTTTGGTTTTGTTTTCTGGGGCCACACTTTCTTTCACAAAGCGTTGGTTACATAATCTCGAGCTCTCTCACTACTGGGACCATGCACGGTCTGGTCTGCTCTGTTTTATTGGCAGCTGGGCGCTGAGCGTGCAAACAAGCAGACCTTAGCTTCCTCCTCCTCCTCCATTCCTTCATTGAAAATGCATTCCCACAGAGGAGCGGCTATCACGGATTAGGGGGTAACCATGTGAATATCAAGTGCCCTGCTGTTCACTTCGCTCACTTGCCCCTATGGCTAGAAAAACCCCAAGCTCTGCCTCCATGATGCACCCAAATGAGGTGCTAGCGATGATGAGTAACCGCAAGAATGCAGCCAATAAAGGGGAGCAGGGGGTGAAGTCATGCCCCCCACCCCCTCCCCTCGAGTGTTCACTCACTGTTCAAGGCAAGTCAGGGCACACAATGCCTGGTTCATATTAGTCTAATGAGTGCCTGCATTAGCTCTTATACTAGACTTAGATTTTACACTGTTGGATATTGTTTACACAGGAGAGCAGAATATGTTCCACAGTACAAACAAAGGCTGAGGGTGGAAACAATTTTGATTTTATTTGAGTGGTTGATTGATGGCAGAAAAGCAATCAGTGCAGGATACAGTTAGACATAAATGAATCAGTACAGGGCACAGTCAAACACAGCCAATGCAATCACTGAAAAATCACAAGCAGAAGTGAAAATCACACGCAAAACAAATTGGACTGGGTGTGTCAGTTTATATCACTTTGATTATAAAAAAAAAACAAGAAAACGAGAGGTTTAATATTACTATAAATTCCACAGTTTTTAGACAATCTGTGGTGCTCTCTGTGTATAGATGATCTTTTCATACACCCTCTAACTCCTCTGACCTTCTGATGCCAAAAGAGAAGGAGATCCAGTGATGTAACCCATTTTGCGGCAATGCTCCGTCCTGATCGCCGTCATCTCCTACAACAGCAAATCATGACATTAGAGAGATTTTAGATTTTTAATCTTGTGTCAGACAAGATTACAAATTTACAATAATGATATGTTTTAAAAAATAATATTGTGCTCAAGGCATACAAATATTTAAAAAGAAAGCACTGTACATTTATTCGACTGGATGTTTTCCTTTTACTACAAGAAAGGCAGTAGTTATAGACTACGTGCACACGCATGCACAAACATGAAAATCCCGTTTGGCTAGACTTTGTGACCTTTTTGTGACTCCATGATTACAATAAATGAATAAGTGAACTTTGGCCCCATGAACAATCCACAAATCCCTTTACTACTTACTTACCTGGTCGGCTGTTTTACCAATACACCAAGCCTCTTAGCTACAAAATAGCTGATCTACAAGTTCACAAACGTGTCGTGTAGTGAATGTTCTAACCAGAATAGGAAGGCAAGTGTGTTCAAGTGGTGTACTAAAACAATAAGTTCCTATGACACAAACATTGGTCTGGCGGACCTGCTGTAGCAACCCAGAGGACCCCTGAACTAATTAAATAACTATAAACGTGTTCCTTTACAGTTCTAAGTAAGGGCTGTTACTCAACTGCTAGTTTTTATAAGGTTACTGTTAACTACAGAGGGCAAATGTCAAATGCAGAGTGACAAAAACACCCCCTTTCCCTGTTTCAAGTGAAAGACAAATACCTTGGTGAGTTTGGGTCGCTGGATGCAGTGCACATAAGGCTTCGGAGCAGCTTCTATCTCATCTTCAAATGTCTTGTAGCAAACTGTGCAGTCCATCATAGGCTGGATGGGAAATAGAGTAGAAAACATTGCGGAAATCAATTAATATTTAAAAGGTATCGTAGGTGATTTCACTTAATTCAAATATTGTTTTTTTCCCCTTCATTTTTGCCTAATCCTCCCTACTATAAAGTGTGGTGACCATATAAGGAGTTCCTCCCTGTCCCCAGTGAGGCCCTGGGGTCAAAAAACCCTAGTTTCAGTTTGGGCTTTGGGATAAAAGTCTTTCGTCCAATCAGATGAGAGGAGGCCTTCCTCCAATCAGGATCGAGTGGACGTGGGCCTTGATGTTTATGCTGTTGGCCTGTTGCACCTCGCCTCACTGTAGAGTGTGTGCATGTGCCCATCTTGCTACCAGGGGGACCGGAGGGTTTTCCAAATCACTTACTATACCTTTAAGCCTGGTTAGAACAAGTAGATGCTACACGTCTACTTATGGAGTTCTCCATATTTGAGTTACAGCTAATTTTTACTTATCGGGTGGAAACCTTGTGCAAAACTGTTACCTTTCTGCATTCAAATTTAAAAGCATCAAAGTGGCAAAACTGGCAAGTGGCAAGTTTCAAAACTCGTCGATTTGCGCCACATTTTGGGCTTGTGGATCTACCAGGGCTTGATGCTTTCATGTGGCACAGTGCCATTAGGGTGTTCATTTCCACTGTACAACCTCTATAAAAGAAGCACTCACTCTGTCATCTCTGAATGGACATCTCTGAGGGCTGGAGTCGGACACAGCTGTTCCTTTGGCACATCTGGTCGGTTTCAGGAGAAAGTTGTGGGAGATGTACTTCACACGGAACCCAGACTGCAAGACACCAGTAAAAGTACATCAACATAGCTCAGTACATGATTTTCAAATCAGTGAAGTACATATACCTCACGTCGTTTCCAACTGAGGCCTTAAGCTCTGACAAGCACAGAGAATATTAGTTGACTGCATGTTTTTCCAGCTGGAGATTGACCTCTGACAATATAAAGTACCACACCAAATGTTTTTTTAAGGAGATAGGCAAGAAAACAGAAAGAACATTTTGGACAAACAAGGAGTTTGATGCCAACATTAGGCTATCAGGAGAATATTTGAAATCTATCTGACACCAGTGTTTATTTGAATTGGAAGAGACAGTGGAACAGGGCGGTTGAGTTTAGAATGAATGATTGAGCTACTGTACTTGACTGTACCATGCTTTCATGCGAATAAAATCTAAGCTGATTACAATTTGGTCTTCTAGCTTGGACAGCTGGCAGCCTGTTCCCACACCAATGTGATGAGTTCTCAAATGAGCCATGCATGCCGGTGCACAAAAGATCTCATATGAAGTCCACCAACCGGGAATAACAGACTCCTCACTCAAATGTGCCCCTGGGCAACTCCAAAGCCAATTCCACATGCCCCAACATTTTATTTAACTGCCATAGTGTCAAACACTTACCCCTGTGTATGATCTGGTTAGACTGGCATATTGGCAATCACGATCTGACACAATAATGACAAATAAGAGGTGATCCTCATACCCTTTCGATACCAGTGTTTGTCGATAGCGATATGACAGAAAAGGGCCGATCCGATACTTTTCCCAACATCCCTAATTGAAATATATGATCATATATTAATAGAACTCTGGTTTCAGAGAGCGGGGCACACAGCTCTCTGGAACCTTAATGTTGATGTTATACGTGGGGATTCCTGATGTCATCAACATTGGCCGGCAACTCTACATCTGCCCTCAAACTTCAAACCCTTAGATCTCCAATTTCTCCATGTGGAGCTGACCTGTTCTGGCATTCCATATGTTGATGGTTTCCATCGATCCTTCCTCTTAGATGTCTCTCTTTTGACTAATACCTGTCCATTTAAACTCTAGACGGGCCTGCCCCAAAGTTGAAGTGCAGCAGCCGGCAAATAAATTAGATAAAAGCCCCGAACATTAAGATACCCTCCATGTAACAGGGCACCAGCGCTCGCCCAGCAAACCGATGTCACCCAGTCAAATACTGTATGTTGATCTGACTGTTGATTTGCACATGTACGTATGTGCCTGCTAGTACAATAGCTGTCATGTTATTACTGCTAAAAAAACAGTGACAGTTGCACATGATCCTGTGAGCCACCTAGCAGAGTTTGCCATGGTTTGCTATAAAGATATGAGTTCAGTAGTAAATGCTCTACTGCCTATGAGAACTATGAAAAATGAAAACACTTCACCTGACCTTTTATAATGCATCCGTTTCAGCTTTTACATGTTCCAACAAGTTAGGTGAAATAGGTTGCACCCATCCCACGGGAATCTATTCGGTTTAAAAGGGAAAAAAAGGAAAGCCATCTTTTCACTCCAGCAGAATCTGTCTTGAGTACTTTTTCACAACACGGATGACCGTTTGGTTAGATTTTACCTCACAGAGCCAAGAATATTTTGTTGTTGTTGGATATGATTTCGCATTTATCATTTGGTTTACCAATAGGTTTTGGCAAAAAAGTGATGAGAGCTCCTCTCAGAGTTGAAGGTATAATACTCCTCTTTGAAGAGATTCAGTAAACATGTCCAAGAGAGGATTCGTTAATTTGGCCGCAAACCTTTTATAAATGTCTATTGGCCGGAATTCGGGCTTTTCCGGACTTCATGTTACTCATCGATTCCGGCATCTCATTCATATTCACATCTGCACACTTGCAAATGTGATAAGATTGTTTGGATTTTTGCCTTTATTGATAGATACAAGTGAAGGCTGACAGGAAAGAGAGACAGAGGGAAGGGGAGAGACATGCAGCAAAGGTCGTCATGAACGGGATTTGAACGTGCGGTCAGATCAGAGCCTATGTGTGGCATGCACCTGGACCGCTAGGACGGGCCAATAAAGGGGCGGACGAGAGATGTCCAAATATTTTGTCCATTTTCATGCTGTATTGATGCAATACCATTGAGCAAGAACAGGCAAAAGCTGATGAAAAAAATAGACTTTCTCTTGGTTATGTAGACTTCTTGTAAATTAAGTAATGCAGTTAACTAATTTAACTCCTAAGAGCATTTTAGTTCACATTCAAGATTTAAAGATTGATACCATCTTTTCATTTAGCTGGGGACCACCTGGATCACCCTCAAGGACCACTGGTGGTGGTTCCTGCGCCAGTGGGTTACACAAATGAATGTAGTACTCTGCATGCACACAGAAAGTAGCTTACGGTAATGACTTATGTAGTGAAGTCATTGGTATTAGCTAGGGTAATTAGCCTTTGGTCTGTGTTTTGAAAGAGAGAGAGGCCCCAGAATGGAGCCTCATACTGAACCATACAGCAACAACATGATGTTTAAATGAACAATTTCTGTTGTTCCTTCCCAGGAACTGGAATATCAGAATATCGCATATGCAAATATGTGGGTTCACCTATGACCTACGATAGTTATCACACAACACAAAGTAGTCCACTGTCTGTTCAAGCTAATTTATCATCGCAACTTTCCTGTCATATAGACATTGTCAAAGACAGAGCAAAAGATCCAGAAATACTACAGTAGACCTACAGTGAGACCGTTTTTGTTTTGTTTTTTTACAATCCTGCCTCTGTCTGTCTGTGTTTGAGTGAAAGTAACTGAAGAACTTTAACAAGAGCAGTCTCTCATTGGTGTGCCTTTTGTTCAAACCCTGACCGGAAGACATCAAAGCAGATGTTTAGAGCTTTGTGGAGGCTATAATCAACGACCACCACCCAGTATTGGACTGTTTGTGGGTTGTTGTCAGGCAATCTCCTGTACTGCCACAAAGCCACCATAGTGGAGACCTCGGAAATAGTTTTTTCCCCGCCTCAAGCTATCAGAGCTCTGAACAAGTAGACAAGTCCTGTTTGGGGCAAACATTCTGGGAAACTGGCATCATCCGCAAGCTCAAATTGTGAGCTGGTACCAAGCCAATTTCCAGTGAAGAGATTTGGTGCAGAAGGAAATGCTAGCAGACCTAATATAGCGTCCTGGGGCCGAATTGTTTGGAATAGGCTTCCAAGTGCAGTTAGGGTAATTACTTAGCGTTAAGGCAGGTTCAGTAATGTGGACAGTCTGAATAGTGGTGCGTCGGAATGCCAGGCTAAGAAAGTTGTGTACGTGAAGTGATTGACTCTTGTTTTGCCAATTTGTGCTGTATTTCGTGCCTGCACTGTAACAGTGATAATATAAAATGTAGTCCGCTGCAATGGATTTCCTGGTGTGCTAGAAGAAGAGACGTGTAATAATGATGGCTGCCTTAGAAATTAGATTTTAAAGATCCCCGTGCCCCCTCAGCAGAGTGACAGATGGGTAGGCCTAATGGTAGACAACACACAGACACACCTACTGAACGGATGGTTCCACGCAACCCACGCAAGTCTGCCAAGCCAGATGAGCGACCCATTTTGTTATCTTCATAGCTAATGGCGCAACGGACTGTCTAAAGTTTTATTGGCTGTCCCTGAGGGGGGAGAATGAATTTATCATTCTGCATGTATGGCCCTGGAGCCGTTGGCTCTCAGGGATAGATATATAGATATATACAGTGTATTGCTGGATTTTAATGGAGGCCCCCACCCCATGCTCAATATTTTTTCATATCTTTCTTTGCACTGGATTGGGTGTGGGTGAATCATAAACTTCGACAGATCTTCCCATGACTTTTGGAGTGATGGATTTACAACCATGGTCTGTTAATCACTCCAAGTCGTTTTAGGCTCACCGTGCACCACCCCATAACGTTCTTTAAGTGCTGATTGCACTACAATGGGAACAATGTTCCCTAATGGGCGCAAGCCCAAGTGTTAATCACACCTGTTTCTGGAATATCTGTACAGGAATTATAGGAATAATAGTGCCCCATTATGTGTCCATTGTATTAGCATATTTTGGTTGTGACCATCTTTCCTTCCAGACTCCTCAACTGTGTTTGTGCCAAGACTTCTAACAGATGGAAGAAACAGAGAAGCCCTTGGGGGCCACTAGGGTCCCTGACTGGGATTTGGGGAGAAACGGGTGTGACTCTTCTCATGCCAGACTTGTGCACAATGTTTGGTGCAGATTGGAGTGCATCGGTGCACCTGTTGGCCCCTTGTGTGACTAACAACTACTACTACACAGACCCCTATTGTGACAAGTTTGGTGGCGTGTGCAGAACAATGCATGTTCATATCGGCTATAAGCCTATATATTCATGGAGATGATTAGTCTTGTGTTCCTTCTAAGATCTACTGTACGTAGGCCTATAGAATATGACTTTTTTCTCATATTTTTTTGCTTTACAGCACAGTTGGTGAACAAGAAACGAAGAGAGTTCATGGGGAGTAACACGCCATTGGGACAAAGGCCGCCGGGATCTGGACTCTAATCTGTGATGCAACGTCAGCCTATGTTGGAGTAATAAGCTGCCAGAACCACTAGACCAGTGGTCCATCCACCATAAGATTCTTAGATTTGGTTGATTTCCCTACAGATTAACCAATACACAGCTGGTCATCCATAGCTGTCCAACTTCTTTAAAACAATCTATTGTTTGAAATCCCAGTTAGGCCCAAAGAACATTAATGTTTCGCCTGGCAACATCTTACAACCAAATGGTTGGGAGTAGATGCATGTAGTTGTGTGAAACTGGACGCAAGGAGTTGCATCTGGTGCAGTTTGGACCATAATTGGCTTCAAGAAGAAGAGATTACCATTAAACTGTCACATGTTTTTATCAGATGTTTGGCCAATCTGGGAACTAAATTGTTACTGGAACTATGTGTTTCTAGTAAAAGCACAATTTGGAATGTGCACCCTATGCAGGCAGAAAGTCCTACCATAATGCTTTAGCGCACTTCCCCTTGTGGAGAGAGGGGTTATCCCTAACCCTTTTTTTTTGCCTTTTTTAAGAGGAGTTATCCCTAACTTTTTTTTCTTTGCCTTTTTCACAATGTTGAAGAGCATTTTTGAATAGTTCAACTAGCCAAACTACAGTGATACATTGTGGGGTTGTTAGCTGGCCATTTGATCTATTCAAAATCCTTTTCAACATATAAAAAAAGAGCAAAGCGAAGTTTATGGAAAAGGGGTTGTGGCGAAAATGAGTCCTATGGGCCCTATGAGTTTCTTAAGTATCAGGTCTTAACTCAAAACTTGGTGTGGCAAAGCTGTCTGGCCACTCAAAACAGCCAAACAGCTTTGCCACACGTCGAAGTTTTAACTTAAGTCCTAAGACCTGATTATGAAAGTCATAATATGGCCCTATAGATGCACAGGTGGCATGGTTTCCATGATTTCCCCATTTTGTGTCACGTCTACGTGCAGGTCAACCAGGACTCTTTATGAAAATGAAAATAATTGTTGACCACGTTCACACGCTGTGGTCCGCGAAGTGACAGAGATCGTTGCTACTTATTCATGTACTATTCAGGGAATGCTCGCCTCAGTGGCCAGAGTATAATTTACTTCCAACCTCGGGGACATGTTTGACATTACAGTGCCTCCCATGCCTGTTATCACCCTGGGTGATTTGTCTCTTGATTTTTGTTTGTGGTTCCCTTTATGTAGCAATCATTTTCTTCATGGACTATGAAAAGAAACCCAAAGCCCTTTAAACATAATTGAGCTGCTGGCTGTGAAAAGAACAGATCTACAAGATCACAGTGTGTCATGATCACTACATGTGCGCACTTGCCTGCGTATGTGTTAGTTTGGTTGTTTAATCCTGGACAGGTATAGATTTGTTGTAGCATATTGTTCATTTGTCTGTTACAATAATAATTGCCTGATGAAAGACCCAAGAGGTCGCAACGTTGCGCCAAGTTGTGAGAGCTTAAAAACAAGTGTGTAGATGTTTTCTTTATCCTTCATTAATTTCTCGCCATAATGGTTTGAAATCCAGCACCTGTCCTAAATACAGGCATAAGCTGTGCTATGCACACAATCCTCGATCTCCTGTAAAGCTTTTCTAATAGACATGATTAATAGTCCTGGAACAGTTTGGGTTGCTAGTTTGACACTGGATTCTAGGCTGTTCCACTGTGTAGTTCCTTAATGTCCTCATCAAAATCATGTGTACGGTACGAATCCGATGCAAACTTTGGATTACAGCACACAGTACATTTTTATGTAATGTACTGTATGATCATGTTGAAACCGTATGGAGCTTGCCAGGGAATCTAGTAGAGTATATAGTAGAACGTAGAATGGGTTTTGTTTTGTTCGTGTCTATGGAGTTAAAATTACCCTAATAGACCCCCAAGTGAATATTGAAATATGTCTTCCTTATGTATTAAGGCCCAATCAAGGCCCAGGTCAAAAGGCCCAATCGAAATGACAGTGATAACAATATCATCCCCTACCCGAACCCCTAGACAAAAATCAATTATTTTTTGATGACGAAGTTCTGGACCATCCTACAGGGCAAGGCAAGTGTCAAGTCTGCAGGGAAACCACTACAGAGTGGAAAAACAAAACATATCTAGGCCTATTCACACACATTTAGTTTTTTTGCCTAAAAAGTTGCCTATAATACATTTAACAGCACTTTTGTCACAAAAAAGCCCTAGTATGGTCCTATTTTATGAGGAGTGAGATCCATCTTTAAGGAATCTGGTCAACTAAAGTGCAGGGATTAAGTGTTCCTGTTGCTATAGTTAATTCAGCCATTATCAAAACCACTTTGCTGCTTATCTTGTCTGCAATTAGACTATTTTATTATTGTGATGTAGAACTTGAGACAAATTTGTTTTGTACAAGTCTGGAAAAGTGCTATACAAATGTTGAATTTGAAGTTTATGGACAATACATACAGACAATATCAACAATGCTTGAGGTTGAGGTTATGTTGCCTAAACAATGTGGCCAAAGCTGACAAGGCATGATGACATGTACAGTAAATCAACATTGGTACAATAATGCTTCTAAAAACACTGTGGGTGAGGTCAGATTGCAATAGATTTCTACAGCTTGTTTTTGTTTGTACTGTATATTATGTGACGAAAATATGGCAGAGAGAAAACGTCTTTAATGTATTTAATGCTATCGATAATACATGTTAACAGCAAATATGGTCTGTCAGGTGGAATTCCCACATGTATGTCCAAAACTTTTAAAATTCAAAACGAGCAAAATCTACAAGCTCAAAATGCATCATAACAGTATTTCAAGATCGTGGTATTGGCACTTTGAGTTGAAACATGTCAGTAATAAATCACTGGATTTATTGTGCTGTTATTCACTCTGGGGAACATATTGTGGGCTTTAATTTTGATAGATGGTTTGTGCTTGTTCAGCGATAGGATTTGATAGTGTGTGTGTTTTGCGGTTACACCACGAGTGAACAGGATAATTAGCAGTGAGAAGCACACACACCCTTTCCCGTAGGAATATATATAAAAAAAATAATAAATCACGATAATCAAGTTCTGTAGGGATAAGCTCTGATGAGCATCTTTTTTAGAAACAGATGTATGAATCCCTAGTCACCATTACTCACAGCATCTATCACTTTTCAGACTTCAGGTTTTCAGAGAAACACAGTAGCAGGATTTCCTTTAACATGCTTGATGGTTCACAGGTTTTGAACGAAGAAAACCTTTTGAAGGATTATATGGGTATATACCGTGATCACCGTATATAGTGTATATCGTTCAGGTCCATCATGTACTAATAAGGATCTTACTAACTCAAGTTAACTCACACTTAAGAAAGACAAAAGAGTAATAAAGAATATACAATGGTGACCGCCATGCTTTAGTGGAAAGATACTGATTGTGATTACTATGAAAACCTGCAAAACCTGTCCGTCAATCCGTGTGTCACGGCACCACCATATACTGTATGGCTGTCAGTTTGTTACACCTCAAGTCGTGACACATCACGGGCAGCTACCATATATGGCTCTCTCCATAATATGAAGATCACAACACAGACCTGATTAAACCCTGGCTAGCCATATATGGAGAAGAATATATGGAGAAGAAACATTTACAAACACTTGTTCGGACATTCATGTATGCCATACCCCTACCCTTAAACGGGAATTCCACCCATTTTAATTTTTTTCCTGAGAGGATACAAATGTGAACCAAATGGACCCGCTAGGGTCCATTTGGTTCCATTTGTAACCTCTCAGGAAAAAGGGGTCTGAAAGAAAATTCATTAACATGGTGAAATACATCTTGATGATGTCAGATGTATTTCACCATGTTAATGCTTTTTCAGACCTCCATTTTTAGGAAATACAGAATTGGGGGAACTTTTTTATCATCACCAGACCACACAACATCTCTAAGGTATATAATGACATATTAAAATGTTCAAAATGGGTGGAGTTCTCGTTTAATTGTAAAGGATCCTCCCTAAACTGTGTTCTGCAAAAAAAAAAAAAAAAAAAAAAAATCGAAAAAGTCGAAATCAGATTCCTGATGCTGACCTTGTGTCACCAGGGACTCTGCTGCTGTATCTTTGGAAAGCCTGGTTTTAATTCTTAACTGCTATGTTCCAGTATAGAGCCTGCCATCTGTATCCGGACATTTAGTTGCACACCATGCCTGCACGCACTGTAGTCCTATTGGCTCTAGAGCAGTGCTCTTCAACCCCTAGTGGATCCTCAGACTTACTACATACTAATACTAAAAGTACTCATGTAGATTGCAGAAAGGCCCCATTTCACGATTGTATTAAAAAGAGCGTTAAAAATTGCAGATCATATGGCAAAGCAACATGCTGTGAGCTTATACTGTATATCAACTATTTTCAAATTGACAAAGTATAGTTGAAGAGATTTTGTAATACATAAAAAGTATACTAGTAATTAAAGTCTTTGAATAATAGTACAAGTGAAGTAAAAATACAATATAGGTGAACACTGTATTCTTACTTTACAATTATTTGAGGACTTTAGTTGAGATGTAGTAAAATGGCTGACAAATGAAAAGGCGTATACTGTAAGTACAGTACTGTACTTACACAGGGAAATTCCACCCATTTTACTATGTAATTAATATGCCTTGGAGATGTTGTCTGGACATAAAAAAAAGTTCCCCCATTCTGTGGGAGGGAGAACTGGAGCTCTGAAGAAAATCCTTAACATGCTGATACACAACTTGATGACATCATGAAGTTGTTTCACCATGTTAATGATTTTTTTCAGATCTCCATTTCTAGGAACACAGAATGTGTGGACGCAACATCTAAGGCACATCAATTACATAGTAAACTGTTGAAAATGGGTAGAATTCCCCCAAGTAGGGAAAAAAAAATCTACCTCGATCTCAGACTTCTGGAGAGTCCTGAAGAAGCGGAAATGGAGCCGGACCGCAGCGTAGGAGCCCAGTTCCGTCAGGACCAGATCCACTCCTTTCCGGTAGTCGACGGGGAGCTGATCATACGCCTCCTGAGCCTCTGTAGGGAACAGCAGAGCTCCACCGGCGCCCAGCAAGAACAACAGAACTGCAGCAGCCGCCATGATGTTCCTTCTTCTTTGTGTGCCTGTCTAAAGAGCAGCCAAAATGAAGGGGGTTTTGTCTGCGGACAAGACAACCCACCTCTCTCTACCCCCTGTACCGTCAGTGACTGACAAAAAACATTAACATGTACAAACTTGTGTCAACATCAAAGCACTACAGCACATCCAAGAGTCAACTCACCGAGTCACTGTGCACACTAATGGTTGGATCACTGTTTACTGTGCCTTGTTTCTCTTGGCTTTCTTACAAAATGGGGCCTCAGGCCCCCGGTGTCCACAAACAAACAGGCCGAGCTCTCGTTTTAAAGCGAAACAGATTTGCGGGGTTGCACCGGAAAGGCCACATGGCTTCCCAGAAGTTGAATTAAATAGAGGGGGAAAACCACTCACATGGCGATTAGAATTAGAAACTTGGGATAAGATGTGATCCTTTGACCTGAAAACAGACACCGAGTGTCACGACTCACCATTCAGTCATCATAGCTCTTTGTAGGACAGATGACTGTGTGTCTGTCGTTTCTTGTGGAAAAAAACAGTCGAATGCACTGCATTAAGATTTGGATGTTATTTAGATTGATTATAAGGCAAAGACATTGAGTAAACAGTGTACAACTTTTATTAAGGCTGTGTTCAAACCGCATGAAGCTGATGGTCAGTTGAACTTCAATAAAATATGAAACAAACACAAAATGACATCACTAATCAAAGGTGCTTCTCAAAACTCAAATAAGACAATAGTCAAAGGACATACATGTGGCGACAAGGAATGCAACAAGAACAATCAGACATTTGTAAAACCCACACATAGACCTATAGGTGTTCATGGTGATTTGGGAAAAGAAAAGATAAGGTCCATCTCTGTTACAAGATATGTACATGCACACGCTTTACAGTGGGGGAGGGACGCAACAGGCCAATAGAAAGTGCAGAAGGCCTGCCCTGCTCAATCCTAATTGGAGGAAGGCCTCTTCTACCCTGATTGGATGAAGGCTTTTGTCACCCACCACTAAAAACAAAACTGGGGTATATAAGTGATATATGAATGAGGTTAAAATCACTGAAAGTTCCAAAGAAATATGAAAAGTTGCGAAATGGACAAAGCTGGTTTCTCCCCGATACAGAGAATATTTCAAAAGCTTTGATGGTCCGTATGAAATGACAACGGCTCCGTTGTGCTGTCTGGCTGCTCCAGAGGTCACCTTTGAACCTTAATTGGCTCCCAGACCCGCCATTCATTCATTCATTGGTCAGTTCCCTTCACCAGCAAAATAGAAGGCTGTCCGTTGATGTAGGACATGGTGTTACAATGGTTCATTCTCTCTGCCTTCATTTCCTGTCAGGGAGACATAAAGGGACAAATTAAAACAAAACTTCCATTCAAGTTAGTTATTTTAGTTCTAAACCTTTTTTTTAGGCCACGACCCATCCCCAGTATTTGAACTGGGGACCCCCCACCATGACAAACACATGGAATTGTAGGAGTTGAGGTATTAACATTTAGTTTTCTCTTTCTTGACAATTTGGTCAATTCACTATACAGTGTAGTGTGTTGATTACTTTAGATGTCCTTTACATTATCACTCCACTGTCAACCACCCAAAATATCCTACACAGGTTTATTAATATACTAACCTCTGTGAGGGCTGGCTTGTGTACACAGTGAATGTAGGGCTTGGGCTCCTGTTCAATCCTGTCCTCAAACATTTTGTAGCAAACTGCGCAGTCGATTAAAGGCTGTGGAGGCGGGAGAAAACAAAACAAAACAAGCAAATACCATAAGCGAGTCAGAACAAGCATGAACTCGACCCACGAATACACTACAGGGTAGTGTGCAGATTTCTTGGGCGGCGTTCAAAGTCTGCTCTTGTTTTTTGGTGGGTATGAACACTCGAAACAATCAAAAAGTCACAACTTGAGCTTACCCGGTCATTTCTGAACTGGCAATTTGTAGAGTCAGCAGTTCCCCTGGGGCACTTTGTGGCTTTCAGGTGAAAATGGTGATAGATGTAGGCCACGCTGAACCCAGGCTGTGGAGAAAGAGTATTATTAGTGTTTAATAACTTAAGTCCTATTCGAGGGAGACTTGTTTATGAACTATAAAATAGCATGAACTTCCACAATAGTGTATATTGGCAGAAATCCACACTAGACCATAACCATGGTTTGCTTACACTTAGTTACTGCGTCAGTTAATCACTATATTAGGAGGGATTATCCTTAATCAATATTTACATGGCTGAAGGACAAAAACCTACTTAAGAGAAGTTGAACAGTGATTCACCACACACCACTAACACCAGACAATGCTGCACATACATGCACAGTAACTGTACCTGGATGTCTGACTTCTTCAGATCTCTGAAGTAGTTAAAGTGGTGCTGGATGGTAGAATGGGTGTTGATCTGCTCCAGGGCCAGGTCCACTCCCTTCTTGTAGTTGTCAGGGAGCTGGTTGTAGGCCGCCTGGCCGTCCACACAGCACAGCAGCGCTCCGGCACCAAGCACCAGCAGCAACAAAGCAGACATGTTTCGTCTCATTGTGCCTGCATGCAGCGAGACTTTGCTCAGGGATTTGGGCTGTATGGACCACCCACTCTGGCCTGGGGGTGGAGGGTGGGGGGTTAAATGCTAACGTTTGACTGCAAAAACAACTTATCCTCCAATAGGGCAGAGTCAGCCCACTTTCCTGGGCGATAACACTCTTGCGACATAACAGTACTACTAAGCATCCTTGTTAGGGCATGTCTTGACCCAGTTCTTAAAGTGGCACACTAACACACTAACCTTTTTATATGTACTCACACATATGTGAAAATGAGAAAAAGATACAATCTGTAGAGTATTTTAATACAAAATAAATCCTACAATTTTGTCTCCATGGCCAATCTATCGAGGCATTTTGATCCTGTCAAAGGTCATGTCTCACCGGAGCACAGAATCTGACTGGAATTGCCAATGAGGCCTTCTCAAAAACCCCACCCTTTGGGGCGGAGTTTAGTCACTGACCAATGCCAGTCCAAATAGTTTGGTAACCGTTTCTATCCAGGTCAAGCTTCCCCCTTCTAGCGTGCCTATTGGACAAGGACGGATTGGGGAGGGGCTTAGAGAAGGGCTCATCTATCCTGTTGCTGTTCATAAGTAAAGTGGCATTAGCTCACCTCCTTTCACCAATGTAATACTGTTGAAAGCAGCAGTATGGCAAAAGTAACTGGTAATATTAGAAGTAACTGTAATATTAGTTCCGTAGGACGTAATCTTGTTATATTACTTGTTATCAAGAAAAGTATTGATATTATTAATTACCGGCACACCCATCTCTGCTCTTCTTCAATCACAACAATATCTGTTGTATTGACCGCCAGAGATGTAAACCAAGTTGTGAGCAGTTGTGAATGGCAAACACTAGACTCTCAACAGCAGAAATTATAAATAGAAAAGTATTTATTTGTCATCAATATTTGAACCATTTTTATGTACAGGGCAATATATATACGCTCAGATCTTTGTATTGCTTTTGAAATGGAACATTATTACACTGTTATCAGTATTTTCACAAGGAGTTAAAAGTGTGACACAAACAAATACCTTCATCCTCCACATTAGCAGACATAAAGAACTGAGATTGCATCCCACTATAAGCCACCTTTCTCCTTCATCAAGATTCCTTCTCAAGCTGTGCTTTAATTTATAAAATACTCCTTCATTAAATACTCTTCAAAAAGGGGACAGCAATCGTGTCACTCATTGCGATGAGACACACACTGTGGCAACTGAGGGGGAAGTGCAATCCCAGTTATCGTTCATCTGAGAGACTTGTCCACAATCATTCAGTTATGGTCCCACAGGCGCATGGTCTGATAATCAAAATAATAATAATAAAACAGCTTTTTGTGATACAATTGTTCATGTGATACGTAACACCACCAGTGGCACTTAATACGATTTTCAGTGACTTTCGGTGACAATAGGCACAAAATAATTACAGACAATATCGTGGTGATGAGTCATTATGGGTAAAGGCAGTTTACACTGAAGGTCCCATCTCGTGCGGCGGCACCTTATAGCTTATCCCTAATCTTCTTGGCCATTTCTAATACTATATTTTGAAATGGTGAAAACAGACGATCAAGCGTGTCGATTTTCCACAATTCACTTTTTTTTTAAAGCTTAAAACAGCACATTAGAGGATAAGAGATAATTAGCATAAGGTGACGCTTCGGATAGGGCTCTGAAGTTCTAAGTAGTGTCTTCAATGCATACACGTTGAGAACACACACACAGACACATTCACACACAACGCAAAGCTTAGATCATCAATAATTCATGATAAACGTGTACATTCATAACTCCTCAATGCATTCATGCTCTTTAAAACATACTGCAAGAAGCCTTTCCTGTCTGTGATGATGATGCGCACATACTGTAGTGAGATTGTCGACACAATTCAGTGGAGTTTGGTCGGTGAGTCGTGGACGTTTTGTGTTGTCAACAACATTTAGTGATATAGAAGTAGTCTTTTTAAAGTGAACTTGCAATAGTCTGTGGAATGTCGTGAGAAACAATTGTGATGTGAAATGATGTGAGAATTATGTGACGAACCAACCACCCATCGTGGATGTGTAAAAAAAAATAGAAATAAACTCACATGATATGGTTACAGGAGAGATGACTGGACTGTAGTCGTTTGTTCTGGAAACAAAACTATTCATCTATTTACACGAGATACGTACTTTTTGGCACCCGGACAAAGTAACGAAAATAAATTAGTGCTCTCACCCATAATGCTGTCTAGATTGTCATCACTAATACACACAAACACACACACGCAAGTAAGAAATCAGGTGACCAAAAAACTAATACTATAATATACAGACAATTACCATCATAGGACCTTGTGGTTCAGCCCGCAGATGTGGGAGGGATTCAGCAACACTACTGAAGCCACAACCACAATTAAATACAAACTAAGGGTTATTGCAATGATGCCACTGTGTCAATTAATGTCTATTGAAGTAAAGTTATTATAAGTGGACACTGAATGCAGTGAAAGACGGCACCGCTATGGAATTGTAGTGATAAATACACAAGGAAATACATTATTGTGTTTCTTTGATTTTGGTAGCGCAGCACAATATGACCAACTTCCCCCTCTAGTGGTGAGCTTCAGTCAACGCAGGCACAGAGTAGTTCTCATCCTTAAGAGTCCATTCACTCCGACAGTTAAATCGATATATTAATAATTACTCTAAAAACAGCTGAGGTCCAATACAGACTCGGTACGGTATCGTTTTTAAAAAAGGCAAGAGGCACAAGCTTAGTTAGTCGTCGGTACGAGATTATGGGGTTATTTCAGAAGCACACTAAGGCAACGTTTGACTCGTATGGCAAGGTATACAACAGGAACACGCTAGATATACATATAAAACAATTTGCATAAAATACAGGAGCGTGGTGGAGGAGAGTACAGATCCGTTTGTGTTTAAAAAAAAAAGTGCTAGGAGCTACGAGTGGCTGCTGCAGCTAATATGAAGAGACATTTTAAAAACAAAAACTAGACGTTTCTCAGCATATATATATATATATATATATATATATATATATATATATATATATATTTCATTTCCTTCATAAGGCGCTTGGTGAGCGTAAAAGAGACACGGGAGGGGGAAAAGCGCCAAAAACAAAACAAAAGCGGTCCACAGCGATAGCTCTTTGCATGTTTTAACACGTTAAAAAGAAGGAATGTTATCCCAAATCTAAATCCTCCACATATTCAATGTGAATCAAGAGCAACCTTTCAGGGTTGACAATGAACGCGCGCATCTGTCGTCCGTCTAACTCGTTGCGAACTCATTGGTTGATTTGAAATTTCTCCTCCCCTGAAATATATGAAAACACAACACACAAATTCCCCCTCAAAAAAATAAAATAAAATAATGAAACGATCGTGCTGATCGTCACGGTTCACAACACCTCGTGGGTTTGATATTCATTCTTTCGTGCCACAAAGTGCTGTTAGAAGTGGGTAACAGGGGCATCAGCGACGCCAACCACTCAAACCCTCAGCATTTGCGGGAAAACAAGCCGATCCAGATGTTTTTGCGTAGCGCGGAACACGCAAGATACGCCGTTGCAGAGCCTGGAGGGTTTAAGTGGTTGAATCGGGGCCTACGAGCACCCGTTCAACGCTAACAGTACAGTAAGCTAGTTCTTAATAGTAACGATCGACCACGTTCTAAAAGTTCGCAGATCGCTGTAGGTTTTTTTTTGTGTCCAACGATGGTGTGAGCAGGACTGACGTGGGTTTCACAGGCAGCGCAGTGACGCAGCTACAAATTGCACTGAGTGAGGAACGCCTCTAGCCCCCACCCTTCCTCCTCCGGCATCGGGTGGTGGGATGGCTAGTTTGAGCGGTCGCTCATAGACAGCATTGTTGGGTGTCCACCCAGTTAAAAGTACGGAGGAGGAGGTGTGCGAGGAGGACGACGACAGGGGCGGTGGGGGGGGGGGGGGGGGGGGGGGGGGGGGTTGGGGGGGGGTGGTCTTGTGCGTTACACCGGCATGTGCATCTCAGAGTACTCGTCGTGTCCCTCCCGCTCGTCAAACACAGGCTCAGCATCATCGGCGTCCAGCTAAGAACGAAAAGGGAGGAGGAAAGAACGACGTTAAAAAGGAGAATTCCACCCCCAAAAGGCTTGCTTACCTTTATTTGCAGTCATTTCTTTTAAAAGTGGTCCAGTTGCTATTTTGCAAAAACACTGCTTTAATGGCCGTTTCACCCACCCCATAAGCTTAGAATGGGGCTAAGAGGTGTTGTTCAAATTCACTTATTTCCATCACTCCAAACTGCAATTCTTTGGTATACATTCTCTCTCCACCCTGTCAGTAGTGTGCTTACACTCACTTTTGGACAGACAGACATTTCAGCTTGTCTTACATAGTAAATGGCTCACTGCATTATGGATCACACAAAATATTTGTGTTTCTTTGAGAGAAACCATTTCTTACATTGCAAGTGGTTGTGATGCAACATGGAACAGAACAGTGTTTTATTATTATGAAGTTTGGCTATTGGAAAAAATAGCACATGCACAAGCTGAGTGAATCACCGACATCAGAAAACTGTCTGATCTTTTTAATCTGTCTCTAATTGGGTTAAATTTGTACTGTTGCAATGTTAAGCAATAAAGAAATTAATCATTTGAGGTTTCACATTTCAACAGAGCACTAGTGCACCACCGTGTGGCCATGCAGAGCACTTACACAGGCCATCTCTCTGGAGGTGAAGATGCGTGGCAGCAGGAACATCTTGACAGGCACGGTGAGGATGAGGACGAAGGGGAAGGCCAGGGACGCCTGGGTGGACATGACAGCCCACAGCGCCGCCAGACACACCACCTGGATGCAGGTGAACAGGTGCATGCGCAGCGTACGCACCTGGACACACAACAACAACACTGCAATGGTTAAACCTGTAGGGTAGTCAACTCCATAGACTGTCTACAGCACAGAGGGACCAGATTAGTTTACACCCATAGTTTGGGTTTGCTGCTTTTTCTACTAACGTGGGAGGTTTGCAACGTTGTTTAACATCTACTACAGGAACTTTCCGAAAGCAATGCAGGAAGTTCATCATTATGTTAAACCACCCACTCAAGTATAATATTGCAAGCATACAACAGTCACCCTTAACACTACAAAAATACAAAAAATCCAGAAAAAGCAAAACGTTTTCTTTTAACAACAGATGTAGCCACTAAGACCACAAAACTCCCCCCTTGTAAAGTGTATTTGTGTGCTCACACCAATACAATCTACCCTCAAACGCTAACCTTATTGGTCTGACAGCCATAAGACCGACAATTTACCCTCAAACGCCAACCTAACCATAACAGCACAAAAAGGGAGCAGTGTCTCTTTGAGCACTAGTGCTGTTCCTGCATGTCAGACTAGTGCTCCATCCGAATTACCATGGGATCCCCTAGAAAAGAACTATATATACGCATTCTAGATATTAAGGCGGGTGGGTTGGTCACCTTGCGGACGTAGGTGTGGTCAGGGTGGTACTTGGGCGGCATGAGGAGCAGCATCATGCGCTCAGTCAGCTGGATGCCGTTCAGCGACATCACACCCATGTAGAGGAAGATGCCAAACAGCACGGCCAGAGGGATCTGACGCAGCAGGTCACCGATCACTATGGACATGCCTGGAAGAGAGAGAGAGAGAGAGAAACTCACTGGAATTATTCACCACCACTTCTAAACAACAACAACTGAAGACGCCAGTGTGGGACAGACATGTGGGAGACAAGTATGTTTGTTGCAATTTGTTGTTGATTTACTGCCATTAAAATCCTGCTGCGAATTCGGAAAAGTGTGCTTCCTTTAGCAAGTGTGAAGTCTCATTCGAATCATAGTGTGCATCAAAGAGCCGCATTCTACTCCTCCCAAAAATCTGAGTATCGAACACTGCAGGTGTGAATGTAAAAATGGAATAAATATAACATTGTGGGATGAAGAGGTTTTTTGGCACAGGAGAAGGAAGGAGAAAGGCAGCAACGCCCAAGACCAAGTGTATGCACGGGTACAGTATAAATAAAATATGCAAGAATCTACCAAAGTATTGGGTGAGAATGCGACCTAAAGATTGTACAAAACCGCACATTGACAGTAAATTGACGAGTCAAAGTCAGACTCCTGCCTTCCAACAGCACATTGTTGATGAAGCGGCCGCGACAGACACTCACCGACCATCACGGCGACCAGCAGCCCTGTCACCCGCTGCTCCTTCACCTCCTGGATGCGTGGCTTGTCGCCGGGCGCCACCGCCTTGCTCATGACGGTGAGGGCGTTGGCGTGCGTGACAGAGCGCACCGTGGCCGCCGCCATCCAGGGCAGGCCGAACAGCGCGCAGGTCCCCCCCAGCACCACGATGAGCAGCAGGTCCAGGTGGAAGCCAGAGCCCTTCACCAGCATGCGCTCCTTCTTACTCACGATCAGACTGGAGAGGAGAGAGAGGAGGAGGAGGGGTTATTGCAGTAGAATAATGTGAGGTTGGTATTTGTTTAAAGCAGTGGTTTTCAACCTTTTTCATACCACGGCCCACTATTTATTCTGCATTTTAGCCACGGAGGACTACCATTTGATGTCGAGTTTAGTCTCTAGACTGCAAAACCAAGATTTTTCCAAGTTTTTGTCACACAATTTATGAGAGATAGCTGGCAAAGCGTTGGTCAATACCAATTCTTCTATATTTTCTAAATGTGTAGAACTGTAGATTCTTGAAAATCAAGTAATTCAGATGTTTAAATATAATTTAACTCTTGAGAGCGTAAAATGAAACCAAATGGACCCATAACGGTCCATTTTTTTACGATCTCAATCTGTAATAGTCCATTTGGTTACCAACTGTCCTATATTTAGCTAGGGACCACCTGGAACCCTCTCAGGGACCACAGGTGGTCCCCGGACCACGTGTTAAAGGGAGCATTCTGTGATTTGGAAAACACTCGGTCGCCCGCCGGTAACAAGATGTTGTGTTTTGGCACTCGACGAAGGCCCGGATGGCACCATCCGGACAGCCGCTGTGCAAAGCTCCGGTGTGGTGTGAAACTCACGTGGTGATCTGTGTCTCCATGAAGATGAGAATGAACACCAGCAGAGCGGGCAGCACACATCCAAACATCATCCAGATGGGGAAGGCTCCGTCAGAGCCCAGGGGGCTGATCACCCAGCCGCGCTTATCTGGACTGGTCACCGAGAAACCACTGGGAACGCTCAGTTTCTGGACAGAGCCAGAGGAGAGTGACATACACATTGAGTTAATACTTTTGCCCACAATTCCAGGCTGGATTTGGGAAACAAAACAGTCAAACATTCAGACCAAAATGACCATTCATCTTCTACATTCTCTAGTTGTGTAGTTTTGGGCTAATTCACATGATGAATATTTTAACTCTTGAGAGTGTAAAAATGAAACCAAATGGACTCGCAATGGTCCATTTGGTTTCATTTATACATTCTCAAGAGTTACACCTGGTTAACCAATTTAGCTGCGGACCACCTGGAACCCTTTCAAGGTTGAAAACCTCTGATCTACAGCATTACACAAAACAGGAGCAGATCTACAAGCTTGGAACTTGACTCAAAAACAGCTGCAGTATCAGAGTCTCACCTGTGTGAAGGTGTCTTTTAGGCTGTAGTCCACCAGCACCATGATGAGTATGGCGATGGGTACTCCAAAATCACCAATGATCCTACGGAACTGAACAACACAATATGTTAAAAGGTGCTGTATGTAAAAAGACAGAATCAGAATTTTAATGACCTTTTATTTTTTTAGACCCTTCCATTATTGGAGAACCTCCTGAAATATATCTAGTATGCATGACAATCATAGGGGCAGCAGTGGCCCTCTTCCCATAAGCTTTGTCATTGGTGGAGGGAAAGTTCCCATGGGACTATTTGGTATTTGGCAGTCCCTATTTTATATACTGGATTACTATCAGTTTACTTACACTAGAGGGAGCCAGAGTGCAGGGAAAAAGATGTGGGCTGAGTAGGGATTTGAAAATAACTACTGTATGAATATGTAAGGACCACTGTGGCCCCAATGATGTCATAGACACTATAGATACTAGATATTTTCAGGAAGTGATCCAATATTGGGTCTTTTATGCCAGTCACATTAGTCTACGCTTGCAATCTCACTGTTATTCCCTGTTTGACGTAAGAATTTTCTATTTGAAAATAATAAAAATAAAAATCTGTTCTTTACCCTTCCGGGGAAGAAGGCGCTGTTCTTGAACTTGCGGAGGTAGAAGGCGATGAAAAAGGTGCCGGCCATGAGCACCAGAGAAAGCAGCGCCGTGTTGGGCTCCCCGTCGTGCTCCGTCGCGGCGGGAACACTGCTGCTGCTGTTGCCCAGCAGCAACGCCGTGGCGTTCTCTGGCTCGGTGACGTTGTCCTTAACAGGACAGCGCTTCAGCGGGTACTCCTTGAAGATCTGCCCCGGTAACGAAGACACAGTGATTAAACAAGGATACAGGGACACAGGCACACAAGTATGTGCACATGGACAAATGGAATAGAGAAATGCACATAAGTCACAGTCAAGTACAGCCTTCCTTTAACTAATGGCGCAGTAATGGGCATAAGGCATTAAAGTGCACAGCTAAGCACCGCTTTCTTTTACCTGATGGTGCATACATACTGTACCAGTTACACACACAAAAGAACAGAACTGGTACATCTACTAGACGGCAGACGCAGGGCTAACAGTTATAAGGCTATATAAAGGCTCCCAGACAAGGCCTTATTACAGATTAACAAGTCTTTTTCAGAATGAGCAACACATAATTACGTTAACACTGCCTCCAATTTGACATTCACACTTGCATGCGTTTACTGTAAAAGTGCCTACTACAGTAACAATAGACATAAATAAGGCAGAGATTATAGTTAATCGCTGTCAAAGCCAGACCACGCAGCTCTAAAAGTAGCAACCTCTCAAAACCACATAAAGCTTGGATGAGGATGCATCCAACTCTTAATCCATTTAAAAACTCCTGTGGACAGTCCATTACCCAAGATTTGTTAAAGACAAACATGCTTCTTTTGACCCCACGATTTGATTTGAAACATATGGTCCCCTGAGTTAATCAGTTTGCATTTTTGAAGTTGGGGTAAAGAATGATCTCAAGTGTTGCTTCCCATTATACAGTAGATCACGCGGATGTCTTAACGTAACACAACGAAACAGACACTAAGCCTCTTGAACCTCTGGGTTCAAGGAGGTTTATAGTCATTCCATGAGAGTACAGAGCGAAATTGGTTTATCCTGGAGCACATCTCTAACTTTACCTGATACACAAGCTCAGCTATGAAGATTGTAGATTGTGAAAATGTGTGCAAATCTTTTAATGTGTTCAAATCTTTGAATACGTTACTCTTTCAGAGCAAACGTGTTCAACTCAACTCTTAAGAATCCGGAGGTTTCCCTGAAACAACATATTCACAAAATACATACTGTATAACAGGGCTAAATGATGTAAAAATGAAACCAAATGGACCCTTGCGGGTCCATTTGGTTTCATTTTCACACTCTCAAGAGTTAAAATATCCAATTATCCATCATCTGAAGCACTATTTAATTAAGAAGTCTACTACATTGTTTTGTTTGCAAAGTCCAGCCTGGAATTGTGAACAAAACCAAAAGAATTCTTTAGTTTTAGGTCTTTGGGGCTAAAATGTCATCAAATGGTGGTCTGTAGCTCAAATGCTGAATGCTGAATAAATGGTGGTCGCTGGTGTCAAAAAAGTTGAAAACCTCTGCTGTATAATATTTGGGGTCCTTTGAACACCACAGAAAATTGTTACTTGTTTATTGTTTTTTTTTAATATATACAACTGCCCTGCCAAAAGGTGATCGCTAGCAGCCCTCCTTACCCTGGCCAGCTTGATGAAGGTCTCGCAGATGAAGATGAGGGAGATGAGGAAGGAGAAGATCTCCTGGGTGAAGCGGGAGACGAAGCGCACCAGGAAGCTGCCCTCGAACGCCACCATGATCACCACGATGATGATCAGCCAGAAGCCGATCCACACGCGGCCCGTCAGGTACTCTATCTCGTTCCCTTTGCAGAACTGTGCAGGAAGAACGCAATCGCTTTATTGCATAGTGGACAGATTCACAACAGAGGATTATCTTTAAATTATGTCATTACTATTGAGCCTAATGGGAGCGAGCCTAGCTGTTCTGCTAATATGAGTCATGTCATGTGACCAATCAGATTTCTATCTTGTAGTGACAAAGATCTGATTCAGGCTAGATTTTGGCTGCCATGAACCTGTACTGTATGTGAAGACGTGGTAGACCTCTAAAATCCATACTATAGGAAAGGTCTATCTGAAACTATGATTTTTCACATAGTCAATGACCATAACATTAGAAAGAGACTGACGGAGCCCTTTTTTCAAATTAACAAATTGTCGATTAATAATGAATTTATTGGTGCATTAAATTTCCTCATTCAATTAACATTGGCAATTCCCTTTTCGGCCACCCACCCACACACCCACACCCACACCATTTGGTGTTCATATATTCACAACGAGTAAGGCCCTAGTTAGACCAATTTGGGACGTAGCAGAGTTTCCACCAAGCCGACATCAGCAGCACAGGGTGACTCCGTTTGACCCGAAAGGCAACAATCATCGTCAATGCTTGTGAAGGAAGTAGGGATGCTACTGGATTTGGGTACTCACTGAGTAGAAGGCCTCCTCGAACACCAGCAGGGGTCCAGAGAAGCCCACCACCAGCAGCGGCTGGGCGCCCAGCAGACAGAAGAGGACGCCCTGCACCGCCGTGGACACGATCAGCTCCGACACGCCGATGAGCCCCTCTGTCTTCTCACCTGACAACACGTTCAACACAAGGTGTTAGTCCCCTGTCTGTGCACCTTTTCTGTTCACACATGTCTCACATACAGTGCATCACTGAGCTCTCTGCCGGTAGAATCTACCGTAATTTCCGGATTATAAGCCACACCGGAATATAAGCCGCACCAGCTAAATTTGGGGCAAAATACTGCTTTTTCCTTGTATAAGCCGCACCTGACTATAAGCCGCACCAGGCTTATAGTCAGGTGCTTCATGTTAGAGCAGTGGTTTTCAACTTTTTCACAATTTAACAACATCTTCACCCCACAGACCGCAAAACAAAAGATTTCTTTTGGTTGTGTTCACAATTGCAGGATGGATTTTCGCAAACAAAAGAGGCAAAACATCAAAATTAGACCAAAATGAACATGACTTATGACTTATTAATTAAGTGGTGCTAATTTAGATGGTGAATATCATAACTCTTGAGAGCGTAAACATGAAACCAAATGGACCCGCTAGGGTCCATTTGGTTTCATGTTTACGCTCTCAAAGAGTTACATCTGGTTAACCAACTTTCTATCATTTAGTCTGCGGAGCCCACCTGGAACCTGGAAAATCCATAGATTGGCCGCACCGTTGTATAAGCCGCCGGGTCAAAAGCATGTGAAAAATGTAGCGGCTTATAGTCCGGAAATTACGGTACTAACTCACCCAGCAGGCCTCCGAACGTGATCGCCGGGGAGAGGGCGGCGAAGTAGATGAAGATGACGGCGGCCATGCACTGTGCGTTCAGGGCGTCCTTGAAGTCGCTGACGTAGTGCGGGTAGCGGCGGCGCACGTCTCGGATCAGACCGCCGAAGGGCCGTCCCGTCCTCTCCAGGGGGTCGTCTGATGGTTTGGAGGGCTGAAGAAGAGCTTCTGGGGGGAAGGGGACGACGACAAAGGGAGGACACATAGACATCCCACAGTGATTAACGATGATGGCCTGTCAAAAACTAGTATTTTGATTTCCAGTATTATAGCCAATACTGGTGGCGTACAACTTTGGATGATCCGACTACATTGTTTGGTTGCATTTTATTTGGGACAAAATGGGCGCCGCCATTTTGAAAATTTCTATCCCATGCATTCGAATGACATCATCTCAGATTTGCCCCCTCAATATCCTTGTTCTTGGCAAATCAGCCATTTCCGACGGGACTGAACGGCACATCCAGGAATCATAACTCCTGGAGGTGCTTGTGAATCGTGATGTTCTCTCAAGGACGGGGGTGTTTTTCCAATGAATCCATCATGGTTTAACAATTTCTGTACTGAACGCTTTTTGGTGTATTAGCTGTTGAAAAATAGCAGATCTACTGCTATTTTTCAACAGCTAAGGACACAATGGGTTAACCCTTAGTGTACTGAACGCGTTTTGGTGTTCTAAGCATTATGTTTTAACTATTGAAAAATAGCAGAGATACAAGCTCATAGCGCGCCACCGAGTGGCGCGCTATGAGCTTGTATCTCTGCTATTTTTGAAAAATCGTGAAAACGTGGTGCAAATCTTTGAATATTATGTTATTCAGAAACTAGAAATCTAGACGGGACACAATGGTTTAAGCAGGATGCTGACAGGGTGTAGCGCCATCCTCCTCCTCCTACCTTTGTCCTCCAGGCTCTTGGGCTCCTGGGCCAGCAGCTTGGCGCCCTGCTCCTCGCGCTTGCGCAGCATCTCCTTCTGGAAGCGCGCCACCGAGCGCAGCAGCTCGTCGCCGCCCATCTCCGAGGGCGGCAGCACGATGCTGCAGTCCAGGAAGCTGTTGATGGCGTTCAGCAGGTCCTGCCGCTCGTCCGCCATGTAGGCCGCCTCGTGGAAGTGCTGTAGCAAGACACATGGACATGCACACAAACGTTATGATTTAGCTATTGAAAAATAGACGATCTACAAGCTCACAGGGCGGCACCGAGTGGCACGCTGTGAGCTTGTAGGTCTGCTATTTTTGAAAAATTGTGATAATACGGCACACATCTTTGGGTTATTTCAGAAGCAAACCTTTTTAACTCAAATCTTTATTCCTGGGTTAAAATACAGATAATTCTGGTGGTCCTTGGCGTGAAATATATTGGGCATCACTGACACAGGAACATTTTTTTCAGAAAAAAAAAAAAAAAGGAATCTAGCGTCAGAAACTACGATCTAGCAACAGAAACTAGAATGTAGCAACAGAAACTAGAATCTAGCATCAGAAATTAGACTACACTTCATAGAAAGTGTAGTCTAGCGCCATAGTCTTTTTTTTCCCCCTGAAAGGGTGTTGGCAGACACTTTGTCACAGTTCTAGTCAACAAAATGAACACTACTATGGCGCTCCACCATGTTCTGCACCAGCATCTCCCTCAGCCATCCTCACCTTGTCGGACATGAGCGTGGAGATGGAGCGTCCTATCTGGTGGTAGTCCATGTTGCTGCTGGGGGGTCCCAGGAGCACGAAGATGAACCGGCAGGGCACCGGGACCTCCAGGACCGAGTCCAGCTCCACCGCCTCCTGCAGACGCACAAACGCCATGGTGGGCTGCTCCAGGAAGTCCACGCTGCCTGGAAACCAACCCCGAGAACACCAGTTAACACAGTGTCCTTCCATCCAAACAATCAATCAATTAACATCAATCCATAATTTGCAAAATGAGGACCACTGGAAGGGAAAATAAACTCACCCACGAGGACCACTGTGGCCTCTGCGTTCTCCGGGATCTTCTCCAGGAGTTTGAGCTCGTGTTTGGACTTGGAGCGATGCATGCCTGAGCCTGCTGGAGTGGACTCCTTCTGCACAACACCATGGGAGGAAAAGCACAATCACAAGCAATGTGGATGTCTTTGACTGTTGCTTTATGCAGACACAGACCGTTACATACAGACATGACTGTTTGCGTTTCGGCTTCCGTTTCAGCTCACCTGCAGCTCGTGCTTGTCGACGTCGATGCGCGTGATGTCCGACTCCACGGCGATGGTGGTGGTGCCCATCAGGGGCTCTGTGACCGAGGGCTCCGTCTGGTGGATGTGGTTGGCGCTGTGGTGGTGGGCCATGAGGCTGCCCAGGCTGGCGGCAGAGATGTTCCTGGGGAACGGGCTGGTGTGCTCCTTCTCATCGCTCGGGTGACTGAGGGGGAGAGGAGGGGAGAGGAGTGGAGGGAGGGACATTTTAGGCATGTGAATACCTACGTATTTAAGGTAGTACTGTCTGTAGTAATTTGATAAAGAGTGACACCGTGATGATCAATACGCTGGGCTGATGCAATTAAAATTATTCAGCGATTTAACATGAGAGAAAGAGAAGGAATGCTAGTTTGGTGTGCAGGGGAAACAAATGTGTTTGACTATATTTGGAGTTGATTTATTTCCAAAAAAGTGGTTCAGTGACAGTTTCCTTTACCCCACCACAAGATTACAATGGCACTTTGGGGTGTTGTTCACCCATCTCCATTGCTCCAAAATGTTTTTTTTTTTTTTTTTTGCTATACAGTAGTGTCTCTCCATGTCAATAGTGTCACTCTTTCACGTTTGTTTCAGCCATAAACTGTGCACCACGGTCATTACTTGAATAGGAGGGTGCCTTTACACTTGTTCGTCCATGCTTATCATTTCCACCACAATAAACCTAAAAGCTAAGGAAAGTGGAACCTATGTAAACCACCGGTTGTGTCACCTGTGTTTGAGCAGCAGGGCCCTCAGGACGTTGGCGCGGTCCTCTGCCTTGATCTGGTCCGAGATGATCATCTGCTCCACCACCTGGTGGGCGATGCCGGGCAGGGTCTTCTGCTCCAGGTCCAACAGCACGGCGCCTGAGGAGGAGCAGCACCATCAAGACACCGGATCCAAAGAATTATGCAATATCGTCATACATCCCTTTAACTTCTTTTGTGCTTCTGGTTCCCCTTGGTGGCCACTACGCTACACTGCCACCCACTTCCACTATATGAAGCATAAACTGATTCAGGACGCATGATGTTTTCATGACAGCAGCAGACACTGTCTGCTGCTGTCTGATGACGGCAGCTGTTCGAGAGGTTTACAGTAGACGCCAGGCACCAAGGCAGCATGCTCAGCAATGGATGCTTTTGAGATGGTGCTTGGAAAATAGTGCTGTTAATGTGACTTGTAAATCCGACTCCGTTCACTTCCATTATCACAGCAGGTCGAGGATCTTGATGGGAAAAAAAAATGACATTCACAGACATACACACACATCCACGTCTCTCACCGTGCGAGATGGTCTTGCGCAGCTCCAGCAGGCTGCGGAAGGACAGCGAGGCCACGTGGGGCTTCCCCCAGCGGTCCGTCTCCTCCTCCACGTCCTCCTCAAACTTGATCCAGCGGGCCGTCTCCTTCCACTGCATCTCCTGGTTCTTGTCCATGATCAGCTCGTTCAGCTCCACGAACACCTTGGTGGGGGAGAGAAACGTGGTGACGCGGTGAGAGGGGGGAGAGACGGGAGGATGTGTGTGGGAGGAAATACCATGCAGGATCCACTCCAGTATGGGTGCTCAAATAATTAAGAGTCAACTGTGATGTCAAACCAAAAAACGGCAGATCGTTTAGTCAGTTAAGTGTCGAGCTTAAATCTGATAGCAGTGCCACTGTACCTGTACATCTTACGTAGGGGTGAGACCAAAATCACACAGGAGTATTTCACCCCCCAAAAATACTTATTTTCTAGCAATAACGCACCATATGAATCCTTGAATTAGTGGATTTTTTGTTCCCTCGTAATTCTAAGCCAACAATTTAACTCGCCCCACCAGTAGGCCTTCTCAATGGATATGCCTTACGTCAAGAGATGAACGTCAACATAAACATTGGAACCAACCCAAACTACAGAAAGAGGATGTGTCTTTCTGCAGAAAAAACAAACAGCACAATTATATGTGGCCGATAAAGGAAAACAAGCAAAAATAAATACATTTTATGATATATAAATATCAAATACAGTATAATTTGAATTTTGTCTATACTACCTTTAAATGATTGTCTCAGAAATGTGGGAAAAAAATAAACAAATTCAATGCTTCATGGGGGTAAAAAGAATATTAAGTAACTAAGTATTTTTGGGGGTGAAAGACTCCTTGAAATGTTAAAAACACACAGTTGACATGCTCAATATACCCGCAGCAATACTTACTGTACCTGTAGAGTGATGCAAGTAAGCCACTGGAGACACATCACCCTGTCATTGTTACGTTTGTTTGGGGGGAAATGTAACACACAAGCTAGCGTTAAAAAAAAGAAACTGCCATATTTCGCTTTGTCCATCAGGAGAGGACAGTGAGACGTCCAGTGAGCAGAGCAACAGAACCTCCATGTTGATCGATCAGCGGGTTAAAAAAGGACACACCTCCAGGCAGAACAACGCCACTCACAAAGGCCTACTACTGTACAACGACACCATCGATTCCTAGCAGCAACTAAATGTGCAAAAATGTACAGCCCCACGTCACATCAGCCATGCCTGCTGTGAGAGAGAAAATAAAATAAAAAGGAAATAAGGAAAAACACACTCAGGCCACTCCTCACAAGAACCTTCAAACCTTTTTTTTGGCCTTCTGGGCCCCTCACCTTCTGGCGGTGAGCCATGTGACTATAGAAGTCCAGGCCTTCGGCGTCGGCCCGCGATCCTGAGCGGTACCAAACCACCGGTAACGGCTGGAGCGGAAGAGGAATTGGACTCAAACACAAGACACTACTAGCAGCACACACACACACACACACACACGGCCCTCACATCTACATACACCTTGACAGGTATCTGTTGTTTACCTGTCCTACTGGGGGCTTGATTCTGTGTCCATGTGTGTGTGTGTGTGTGTGTGTGTGTGTGTGTGTGTGTGTGTGTGTGTGTGTGTGTGTGTGCCATATCTGTTCATTATAAACAATTTTGGGCTTCTTCATTCTCTACAAAATGTGAACTTGTAGCCTGCTAATTTACAAATACTCCTATGTATACAGTATTCAGGTTTAAAGTGCTTGTGTGGCTCATTCCTTCTTTTTGAGCTCTTTTGGGCTCATTTTTATAGACCTGGTTGCTCTTCTCTTGGGCAAAACATGGCAACACTGGCGTGCGTCCACTGTTCGTGTGTATCAGCGCGTGCATGTATGTGTGTGTGCGTTAATAAAACATGTCTCCCTCTCTCTCAGGAGCTCCCGGTATCGGATTACGTGAGCACCTCTCTTCCCTCTTTCTTTTCCACATGTGAAAGGAAAGAAGTCAATTCATTCATTTTTAATTGGTGCCCCCTCCTCCCTGTCACATCCACAAAAGAGATGGGGGATAAGGGGTGAGCCGCAATTGAGAAAGGTAATGAAGGGAAAACCCTTCTTTCCCAGGATTGTTACACTGTATAATATTGTTTTCTGACGGACACCACGGCCTTGAAGTGTAAACTCCAAATACTGTAGATAAATATACAGAAGGGGAAATAAGTATTGAACATGTCAACTTTGTTCCCAGTAAATATATCTTGAAAGATGGAATTCACATGATGTATTTATCAGACATTGGTATTAACTCAGGCAATCGACACATGTAAAGAAATCGTAATAGTAAATTGTAAGTAAGGGGAAAAAGTATTGAGCTCGCTAACTGAAATTAATTTATTATTTCATAGAGATACCTTTGTTTATGATGACAACATCGAGTAACTAATCACCCACATTACTGCTCTGGTGTGATTTTGGCCCATTCCTCCAAACAGAATATCTTTAAATCTTGAAGATGTGTTATGGATGTGTAGGGGTTTGAAGTAGGGTGACTGATTGGGCCATTCTAACACCTTGTTCTTCCTCTGAAACATTTGAGAGTCTCCTTCGCTCACTGTATCCAATACTGTGAAGAAATACATACTGAGTCAAATATGGAGTGTGGTGAGGTCGGGACAGGCCAACTCCATGGACAGGGGGCCTGGTCCAGAGGCAGAAAACCCTTTCGGGGGCGGTTCTAGACAACTGTGTGTCCGACCTACTCGACAACGGAAACTTGACCCCCTGAGGTGGTGGTGTGGAACTTGTCAAATTTGAAGTCAACAGTTCTCGAGTTAACGTGGATTACAGACATACATATACACAGGAATGATGCATGTGGTGGTGGTTGTTGGTGCGACTCCTCACCTCATGTGGGGTGCGGTCCTGCTTGCGGATGCGGACGCTGGGCTCCTTGTGCTCCTTGTGGTCTTTGCCCGTGTGCACCACCTGGCCCTTGGTGCTCTTCCTGACCAGGTGCCTCCGCACCCCGGGGACATCTTCAAAGCGATGGCCTGGAGGAGGAAACGCCACAACATGAAAAAGGTTGGTTAATTATGATTGATCTTTTTGAGTGGTGCTTCCGCTGACCGCTCTGATACGCAGCTACGCTGTGTCTGCACTTTGCAGTAGTATTGAGTTCACAGGTTCCCTCCTAATCTGGTCTCTCAAGCAGAAATGATGTGGGACAACAGCAGGACAAAAATATGCCATCTCCGTAATAATTCAGAGTTGGATGCATATACTTCTGATCGAATTTCTCTGATCAGAGTACATGGTCTCTGCCAGAGGTGCCCAGATGAGGCGTGGTGGAAAGAACGCACTGTTGCGCCCCAGATAGCGGAGTCAGGTTATGTCTGTCCCTATGAATACATATCTGACCGGGGCGTTTTTGCCATTAGGCAGACTAGGCATTGCCTAGGGCTCCATGAGAGGAGGGGGCGACCTCCAGGGAAAATCTTGCCTAGGGCTACAAATTGCTTAGAAACGTCACTGATATCTGAGCACAAAAACTGTCCAACATTGGAAATAAATGTGGCAACAATATCCAAGCAGTGATGAACAGAGCCAGATATACCGACTGTCCACAAACGGGCAAGACTTTACACAGTTGGCACAGTTTAGACACCTGTGACCCCTTGACCTGACTGATCAAATCTCAGTCCTCTAAACTAAAAGGCCAGGGTGAAGGCTGGTTTGGCTCTGGCTTTTGTGCCCGTGTATCTCCCCAGCAGAGAGTATAGGGTTACTGCATGGTGGAACCGTGGAAGCACACACAAAGCATCGAGACACAGATCACAGGTCACAGACAAGAGAGATCTGTAGTACGGCAGGTTGAGTACAGCACACACAGGCATCAACACTGTGGGATCCTTGCTCATAAACCTAAAGTAGTAGTTCACCGCCCCAAAACAGCATATTTTGTATCAATTACAAACCCCACAATTTTTCTCCTGAGCCAATCTTTTGTCAAGTCAGTAGGAGAACTAAAGGACTTGTGAGATGTGTAACTGATTTAAATTAAGACATTGTTGGGGTGAACTACTCCTTTAAGCCCAATTCCCAGATCTCTCAAAAATAGGTGATCGCCTGTACAATAATCAAAATATGTATACTGTTAACACCCCGGGGTGAAACGTCTGCTCTTCGGAAACAGAAGTCAATCAGTTACAATAAGTAGCACCTCAGTGACAAACACAATGGTCTGAGCAGTTAAGTATTACAGCGATTATGAGTCATCAAATCCAGTGCCAACTTAACTTCATTCCACACTTGTGTGGTCTCTATGTAACAGTAAGCATTACATTTCTGTGGTCAATGTTTAAGCGCATTAGCCAAAAAACATCCTTCCAAGGAAAACAGAGCTTTGAATGAGTATACCAGAGTCAGTTTTTCTTCAGTGAAAACTGACTTGTGGCACACAACTCTTAGGAAAGTAGTAGCGCTGTGCAGTGGGTTAAAAGGCTGGCATTGGGGGAACATTACCACCACCACTGCTCAAACCCAATTCCAGTTTTCCTGTGAAAGTGTCAACCACAGGTTTTGACAAAGTGGGGGGGAAAGATAGCTGACCATTGCCTGACCCCTGCGTGGCTCTGAAACCATCAGAAGTCATTAAGGAGCAGAGGTGTTGACCAACACAAGTCATACAAAAGGAGGAGGAACAGTGATGTACTGATTCTGATTGTTGAGTGGTGGCCAGTTAGTACATCTACAAACAGACACTTTGCCAAGCCACAAAGTGTTTTGAGCTTGACTGTTCAATTTGAATCCTGAAAGAACAAATGTTAAGGTTTTCTCTCTAAGGTTTGTACAACCAACTTGGGTGCTAAGTGAAAACAACTGATCTACAAGCTCATAATGTACCGATACACAGTGCTGATTGTATTCTGAACGTACGTTGAGATCTGGCTACTTGCACGACACAGAGCTGGAAAAATCTCTTAGGTACTACTGCTGCGTCTTTCTATGCACACACTACTTATTAGGCTTCCTTCCCTTTTGTTTCACTGGCCTTTAATGACTTCAGGTATCGACCCGGGCCCTGTTCTGTTCTGTTCCGTTCCAGGGGCCTGGGCTGATAGCAGGGGGAGGGAGGAGGGTGAGGGGTAATTTAATTACACCAGCCTGTCTTGCCGCTCTGCTCTCTCTCTGATAAGCTGCTTCATCCCCGCAGAGGAGAGTGACGTAAATCAAGCCTTGCCTTTGGGGCGCCGCATGCTGTGATACAGGGCTGGTCCCTGTAACGCAGCAGGTGGGGAAAGAGGACATCACAGGCCAGTGTTGGGAAGGGGGGGTAGCCAAGAAGGCACTCGCAGTGGTGCCTCCTTGTTAAAGCTCTGGGATGTTGTTTTTTTGGGGGGTAATATTTTTTGGCAATATATCATGGGTGTTTTTCCCCACTTCCACCCCCAGTTTTTCCGGTGTAAAGTGTAACTAACTATAGAGCAGTGAGCCTTCTCTCTTCCCTTACAATCTGATGATAGTTGCACATGCACAGGAGCAACTGCACAAAAATATGACAAATATAACATAACAATCATGGTATCAAGAAGAAAAACAAATATGCCTTGAATATTCATTTTAAAAGTTCAGAAGAGTACTGTTCCTTGTAGACTGACAGACAAATACGTGTCTATGTGTAGCTATTAGCAAATGAATGCAGCTAATCAAATGTGTTTTCTAATTATCTTTTTGTTAGTTCGACCATGTGTAAAAAATACCGTTGAGGTGATGGCAACATAAGTGTCATAATCCGATTAGTCATTTAATTGGCCAATGAATCCATTATGACAATAATCGTCATTTGCAGCCCGAGTGACACTGTAGTATGACTGAGTAGGGCATTATTCAACACAAAAAAAACAGGCTTTTTCCCCGACAGCAACGATACCGTATACAGGACATCATGCTAAAACAGAGCTTAGGGACACTATAAAACCCTGGTGTGGGTGAAGGCAGGGTGACATGAAAACATTTCACAAATACATTTTTTAAATTTCGCCCCGATATTCTAGATCCTACAAAACATTCGCTCTGAAAGAACATCCTGAAAGATTTGTGCTGCATTCTCACATTCACTCCAAAAAATAGCAGGCCTGCTGTTTTTCAAATGAGACACCACAAGTACAGAACAGAATTGTAAACACAAAAAAAAATAATAAAATAAATAAAAGCACTCACTCTTTATTCCGTCCAGGTCAGCCGAGGCCAGCGTCTGGGCCTCGGTCTCGTCGGTGGGGATGCGCTGGTACTTGGCCGACTCGGCGCCCGTCATGTTGCCGGTGCGTCGGCGGTCCTGCAGGTCGTAACTGCGGCTGGCGGAGGACCCCCGGGCCAGCGGCGGGTGCTGGTGGGCCGGCTGGGCTGTGGCGGTGGCGGCCGGGCTGCTGGGAGACTCCGAGGAAACCACCTTTCTGTAGCGAGGAAACAAAAAGAACAATGGAATGGGACGCCCGCTGGCCGAGAGGTCCGGCAGGCGCCTGCCACGGAGGCTTTGGCCTGACGGCGCGTCGTCGTGCGTTCGAGTCCCGCTCATGACGAGCTTTGCTGCATGTCTCTCTCCTTCACCGTTTCCTGTCTATTTTTACTTGATACGATCAATAAAAAAGGGCAGAAAAGCCCAGAGCAAATATTCAAAAAGAAATGTAAGAGTGAGGCCAAAGCTGAACCTTGTTTAACATGAAGAGACCAACAAGGACTGTTATTACGCTAGAAGGTTGATTTCCTTTTAATGAGCTGATACTATGAAGTAATTGTAGGTGTGTTCACTCACCCACACCGTGTTGAATCATCGTGAACTCACCGTCCCTTTTCACTTTTAACTTTGATCTCCCAATATAGCAGCCGACAGATGCGGGAAAACCCAGGGTTGTTGCGGGAAAACGTTTCACGCGGCAGACGAAGAATTGTTAATCGCTCTTTTTTTTTAAAATCGACGCTATCAGGACAACTTGTGCCAAATCATCAAGGTTGATAAGAGTATCTCCAACGAGAGTGGGGTGAAAAATACTAAGGAAAGAAGCGTACGTGAGGTTTATCCCCACACCCACCCGTCCTGAGACAAAATACAGCCAACTTATGTTTGGTGGAAGAGTAAATGTCATAGGCGGAGCCTTGAGGTGGGTGAAGAGTACGTGTTTTCCAGAAAGACAGGTGATGTATGGCCTTATTTGGGCCCATCAGAACAGGCCCACCCGGTGGGGGGGTCCGGATGCCTGGATCATGGTAACGTACAGTGTGTTGCAACAAGAGCGGCCGGGAAGACAGGAAAACTCCCTGTGCCATCTAAAGCAGTGGTTTTTCCCAGCCTTTTCAACCACTGGTCTAAAGTCTCACTTCTTACACCTACTGTAGTTGCAGATCTACAAGTTTGTGAACATCACAAACAACGCCTTGGCAGCTTGTGTCATCTGTTGTTATTCATGGCATATAGCATGCAACCAAGTATATAAATCAGCCTCATGTCTAATCAGGACTGTGCCATAGAGAGGTAACCGTGAGAACCATCTCTTGGGGACGTGATGAAGACATGCGTTACGCAACCGTCACAGCGTGGTATTAGGTAGGACTATTACAAGGGCCAGCATGGATAAAGGCTTCTGGATGTGTCCATGTCTATATGCCTGAAAGTAGGGGTTTTCAACAGGTGGTCCGTGGACTGCTGGTGGGCCTTGAAGGCATTCCATGTGGTCTCTGAACATGCATTTAGTAATGTAGCAAACTAAGCAAAGCGAAGAAGTATTTTCTTGCATGAACAGCAGAGTAAAGTTTTGTAATGTTCCATGGAATTGTGGCAATGTTATCAGTTACTGAGAAGTCTGATGGAAATTCTGCAGAAAAAGTGAGTTAGAACCTAAAGTAAGCTTGCTGGATTGAGTCATCATTCTCTGGAAATCACGAACCCATAATATACTAATGTCATCATGTGTCTACTCAGTATTGTAGTATCAGAATGGAATAAGGGTAACCTTGGTGGTCCTCAGGTTGATTCAGTTGAAAACCCCTGCCTTAAAAAGGGCCAACTTCCCCCCTTTTGCAACCAGAGCTTATTTTAACTCTGTTTAGGACACAATGATGACCGTTTTTGGGACTTTTCATGTGTGCAATATGTTGTTTTTAGATGTTTTTGGTTATGAAGGGATGATCATGAGGTCATGAACTCCAGGAAGGACTACAAAGTCCACCTCCTCGCCACAAGAAGGGAAAGTACACTGAAGGCCTGGTTTTGTAGTCCAGGAAGGACGTTCATGACCTCATGAACATCCCCTCATAACTAAAATATCCAAAAACAAAATATTACACACAAAACCCCCAAGAAAGTCTTCCTTCTGTCCTAAACATCATTAAAATAAGCTCTGGTTGCAAAAGGGGTGAAGTCGCTCTTTATAGAATATTCAGTTCAGTTTCTGCTCATATTTTATATGAGATATAACAGTTGTATTTTAGTATATATACTGCATTGTATTTTCTGTACATTTGTGGTTGACTAGCATCTAGGAAGACTAGCCAGCTGCCTTGGCAGCAGCTAATGGGGATCTCTAAATAAAAAAAAAATAGAATATTCAGTTATTAAATGCATGTGACAATGAATGTAGACTAGCAAATCAGCCGATTTGTCCCAACACAGATATTAAATTCCAATTGACAATATCATCAACAATTTATTTTAAGAGTCACTGATGATCTTCTTCCGGCATGAGCTATTCTTAAAAAAATGTTCAAAAACAAAACAAAATAGCAGAACTACGATATTGCGTTGGTGTGAGCTTCGCGTGAGAAGTTATGAATAGGCAGGCGTGACTCGGAAGTCACAAAGTACTAGACCAGGGGTTTTCAACCGGTGGTCCAGGGACCACCAGTGGTCCTTGAGAGGGTTCCAGGAGGTCCCCAGCTAAGTTGCTTAACCAGATGTAACTCCTGAGAACGTAAAAATGAAACCAAATGGACCCTTGCGGGTCCATTTGGTTTCATTTTTACACTCTCAAGAGTTAAAAATATTCACCATCTGAATTAGCACCACTTTAACACACAAGTCTACACTGTTTTGTTTGCAATATCCAGCCTGGAATTGTGGACCAAACCAAAAGAATTCTTTAGTTTTAGGTCTTTGGGGTGAAAATGTAATCGAATGGTGGTCCGTGGCTCAAATGCTGAATTAAATGGTGGTCCTTGGGAGTCAAAAACTTGAAAACCGCTGTGCTAAACTGTTGTACTCACTCTGTGGAGGTTGCGTCATCGGTGTCGGCGCCCTCACCGGTCTGCGGTACGATGTCCAGCTCTCTGGCCGGCTGGGGGCTTTCTGAGCTGGACTTGGAGGTTACAGGGACATCGTCTTCAGAGACGAAGAACTGTTGGAGGAGGAACACAAACATCCACTTGATATAGTACTGTTGAAGAAGAGCCGTTTCTGACTGAGAAAAGCTGCGTTCGTTGAACATTGTGTGGCGCATCACTCGTAGTCGTTAACAGAAGGGACTTCACTTTTGTTTACGGGAAATACTGTAAAATTAAATCTTGAGGATTTATTTTTTGGAAGGGTAATTCCAGTTTAATATATTTTTAAAGGGTTTGTGACATTCATTTTGATTTATTTTTCATTTTATGATCTCAAAAACTTTGAACTTTCAGTGGATTTTCTGTGGTTCTATGGCGTCTGGAAGGCTTGAGCTGCAATGCAGACGGCCAAAACGGTGGAAACAGTGACGTCTGCTGGCAAATCCCATTGACATGTATGGGATTTGCAGAATGTGACAACACATTCTGCAGGGAAATTGGAGCAGATAACCTTCAAACCACAGAAAGTCTACTGAATGTTCAGGTGTTTTGGGTGTAAATGAGCAGAAGATGTTACAATCCTTTTAGTATCAAAATCAACCACAAGTTGTTGTGGTGAATCAACTTGGGGAGCACAATTTTGGTCAGACCCTCCAAACACTCGGCTCGACTCAGAACCCCCTCACCCCACCCTCCCAGGACATGGTCTGGACATGGATTGGCTTTAGCTGGACTCGACCACAACAATCTCAGTGTAAGGTAAAACCAACCGATGAATGATTAAGGTCCACGCTGAAATATTCATGGAGGGAAAAAATATGTCCAGCTTTTTAGCCCAATGCACATAATACAGCATGTTGTCAGCTTCGGTGACAGTGGTGACAATGTCATTGCCGTAACCGTATTCTTCTGACCACTCGCTTACCCTAAACACGAACATGACCACTAAACATGATCGATGTCAATGTAATAGTATAGCCAGGGTTCATGTTGACTCTTTTTAGTCATTTTAGAAGTTTTAGCCCAAGATTTTAGTCAACTAAAATGTATTTTAGCAGGTCGTGATGGTGCCACAATACTTCATTTGTGGATCTGCTACCGAAAATAGCTCATCTATAAGACGCTATGAGCTTGTAGATCAGCTATTTTCACCGACACACAGCCAAAGCATGAAATGACAAATGAAAAATCTGTCCTACTGATTTTTGTCATAGATGCCCCCTTTTCTACATTTCACCCTGAGGTCCCCCCAATGCAGTTTGCATTGCCACAAACTGCATTGGGTGGCGGGGTTGGAGGAATAAATCATCTCTGGGATTATATGTAAAGGCTGCCCCAGAATGATGTAAAACTCATACTTTAGAATCGGTATACTATTAAAATATGATGTGTGAAAAATAATTGGTTTGGAGCTGCAGTAGAATAAAGACAACATGCACCAATGAAATGTAGAAAAAGGGGCATCTATGGCAAAAATCAAGTATACTATATAGTACTGTATGTTGTCACAGCGATCAAGGTGTGGAATTCTCCTTTAATAGCAATCACCGTAATTTCCGGACTATAAGCCGCTACTTCTTTTTTTACATGCTTTTGTCAATCTATGGATTTTTACAGATAACGGGTTCTGTGGGGAGAAAATGTTGTCAAATGCTGAATAAGTAGTGGGCCCTGGTAACAAAAAGGTTGAAAACCACTGCTCTAACATGAAGCTTATTGCCTGGTGCGGCTTATAGTCAGGTGTGGCTTATACAAGGAAAAATCAATATTTTGCCCCAATCTTAGCTGGTGCGGCTTATATTCAGGTGCGGCTTAGAGTCCAGAAATTACAGTATCTGTAAAGATTAATCAACTAAAACTTGTAACAGAACAGAGCTACTACCGTTAGGACCAATGCAGCATCTACATAATGTTGTTTCCCCCCAGGACAGTGAAGCTGACCGTCACATTTGTACTCAACAACAACAACAACAACAAAATCCCTCCAGGCTGACCTCTGCCAACAGACCGTCTGTCAAGCACCAGACCAATCAGATTATACCTGCACATCTTTGGCCTCGGGCGGCACCTCCGTGGCCTCCGTGGCCTGGCTCTCTGGCTCCTCCTCGTCCTCATCCTCGTCCTCTCCCTCCTCTATGGGGGTCCCTCCGGGGACCCCCAGCGGGCTGGCCCCCCGGTGGTCCTTGTCCTTTTTCCTCTTCTTGCCGCCCTTTTTCCTCCGTCCGTCGGGGGGCAGCTTGGACAGCGGCCGGTGGATGTGGTGAGAGGAGTGACGGTGGTCTGGGCGGAGGAGGAGGAGGAGGGGGACAATGTTAGGCCAGGAGAAAAAAAAAATCTTACTTCACAGTAAAATGGCATCGCGCCACCCATGTAATCCAACCGTTACTGTAGGCGAAATAGTCAATAAATTTCATCTTACAGGCTGCATTCAGACTAGCGTATCTGGTAAATACAGAAAGTTTCATGAAATTAGCCATATACGAGCAGCTCCATTCATTTACAATGGGAGTCACGTGATTAGACGTGAAAATCTTGCCTTGTCGAGAAGCAGTGTAAAAAAAAAGAAAAGAAAGAAAAACACCATAGGACAAGTCAGATCATGTGACATTAATGGAGCTGGTCTTATTGTGAACAGGACATTAGTCATCAAACGGTAGCTTAGGTTTTACTTAGTGTTCATCAGTGAAAGAAAAGGACGCCAAGAACCCCCGAATTGATGATAATTAGCCTGCCGACCCTCATTAGAAAATATATACCAGGGGCTCCCCATAAGAAAAGATTTTCTCCGGTTTGACCTGGCCTCTAATGCATATTGTAATCTTAATTTAGCTTTGACAGTGTATAAGTGGATCCATTTGGAGCAATTGGTACACTCTCAGAATTACAGACCTATAAAGGATTCATGCTGGACCTCTGTTTTAGAGGACCAAATGGCACAGTGTGTGTGTGCGTGTACGCTGAGCCTTACACTCAATGTCCTCCTCGTGGTAGTTGCGGTCGTCAGGGACCGCGGCGCCAGGGTTGAGGATCTGCTGGAAGCGCTGGACCCCCAGGGCTTTGTTCAGGTCCCCGTCGTCCTCCGAGTCCGGCCGGCGTGTCGGCCGCAGGGACGAGGCGGGAGAGGACGCATCGGGCTGAAAAGACAACAACAAGACCAACACCACTGTCAATGTATGTATATTCTAGGTATTCATGGTGCCATTGCACCTTTAACATTACTACTATTCCAAAAAGGTTCATTTGGGCCTTTTGAGGTTTCACACTCAAACAGAAGAATCTTAGTTTCAGAACCAATCAGAGTGCCACATCCCTCCAACCACCCTGAGGTCTAAAAGTGTGAAACACGTATGTTTCATTTCACCAGGATTTTAAGATGAAAACACTGTTGCATCTGTGACTTAATTCAGTTGATAACCCTTTCAAGTCAAGTCTATGGAATTGCCTTTCATCCAAACGCCCACTAGAGGGAGCTCTCATCATAAGGGAATCTTGCCCTGGTCCAAGGAGAAGACCTACAACAAGTCTTTCTCAAGGCATGACTCCTTGAAAAAAACATCCTTTAAGTGGAAACAATGACCACGTGTTTTATTTTTATTTTTTTGTCAATTTCTCCTTTGTTTCCACAGTGGTACGATGATATCACACCCGATCATGTGGTTTGATAGGAGATATGTTGTCCTTCCGCGGGACACCCAAGAGCCCCGCTGTGCTCTGCTCTGTTTGAGCTGATGTTGTGATAAGGATTTTTTAAAGGGAACCGTGCAGGCCCACACAACACTCGATTTTCAACAACAGCGATTTTCAACAACAACCAGTTACTATGAAGACAATCCCAAATGAGGACAATATTAGGCCATGGCTAGCATAACTATGTTTTAAGCAGCATTCAATGATTTCACAAAAAAAAAAAAAAACCTGTACACATGGGTAATGAGATATTCACATGCACACACTCTACAGTGGTGGAAACACGCAACAGGCCAACATCATGTGCATCATGCCCGGCCTGCGTGATCCTGCTTGGAGGAATGCTTTGCCTTTTGAAGGCATTTTGACTGCTGTAGTTCTTTGGGGACAGGGAGGAACTTCTTAGTAGGGGGTGATTATCACAACAAAAGAAAAGAATAAGTGATATTTGAATTAAGTGAAATCGGTGACTATACCTTTACCCTGGAGGTCATTAGCAAGCACAAATAAGCAACTACACTTTACGCACAAGAAACCTTACAGAAAAGCAAGCCACTGGCGCTCATTATAAGTGGAAATGGCAGCACGGCTCTCGCCAAACACAACAATGGCGCGGTTGTGGTCACCTTGAGGGATGGACGCCATTTTCCCTTGGCTCCGCCATAGGAAGGGGGTCGCCTTGCCTGCGAGGAGCGCACAGCACAACGGCTAACACGACACCCCTTCACACGCCTTTCTCATGCTGTAAAATTCCGCCACCTATACATTGAATCCCTCGTCTCAGTCGCCACAGGGAGGCTTCGATCCGAAAAAGACCTGAGGCGATCATATGCAATTATAGGGGCTCGTCCAGCTCAGCGCTTCAGGCTAAGCCGCCTGCCAATTCTGCTGTGGAAAGCACCACTTGTATTTCAAAGATAACTTATGGTCTTATGTATGCTAAAGCCACTTATACGTCTGTAATCCCACAGCGGTTCAGACATACAGTTGTGTTCAAAATAATAGCAGTCTGTTCAAAAAACTGAATAAAGCCCAAAATCCTTATAGTGGTTTTATTTCCATGCATTGGGAACACTGCACATCATATTTTAAATCAAAACATGCAGAAAAAAGCAGAAATTATTTAATTACTTTACAGAAAATGAAGAAAAATGAACTTTGGGCTTTTCAAAAAAATAGCAGTGTCTGCACTTTACTTTACAAACTCAAATATTTACTGTATTAACTGAAAAATATCCAGGATTCAGCATTCCTGTGAATCACTAAACTAATATTTAGTTGTATAGCCACTGTTTTTGAGAACTCCTTCACATCTGTGTTGCATGGAGTCGACCAACTTCTGGCATCTGTGAACAGGTATTCCAGATTTGACAACGTTCCATAATTCCTCTGCATTTCTTGGTTTTGCCTCAGAAACAGCATTTTTAATGTCACCCCACAAGTTTTCTATCGGATTAAGGTCCGGGATTGGGCTGGCCACTCCATGACTTTAATTTTGTTGGTCTGGAACCAAGAAGCTGCTCGCTTACTGGTGTGTTTGGGGTCGTTGTCTTGTTCAAACACCCATTTCAAGGGCATTTCCTCTTCAGCATAAGGTAACATGACCTCTTCAAGTATTTTGATGTATCCAAACTGATCCATGATCCCTGGTATGCGATAAATAGGCCCGGCACCATAGTAAGCGAAACATCCCCATAGTAAAGCATTGTGGTGCAAGCATCCTGATACTCTTACTATGGTGCCGGGCCTATTTATCGCGTACCAGGGATCATGGATCAGTTTGGATACATCAAAATACTTGAAGAGGTCATGTTGCCTTATGCTGAAGAGGAAATGCCCTTGAAATGGGTGTTTCAGCAAGATAACGACCCCAAACACACCAGTAAGCGAGCAGCTTCTTGGTTCCAGACCAACAAAATTAAAGTCATGGAGTGGCCAGCCCAATCCCCGGACCTTAATCTGATAGAAAACTTGTGGGGTGACATTAAAAATGCTGTTTCTGAGGCAAAACCAAGAAATGCAGAGGAATTATGGAACGTTGTCAAATCTGGAATACCTGTTCACAGATGCCAGAAGTTGGTCGACTCCATGCAACACAGATGTGAAGCGGTTCTCAAAAACAGTGGCTATACAACTAAATATTAGTTTAGTGATTCACAGGAATGCTGAATCCTGGATATTTTTCAGTTAATAAAGTAAATATTTGAGTTTATAAAGTAAAGTGCAGACACTGCTATTTTTTTGAAAAGCCCAAAGTTCATTTTTCTTCATTTTCTGTAAAGTAATTAAATAATTTCTGCTTTTTTCTTCATGTTTTGATTTAAAATATGATGTGCAGTGTTCCCAATGCATGGAAATAAAACCACTATAAGGATTTTGGGCTTTATTCAGTTTTTTAAACAGACTGCTATTATTTTGAACACTACTGTATACAGTATACTTTATATACAGTACACACTTATGCAGTGCTGTAAGGCTAGCTACTCAAGTTAATTTACAAAGATCATATTCAATCATGTTTTTTTTTTTTTTTTTTTTCGGATTATGCTTTCATTGCTTTATGTAAAGTGCACGCAGACATTAGTCAGACATTAAAGCTAAAAAGATAACACAGAACGTCCAGGGGACGTGGCATTATGGATTCAGTTCAACATATAGCAGTAGTGAATGACACATCATTTCTATGGGAAGTTGCATTTATCATCCAAACACCACCTAAATAAATACATAACAAGTACATTGACTGGTTAAGACTAACGGATGAGTTTCACGGCTGGATTTGTTCAAATGACTGTCCACAGTCTAATTTAGGCTAGATTTCCCAAATCTTTGCGCAGAAGCTATCATTTCTATGTTGAAACAATGACTGAGGACCTGCACAGTGCCTTACTGTACGCTGCACTGCAAATTCAGAACTGGCTCATGTCAACCATGTGAGCGTGAAGAATCTCAGTGGTGAACTATACTGTACATGCCACACACAGGTGTGAAGACAACCACCAACCCAAGATTCTGTTGCAGTGTGTTATAGAAGAGCAGAAGTCTTTGTGACGCAAAACCTTTTGCCAGTCACAGACGGGGCCAAGTGTTGATTTCGTCCACTGGAACCCTCTTTTTTTCCACCGACAGAAGCGAGATCAAGATTTCATCGATAATATTAAAACTAGAGCTGCAGAGAGGGCAGAGTTGGGGGTTCACAATCACAATTCACATAATGCGGATGGGAGTCACTGTCACTGCGTATTCTAGTCACTGTGCATTATTTACGACCAGAGTGGTCTGGAAAGGAACCAGTCGTTCCTTTTTTTAAATCATTACAATTATGCTAAAACTAATCATCCGTCTGTCAAAGTCAAAGCTCAAAAATAGACATGCAGACAACGCAGGATTTTAATTACGCATCATCTCCTTCTCATTATAAACGCTTATAAACGTTTATAATTAGAAGTTTACTTAGGAAACCCTGAAAACAAACCTATATATGCACATTTTAATTAGAAGTTTACTTAGGTATCCCTGACAACATATATCATCTCAAGGACATGGATCCCCTGGAGATTGTCTGTAATCTCTCCCTCTCTGGAAGCTTATTTTTTTTCTTTGCAGAGGACTCTCATTCATATGCAGGTTTCACAGTAAATCTCCACAGGTGGAGGAGGCATGCGAGTGGATTCTCAAACAAGCGAAAGAATTTTCCACTAGCCGAAACCGCATGTGCAATAACAACAAGAGCCCGAGCAGAAATGTTTGGCCAGAGAGCCGTTGCGACAGCGGACAAAGGTGAGCCTGCAGTTACCAAAAGGAGAAAAGACGAAAAACAAATGAATTACACTTCAACTAATTATTGGCAAACAGTCAAGTAGAAAGGGCCTGTATTGCCCTACAGCGATTTTATGCCTCCTTGAGCAAAAGCAATGTTTGTTTTTTGTTTTTTCTTACCTCGCTCATGGTACAAAAAGTGATGGACAAAACGGAATCAATGGGATCGCGATCGGCAGCAGCAGAGGGTATCCGAGCCGGCTGCCACCACCATAGCAACACTGGAGTTTGGAATTTCCACACCTCGATTAAGAACGGCAAAGAGGGGAAGCAATCATCTCCGTCTCGCTTATCAGAAACCCTCGTGATGCTTTAATCAGGACCCGTGTATCGCCCGCCTGCCACCTTCGCCCAATCTGCCCATTGTGGGCCGACTGGGGCAGAACAAACAAGACTCTCTCGTTCAGCCTTTTGAGGACAAATGGCTGCCTGAAAGGACATGCCGGGTGTTTGAACAGCCGGGGGAACAATGACGGCAACATTGACATTAATCTCGAAAAAAAGAAAAATGTTTTAGCCACACGTTAAAGCCTAAATATTGACCAAGGTGGCTGTTAGTTAAACAACCTTGGGGGTAACATTCGCAATGCGGCTGAACTGGCAACATAGTCAATTAAGGACTAGGTGGTACGATCCCCTGGGACTATGCATGGCAGGGGCGTCCTCCTCCCTGAGCCAGGCTTGCGCCTGACCGCATACCTGAGTGGAAAGGAGCTGCTGCTTTACGGCCTTGGTTAGCCACTGGGACACATCGTCAGTTGTGTCCTCAGATCACGGGGCGTTTCGGCCAGTTATCACAATACGCCCTCAACAAAGGCAGGCCACCTCAGGTTGATCAGACCCGGGTGTGTGTCCCAGGGCTAAGTTTTTGCCTTCACAGCCCAGCTGGTGTCGCTCCTTTTCAGCCACAGCCAATGGCTCGTCCGCTCGGCAGTGTTGGCCAGCTCCTTGATGGCCTGCCTGTGCGCTTGCCCCCTGACTCCAACCTCCCTGAGGAACTTCACTGTCGAGGTGGCCACAAAACCCCTACAACCCACCTCCACCGGGCGCACCCTTGCCTTCCACCCCCTTTCCTCTGCCTCGGCCGCCAAATCGGAGTAGCGCAGTTTCTTGCGTTCGTACGCCTCTTCGATTGACTCCTCCCAAGGAACTGTCAGCTCGACGATGAAGACAAGCTTGCAGGTATTGGACCAAAGGATAAGGTCTGGACGCAGGGTGGTCACTGCGATCTCTGGGGGGAAGACGAGCCTCTGATCCAAGTCAGCTTGCATCTGCCAGTCCCTGGCAGCATTCAGAGGGCCCAGGTCAGGGTGTGGGGGCCTTGCCCTCTGCTTTTCCCCTTCCCGAAGGAACGTTGGTGGGTGATGGCGCATGCCCTGGTTGCTGGTGGGTAGGGCGTTGATGGAAACCCTTTTGTGCTCAAGCTTGTCGGCAAGACATCTGAGGACCTGGTTGTGTCTCCATGTGTATCTGCCTTGGGTGAGGCTGGATTTACAGCCCACCATGATGTGCTTGAGCGTTGCTGGGGTCGAACACAGGGGGCATGCTGGGTCCTTTCCAAACCATAGCTGCAGGTTTTTGGGGGATGGCAGCACATCATATGTTGCTCGAACAATGAAGCTCAGTCGGTTTGATTCCATGCCCCAGAGATCGCTCCAAGTCAGCTTCTTCTTTTCGACTCCCTCCCAGCTCATCCAGCGGCCCTGTTTGGCTTGTGCAACGGCCTTGGATCGTCTGGCTGCTTCCTCCTGTCGACGCACCTCCTCAACAACCATGGTCCGCCGCTCAGATGTGGATGCCTTTCGCCAGAGAGGAGTTACCGTTCCGCGGCCAAAGCCTGCCCTGCCTTGCTGGACATGGCCCACTACATCCCGGTGGCGGAGGGCGGATTTGGCCTGTTGGACAGCAGTGGCTGGGGTCCACTTCCTCCCTGTTGCCAAGGTGGGGGGGGCACCTCTAACCACAGGGTCCCGGGAATCAGTGAGGGACATCTCCAACCTTACCTTGGCACACTTGAACTCTTCAAGAACACTGGAGATCGGCAGCGACAAGGCTCCGTCGCTGTAGAGTCCAACACTGCTGAAGCACCTTGGTAGTCCGAGCCACTTCCTCACATGGGAGTTCACCAGCCTTTCCAATCGATTCGCATGGCATGTGGAGATCTCATACATCGCCAGCGGCCACTGGAGTCTGGGTAGCAGCCCAAACTGGAGGCACCAGAGCTTCAGTTTCCCTGGTAGTGCAGTGTTGTTGATCTGCCTTAGGCCATTGGCTGTGTCCTGCCGCAGTTGTTCAATCTGCTGGGTGTCTCTGAGGTCTGCGTTATACCATCGGCCGAGACTCTTGATGGGCTTCTCTAGGAGCGTTGGAATTGGTTCACCACTGATGTGGTACCGCTCACCGGTCAGTTTGCCCTTAGCGATGGAAATGCTGCGTGACTTGCTTGGTTTGAAGTCCATTCTTGCCCAGTGAATGTTTTCCTGGAGTTTCTGCAACAGACGTCTTGTGCATGGCTTTGTTGTTGTTATGACGGTCATGTCGTCCATATAGGCCCTGATAGGCGGGAGGCGAAGGCCACTCTTGGTCCTCTCACCTCCCACCACCCAGCGGGATGCCCGTATGACCAACTCCATGGCCATGACAAATGCCAGAGGGGAAATTGTGCAGCCCGCCATAATGCCGATTTCCAAACGCTGCCAGGCGGTGGTATTGCCGTCAACTGTTACACAGAACTGGAGATCCTGGAAGTAGCTCTTAATCAGCTTGGCGATGTGGTCTGGTACACCAAAGTAGTTGCAGGCCGTCCACAAGACCTTGTGAGGGACTGACCCGAAGGCGTTGGCAAGGTCTAGGAAGACCACATGTAAGTCTCTCTGCTCCTTTTTTGCGGTCTGTATCTGGTGCCAGATCATATTGGCGTGCTCCAGGCATCCTGAGAAACCCTGGATCCCAGCTTTCTGCACCGATGTGTCAACAAAGTTGTTTCTTTGGAGGAACGTGGAGAGCCTTTGAGCGGCAATGCTAAAGAAGATCTTCCCCTCCACATTCAGCAGGCTGATCTGACGAAACTGGCTTATGGATGAAGAGTCCTTCTCTTTGGGGATCAAGATGCCTCCTGCTCTTCGCCATGCTCTGGGAATCACACCTTTCTTCCACGCTACCCTCATCAGCTTCCATAGGTAACTGAGGACTCCAGGGGCGTTCTTATACAAACTATAAGGGATGCCGTTGGGCCCAGGGGCTGCCGCTGACCTTGCCTGCTTGACCGTTTTCTGCACCTCACTCCAGGTGGGGGGTCTTATGTCCATTTGGTGTTCAGGTGCTTGAATAGGTGGCATGTCGTTTGGGATAGTGACTGGCTCATGCTTCCGAGGATCACAGTATGTCTTGCTCAGGTGCTCTTCCAGGTCTTTTATGGGCACTTTGAGGCTCCCACTCTTCTCTTGCTCAAAGAGACCTTTGACAAAACTGTAGGGATTGTTAAAGAAGAGGGTCCTTGTGCGTTCTTTCCGCTTGCGTTGCTGCCTGAGGCATTCTGCCCTTCGCAATTTTGTTAGGCGCTGCTTGAGTTCAGCCTGCAGGACTTCGATTCCCTCTCTTTCCATCTCTGTAGCCTTTCTCCACAGTTTTCTCAGCTGTCTTCTCTCTTTCACCAACCTTTCAATTTCCCGCTGCCTCCTGGACTGGTCTGGAGGGCCTCTCTGCTGCCTCTGTGCGTTGGGCTTTATCCCAAATCTTTCAGCGCCATAGCTGTAGATAATGGCTCCCATGTTGTCCAGTTTTCTTTCAACAGGCCCCTTCTGCTGTTCTAGGAGGAGGACCAAATCTGAGTCAATGGTCTCCCACTCTTTCAACTGGCTGGATTTGGGCCACAGGATCGGAGCTTTCCTTCCTTCCATCTTCCTCTCTGATGGTGGTGTTGGATGGCTGGGCTCACTGTTGAAGGCTGCTGCTGGCGGGTTGAGTGGGGTGGAGACTGCTGGCTGATAGATGGGCTCCTGGCTGGAGACTGCTGCTGGCTGGCTGGGCTCCGGGCTGGAGACTGCTGCTGGCTGGCTGGGCTCTGAGCTGGAGACTGCTGCTGGCTGGCTGGGCTCCGGGCTGGGGACTGCTGCTGACTGGCTGGGCTCCGGGCTGGAGAATGATGCTGGCTGGCTGGGCTCCATGCTGAAGACTGCTGCTGGCTGGTTGGGCTCCATGCTGGAGACTGCTGCTGTCTGGCTGGGCTCCGGGCTGGAGACTGCTGCTGGCTGGCTGGGCTCCGGGCTGGAGACTGCTGCTGGCTGGCTGGGCTCCGGGCTGGAGACTGCTGCTGGCTGGCTGGGCTCTGGGCTGGAGACTGCTGCTGGCTGGCTGGGCTCCGGGCTGGAGACTGCTGCTGGCTGGCTGGGCTCCATGCTGAAGACTGCTGCTGGCTGGTTGGGCTCCATGCTTAAAACTGCTGCTGGCTGGTTGGGGTCCGGGCTGGAGACTGCTGCTGTCTGGCTGGGCTCCGGGCTGGAGACTGCTGCTGGCTGGCTGGGCTCCGGGCTGGAGACTGCTGCTGGCTGGCTGGGCTCCGGGCTGGAGACTGCTGCTGGCTGGCTGGGCTCCAGGCTGGAGACTGCTGCTGGCTGGCTGGGCTCCGGGCTGGAGACTGCTGCTGGCTGGTTGGGCTCCGGGCTGGAGACTGCTGCTGGCTGGATGGATGCCAAGCTGGAGACTGGTGGAGGGCCTATGCCACTCTGAGCTTCATTCGAGGTGCTGATACCCTGAGGACTGTGGGGGTTCTCCTGCCTCCGGGCTTCACTCGACTGACTTGACGTACTTCTTAAAAAGTATTGATCAATGCGAGGCCCCTTGTTGAGCTCGCTGAGGCATTTCTTGATGCCTTGGTGGATTTTCAGGCCCCTCTCTGTTGTCATCCTTGACCAGCCACAGATGCAGGTCTGCAGCGTTTGTCCAGTTGCCGGGGGATTACTGGCTGTGCTGGTTGTGCTGTTCGTTGTCAGGTCCGTTCCGTTGTCTGTCACCGTGTAATCCGTCCGTAATGGGTCATCTTCCGCCCCCGCTCTCGCAGACCCTGGGGGTATTTTCTTCCTTGACTTTTTCGTAGCAATGATGGGTGGAACCAGTAACACTATGTAGTGCTGGGTCCTGCCGGTATGGGCTGCTAACCCACGCCAGCCCCGTTGGGGTCTATTCCCTCCAGTCAGCAGTCTTTCCAGGCCGTCATCGGGTCTTTCCCTGATTGTCAGTTGCTCTTTCGCAGCGGTCACTGGATCTTCTCCAGAAGTAAGAATCAATTAAGGACTAGGTGGTACGATCCCCTGGGACTATGCATGGCAGGGGCGTCCTCCTCCCTGAGCCAGGCTTGCGCCTGACCGCATACCTGAGTGGAAAGGAGCTGCTGCTTTACGGCCTTGGTTAGCCACTGGGACACATCGTCAGTTGTGTCCTCAGATCACGGGGCGTTTCGGCCAGTTATCACAATACGCCCTCAACAAAGGCAGGCCCACCTCAGGTTGATCAGACCCGGGTGTGTGTCCCAGGGCTAAGTTTTTGCCTTCACAGCCCAGCTGGTGTCGCTCCTTTTCAGCCACAGCCAATGGCTCGTCCGCTCGGCAGTGTTGGCCAGCTCCTTGATGGCCTGCCTGTGCGCTTGCCCCCTGACTCCAACCTCCCTGAGGAACTTCACTGTCGAGGTGGCCACAAAACCCCTACAACCCACCTCCACCGGGCGCACCCTTGCCTTCCACCCCCTTTCCTCTGCCTCGGCCGCCAAATCGGAGTAGCGCAGTTTCTTGCGTTCGTACGCCTCTTCGATTGACTCCTCCCAAGGAACTGTGAGCTCAACGATGAAGACAAGCTTGCAGGTATTGGACCAAAGGACAAGGTCTGGACGCAGGGTGGTCACTGCGATCTCTGGGGGGAAGACGAGCCTCTGATCCAAGTCAGCTTGCATCTGCCAGTCCCTGGCAGCATTCAGAGGGCCCAGGTCAGGGTGTGGGGGCCTTGCCCTCTGCTTTTCCCCTTCCCGAAGGAACGTTGGTGGGTGATGGCGCATGCCCTGGTTGCTGGTGGGTAGGGCGTTGATGGAAACCCTTTTGTGCTCAAGCTTGTCGGCAAGACATCTGAGGACCTGGTTGTGTCTCCATGTGTATCTGCCTTGGGTGAGGCTGGATTTACAGCCCACCATGATGTGCTTGAGCGTTGCTGGGGTCGAACACAGGGGGCATGCTGGGTCCTTTCCAAACCATAGCTGCAGGTTTTTGGGGGATGGCAGCACATCATATGTTGCTCGAACAATGAAGCTCAGTCGGTTTGATTCCATGCCCCAGAGATCGCTCCAAGTCAGCTTCTTCTTTTCGACTCCCTCCCAGCTCATCCAGCGGCCCTGTTTGGCTTGTGCAACGGCCTTGGATCGTCTGGCTGCTTCCTCCTGTCGACGCACCTCCTCAACAACCATGGTCCGCCGCTCAGATGTGGATGCCTTTCGCCAGAGAGGAGTTACCGTTCCGCGGCCAAAGCCTGCCCTGCCTTGCTGGACATGGCCCACTACATCCCGGTGGCGGAGGGCGGATTTGGCCTGTTGGACAGCAGTGGCTGGGGTCCACTTCCTCCCTGTTGCCAAGGTGGGGGGGGCACCTCTAACCACAGGGTCCCGGGAATCAGTGAGGGACATCTCCAACCTTACCTTGGCACACTTGAACTCTTCAAGAACACTGGGCAACATAGCAAGCGTTCTGTTCTAGACACGTTTTCCAGAAGTTATACTGACAGAAGAAATGGGGTAACAGAAGTAACCATCAGGGCTATAATGCCTTGCAAAGGTTTTCCATATACTAAGGGAAAATTAAACTAAACCGTTACCAAGAAATTTCTTCAATGTATTTCTAATGTTTAAACAAATGTACTAAAAGATTGAACTCTAACTTAGAAAACAGACAAAGTTGGGGTACTAGTCACAATCTATAAAGGTAAAACATGCAAAAATGTCATCATGCTTTATGTAGCATGTGATGTCTCTAAGTAGGGCGTTTTCATGATGCCGAGCCATACCCATCATCACAATTGTGCCTAGGCATTTGGGCAAGTGCTATGGCCGCTTTCAGCCCAACGAGTGTTTTCTTGCAAACACAGATCCATTCCAAGCATTGCACAATGCAGGTTTGGAATGGATTGAGCATCATCATCATCTTCATCCGATTGGTCTGTGGCGCGGCTTGGAAAAACCCGGTATGATTTATCAATGTTTGCTGTGCAGCTACTGTTGTTGTCCTGCAACGTTAATGCCCTTAATTCACTAAACTCACGGTACTACTAACCTACTTACAGTAGTTTTTTTTACTCTGAAGCCTTGAAAGGAGCCTATTGTCAGCAGTGAGAACACGGACAGGGTCTCACTGCTTGGTGATGTGCCAGCAACAATGCGGCTACATTCACGTTATGAAATGAGTCAAGCAACCTCTGTCCAGACCTGTCCAGAGTTATGAATTGATATTACAGATGCGAACAGGGCAAATCAGGCTGGAGTACAGGCATTATATGGGAAAAAAGGGGTCAACCTGCACCTAATTGCAAAAAAACCAAACTCAGCTGATTTTGAATCTTTAATATGCCCAGAATAACATACAAAAAGTTGCCTGGAATTGTCTGGGGGGAAAGTTGTGAAAATAGCCTGTAAAGTAGGAGACTACAAAAAACGTTTTTTGTCCCTTTCTGCTAGATTTCACCATGCTAAACCATATAACAATTTGATTGAATGGTTTACCAAACATTTCTCAGTTGTTCCATATGTATTTCATGCTGTAGAATCCAGTTCTGCAATGTATATTTTTGTATTGTGCATAATTATTGAATTTATCAGCATATTCACACATGGGCAGAAATGACAGGACAAATCCTATAACAATTTGTTAAACGGGTTTATCATACTCTGCTCGGTTGATCAGTATGTATCTTTTCCTGTAGATTCAATTTCTGCAATGTACAGTACATTTTTGTATTGTGCATAATTAATGACAATTAGTATATTTGACACATAGGCGGACTTAATTTGATATGTTGATGTGTATGTATAATTAGATTGTTTCAGTCCAGTAATAATGTCATTTGACCTTGGACTAATTGCAACTAGAAAAACCTCAACTGATTTTGAATCTTTAATATGCCCAGAATAACATACAAAAAGTTGCCTGGAATTGTCTGAGGGGAAAGTTTTGAAAATTGCCTGTCAGGTATGACCCTACCAAAAAAAACGTCTTTTTGTCCATTTTTGCTAGATTTCACCATGTCAAACCCTGTAACAATTTGATTAAATTGTTTACCCAACTTTTCTCCGTTGATTGTTATTTAGTCCTGTAGAATCCATTTCTGTAATGGCAATTTTTGTATTGTGTATAATTAATAAGTACAATATATGTATATGTGTATAATTTGCATATTTGACATGGGTGGAAATAACAGGAAAAACCCTATAGCAATTTGACAGTTTTGATAGTTTGGGAAATTTGATTTACCAAACTTTTCTTAGGTAATCTCTGTGTATTTTTCCCTATAGAATGCAATTCTGCAATATATCTTGAGCATATATAATTTGATAATTAGCATAATTGTCACATGGGCAGAAACAATTCGATAATCTACTCCTGTATATGGGTAATTTGATATTTGATTTGAGATCAACTGACAAGTGTTATTAAAAGTCATCTGTCTGATGCATTAGTACAAAATCACTGTCACTCTCTAATAAGGAAGAAGATGTCTGAAAAGGATGTAGGATTTTTTTTTTCTGCTTTGCTTTTTCATCATGAACTCTTTGACCTCTTCCCGGGCATCCATCATCATTTTCGTCTTCTCCCTTCATTTCCTGGGAGGTTTTCTGTTCAGGCTTGGTGAAAACTCTGTAGGTGAACCAAACTGGGACAAGACCATTGACTGTTGTCTGTTGCCACTTGCAGGCATTGTCCTCTGGTGTACGATAATCAATATATATCTGACTACACTGTCTCCAGATGTTTAAATTCCTTCAGATTTTCTGATCAGTTCTGTCTTGTTTTCATCACTATGTACTGTAGAAAGGCTGACTTAGACCTTCTCCTTTGTGTCAACTTTTTTTTTATTATCTGTTACTATGAATATCACTATTTTGGTGTCATGCAAAATCAAACCTGACTATCTAGATAGCCCCCACATCTCTTCTAATGCAGTTTTTATTTTTGGAATCTGAATGGGTTTGAAGAAACTAACTCGATCTCCCCCTGCTCTTTTTAACCTCTACTCTAAGAACGTCAACAGTCTTTCCTGTCTCTGTTGATTCTAACAAGCCTTTCACAACATCTTCATCTATGGCTTGGCCAGTCTTTAAATGCCTTGCCACTTCTGATGTGAATTGATTCATGTTCATGGACATCTATCTGGTCAACTTGTTAATTTTCAGCACCTTGGATAGTTTCTTTTTGTTTTGAACTCATCAGTATCAGTAAGTTCTCTTCAATGAGCTCTTCTCTAAGCCCCACCTTTTGGGGCGGGGTTTGTTCAATGTCCAATGCCAATCCATATACTTTAGCAACTGTTGCCATCCAGGTCAGGCTTTCCTTTTCAAGCTTTCCTCTTCCAGCATGCCCATTGGACACGGCCGGATTGGGGAGGGGCTTAGTGAAGAGCTAATTCTCTTTGGCCATGAGATTCTGCCTTGAGTGATGTACTGAATCCTCCTTGCATGAGACCACGCCTGACTTTGACCTCTCTGTTCAGTCACCTCAATTATGAAGTCTCCATGAACTGAGTGGAATGAATCTCCAGAAAAATTCCACCAAGACTGTTTTATTTCAGTTCTTTCCATCCTACAGGATTTGTTTGGTGCAAAGTTGCTAGTGTTACATTCAACACATAAAGGTTGTTCTGTCAGTAATTGTTTTCTACTGAATTTATCAATGCAAGCTTGTTAAATCATCATTCAGATACCCAACCGTTGTTGTTCTGACCAGTGTTGCTTAATAATAGCAAACAATATTCTCAATTCTGGGTTCAAGATTGAGGTTCTTCTGAGCATAGGGCCGGAACGAACCATTTCCGTTCCGGCCCTATGCTCACACGCTGGTATCATCTGTCCCAACAGCCAGGAACCTTGGTGTTGTCCTGGACAGTCAGCTCTTGTTCAAAGCACACATTACAGCTATCACCCGTTCTTGTAGATTTATACTTCAGACATCACCCTGTGCCTATTCCTAATGTGATCCTGGGCTCTACACACCATCTGCCAACCTGCTTCCTTCAAAGCATAACTCCCTCGTTAATGTTAACTCCCTCCTTACTGGTGTACTCACTCCTTACTCTCCACTGATCCAACATACTACAGCTTCCTTGGTCCCTCCATTGGCTCCTGGCTGCTGTCTGCAGTACGAATATTGGATGCTGTCATTCAAAGCATATATCTTGTCTGATCGCACCCTACAAGCCCACCAGAGCACTCAGATTAGCCGATACAGAGCCGAATGCAAAACAGAACTGCAGATTCGCTCCCAATCTTCAGCCACAGTTGAAAACGCTCCTTCAGACTTCATCTTAGCCCATATCACTTGCCCTAGCCTCGACCTATACTATGGAAAAGCTCAACTTAGTATCTTATTTTGCAGATAGCAAACATACCGTATACCATTTTTGTAAACATGGGACCATAGTGCATACTGTATATAATTTCTATTCTTACATTCCTAGCTTATATTTCATTCATGGTGACTATGTTGTATCATCTTGTATCTTTATGATGTAATGCCAGAAACAAACAGTCAAATTACACATACACATCAACATATCAAATTAATTCCGCCTATGTGTCAAATATACTAATTGTCATTAATTATGCACAGTACTGTACATTGCAGAAATTGAATCTACAGGAAAATATACATAGTGAACAACCGAGCAAAGTTTGATAAAACTGCTTGACAAATTGTTATAGGATTTTTCCTGTCATTTCCGCCCAGGTGTGCATATGCTGATAAATTCAATAACTATGCACAATACAAAAATGTACATTGCAGAACTGGATTCTATAGGAAGAAATACATATGGAACAACTGAGAAATGTTTGGTAAACCATTCAATCAAATTGTTATATGGTTTAGCATGGTGAAATTTAGCAGAAAAGGACAAAAAATGTTTTTTTGTAGTCTCATACTTTAGAGGCTATTTTCACAACTTTCCCCCCAGACAATTCCAGGCAACTTTTTGTATGTTATTCTGGGCATATTAAAGATTCAAAATCAGTTGAGTTTGTTTTTTTTGCAATTAGGTGCAGGTCAAGTGATATTATTACTGCGACCAGGGCAAATCAGGCTGGATCACAGGCTAGTAGTGTTCCAAAGCAACGTGTCGAGCAGCAGGTCATCACAAACTCTGCATTGTATGCAAGCCTTTCAGATTCCCAGCACCCAGATCTCTCCATCCAACACTAAGCATTCAGACTGTTCTGTCCTACTAGACTCAGCCTTCAGACCTGCTCTGTCCTGCAACAGCGAAGCTCACTGTGACACTGTGGCAAAAGTGCAGCAATGTGCGCAATCCGATCCAAAACAACAACAACTCAACATCTCATGCAGAACATACCGTACGGCGAGTTTAGGACCCTCTTATCTTATAGCCAACAAGCTGGAGGTTTGACTCAGCCTGCAGGTAAAAATGGGCCGATCATAGGTACAGGATTTGCAGTGCCCCCCCCCCCTGCAATCCAGTTATTATACTGGCCAGAGGCCACCGCAGACCACAGAAAGATAAAAGAATATATATTTGAGACAAAGAAGACTAGACTAGAACAACAGGATGGAGTAGTAGGTGGGTCTTAAAGCAGGTTTTTAAAATTCCATGGGGTGCAGGGGGCAGCTCTGATCCTCAACGGGACTTTATACCACAACCTCGGTGCCGACACAGCAACGTCACAGCCCACCTGTCCATACTCTGCATATGGATACATAATGCGGCCATATATTTTATAATATCAATTGTCATTTATTTTAGGTTTTATGCTCTCAATTACACACAGAAAGCCTGCACTCAGACCAGTTGATTTTCTGTGGCCTGGAGTTTTCTGTAGGGTTTGGAAGGCATTTCAGCTGCAATGAAAGCAGGCAAAATAGTGGAAACAGTGACACCTGCTGTTAAACCCCATTGACATGTATGGGATTTGCAGAATGTATCATCACATTCAGCAGGAAAATTGGAGCACTTGTTTGAGCCAGAAAACCACAGACAATCTACTGAATCTGAAGAGTTCCATTTTTGGGGGGTGAAATTGAGCCCAGAAAACCCTCCCAAAAAGAAAGAAAGCTTAGAAAACATGTCAATCCCTTAAAAATATACATCATGTTGAGTGATCTGAGGTAGCATATACATCATGTGTGATCTGAGGTAGCATATACATCATGTGTAATCTGAGGTAGCACGCTACCGAGGTCTGTCTAAACTGGCGCCCTTGAGGGAGGACGTCTACGTTGTACTTCCCCATTTAGAATGATATTGATGGATTTAGGAAATGAACCCTGAAGAGACAGACAGCGGGGGTGGAGACTGGAGAGAGGAAAACATAATCTGCCACATGGGGATTAAAGTAATACTAAGTAGTTTTCCTGCTGCTATCACAATTTAAACCTTTTCCATAATTTTTGCCACAAAAAAGCAAAATATGGTGTTTCAGGCTATTGTGCTGCCTCCTTCACATCCCCGCAGGTATAATGAATGGTTACATCGCGATTCTATTCCCCATGGGTCCCCATGGGTGGTGTTACAGATTTTCAAAATGTTATCCGATTTTAAGCTTTTTCCACAAAATCGATATTGTGTTGTAGGCCATTGTACCACCTTCTTCACGAGTGGTCCCACCTCTATTGTGTACCCCATGAGTGAGGAGTTATTGATTTTCAATCTTGAATTAAAAGCTCAAATTAAAGCCTTTTCAAAAAAAGGCTAGAAAACATATTTAAGAGACTTTGAGGGCTGAAATTTAGGGAGTGGTTTAGGTGACAAATATGTCAGCCATGATATATATCAAGCCTAAGTTTTGTTTCAATGAAAATGTTACCCAGTGTAGCTTTTAGTGTTCCATCTAAAAAGCACAGAAAATGTGCATACAAAAACATACTTCCACGTCATTTCAAACCGTTTGAGAAATGTTATGTGCAAGGAATGTGTTGTTGTGAAGCCAACATGCCTGACAACAAAACATGCTGAGAGGGCACTGCAGGACATGTTAAGCCTACTGTATGCTACATATAGAGACAGAGGAGAGGGGGCCCCGAGTTATGGGTCATTCATCTGTGTCGCATGTCGTATATACAGTAGGGCTCAGATCGCACGCAGTCAGCACTTGGTGGAACGGGAAGAGGAGACTGCAGCGGCGGATGTTTAGCAGAAGCCATAAAACATAGAAGCCATTTGGCTTCTATGTTGGGGGGGGGGGGGGGGGTTCACGATGGCACACGACCAGTTGTGAGCCATGGGGGGGACGGGGGACGTTTTTAGTATGCACGGCTAGACTCAGGGGCGGATCTAGGCATAGGCATGGGGGGGCAATGCCCCCCTACATGCCCAGTCTGCCCCACCAAACATGATGGCATGCAAAACAACCCATGATATTTCAGTGCTTACATTTAAAAATATTTGAAACACCACTGAAAAATGGTATGGGGGCGGCTTCCCAGAAGCTGCCCCCTTACCATTTTCTTCTGGGAAATGTTACATCCGCCCCTGGCTAGTGTAAAGGCAGGAGTAGGGCATGGGTGCCAACACTGGTACTAAAGGGAGGCGTGATCACTGGCACACTGGTATAAGTGTGACAGCCAAAGGGACAAAAAACGCACACCAATGCAACTCAATTACCTCAACACTTTAACTGCTTTATTCTGGGGGCAAAATGGCTTTCACCGTTTTAGGCATTTTGGGGCAAAAAAAAAAACAAAACAAAAAAACAATTTTGCACCCCCTACTGGTCAGGGTTTGGCAGTGAAAAGTCGGGAAAAGCCGCAAGCAATTAAACCGATTTTGACTGACTCTACAAAATGTTTTTTTTTTTTAATCCTGACAGTTTTTATATATATATATATATATATATATATATAGGATTTCCGAACTTTTTGTGGCGATTTATATATATATATATATATATATATATATATATATATATATATATATATATTGGATTTCCGAACTTTTTGTGGCGAGTTTATATATATATATATATATATATATATATATATATATATATATATATATATATATATAAACTCGCCACAAAAAGTTCGGAAATCCAACTTTGGTCCATTATAGCTCCCCTTTGATAAAACCGATTGGTATCGTATTATATACCATTTTTATCATTGATTTGTCCCCTTTACAATGAGGTACAGCATGTAATGATCCGGCATTCGTGGAATGAGCAACACTACTAAACATGTGGCTTGCGCTCCATTTTTTTTTTGCCAAAATGTCAAATGTATGGTATTGATTGCTTTACGTTGCCTAACAAATTGGATGATTACTCTCTACCACAGTACAAAGTAAAAACACAACACATATTGGACATTTTTAGACTTTATTAATTTCACACTCAGTGACAGGGAACTCAGTAGCGTGTGGTATTACCAAACACAGACACAACAGCTTGGCACCTCCTCCTCATGCTGCTCACCAATGCAGCCACATTTTGCTGTGGGATTGCATTCCATTCCTCAACCAGCATCTGTTTCAAGTCAGCCAACGTGGTTCTGTGGGTCACTCTACCATACACAGCCCGACCAAGCTGATCCCACAAGTGTTCAATTGGGTTGAGGTCTGGACTCATGGCAGGCCATTCCATTCTCTCCACTCCCAAATTCTGGAGGTACTCTGTGATGATCCTGGCTCTGTGGGGGCGAGCATTGTCATCTTGGAGGATAGCATTAGGTCCCAGGTTCCTAAGATATGGGATCGCCACTGGATCCAGAATCTCATCCCTGTACCTTAATGCATTGAGATTACCTTCGATAATGACAAGATTAGTCTTGCCTCTCAGAGAGATGCCCCCCCAAACCATCACACTGCCTCCATTAAATGATGTCACCCGATCAGTACAACAATCAGCAAATCTTTCTCCTGCACGTCTCCACACTCTAATCCTGCCATCCAGCGTCCTTAGACAAAACCTGGATTCGTCACTGAACATGACATTTCCCCACATTCCGATGTTCCAGGGTCGGTGCTGCCGACACCAGTGCAAGCGGGCCTGGCGGTGAATGGCAGTCATCGCTGTCTTTCTGGAAGCCTTGTGAGAATGAAGCCTGGCGAGGTGCAGTCTGTTTCTCACAATTTGCTCAGAGATGCGCCTATGGTACCTTTGAGAAAATTTTGCCTGTAAAGCTCTGGCAGGAAGCCTACGGTTCCTCAGTGAAGCCAGGGTGAGGAACCGGTCTTCTTGGAGTGTTGTCTTTCTGGGACGGCCACTCCGTGGTCTGTCCTTGACATCACCAGTCTCACGGAACTTTGTTTTAAGTTTGGAAATGGTAGAAGGGCTGACACCAAATGCTGCTGCTACTCTGTATCCTGGAACACCAGCTTCCAATTGCCCTATCGCACGGGCCTTGTCTTGAAGGGACAGACGTGGCATCTTTTCACCAGTGTTACTGCTGCTTGGGTCACACACAAAAGCAATTTGCAGGACTTATGTACAGGTGCCAGCAGGCACACACCTGTGATTGGCATGCACCTGCCATCATTTGAAGTCAAACGAGAGTGAATTCCAACAGAAAAAAATTGCAGTGGATTTTGGCAAAAAAAATTGGAGCGCAAGACACATGTTTAGCATTGTTTCTCATTCCACGAATGCCGGATCATTACATAATGTACCTCATTGTAAAGGGGACAAATCAATGATAAAAATGGTATATAATATGATACCAATCGGTTTTATCAAAGGGGAGCTATAATGGACCAAAGTTGGATTTCCGAACTTTTTGTGGCGAGTTTATATATATATATATATATATATTTTTTTTTTTTTTTTTTTTTTCTCCATGTCAATGGTTCTCTATGCCATGGACCCCCAATCTCATCTATGTGACTGTCGACCACCATCTGAAAATATGTACTACCAGGGACTCCCCAGAAGCAAAATGTTTCAGTTAAAAACGTTCACCATGAGAGAAAGATCTGTGCACATTTTCACAAATCTTCAAAAATAAGAGATATACAAGCTCATGGCGCACCGCCAAGTGGCGCACTATGAGATTGTAGATCTGCAATTCTATTTCAACAGCTAAAGTAAACCTAAAGGCCACCATGTAGGGACAATCTGATTCTGAACATCAGGTTTCTTGTGCTCATTGATGTGACTCTGCCACCCTCATTTGATTCACACAACAGACACACCCAGAGTTAATGGAAGCGGTAGTGGCGTGGGCCATTAATACAATCTATCAGCTTTATTTGGTCAGACTCTGTCAGACCCCTGACCCATTTTCAACTAATCTCTCTTTTCGCTTTTCCAGAGATGGCGATTATGTGGATGTTCCATATTAGTCACACATGCTTTTAAAATGACACAATGGAACTTATCTTTCAATTAATTACTTTGTCCAACACCATGTAACACCGAGTAGTCCCTCTCCTCTTGTGACGTCGCCCTCGTTCCAGAAATGGATTCCCCATTCATTTTCGAAAATGATCTACTGTATATGAAGACGATTACGCCTTACAAAGCCAACTCGGGTCTCAACAATTCATGATAACAAACACACAATATCGAATTGGTAAGAAGAATGGCAGGATACGTCACTTTGTTTCATTTTTCTTGATTGAACTTTTTAGATCTTCTTGTTCTGAATGGGGAATCCATTTCTACAACAACGGCGACGTCACAAGGGGGCAGGACTGCTCAGCTATATAACCACCCCTTATAATGCAATGGTCTCCCTGCTCTTCTATTGAGACATTCAGATTGGATCAAAGGTCTCATTTCTCCCTTAGACAGAGTATCTGACACAAATTTTGACCTGATGATTCTCAAGATTCAACTTATGCCCTAAGCCAGCAGCCATTTTCAATGGTAAAAAAGCACTATTGACTTCAAAACCTAAACATCTCTGGGATGATGTTGATCGAGAATAGATGATTCTTGAATATTCCTTTATATAATTTCTTCTTACGATAACTATATGTGGAGGGAGATTTGGATTGTGGCTTTTGTGGCTCTCTGGCTTTGGTGTGTAGCTACGACGCTCTTCTGCACTGGAACTAGAGCACACTAAAAGCCTGCAATAATTACTGCCATTCCGACATCAAGTTATTTAACAATCGTCCTGGACTTTCCTTCCTCTTGCAAGTAGATGCTTAGGTTATCTTAGGTTATCAAGTTTCCTTGTAAAGGTCGTTAAATAGACACCACTTCTACTGATTTTACTTGAATGACAGCAGTACCATCAAAAGCAAGTAAAATGATCGAATATGCTGACACAATCCATTAAAGGATGCGTAACTCACTGAATGTCTTGTAAGATTGCCCTGATCATGCCTATCAGAAAGAGATCACAAGCGAGTTAAATTCCCCATCTCTTTTGCACATAGGTGTTAATGACTTGCTTTTTATGCTAAAGCAAGTTAATGAATTGAAGACATATTGTAGGACCAAACACTATACAAGTCCCCAAGATGTTTTTTGCGTAGTCTTACTTCTGCCATTACTTATCGAAAAGTACTACTTCTGCCTGTACTGGCATTTACGTTTCTGGATAATAAAGTATTCAACAAAAAAGGTCTAATGGATACTACTTCATGTACAAAATAAAAAGGCATATGCAGCAGTATATAGTAGGCATGTACACAACTCTACATACTACTGTATGTACAAATGGTTTGACTGATGATAGGAGGGGCACACAGTGTTCCGTTGACTCATTCAGAGAAGAGACCTTGTAGGCTCCTGCCATCAGTAATCCATGACACCTTAAGACAACACTGAGAAGTAATTATTACCTCAGCTTCATGGGAACCCAATACTAGTGTGTCACAAGCCCACACACAGTAGCACGTGCATGCCATCCACAAATGCACAGGAACCGAACTGGAAATTAACCAATGGCTAAGTTCATGTTAAGCGTTTACTGTATGTGTACACACAAAGGAGAACATTCAGTCAGAACGAGCGTGCAAAAACCTACAATTGTCAATAATCCAAAAAAAGAATTGTGACATACGCCGAGATTGTTTGAAAGCGTCCTAGACAATCAAAGGGGAAGAGAGATTTAGTAACTCCAAAAGGAGAAGGGTCCAATGACCAAAAACAACCATAGTCGGGATTCTTTCGCTATGGTCAATCCTATGGTAGTTCTTTTGTGTTAGACAAGCACAAACTCACCTTTGACGTGTACAGAAACTCCATCAAGTTCCATATAGGGTTTTGGTACTTCGACCCAGGTTAAATATAGGGTGAGGACTTTAGCTTTTCCTGGGTGAAAAGATAAAAATATCAACCTAGACAGGATGACCTTGTTTTTTTTGTAGACCTTCGGCGCGGTATATACGTTCCCCTACAAGTTCTCCCTCGCCGTCACATGACTAGGGAAATCTCTTTAGCGGCAGGAAGAGGCTATCACACGGTTTCACAACTTCAGCCCATCCAAAAAAGAAACCAAACAAGAGGAGATTATCTCAACTCTCTCGGTCGCTCCGCGTACACATGCATGTACAGAGACACACGCGCATGCACACGGTCGTGGAGAATAATTAACTTTGGGAGAGGAAAAGCAAAGAGAACAGCCAATGACTGCTGAGGCGCTGTGTCACACAGCAAACAGTTTTATCTGCCGCGAGCGTCTCCATGCCTAGGCTGCGTATGTTGGTACATCCATCAGGCATATACAGAATACCATCGGCCAAGTCATAATTCTGGTTGAAATGAAGCCATTAAAGATGACCAATTTTGGTCATCATTAAGAGCTGACAGCACTTAATGAGCCCCTCTCAAAACTCCACCCTTTGGGGTGGAGTTTAGTCACTGTCCAATACCAGTCCAAATAGTTTAGCAACTGTTGCTATGCAGGTCAAGCTTTCCTGGTGAAGCTTTCCTCTTCTAACGTGCCTATTGGACAAGGACAGATTGGGGAGGGGTTTAGTGAAGCGCTAATTAGACCCCTTGGTGTGGTTTTTATGTGCAATGATGTCTTCCCCTTGTATTTAGGGTTTCTTCCTGAGGGCTGAACCTTTCCAATCAAAACGTGCCATATAGTGACATGTCAGATGACCTTATCAGACCCTTCTCTAAGCCCCCCCCCCCCCATCCCCATCATACTACTAAAGCTGTGGGTGTGGCAGGTGAATCACCACCCAAGCAGGCAAAACCAGACATACTTATTACTTAATGTACTGGTGGGTGTGCCCAAAACATTTTAACAAATACTGTACACTTTTTCCCTCCTCATTACGATAATACCCGATTATCAGGTTCTAGGGTGAAAAGAATCATGGCACTCCATCTTTATGTCCAAATTATAATGCCTTCTAAATCAGTTCTCCTGCACAAAAGTGGGTTTGTGCATTAGTTTTGTACAACCAAAATGTATTTGGCTCTTGCAGCGCAATTGATGTATCGAAGTGACAGGCAGAATCATTTCTAAACCACTGTTCTAAATCTTAATAGTTTTATAAGTTGCTATATCTAGCCAAAATCTAAAAGTGACACAGATGCTTGCTCGGTTTCAATGGCATAAAATATGTCTCGTCTGACCGTCTCAATAAGACAATTGCAACCCATTCCCAATAAAACAGATAAACAGCGCATCTTTATGGCAGCCAAAGAAGACATAATCGAAGAATGACAGTGAAAGACGGTTGTGCAACCGAAATGAAAGAAAGCGTGACATTTCGAAATGCTACGGGGTCGTAAAATGCCAAGGTGGTGCAGCATCGGACGTCTTGACAACAGACAATGTTTTCCTGACCTGAAACAAAAAGGCCATAGGCTACGGCTTAGATTCTTGTATTGCATTACTGTAGCCCAGAGGCGGATCTAGGCGTGGGGGGGCAATGCCCCCCTAAATGCCCAGTCTGCCCCACCCAACACAATGGCATGCAAAACAACCCAAGATATTTCAAATTAAAGTGCCTATATTTAAAATGATTTGAAACACTAATGCTGCTGCTACTAACGAACTACAGTTGTGGCACCACTCTAAACCAACAGCATTTCATCATAAACCAACAGCATTTCATCATTGAAAACAGAAAACTCTGAATCAGACCTTTAGCTTTATGCATGCTGCGTGGCTGTTGCAACTTAATCAACAACTTATGTTATTATTGATGCTTAATTGCATAATAAACCAAACCAAAAATGGGGGACGGCTTCATGGCCGCCCCCATACCCTTTCCTCCTGCCCCCCAATTGGGAAATGTTACATCCGCCCCTGCCGTAGCCACCAATTCGCATCGACTTCAGACTTTCATAGAAAACAGCATCCCTTCAAAGGGAAGGCGCTCTTAAGAATGTCAAAGCGTTCCCACTTCATTTCCTGCTGCACAGTAGTGTTTTGCACAAGGGGTGGGGTGACGGTTTCAGACAGGAGTCAGGGCGGCAGAGCCTTCTTCTTCCCTCTCTCTATCGCTTTGTTTGTGTCCAGATAGTGTCCGTCCCACGAGTACCGGCTATAGCACCCCCGCGGGGGCTGTCTGCTTGGACGAGGCCTCCCGAGGAGGGGATTGTTGCAAAAAAAAAAAAAAAAAAAAACGACTAGAGGACGATGGGGATAGGAAGCATGCTGACCGACTGGATGCTACTGGAGGTAAAAAAAAAAAAAAGTGCAGACGTCAGGGAAAGCAAGGCATTTCCTGACGCGGGTGAGATGGGAGAAGTGAGCAGAAGTGAGGGGGGTCTGGAGTGGTCCTCAGAAGGTAGCGTGTAGTTGTGGAACTTGGGGGGGGGGGGGGGGGGGGGGGGCGCCAGTGACGAAAAGACCTACACTTGCTGTGCAATTTCAAACTATTACGCATCTGGACGTGGAAAGCATCCGTGTCATTTTAGTTATACAGCAACATACCAGTAAGGGATTCAGAAAATTGCTGCTTACTCGCAGTCGATTTAGAAAAACAATCAAGTCTCCTACTCTCTCATCTCATCAAAAAAGGGGGAAAAAAAGTATAGTGAGTGAATTCACTCAATTCAATTTTTTTGGATAATCATCCCTACTATAGTGTGCTGACCATATAAGGAGTTCCTCCTTGCCCAGAGTGAACCCCTGGGGTTCACTCTGGGCAGACTAGGTTACTTGTCTCTGTTACTTTGATGCTAAATGAGGAGTTGTAGTCATGGAGTGAGCTAGGTGATGGACACTGCTCTTGTCTTCATGTCATGTCAAATGTGTAAGTGTTTTTGCATACAATGGCTGTTGTTTTGTAAATTAAGTATTAATACTGTCTTGTCTGCATCAGACAAGAGTGCCTGAAGTAGGAGATCTGCTAATTTTGATTATGTTTGAATTTCCTTCCTGAAAAAAGGGACACTTTTGTATATGAGGTTTCCACCCGACAGTGACGACATGTAGAATCGATCAGAGGTTTAAAAAGTACTTTATATTCCTTGTTGATCACATGGTGGAAAGCAGCAGATCTACAAACCAAGTATTAATCCGGCTTTAAGGGAACAGGGAAAGTGTCTCCATCTACTGTGGAAGTCTCTCTGGACTGTGCATGAACCAGACGCGTATTAATTTAACCGATCTATAAAAAGGTCAACGGTCTGTATTTGCCGCAGCAACATAATGGCGCCTTTAATATGATCTTATTGAGAGAGAGAGCCCTCTGGAGGGACAGAAACGGTGCTTTCTTTGGCCAGTGACACTGACCACAGCGCAGGCAGGACACTGGGACAGTTTACCACAAGGGATCGCAAACAGCAATGCAATTATAGTAAATAAATACTCCAGAAGGCCAATTCCAAGTGTCCAAGGATGTTATTTTTGTATGCAACATGTACAGCACTAGCAAGACCGAAACACTGAAGGAGAAGGATGCCTTTTTTGTTGTGCAATGTTTTGAAGTCCCCACGTGACATTTTAGAAATGTAAGATTACAAAATTCACAGTTGATTCTTTTCTGTTATGTAATTTGTATAAAACAATCACCAGCACGACAATCATTTTAACATTTTAACCATTCAATCCATTTACATGTGGGTTACTAGTAAAACAGAACAAACCTACAAGCTCAGGTCACACTGTAAACTTTTATTATTATAAATGTTATTTTAAATGCCTTAAAAGCACTGTAAAGTTTTGGGAAAATTTTGCCTGCATGACTAGTAGACACTAGACAATGACTAGATGTGTATGTGCCTTCCTCCTCCTCCTCATCCTCCTCTTACCGCAGAAAGAACAGCACAACCCACAACATAACACTCCCAATGCCAGGAAGGAGAAGTCAAAAAAAGAGCTGACGCTGAGTAAACCCAATAGCGTACAGAGATACTATGTGACGACAGTCGACAAATATGTGTGGCCATTAGGAAATCCAGGTAACATGATGCAGGCAGAAACGAAAAAAAACAACAACAACAGAACGACTGAAGGAAGGAAGCCATTACCGTTATGTATAGAAACCACATGCACAACATTGGATGATTCAACGGGCAATGATGAATGCATTTATCGCCCATTAAAGACCTGAGTTTTTTGTGCCAAAGACCCGCAAATTGATTTGGCTGCAGAAAGTGTTAAAGTGGGACTTTTAGAAGTGGGGGGCAAGCCCCGCATTTGCGTGCGCAACACTTAGACACACCTAATACATACAGACATGCCTGGCTGCAGATGCCCTCCTATCTAAAAGAATTATTCAAGATAAAGATAAGCATGTCCGTCAGCTCCCACCCCCACATTGACCTTGTTGTTGGTTCTTAAGGGGAATTCCACCCATTTGTTTTTTAATTCCTGAGGATACAAATGTGAACCTCTCAGGAAAAAAGGGTCTGAAAGAAGCATCATCAACATGGTGAAACACAACTTTATGACGTCAAAAGTTGTGCTTCACGATTTTATGTTCCATCATTTTTTCAGACCTATTTCTAGGAAACAGAATGGGAGGGGGGGCTTTTTTATCATGTCCACACAACATCTAAGGTTTATTAATGACAGTAGAATGTTGAAAATAGGTGGAGTTCCCCTTTAAGCAGGGAGCTTTGCTTTGCGGTGCCAGCTCAATTCATGGCCGTTACAATTTTAGCTCATGCAGATTAGTCGGATGCCAAATAAGCTCTAGGGGAGAGATAACGGCAGCTGAACAATCCGTGCGAGGCATAAGTGATAAATATAATCCATTGATACGTCAGCATCGGAACGAGTAACAAATAGTTTTCAATGGTCAGTGTTACCTCACATTGGTTCATGTGTGAGTACAAGGTTGTGCGCGTGTGCGTGCGCGTTTATTACTATAGTACATACCTGGGCATTATGCGGCCCGGGGGCCAATTGCGGCCCTTTGGCTGACTCTGACCGGCCCGGGGACCACCAGTGGTCCTTGAGAGAGTTCCAAATGGACCCTTGCGGGTCCATTTGGTTTCATTTTTACACTCTGAAGAGTTAAAATCTTCGTCATCTGAATTAGCCCAAAGTCTACACATTCAGAGAATTTAAGAGAATGGTCATTTTTGTTATCCTGTTTTGTTTCCCAAATCCAGCCTGAAATTGTGGACAAAAACAAAAGAAATCTTGAAGAAAGTTTTGGGATCTGTGGGGCTAAAATGTCATCAAATGGTGGTCCGTGGATCAAAATACTGAATAAATAGAAGGCCCTGGTGTCAAAATGGTTGGTCTTACTCTTACTTTTATCTTTAGATTAAATTAATATTACGCAGACTTTAGTTCAGCCTTTAGTCTTGGACCTCACAATATTTCATGTATCTCATTTGGCCCCTTGGGAAAAATAATTGCCCACCCCTGCTATAGTACTTACACTGTGGTTGCCCGATGAGACCAGGTTGGGGGAATTGGGCTTGCTCATGGCTCACGTTGTCGATGAGGTGAAGGGTGAACGTGGGAACGCGTGGAAGAGGTGTGACTTTAGCCCTTCTCTTCCAACTGGGACTCAGGCAGCAGCTTTTGCGGAACAGCATAACCTGGAGGGGAACAAGACGTTTATGGAAACGTGAGCGAGTCTACAAGCTAGCAGTTCAACATTTTTAGGCATTTCCCCCATCCACGAGAATCACACTGCTACTTAACACTTTGACTGCATAACGTAACTTTCCTACAATGGTTTGCCACCACCAAACACACATTTCACAACTTCTTTGGCCACTAGGAGAGAAAACAGTACTTCTGGGATAGACAATAAGGGAAATTTGCCACTGGCCCTTCGGGCCAGTGGCTTTTAAGAATCACTGGCCCCACAACTGTAACCACTGGCCCAGGTAATCGATCCCCATAGTTTGCAAAAAAAAAGACCACTTTCGAATGTCTCAGTCACAATGTGGGACAGGGTCTCAATTTGTGGGATGACTGAATTTTTTTTGAAATGACTGTCCCATGCAAAGAGGGACACCTGGTCACCCTGGCACTGTCCCAGATCTGGTCACCCTTCTAACAACACCCGACACACACACACACACACACACACACACACACACACACACACACACACACACACACACACACACACACACACACACACACACACACACACACACACACACACACACACACACACACACACACCACACACACACACACACACACACACACACACACACACACACACACACACACACACACACACACACACACGCGAGGTTTGTCGGTAGTCTCTGGCTAGTTAGCCTGTCCGCAGCACTAACAGAAAAGACACAAGTTACCACTATGCGTTGGCTGCGAGTGGTGCGCATTTACATAGCAAGCCCATCTCATTAGTATCCTATAATGAGCTGGGCAGTCAGTCTGTCAGTCTGGGAGCTTTTAGCGAGGCACGAAATGCACAGTATGTAAATGACACATACATTGCAAGCACAGCAGATAATCGACGCTATGTTTTTTTTTTTTTTTTTTGTTTTCCGTGAGTAGCTGCGCTGCAGTTACCACTGAGGAAATGCGAGGCTGCATGAGGGATTGAGTTGTCGATTCGTTGTCTCACTCGTGTCTATGCGAGAGTCAGCGCTGTTATAATCATGGTGGATTATATCGTTATATTCCATGTTGGTGGCGAACGTCGCAACACTTAGGGGAAGATCGAGCGTGTCGCGGTGGGTGGAGAAGTTACTATCGGGTTAGAGAGAGAGAGAGAGAGAGAGAGAGATGGGCCGGGCGAATGTGGCAGCCGGTCGCTTGTGGTCCGTGTAGACAGCGTGGTACATAAGGGGGCAGGGGCAACCTCCCGTATGAGGGCACTTCTGTGTTTTAGACATGCGAAAGAGCTGGGGCTACAGGCCCCTTTTTAATCTGTGTGTGTGCACGTACCTGTAGAGTGTAGAGTAGACTGGCAGCGCGGAACAGTGTTAGCGAGCCGAGGCAGCGTCGCATGCGAAATATAACTGATCTACAGGTTCATCAAACGTAACAAAGCCTTGATAAGAAAGCGCTGGGGGAAACACTGCTCCCTATATATATTGTGAATTAAAATTGTATTTATTATGAATTTATTTTTAAGAGGTATTTCTCTACTGGCCCACCGGGCCAGTGAGTGACGCCATTTGGTGGTCCGAAGGGGTTTTGAAACCATCGGGGGGCCAGCGGGCCAATTATATTGTCGAAAACAGTACTTTGACATAAACATTGAGAAACATTGTCTGAAATAGGGGTGACATGTTAAGTACTGTAGATCCTCCAACAATGATTCATGGAATTTAGCATTTAATTAATATAGATTTTAAATATGGGACCCCGAATTCTTTGAAAGAAACTCCCAAAACGAATTAGGACAAATGCAGCCACTTTGCTCATCAAAGAAAGTGATCTTCCCCTAGCCTTTTCATTCATTCATTCATTCATTCATCAATTCATTCGGTGTCTACTCTGACAGCTCTTACAAGCGGTAAACAATGGAAAGCATGTCTCCATTCATTAGTACGACTGTGGGGCCGGCAGCACTTCCTCGCCTGCCATCCAAGGTCATTAGCTACTGTAGTCTGATAAGAGCTAGATAACACACTGCTGCTGTTTAGTGGACGCTTTGATAAGTGGCGGCAAGTGGCAGCAGCACGTGCCGGCCTCCGTCTGAATGCAACAGAACAATAGTTTCCTTGTAATTGCTGGCGATCTACACTATACAATCTACACTATACTTTTGAGATTGCAAGATTTGTGTATCCGATAAATTTCTTAAGCACTCTGTCTGTCTGTCTGTCTGTCTGTCTGAAACAGGCATAAGTCGTCACTGACTACAGCAATCATTCTCAGTTTTCACACACTGATTGAACATAACATTAGGAAGAGACTGACGAAGCCCTTATTTCAAATTAACACGTCCTTGATTAATAATGAATTTATTTGTGCGTGTAAATTTCCCCATTAAGTTTATATGGGAAAGTCCGACGGGCCCCTAACGTTACACAAATCACAGCCCACCACTATCGCTGTTACCCCACTGTCATATTTCCACTGCTACACCAGCACTGGAACAAATGGTGACCCATACAATTTCGCTGGCTATACTGTGGCATGCGCAGTGCACACGGGCCACCGTCATTACTCATTTCCTCCAGGTTTGTTAGCCAACCTGCAACAGCTTTCTAAACTTTGGGACGTGTCGTTGCATCTCTGTATGTATTTATAGTTTCGATTTAACGGATGGCACGGCATACTGTCCATTTGCCGGCACAGGCTGCGGGCTGGAACGTTAATTCACCCGTTTTAGCGACACAGAATATGCTTTTGATACACTTAACTCGACGCGATGTTGGAGCAGCAGGACGGAGGCAGTGTGAAGGGAGCGACAGACACCACTTTACTGTATATACTGATCCAGGTTCATGGCAACTGTCCGAACTGAACATGCGCTCGAACTGGGAGATATTATTGTCACCGTCACCTTTTAAAAACAAGCAGATCTGCAAGCTAACAACTCCCCCGCTCAGTCTACAGTGAATGGGTATTGCGTTTGCGACTACATTTATTCTTCTATCGTACAGCGGCAGTTTTCGCTAAAAACAAGCTGATCTACAAGCTAACAACAGCCGACTCGGTCCGGTGCAGCAGCTTTTGTACTAGCTCACCGACCGCTGTATTCACGAGATATGTGTTACTTTAGCTGTGCGTGTGCGCGCGACGCGTACTGCATCGCTAGATAGAACCCCCCCTCCACACACACACACACACACACACACACACACACACACACACACACACACACACAGTTATTACGTCCCCCTTTGCCAGTGGCTTTATGATGACTGTCCACAGAAACAGCTACTTTAATGCAACAAAAGTGAAATCACATTCATCAACACGTTCCTGACCCCCCTTACGTTGCCTTAATTGTATTCCCATCCCCCCATGATCAAGTATACTCACAGTCACAATTACATTAAAGCAAGCAGAAATTCACATGATCATTGCTATAATCTATTAATTCACTACCTACACTGTTATGATCAATTAATTCACTTTACACTGTATATCATTTGGTGTTCATATATTCACAACGGGTAAGGTCCTAGTCCGATAAATTTCTCAAGACATTGTATTGGTCAGACAGACAAGCAGATCGTTTCCATCTGGGAGGTCACTCGCAATGACCGGGTCATGTTAAAGGTCCGTTTGGATGAGGATGAGCAGCACACGGGATATATTAGGATGTTTAATGAAGAATCTGCTGCCACCCCCAGCTCTCATGCTTCTTACATTTAGTTCTAGGACTATTGTGTAAAAATATACTTTGTGCACACATGCAGACTGGTCTATCATGGTTGTAAAATATACTTTGTCACACGCAGACTGGTCTATCATCTTTGATCAAAGTGCTCTGTCAAAAAGATGTGATTTTGCAAGAAGAGAGGCTGAGAGCCAAAGAGGGAATGGTAGGGTTTATTGTTTTAGGGACATGGCCTGGGCCAAACGGGCCAAGGGTCAAACAAGCGGCCTTCCGAGTCCCAGAGGACTTCTCTCACTCTCTGCATTAAGCAACCTCATTAGCTTTCAACTTTTTCCCTCCCCATTTCCAATGCAATGTAAACAAAGGCAAAGCAGTTCAAAGCTCAAAAAGCTAGCTTGTGGATCTGCTATTTGACCTGGAAAATCTGTCACAATAGCGACAAGGGAGATCAAACGTAGCCGATATACGCGCTCAAAGCGATGCACGATGCAACGTGGTTCGAGCTTGTAGATCTGCTTACCTTTACCGCCTAATCTGACAAGTAACAGTTTTGGACACAATGGTCTGCTAGGTCAAAATACTCGTGGAAAGTGTTGGGGGTACAACCAAGTGACTTTGAGTGAAGAAATCCTGGCTTCAATTCACCAAAAGCCTGCCAGGGTCTCTTCATGGAGTGTCTCAAGAATAGCAGTGGTTTTCATTCAAACCTCGGCCAAAAAGCAAAGTAAAGGACTCCCTGCCTCCAGCAATTACAGAGTCTGAATGCCTTTTCCAGTGACACCACAAGAAATTGTGCTCAGTCAAAGGCACCCTGACTCTCTTGGCAGCGCCTATCAAAGTCATGACAAGCCTCGCTGTTGCCAGAACATAATCATATCAATGACCTTGTTTACAGCAGGGAATTTGCTCAGATATAGTCCTGCTTTTAGTTAAAAGTACAGTCCGTCTATTGCCCCAAGAGATTACACGCTAGTGGGCTACCCTGCAGTTTTGAGGGCCAAATGGTAGGGAAAGTTAGTCGATTGTGTGTGAGCAAAGAATGTAACGTGACTTTTTGACCTCTCTGTGTATGTGTGCGTGTGTGCGCGTGTGTGCGTGCGTGCGTGCCTTTGGCTTTTCTAATCACAATGCAACAGTTTTAATTCAGCTAATTTGCCAAAAAAGGAAAAAAAAAACGTTGTCATTACATTATCTACACAGGCTTATGTGAACACCACAGGCACCACATTACTTGATTCAGCAATTTTTATTCAGTATTTCATATTAGCTACCTCTCCCCCTTCCTATACAAACCCATTATAACATCATAGTCCATTTTAACGATGATAGATTCATCAAAAACAACCGTCTTTTTGTCTGGTGATTGATATTGTCCTCCTAATACGAGATTTACAGTTCATTTTTCTCTCTTTTGGGAGTAGGTTTTGCACTCCGTCCCTCTGTCAGTTTGTGTGTGTGCGTCCGTCACCAGTTAATCTTCGGGCGCCGTTAATCCGGTCGAAGCCAAACTTTGCACATGCAATCCCTAGATGCCAACAATGAACCTCTGCCAATTTTCTAGAACGGCCTTTTATGGTGCCACTGCTACCATGAAGAAGCGTTTCACATTTTTACCTAGAACTGTACCGATCTGCATGAAACGTTGCAGCCAGGCACACTCCCTGAAGGACAATGACAAACCTTGGACCTGGATTTTTCCACCTCTGCCTTTTATAGGGTCAACAAGAGGCAGATCTTTGTAACACACATTATTTCATATTACTCCTCCAGATTGCACCAAATCGTTACACACTACCTCTACAGTCATGTGATCTGTCCCATATTTCATCCCAATTGTCTATAATTGGCTTTCAAAGTTTGCAGGATTTGCCCATAAAATACGAGCAAATACAAATAGCCATCATGAGCACAATGTGCAATTTACACTTTCTTACTAGATGAACAAATATAACTGCAATCTTTTCACATTGGCCTGTTATAGTGCCACCAACAGGTGGAACACATTTTTGGAAAAATGCCTCAAATATTCCAATTCCCAGGTATAAGAGCAAATGGCACCCTTTTCACATTGGCTTATAGTGCCACCACAAGGCCACAACCTGACCTGGTGGAGATCTGTGCCCAGAAGAGCACTTTTTCTAGTTAAAATATTTTATTCTTTAGTCACCACCAGCGTGGCAACGAACTGACTCACTGCCACTCAAGTCCAGGAACCCTCCAAGAACTTCAAATCATTAACTGAATAATAAATGTTATTGCAACGCATTAACTAATAGTGTTATATAAAGCGACACTTTAAGGTTTTATGCCAACACATTAACCAAATCACAAGTTGTAAATTAGCTTAACGTCAACTTAAGGTCAAACTCAAAGAAAGGACGGGCAAATGTCCATGAACCTTGGCAAGAACGATCATTAGAATGATTTTTAACATCTGGGTCAAAAAGATGTCAACAGGGACACCATCAAGGACATGTTCACAAGTATATAACACAGGAATAGACAGACTGGAAATAAGAAACCTTTTTGATTTAGATTGATGTGACAGTCCCTCATTAACTGAACCAACTCTCAGGGGAGCACTTCATGTACAAATCTACAACGTAAGCATCATCGGCCACTATGAGTTAAAACAACATATAGACTTGAGGCTAACTTGCTGCCTTTAAGCTTCTGCCAGCACCTCAGTCTTGATAGGCACTTAAAAAAGGCGTGCTTTTAACTAGGCTTGGGTGGGTGGGTGAGGGTGGGTGTTCACAGATTCACTTTCTCAGTGAATCTAGACCCCCTAACCACTGTGGGAGAGGGAGGGGAGAGGGCGTGGGGGCGAGATAGGCAGCGATGGATAAGGATAAGGTTACGGAACACCAGGATCCCTGAAAGCAGAGCCATGGGAACCGGGTTAGGTACCGCGGTACACATGTAATGTAATAACATTGTAATAACATGCATCGGAGGGGAAAACGGGATATCGATCTGACGAAAAAAAATGGAGTAGTGATTTTGCAAGTTGTGTCGGCCAGAATGATGATAAGGGAAAAAGACCACCGTATTCTAAAAGATCTGGTGAATCTAATGCCGATTGTGTGCAATTTATCTAATGCTTTTTAGCTCTTTGACTGTTGAGAGTTTGTGCAAACAAATGATATCCTCCAAGACCACTTAAGAGGTTGACTTTAAAGGAAGCCTGTATTTTCACATTTCACCGTTTCTGGGAAATGTTCAGATATAAATGCATTTCAAGTTATTAATTTAAAGTTACTAGGACCTTACCCTTTGTGAATATATGAACACCAAATGATGTACTGTGTGGGTAATGTGATTTCACCAAAGATGCAAGTATTTTGATGAAGGATTGCTTTAATGCACACTTTTGCACAGACACTGCAATGGCCAGTCATAAAGTAAGTGTGTGTGTGTGTGTGTGTGTGTGTGTGTGTGTGTGTGTGTGTGTGTGTGTGTGTGTGTGTGTGTGTGTGTGTGTGTGTGTGTGTGTGTGTTTGTTTTTCCATTTGCATTGCCCCCTGTGGCCGAAAAGGGAATTGCCAGTGTTAACCGAATGTGAAAATTTCATGCACCAATAAATTCATTATTAATCAACAATTTGTTCATTTGAAAAAAGGGCTTCGTCAGTCTCTTCCTAATGTTATGGTCAATGGCTGTGTGAAAAATCATAGCGATTGGTGCCGCCAGTGATGAGTTACGACGGCTTCAGACAGACAGACATTCAGGCAGACATTATCTTAATTATAGTATGGATTATCATTTATCAATTAAAGTTGTAAAGTGTGCAAGGAGTTTTCTGGGAATCGTATCCCCTTAAAGTTCACTTAAATGACTTTATGAGGCTGTGTGTGGTGAGTTAATCTGAGCTTAGTCATAAAAATAAAAATAAAATTACTTTTGAGTGATAAGCAGACATGGTTGTTAAGTCAATCACTCCAAAAGCCGTCGTAAATCTGTCAAGGCGTTAACCACATAAGCCTTATACTTTGGAGTCCCCGAGGTACATACAGTACTTTAAGCCCAACTTGTTTTTGCTCTATACTAAATATCTTTGTGAGCTTGTACATCATATAATTATGTTCAGCAAAGTGTCACACTGCAATTTGTTGTGAGCTTGTAGATATTTTGCTGAAGGTTACAAAGAATATAGCCAATTAGGTTCGTTAATGGATTTATTAACAAGAGTGAAGTAATAGCTTATAAATCTGGCCATGATGACCAACAGGAATTTAGTTTAAATGAAGTGATTACAAAATAACCCGAGGTCAAGATGGTCGGTTACCCTCCTCTGCATTCACGCAGGAGGAACTCTTGGAAACAGGAAGGAGGTAATGGCCTGTCAACACAATAGTCATAAATAGAAGTGGTGCTCAATGTGATGTTCTTTTATGCCCATAATGTGAATCAATAATCCATGTCTCTCACCACAGGGCTGGGTATCACCATCTTCCCTCAACACTGGTGGAAAAAAGTATTGAAAAAGGTTCCAATACTATCATGTAGAAATGATACTGCTCTGGAAGTGACCCGGCTCTGAGCTACTGCAGTTTCATTTGAAAGAGTGCACACTTACAATGTAGAGGGAAGATGAGCAGTGGTGGAGAAAGTACTTTCTTTTACTTGAATTGAAGAAAAGGAAGGTTTCAATTCTACCATTTAGATTTAGAAATGCTCTGTGAAGGGAAGGCCTTGTTTTCAAAATGTATTAAGTACAAAAGTATTTGGCATCAAAATATACTTCCGAAAAATACCATTATGAAAAAAAAAGAACAGTATGCCTGACAATCTTCTTAAAATAGCCTATCTACAAGTTAACATCGCATTGAGCTTGTAGATTGTCCATTTTCAAAAACCCAAAGTATAGATTGCCTGTTCCAGAAGAGAGTTCCCCATTCCCCATTCCCTCATAGACGTTTCAAGAAGTATTTACAGTATATAAAGTAGCATTTGTGCTAACTCACTGTAAACAACACATCTACTATTTGTGCTTTTGTGCAAAGAGCAATGTAATTGTTATGTCCATATCAAATAAAATAAACATAAACACGTCTACACTGGACAAAGCCAACTCTTACAACACTTTGTTTTTCATATTCTAATTATTTGCTTGGTCCAAAAGGTTGTTTGTCGTCATGATTTGCGACGACCCGAGTTGGTCTTGTATGATACTTTAAAAAAAATGTGAAAAGTCTATGAGGAAAATAAATGTGGAATTCACTTCCAGAACAGGCCAGGGGGTTGGGACTGTGGCACCCTATATGGCCAAAGTGGTTGATCCGAGTGGTCTGTTCGGTAATAAGAATGAAAAACCGCAAATAAATGTAGAATGAAATAAAATGTACAATACTTGACTGTTAGATTTAGTACGAGTTGAAAAGATCCACATTTCAAGTCTCCACTAAAGTACTAAATAAAAATACCTTGAAGGTGACCAATTATGGTACTCGAGTACATGTACTCGATTACTTTCCACCACTTGTCAGAGGATGACTTATTCAACCAATCACAGCACAAGCGGCAGCCACCAGTCATCACCATGTTCCTCCTTGTATAGAGACCGTACTGAGAACATGGAATGCACTGAGAACATGGAATCCAACCATGTAACATGAGCACGAAAAAACAGACTGTAGCAAACACACCGTGAACAAACATGTTTTTGCCTTTGACACAGATATCGATAACCATGAGATGCAAGAATACCTAATCCAGCATTTCTCACGTGCGGCCCAAATTATGCACAATCTCCGTTTACACGACGAGACTCACAATGCCTACAACCACAGAATAGTAAGCAGGACTTGCTGCTACATAATATCCGCCGGCCTCCAGGAACAAGCGCCTCTATTTTAAGCGCAAATAACTTGAGTCAGAATTGATTACATTTCATAATCCAGCTGCCCCCTCTGTGGCTCGCAGGGTCTGACCTGCACTTTACAGCCTCACAGGAAGATCTGCAGGGATAGTAGCAAAATAACACGCTTTCCTCCATGCTGGCTGTTCTTATCGGGTGTGATCTGATGCAGTCCATCTTGACAGAATTAAAGGGGCACTTCACCATTCTTAAAGATGACATTTTAGAAGATTTAGAACACTTTCCTGGTGTTCTTGATGTCTGCGATATGTGGTTTTAGATGTTTAAATTTTAGCAGTGGGCCCTCTGACGTCATTGACACTACAAGCCCTCCCTCATCTGCAAGGAGGTGCAGTGTGCCAATGTATTATGGGAATTGTTGTCCAGGAAGTAGTGCCGATGACCTCGGAGACACTGGGCTGAAATCTAAAATATCTAAAACCACATGTTACACACAAAAAGTGCAGCCTTATCCTTACACATAAAAACAAAGTGCATCTCTCCACCAGGCCAATTCGGGGTTTGCAGCAAGTCGTCGGGGTGCAGTCACAAGGTACAACTTTTAACATTGTGAAAAGTTGAAAAGAAAGAGCTTTTTGAAGCGGGAAAAGAGTCTAGAAGTTGCAGAAGTGAAAAGCACTTTTTGAAGTGCACTATTAAGTGAGGCCTCAAAACAATTTATGGTTGATGTGTTTATCACGATGACCAATATTTACTGTTAAAAATAACCACTGATTTGCGAGAGAGTAGGTAGCAGTTTGAGAAAAAAAAAAAGTGTCACATGACTTTGACATCCACGATCATGTGAACATAATTCTTGCGCGATAAACTGGTCAAAATAGACATTTGTCACATTTATGATTTTGGCTGTGTGTTGTGTAGGGGAGTCTCATTATGGTATTTAAATGTGGGGTCAATCGGTCAATTGTTTAAATGGGCCTCTCTTGTAAACGTTGCTAGCCAATTAGCGCCAGTCGGTGTGAAGCACTAAAATGTGTCTGCTACATGTTTATCACATGACTCCACTACCGAGATCACGTGTAGAAATGTGGGAGAGTTATGGACAGAGTTTGCTTTTGTATGTCAAAGAAAATGAAAATGCATAACCTAAGAGACACCGTATAGGCCAAAACCAGTGTAAATCGGGCTGCTATAGCGCCATCTTGAGGCCAGCTTGATAGAATCTGGGGTTGAGTGAGGTCCTTGTCCTAATGACTGGTTGGACAAGAATACGTTTGTTGCTGATTGACTTGGTCTTGGGTTCACAGACAGACGTGAAAACAAACTCTGTTCCCAGATAAAGAATGCCTTGTAATCACTTTGATTTGTTTGTGTTATTCTAACATTTCTAAGAGCTGGTGAGATAAAATAAGAGGGATGGTTAAGCTGATCGTCGGTCTAATATGTTTTTCTACCATTTCTGTAACTTTCCATCAAAGTTGCATTGCATCTACCATAGATTCCCTGGTAACAGTAGGCCAATATGACACATACAGTTCAAGTCACTGTAGTTGTGCGTTTAACATTTGTTAAAGCACATTTTCAGTTAACTTTTACACAGGAAACCTGCAGAAAATCGAGCAGAGTCAGCTGAAAGTGATGTTCCACCGCAATAACAGAAAACCCACATGCCAAACAATGGTCTGAGCCATTTCTGAGGATTGCCCAGTCATCTATGACATACAGTATATTAGCAAGTTTGTTTAATATAGTTTTATTTATTCATGCTGATAATAGCCCCCCCCCCCCCACACACACACACACACATTTAGTATCAGTGTCTGTTATCTGTAGCTCATGTTTGCCTATGGGATAAAAAGCACATACGTTTTCACCTTGTGGTTTAATCTCAGTGAAAAATCTACTTTTAACATAACGCCAATATGAATGGATAAAACTTCAGAGTCAGCTTTAGTTTACTGCAATTCTATCCCTAAGATGTTAAATATAGACTAATTGTGTGCTCATCGATGCCATAGTGGTTATAAGACACTGGCCTCCAGGACCACATGTACTGTCTTGTACTGTACTGGCTGAGAGTCAAAACCTTTACTACAGAGAGACGGAGAGCTTGCGCCCACAGCCTAGTGGGGCTTACCTTGCTTAGGCATTCATTAAGGGGTCATTGATGGCACACGGTGGAAACGAACGACACATGGGAAATAGAACCCAGAAGTAAAAAGTACTTTTACATCCAACATGGCATCGTGCTCAGCCAGCCTTAGAGATCGGCTGAGCCACCGCATCCGGGCCGGATTTCAACCATCCAGTTTGGCATGGAAGCAGAGACCGCGGAATGCATGGCAATATTTCTACAAGCTCTATCAGAATGTCCAATTTTAAGAACAGGCCGATAAAAACATCAAACTGTCTGAGAAATGAAAATGCCTAGTCCAGAAATGGACATTGGAAATAAAAATTCAAAACCACCACAGCAGCCACATAGACATGGACCAAAAAAAGCAGGACAATGAAAGGGACGGAAGGATTGGTTCAAGTTCATTAGAGAACTAGGTTAGGTTTATAAAAAGGGCAGCCGGGCAAGTGAGGCAGTGATTCATCTTTTGTGTCCAGTGCTGCCGAATTTGTACTGAAATCACAATTTCCAAGCTGGTTATTTTTGTTTTTCCGTTCTTTCTTAACGCTCATTTAATTTGCATAACAACCTTATTGTGTGACCTTGGGCGTTTGTTATTTTTATTTACTACGATAGGCTATAACATTCCACACTGCGCACGATTTAGAGAATGGATACCGCTATCGCCAATGTGATATAATTACAAGGTTCAGCGTGAATAACAAACTTGAATCAAGGACTGAAAATAAGAATTTGGCTGTGGTTTAAGTGAAATGAGAGAACAGACAATGCCAGCCCCTATAATCGGTTCATCCAAAACAATCCATCGACTGTAAAGGCTCTAAATTGGTATTTTATACGGCACTTAGGAAGGACGGAAGGACACTTGGGACATTGAAATGCTAGTGGGCAAACCCTACCAAACACAAAGGCCCTTCACTGGCAGGAAAGGAGAACATACATTCAGATTGCCAAAGCAAACATGGATTAAATACGACCCAATGAATCAAAACTAAAAGATAATACACATGATAGAATAAACATCTGCAACAAAAAAGCTTTTTCTAGTGTGCGCCTTTTAAATATTTGCAGGTCATTGAAGATTGTGCCCAGGTCACCTCTTCCCAGCTGAACTCTATTGTTTTTCCTAATCGTTTGCCCTTTTCAAGATCCTACAATAGCGAAAATACCTGAGCGAACAACTGCCTGATGTGTGATAAGCCTTTGGACCATTTGTAGGCATTTTCCCAGTAACACTAACCCAGATTATCAAACTATTAAAAAAAAAAAAAAAAAAAGCTTGTCACTATTTCAACGGAGATAGGGTTGAAGGTGGTGAAGAACTCAACTAACTACTTTACAGATTTACCACGACTTTTGAAGTGATTAATTTACTACTGTTGTCCGTTTGTCAATCCAAATGTCCTGTTTTTTTGTTTTGTTTTTTCCCAATTAATAAGTTCAATGCACACCACCTTAAGTCTTTAAGTGGTGATTGCACTACAATACCCAGAAAACCCCTTGCACACTTTACTGTGATATATAAATGATAACTTTGAATACATTTCTCTGAACGAGTCCTGAAAACAATGAAATGTGAAAATCAACCATTTTGTAAAATGCCTCTTAAACGTATCAACTAAGTTTATTTTTTTATGCTTAAAGTAGACGCCTTAAGCGACCTTTGGATATCATTTGCACAAATTCACACAGAGGATTTTCTATAAATGATTTCATTAGTATTGAGACTAATGACAGCACGCCTACCAAACTAATCAGCCTATGGCCAATCTGTCAAAGGAGTTAATGCCACAGAAATAAGCGTTTTCTACCTACCTTTGTGCTCTCAGTGCTGAGGAAACTCCGGTGACATGGCAGAGGTGTTTTCTGAAGGCTGATGTAAGCAGAGACCAGGACCTGGTCAGAGAGTGCAACACAAACAACAAACAAAGAAAGAAAAGAAAAGAAGAAAAGAAAAGAAAAGGGGTTAGAGATATTGTATGTTACTGCAGTGTATTTGAAGAGTCTCTATAGGTGTCAGCCAATAAGGGCTCTCTCTCTCTGTGGTTCTCAGGCCAACATGCACGGTCAGACTGATAACAACAGCCTTCCTTCTCCAGATTATGTTTCCTCTCGGAGGGCCGGTGACAAGTAGCCATGTGACTGCAGGACACACTCCTCGACACTGAGTCAGCATGCTGCAGCGCACACATACACACACACTTTAAAAAACTGGCATTTCGCAACAGGAAATTCTACAAATTGATCAATCTGTTGCTTACTGAAACGTTAAACTAGGGAAAAAAGTGCCCTTCTGGGCCCAGGTCTCTACACAGGAGTGGGGAATCTGAGAAATCCAACGGACTCGTCTGGATCACATGACTACGGAGATCATGTGTACCGATGCTTGCGTGAGATTGTGGATGAAATCTGTGCGACTAATGTAAATAATATTTTTAGCAGAAACCGGCCTCATGGTGGCATGGTAAGCGTCAGATGTGGAAGGACGCAAATACGATGCTTTTCCATGACCTCTAGGGACTGCACATACAGAAAGGTGTACACAGATGCAGTTGTTGGTCAAATCAAGGAATTATATAGCACCAAAAAGTTTCAAACCTAATCAGGAAAAGAAAAAACACAATCTCTCCACTATGCCAAACAACACACAAGACAAACCAGAACTGAAACAAGAAAGTAACTGGTACTATAGTTTAATGGTTCCAAAAAACTCACCAGCAATCAATATCCAGCCTGAATATGAGTGGGAGATTTCTCAGATGTGAACAATGTCACAAAATCACTGCTACTCTTAAGCCCTACAGTAACTAACCACACCACACTTGCAACCATTATTCATAATGGCATGTTGCAAGGAGCTGCATTGAGACCCTCCAGTGTGTTCAGGGCTTTATATTGTCGTATTGACAATGACAGATACTCATGTTTGTCAGAGACAATAGTTGCCCAGCTGTCTGAGGGGCCGAGGTGGAACATGAAAGAGGTATGCCACAAATGAATGGTTTAACCACCATGTTCAAACAATGGAGCACCAAGCTTAATAACACTGTTCATTTCAAAAGGCAAACAATGGTTACAGACAGTACAAGCAATGATTCATCTTTTGGCCAATGGGAGACTAAGTCCATGCCTTATATTAAAAGCCACACAAGTTGTATCAGAGAAGAGAAAAGACTTTGGGTTGTTTGTGGTGGTCAATCTCTTTCTTAACGGGCAATTGATGATATTCAGACCGCAGACATCTTGCCATCAGAGTTTGGAAGCGCTCGTTTTTTAGTGAAGACAGATCCTGTTGCCCCCTAGCCTGGTACCATACTAGTTTCCACCTCCAGATTGTCTGGAGGTGGAAACTTTATGTTGCCAACGACAGATTAGTATGGTACCAGGCTAGTTGCCCCCTGCATTATATGAAATTTAAAAAAAAAAAAAAGTGGTAGACATAGGGTGGTGAGTGATATCCAATCCATATCCACCCAAGTGCTCCCAAACTACAACACTGAAAGTATCTCATAACATGTGTGCAGTGGATTTTCATGAAACAAAAACTTTGACGCTTGAAAGAGAATAATTCAAGGTTTTGATACAGTTGCAATGTTAGTGCCTTTGGCATTTTGTAATACAATCACCTTGCCGTTGAAGTTGGGACGTTGTGTAAAATGTAAATAAAAACAGAATGCATTGATTTGCAAATCGTTTTCAACCTCTATTCAGTTGAATACACCACAAAGACAATATATTTAATGTTCAAACTGATAAACTTTATTGGTTTTTGAAATTATACAATCTTTTGTAAATTGATCCCTGCAACATGTACCAAAAAAGTTGGGACGGGGGCAACAAAAGACTGGGAAAGATGATGAATGCACAAATAACGCCTATTTGGAACATTCCACAGGTAAACAGGTTAATCTTAAACAGTTTAATATCGTGATTGGGTATAACAGGACCATCCCAGTCGTTCACAATCAAAGATGGGGCGAGGTTCACCACTTTGTGAACAATTCTGTGAGAAAATCATCCAACGGTTTAAAGACAATGTTTCTCAACATTCAATTGCAAGGAATTTGGTGATTTCATCATCTACAGTCCATAATATAATCAAAACATTCAAAGAATCTGAAGAACTTGCTATACTAAAGCGACAAGGCCGAAAACCAACACCGAACACTTGTGACCTTTGATCCCTCAGGTGGCTCTGCATTAAAAACTGACATCATTGTGTAAAGGATATTACTGTGAGGACTCAGGAACACTCAGAAAACCATTGTCAGTTTACATAATTTGTCGCTACACCTGCGATTGCAAGTTAAAACTCTACCATGCAAAGCAGAGCCATACATCAGAAAGGTTGGTTTGAAAAAACAACCAGAAAAACAACCAGAAATGCCTTCTCTGGGTACAATATCATTTGAAATGGTTAGACACAAAGTGGAAAAGTGTGCTGTGGTCTGATGAGTCCACATTTCTAATGATAGTGGACCCAGAGAAGGCATTTCTGGTTGTTTTTCAAACCAACCTTTCTGATATATGGCTTTGCTTTGCATGGTAGTGAGTTTTAACTTGCACTCGCAGGTGTAGCGACAAATTATGTAAACTGACAATGGTTTTCTGAGTATTCCTGAGTCCTCACAGTAATATCCTTTACACAATGACGTCTATTTTTAATGCAGAGCCACCTGAGGGATCAAAGGTCACAAGTATTCTGTGTTGGTTTTCAGCCTTGTCGCTTTAGTATAGCAAGTTCTTCAGATTCTTTGAACATTTTGATTATATTATGGACTGTAGATGATGAAATCACCAAATTCCTTGCAATTGAATGTTGAGAAACATTGTTTTTAAACCGTTGGATGATTTTCTCACAGAATTGTTCACAAAGTGGTGAACCTCGCCTTATCTTTGATTGTGAACTACTGGGATGGTCCTGTTATACCCAATGACGATATTAAACTGTTTAAGATTAACCTGTTTACCTGTGGAATGTTCCAAACATGCGTTATTTGTGCATTCATGACCTTTCCCAGTCTTTTGTTGCCCCCGTCCCAACTTTTTTGGTACGTGTTGCAGGGATCAATTTACAAAAGATTGTATAATTTCCAAAAACAATAAAGTTTAGCAGTTTGAACATTAAATATATTGTCTTTGTGGTGTATTCAACTGAATAGAGGTTGAAAACGATTTGCAAATAAATGCATTCTGTTTTTATTTACATTTTACACAACGTCCCAACTTCAACGGAATTGGGGTTGTAATACAATCACCTTGCCATTGACAAATGGTTAAGAAGTCTGCCGTGTCAATAAGTTCCATCAACCACATGAACCATAGCGTTCATATTCGGGTCATGTGATATAATAATTTCATAATCAACATTCTACAAGATTGAGACACACCTGTGAGCTTGTTGACTGGCTATTTGTTTGGCAAGAATTACACACTTGTGAAGGACCCCAGGTCTAGCAGTTGAGTTATAGGCTACAGTGTTTATAAGTGGTTAATAAGCAGCAACACTGCAGGTCCTTGGCAGTTTAGCCAGGTTATAATTCAAAGTCACTGAGAGCTAGAACACAATTAAGATTAACATTAGTTTTAATCTTGCATATTATCTGAAAAGTACTTTGACCGGCAGCACTTTTGCTCCACAAGTACTTGGTGTACGGAGTGTGACGGTGAAAAATATCATTTATTTTTGCTCATTCACAGCATTGAAGTGAGAAAAAGAATAATCTCTCAAGTGCTACTAATAGAGGCCTTTCTGAGACCTATATATCCCATACTCTGAGGGGATGGCGGCCATCTTGATGGTAAGCCATAAGTTATATTCAATGGAATGTGGATGCAATGACAGGCGGAGAGAAGATACTACTACTACTAGCACTACTTCTACTACTAGCCATACCACTAGGCCTACTACTACTACTACTAGCACTACTACTACTACTACTACTACTAGTACTAATAGCAGTAACTACACATGCCAGCAATGGATGTGATGACAGGCAGAGAGGAGATACTACTACTACTACTACTACTAGCAATACTACTACCACTCCTACTACTACTAGCAGTAATACTTCTAGTACTAATGCTAGTACTAATAACAATAACCTACACACACCAGCAATGGATGTGATGACAGGTGGAGAGGAGCTACTACTAGCACCACTCCTACTACTACAATGACAACAACAACAACTACTACTACTACTAGCAGTACTAGTACCACTACTAATAGCAATACTACTACTACTACTACTACTACTACTACTAGCAGACCTAGTACTACTAGCAGTACTACTATACTACTAGCACTACTACTACAGCTACCAATGCTAATGCTAGCAACATGCTAACATGCTAATGCTAACATTCTAACCCGAACATGCTAATGCTAACATGCTAACATGCTAATGCTAAAATGCTAACATGCTAATGCTAACATGCTAACATGCCAATGCTAACATGCCAACATGCTAATGCTAACATGTCAATGCTAACATGCCAACATGCTAATGCTAACATGCTAATGCTAACATGCTAATGCTAGCATTAGCATGTTGACATTAGCATGCTATCATTAGCATATTAGCATTATCATGCTATTGTTAGCATGTAGTAGTAGTAGTACTGCTAGTAGTAGTAGTAGTAGTAGTAGTAGTAGTAGTAGTGCTAGTAGTAGTCGTACTGCTAGTAGTAGTAGTAGTAGTACTGCCAGTGCCAGTAGTCGTACTGCTAGTAGTAGTAGTAGTACTGCCAGTAGTAGTACTGCTAGTAGTGGTAGTACTGCCAGTAGTCGTACTGCTAGTAGTAGTGGTAGTACTGCCAGTAGTAGTGGGGCTTGTAGTAGTAGTACTGCCACTAGTAGTACTGCCAGTAGTAGTAGTACTAGTAGTAGTAGTAGTAATAGTGGTAGTACTGTCAGCAGTAGTAGTAGTAGGAGGAGTGGTGCTAGTCGTAGTACTGCTAGTAGTAGTAGTAGTAGTAGTAGTAGTAGTAGTGCTAGTAGTAGTAGTCGTACTGCTAGTAGTAGTAGTACTGCCAGTAGTAGTACTGCTAGTAGTGGTAGTACTGCCAGTAGTAGTACTGCCAGTAGTAGTAGTAGTAGTAGTAGTACTGCCAGTAGTCGTACTGCTAGTAGTAGTGGTAGTACTGCCAGTAGTAGTGGGGCTTGTAGTAGTAGTACTGCCACTAGTAGTATTGCCAGTAGTAGTAGTACTAGTAGTAGTAGTAGTAATAGTGGTAGTACTGTCAGCAGTAGTAGTAGTAGGAGGAGGAGTGGTGCTAGTCGTAGTACTGCTAGTAGAAGTAGTTTTAGTAGAATGCATTCCATTGAACACTTCACACTTGTTTACCAACAAGATGGCCGCTCCTTTCTGAGTATGGGACTGAGAAAGGCCTCTATAGATTATGCTGTGTTGTTCTTATCAGACACCTCCATCTTACTCCTCTTATGCAGGTTTGCCTTCTTGAGGTGTCCATGTGGAACTTAGCACTGCATTTGCCTAATGTACAACTCAACTTTAATGCATTTACCCTACCTTTTAGTTGCCTTTTCCATTTGACACAGTATTTGCTTCCATCTTCTACATAATCATATCTACATAAGACAAAATATATTTTGTGTCCTGCAAATCGTTAAAGGGAATCCCCCCCCCCCGACCTCCATTTCTAGGAAACACAGAATGGAGGAACTTTATTTCAACAATTTAAAATGTTGAAAATGGGTGGAATTCCCCTTTAAAGGATGCAGGACGAAGGCCATTCTGCTTCAACACTCCATTTGGTACATGGCAATAATATTTCTCCATCTTTAAGATCCACTACCGGTACATCCTTTTGTCACTTCAGAACTTCCCCAAATCCTCACATCTTGATAAAACATGTTTCACTGGCCTTGATGTGATCGAGTATACTATACACTACCGTGTTATACTGTATTTGTAGTGTCTGTAAACTTCGGTCTAACAGCGGATGTTGTGGTGGCTGGGTGGAAGGGAGTTTGTGTACAAAATTAATGTTAGCTGTGCACTTTTACATCAATGTCTGTTAGGTTACCCATATTTCATGAATCATGGGAAGCCCTTACAAATAAGATAAAGCTTCTCTTGGAGCCATTCCTTCAATAAAGTCGGGTGAAATTAAATCTGCTGCATCTGGCTTGAATAAAATGTAGGCCATACGGGATTCACCATGTGCTACTCCTTGTCCAGCAGCCGTCTCAATCCTTGGATGTGCATGTGCAGCACCTGGACTGTTGCTAATCTCAGACCTTTAATCACACTAGCATGACGTGAGCAGCAGACAAATTAGTAAATGTGGCCTCAACTGTAACGGTAATGGATCAGGCGGTACAGTACGGCCGGTACAGCAGCTGGTTTGATTCCCGGCAGAGCAAGGCACGTTCTGTTCATTTCTCAGCCGGGGACAGGCAGCACCTTGCATGACCGAGTCTAATGCATGTTGTAAAGTGCTCTGGATAAAGGCCCTATAATGTAGGACATTTAACCGCATTTTAGATCTTGGTTCATTTGGACACCCGCTTCAACTGTTATCAAGCGATAATTCCCAGTAGGTTGCTGTTTTAGGGTTAGAGGAGGCTAATCGTTTTAGTAGATATTGACCAAAACAACTGTTGTCCGCAAAGTTGCCAAATGTGTGTTAAAACGGCCACGGGGGCTGAGGAGGCTTATCAACTCAACTCAGTCAACTGGCAGCACGTGACAAGACAAACAGAGCACTTCAAGATCCATGGATCTTGAAGTAACACTTCAGTTATTTTTTTTAACCCAAAAATATCACTTAAGATTTACATCTTCAGTTATTAATGACAGGTGCTTTCCCAGTTTGAATGGTTTAAAACCACAATCCTCATAGCAATAGATAGTATCAGTCATGTGGGTCTGTAAGAGAATATTATATAGCCAATCACATAACACATAAACCCTATAGATTGTGGAGCAACAGTTCAGGTTTGGGACAATAATGTTAATCTACAGTCTATATAATCTCTCATGTACAATGATGCAGTTATTATAGCAGCAATTAAATTGTAATGGTTTGTAAAAAGCAAGCCTTTGGTCACGTCTGAAGACGTGATTTGAAAACCAAAAATATCTATACAATTCTCCAAGGCAAAGTATCTTATTAAATTTGTGGCATTAATGGTCCCCTATAAAAGTGAACATATAATATTAAATAAACTGCCATTAAGTGCCGCCATGGTCTATTTGACCATGCCAAATCATGTCAACACTTGAAATCTTATCAGTCATGCAGGGGATCAGAATCGTTCAGCACCAACACAAAGTCATCAAAGCCCTTCGGATTAATTGTGTTTTCTCTCAAACAAAAAAAAAGCAGTCCCGTGATCCAATATGTGTTGCTTACCGCAGTTGGCCAAATAATCAAACATTCCAAATCGGCTTACACTGTAGCATTCTTTTAAAGCTAAAGAAGTGGCTGTTTTGAGAGGTGTGCGTGTGTGTTGTTTATCACCCGGGGTGTGCGTCTACTGTACACGACAGAGTCACATGCAAGTCTTGCGGGGTAATAGACAAACCAAAGCCACAGTGTAGTCCCACTACAATGGTTTAGGGGTTTTCCTAGACACCAGTGTTGTTCTGATAACACTCACACACACAGATAATAGAAATAGCCATGGCAGTCAGTGTGCTCGACTATAAAAAGAATTGACGGGTGGCGGAGGAGGATCTTCAGTCATTTATTTTTTGAACTATGACCAACAGACAGCACGGCATATTGCATATTATTATAGCTTCACCCACGGCGGCACGGAAACATTTGCTCCTCAGTGATGGAAAGTAACTAAGTACATTTACTCAAGTACTAACTTATGAAAGACATCTGAGGCATCTTTACTGGAGCGACTTTCCAGTGATACAGGCACCTAGCCTAAATGATAAGCTTGGGTCCGTTTCTGGTTAGATGCGTTCGATTCGGTTTTATTTAGAAAAATAAAACCGAAAATTTAATTCACTTGAACCGATATAACCGTTCTTTCATGTTTACAGTTTTTGACCCCTAAATGTCGTGACCTGCCAATGCGGCTCCTATCTTGTGACAAACTACCAGCCGACTTAGTTGTGGTGTGAAGGAAATGCAAAGACCACTTTTTTCCAATGACATATTCCAGGAGAATAGCTTTTCCCACAAAGTTCCCTGCTCTTGAAAAGCAGTATCATTATTTTACATAGAAAAATGCGTATATAAATCCATGCCGTTTCACTACATCTCCACCAGCTAAAGAGTGCTGGGTTACCCCCTAAAAAGAGCTGATCATTAGTGTGAGAATTGAAAAACACAATGTTGCATGGAATTGTCACTGTTGTCTTCGGAGTATAGATACTAATCAACCACTACGGAGCGGGTTGCGGGTTCGAGTCCCAACCCAAACAAGTCTCACTACTGCTGCCCCCCCCCCCCCCCCCCCCTCATTTAACATCGCTCCCCACTTCCTTTTAAACTACTACAAATCTGTCAAGGCCCAAACAACGGCTAATGATAAAACATCTGATGACAGTGCCAACTACTTTGAGCCATACTGCTACATTCCGATGCGAGATTTGATTAAAGAGCATTAATCCAGCTTTTTAAAAAAAAAAAATCATAGAAACAACCTACATCTCATTTCTGTGATCTAGACTAGAGCTATGGGGGGCAGTCAATTCTGGGTCAGGCGGACCCATTAAACATTACCTCCTGGAGGGAGGTAATGTTTAATCAGATTAATCACAGCTTAAAATAAATTGTGTCGTGATTAATCACCATTCTCACTAATATGTCCAAAATATGCCATGCCTTTCTGTACCTATACAAGGAAAGGTAAATGACACATACACATGTTTTATTCTTTACAACAAATCCAGTGTATTGGTAGGATGGTGTTATTTCTACATTGAGGCATTGGTACTAAGTAAAGAAAGATGTATGTGACTTGTTCCACCACTGATCATCCTTCTATTGTTCAAGTATCCAATTTAACTAAAAATATGTTAAAGAGTCAGAGCCTGCCTGGTCTAGGAACACGTGCTGCCATTTCATTGGTGGAATACCAAAACACTGCTGATGTACGCAAATGCATATTTCCGCAAATCGGATTTCTTAAATCTTAAAACTTGTAGTATGGTGTTCTGGAGACATTGATCATGGATTGGATTCATTTTCAGGAGTTTTAGTATGCTGTTCTGGAGCCTGGTCTAATTTAAATCTGCACTAAAAGATGTTAAAGGATGCACTTTGCATATAAATCAGTCCAAAGCGCCTTTCGAGAGGCCCGAGTTTCTACCTACCTTACCTAGTACCTATGATGTCTGCACAGAGGAATTCAAATCTCATAGAAAGATCATCTGATCACAGTTACCTATAATAACGAGTCAGGACCCCTGCAGCACTCCTACAATTAATTATTAGCCGACGCGCACACACACACAAAATATACGGATCACTATGAAGTGCAATCACCATCACACAAATCGCTTTCCATCATTCAGAAATAACTGACAAAATGAATTCAAAATAAAGATCAAAGAAGATCTGTAATATCATTTAAGCCCACAAATTGTGTTCCATTGCTAGCATACCAACATTCCACACTCTGCCAAGCACTCAGAAACTCACCACACCGCCTTGGTCAGTGAACTTGCCCCCCAGCCGCCTCCTGAGGCTTGATCAGTCTCTGTGTGGATCAGCCGTGAGCAGCTGATCTCTATGGATATCTGGCTGGCTGTTGAAAGCTCCTTAAAAAAATAAAAAGAAAAGAAAAAAACAGAAGTAGCCCTATAGTGTGGCAGTTGCCCGACTTGCCAGCACCCTTCCGTCCGTAAGACCACCCCCCTTCTCCTCCTCTTCTTCACAGCTAGTCACTATTAGGGGAAGGGGCAAGCTCCCCTTCAGCATGACTGTGTTAAGTTTTGTACACATGGTTACTGGAACGCCTCCAGCGTCACAAAGGCAACAGCTGCAGTCGCCGTAGATGTGCCCATCCCTCACTCTCTCTCTCTCTCCCGCATCTATGTATTCATCCATCTTCCGTGTCCTTGAGGGCTATGGACAGCAGTGGACGACGGTTATTCCATTCTGGTCGGAGCCATTAGGGCAGCACCTGTCCTTGTCTTAGGGCAACCGAAGACCATGAAGTCCTGGCAGCTTATACAATGCTTGCCCATTGTCCTCATCATCTAGAAATGGTGAATGCAATCACCACTATGGCACTTTTGTGTACCTCAAAGAAGGCAGGCAGAGAAGACTGTTGAAATGTTTGTTCAGACTACAAATAGTTGATGTCTATTTGCCATGCAGATACCGCATGCAAGGACATGCTAATCATAGTAACCCAATGAAAAACAATGAATCAAATGTTCCAAATAAAGAAATGTACTGCAAGGCTGAATAATAATGCACTCTGAAATGGTACCTTAGGAGAGTCCACAGGCATAAGTTATTTGTGGGGGTGGGGATTGGGAAACCTGTTGCAAAAGTATTTTCAGAATGGCCAGTAACTCCAACCCTTCTCCTGCAGAAGTTATACTTAAGGAAAATAAGTCTAGAAATAAAATATTTAGTCATCACAGGCGTACATGACGTTCTGTCTACAATTTAATAAGCTTTCAAAACATTTGGCTCACTGTCTACGTTCTGTCTTAATCCTTGCATTCAACAAGGCTCTAGTTAGCTAGCTTGGGCACAAAAGTAAATTCTTGCCTGCCTTGCCGTTGGCGTGTTTGTTTATAAGACCAAAATCCACAAGGCCTTGCTTGAAAGAATAACAGATTATAATGATTTTAACTCAATTTCTGGTGCAAGGGCTTTTCAGTTAATTCGAAAACGGTCTGAAACAATCAAGGAGAATCCTACGCAACTGTAACAGTGAAACAACATCATTCATTCAATTATGTCTCTTTTTTATCCCAGTTTTTGTAACCCATTTTTCACATTATCCTGAATGTCTAGTACAGCTCTAATCTTGGGCGCTACTGTCCTTCTGCCAACCTGGGGAGCATCCTCAATTGAGCTCATCACGTTTCCTTCGATGAATGAGGACTGCCATCTCTGCACCGTCAGGGGCGTAGCTAGCAATTCTGGGCCCCCTGCAAAGCTTTTCCACATGGGGCCCCCTTTCCCGACAGTGTTAAAGGGGAATTTCACCCATTTAACATTTTTTTTGAGAGCGTACAAATGCGCTCTCAACAAACGTTTTCATCATGTCCACCCAGCACCTCTAAGGTATACTAATGACATAGAAATAGAATGTTGAAAATGGGTGGAATTACCCTTTAAAATGCTTCAATCTGGTGCACTTTGCGATCTTTTTTTTTAATATATAATAATACTATATTAATGCAAGCTTTTAGTGGGCTTTGGGCCCCCCTAAAATAGTCTAACTTTTCAACACCTATTGACGCCACTGTCTGTACCTGACAAGCAAGTGTTTTCCTGGCAGGACATACTGTAACAAGTGGAAGGAACACTTATTTACAACCAGTTCCTTTCCCTCTCCATCGGGCACACTGGATGACCAGGGCGAGGCAGTATCTTATGGTGTGACAGAAACAATGATGTGCTGTAAGTTTGCAGATTGGACAATTTCTGTACGGCAAGCTATAATTAAATTCCAGGTTGGGAAAGCATTTTGGCCTAGAGAGGTGGGGACCGGTTGCCCTGATTGGATCTCACTAATCTAATAATACTGTACATTTTAATTATAAAAGGCGCCATTCAGGGCACTCACGGTCCCGAGATCTGTCAGTCAAGCCCAGATCCGCCTCTTCTAGGCCACTGTGGCAATGATTTAGTCCAGGGCTTTCACTCTTTGCACAGCGCAGACGAGAATCAAAGCCCCGAGTATCAAGGCTAATTTGCATGTATCCAGCGTGGGAAGTAAGCCGTGTTACTTTTGGTCAACACTACGGCCCAGGCAGCTTAGGTTGCACCGATAGCACAAAAGGTACGAGCAAACTCTCACAAAATATGGTAAACACCGAGCTGTGCTCCGGTGAGAAAAAAAAAAGTCTAGACCGGGTGGGAAAAGGCACATCCCAGTTCCCTCAGAACCTGCACAATGGGCCTGAAATCCAACACCACAAGTTCAAATACAAACGGGTCATTTATCCATTTTCTTGCAAATAATGCACCGTCATTGTGGCGCGGTAGACCGTGCCCTACCTTGGGGGACAGGTCAATGTCACTCCGTGATGATGGGAAAACGTATGCATTAAATCTCCCATGAATGTCAAGTTGAATTTGGCTACGAGAGAAGCGAGATTGCCTTGGACTGTGGAAACGCGATTTAGGCCCAAGTCCAGTTATCACCATTCACGGGATATGAAAGCAAAAGAGGAAGTGTTTGGAGGGGGCATACAAGGGGGAGAGAGAGACAGATCAGCTGGCACCCCCAACAATGCACTGCGTGGGTGGGTCAGTATAATTAGATGTACTAATCAGAGCGTGTATATATAGCATTTAATGGGGTTCAGTGGGTGACAAGTTTGGCCTAAACAGTAGGTCATGCAATGTGTTCTACTTCTGACCGAGCGCTTACAGTAATTAATCACCACTTAGCTGGCGAATAGCTGTGCCTTTCTAGGTTACAGCAAACCATTAAACACTGCAGAAGAGAAGTGGACAATGAGATGGATCTCCCAGGAATCCTTTGCTGACGTGTAGTAGTGGGGTGGGGGGGGGTTGACTTACAGCTTGCTGGGAGGGATGCAACCGATACGATATTTTATCTGTATCGGAGGCTGATAACTCCACTCCAATCCGAATATATAGGATCGGAAATAAATGGAAGTAAACCGTGTTGTTGCATCCCAAATTTGCTGGTAGACACCAAAACCTAGCATAACAAAGATGCATGCAGCGTATCTCTAAAGCCCAACCATACATGTTGCACCTAGTCACAACTCTTCTGCTACCGTTTTAAGCCCCCAACTGCCATTGGGGGCCTGGACGTTACAAGGATTCGTGTTATTTAAGGACGCCAGACAATTTTGTCCGTCCAGCATTTTGGGTCCAAAGCAAATATTTTAGCTGTTGAAACCTACCGGCTTCAGCCGGATCATACCAAAGACTATACAAAATGGGACCCCGGTGCCTCCCTGCTTGGCACGCGGCAATCAAGTGCTGGATTTGGGATAAGTCCCTGCAACATTCTAGCGAGCTGTACATCAAGCTGTCTCACGCTACAGCACCAAGAGATCCTGCCCTAGGGGACACATGGCCTCTCCGTCTTATCTTTACAATCCTAATCATCACTTGGTGTTTGTTTTCTTCTCGTCGCTTCACTTGAAGGACATAACTGTTGTGATCTAATCTCTAAACGCACCTCGTTAAAATAATAAAATCATACCCGGCTGAAACAAGTGGTACTGTACTGTGTATGTTAGACTGTGCAGCAGTGACACTTGCTTTCTGTGCTCAGACGGGCCAGGCCAGCCAGGCAGAGACACTCATTGCTGGATAAATTAAAGCAATATAATAATAATCAATACAGATATATCTCAATACACGAAAACAGCCGAATGCTGGCTCAGCATCTCATCCTTTAGTTGTCACTGGTATATGCAGAAAAAGGCAAAGGAAGGACAAGGTGATAAGATAACCGCCCCCTGTTAAGCCTTCTTATCGTGACCTCTCGTATCTGTGTTTATTTTACCTTGCACATTCCCTGCTGCAAATTAATGGACTCAGCAATGTGTCCGTCATGACGAATCTGATTTACTTTGCAAGGGAAAAAAATAAAGGTTAGATCTACAGTGTATAGCTTTACCATGCACAACATAGTTATGTAGCCTAGTAGGTTTTGAACCAGCTTGGAAAAGCTAAATAAATTAATCCAAGTTGCACACACATTTGGTCAAGCACTTCATCTTATATAAGATACCACTTTTAAACAATGGTTCAAGTTGAACTACAGGTTAGATTTTAATATGTATTGTTTGCATGTGGAAATGTGCAAGAAGAAAGGCTATGGGATCACTGAAAATCAGAAGGGCTACAGCTTATTCTAAGGCATTCCAGTCAGTAAGCAAACCTTGCTGATGTATCTGCAGCCAAGCAAGAATTTTAATTTGGTTGCTTTTAAGGATTACATAATTGTGGTTCCACAACACATACACAAAATGATTGAATAAAACAAGCTCAGGACTTGCGTGGGGTGTGTGTGTGTGTGTACTGTGCACAGCAGTCATCAGCAGAAGGCACATCCTGCATTCATTCTACCATATCTCTCCCGAGATCCATTATCCACAGGAGAGGAAGGGTAATCCTGGGAATTCGCCCTGTATATCAACAATTCATTCACTGCAAAAGGACTATATCCAAATAATAATTCCCAATTCCCTGAGAGTGTCTAATTTGTTTGGTTACAACGATGCAAAAGAGTCTCATTGATAACGCACTGCGATGATGAAAACTAACAATCTTTCCGGAGTGTTTTATACAAGAGCTTTTTTTGCGCAGCCAATGATTCAAACAAATGTGACAACCCTGTAGTTACTCCAGAGATTAATCTCTGGAATAAATTACACACTGACAGAACCGAGCTTGTTTGCGCCAAGTCTCCCTTCATGCAGTACCAGTGTGTGGCTGTCCAATCATGTGACTGGAACATGTCGCTGTTCAATTGGTACAGGTCCAGTAGGAGCCTACTCCTCACACTCCTGTTCACACACCTGTTACACCTATGATATAAAGTACATTGTCATACCTTTCAAGACAGGACTGCAGGAACATTGAAATGAAGTAGATATCAAAAAAGTCAAGCCTTGCCAGGCCCATAGGGCAGGAGCCGACCACCTGTTTCTGTGAGGCAACTTGATGTACACTGCAAGTAGTACAGCATTTGAACACCATGGGGTTTATACAGTATGTCAGGAACACACAATCATGGAAAAAAGTATACATGATTTAAACATGCATGATACATCATTATCAGACCTACACTTTGCCTTGAACCTCTTCCCTGCCCCCCAAATGACTGGATATTACACGTTATGTACCAATTTGTAGCATTTGTGGAAAGTGCCCTGTGTTGAGTTTTTTTTCCCCCCAGGGGTCAACTGGTTACCATTCAATCTGATTATCACCCAAAACTTGGAACCAGTGGCAGTTTAAAATCTAATCACTTCATAAGCTCACATGCAATGAGTGTGGAAACAGCGCCATCTTTTCCTTGAAGTAAGGGGGAATTTTATCTCACCCATCAAGTTTTACTGTAATTAACACATTGTGAATCACATCTCAGATTCAGATCTTGATGGCATCATCAAGATGCACTTTACATGTACCACACATGTCCATTTTAAAGGATAACACAGAATTGGGGGGCCTTTTTATTATTTCCACAGCATATCTAAAGCTATATGATGAAAATCGGTGGAATTCCACTTTAACATTCTGTCTCGAGAGCTGTTCAAATCGATTGCCTGGTGCCAGCTGATCCGTTTGATCATCGCACGAGACTCGGCAACACTGTCATTGTGGATGTAGGCAGGTCAGCCCGTAAATGTAATGTTTCATCATAGGAGCTTTGCTTTAACTTCTTCTACATTACGGCTGAAACGGCTCTTTTCAATCGTATCATCACTGAGAGAGACCGAACAAACAAACAGCGGCTGCAGCCGCGCAATCTGATCACATGACTCCAGTGGAGGACCATTAAATCAGACTCAGAATATCATCATCACCTGAGAGACACACACCAGCGTGCAATCTATCCAATCATCCAAATGAGAATCAACACGGGCACTGAGGAGAGTAATGTTTCATCATCGTACAGCTCAACAACTCAGTTCAAGTCAACTAGCCTGACCAGCTAACTTTTAAACCCACCGGTGCTGGAGGCTGCTGCCAAATTGGCCCAGCAATGTCATGTCTTTCTTGACATCGTGGTAGCCTTGGATGTAAAAGGCTGACTCGACTCGATCGAGAAGAAAATACATTCGTGACAGTCTACATATGCCTAGTTTTCAGCCGTCACCTTGGAAAACAGCAGGGCGACGAACTACATAAAAACAACAAGCGATTCATTTAACACGTAATATAAATAGTCCATGTAATAATAACTATCGGAGCGGAGCCGGCAAAGCCAAGCCAAGCGGACAGACACGCCGAATGTCGCTTGATGGAAGAAAAGAAAAACCCATCCGTAAATAAAGAGACGGAGAAACAAAACGCCTCTGGAGAACTCTGGAGAAAGTTTTAGTTTAATAGCATAAATGCTATTGTGTCCACGATGCAGTGCTGTAACTTACCCGGCGTGGAGGAGGAGGACTCAGTCAGTGAATGTGAACGTGACCCGCGGCTGGGCTGCTGCTGCTTGCTTCTTGCCTTCCCCTGAATGAATGCCTGACTGCCACACGACCTGATCTATCTGCTGCTGCTTCCTACACGAACAGCTGATGCGCCTGCGTCGCTCGGGATGGCGATGATGATGATGGTGGCGATGGTGATTCATATTTCTTTTGACGAAAGACCTCCTCATTCCTGTAGAGGAAGAAACCAATCCGCTACTTTCTTGAGTCATTAAAGGGGAATTTCACCCAATTTTCAACATTTTGCTATGTCATCAATAAACCTTAGAGATGTTTGTGGACATAATAAAAAATTAAGGCCCCCATTCTGTTTCTTAGAAATGCGGGTCTGATGTCCATACAGTCCATTAGATGTCCAATTAAAGGTAGGGGAAGTGATTTGAACTTCATGGTGTACTACCAGCCTGGTGCACTAGGGGCCCCAACAGTAGCTACACTATGTGAACCTGCTGCTCGCTCCTGATTGGAGGAGAATTGTGGTGACATGGGGAACTTTTATTAGCTCCTCTGCTAACGTGGGGGAGGGGGAAACTCCATATGTGGTTTCCACACCTTATAATAGAGCATTTTAACAGAAAAAAAATCTTTTTGGGTGATATCTGACAAAAGTGAAATCACTTCCCATACCTTTAAGTATATAGAAACGTAAACACAAAAATATCTGCTGTATAAACACGTATATAACTGTAAATGTGGGATTTGTCATTGAAGGGGAATTACATGTCATTCAGTTTCTCTATGTAGGTCATACTCAAGGCATGGGGGCCAAACCCGGCCAAATCAATTTGCGTTTGACATCCCATGTTGTAACGAATTATTTTATACACGCACGCAATCTTTGATGCAACAATGGCTTGAAACATGTTTTCAGAGCTTTTCGACAACCATGTTTGCGAAATGGGCTAGAAACTAAAAGCTTAACTTTTGCTTTTGTCGTGATGTGCGTAATGTCTCGATGACGTGAGGGGGAGATGAATGTATACAGTAATTGAGGGGGGAAAGAACAGGACACTAGATGGCACTATTGTCAACCAATAGTGTAGCCTCCAAGTCAATGAATGAATGGACTTAAATCAAGGCTCACAAGCCAACAGCAGTTCAGGCATTCACATTTGTGGCATAAAGGCGGTGTTTAATTGGTACTATTTACAGACTAAATGCAGTTTTCTTTTTGTCCTTGCCCTTGCACAGGGCTCTGATAGCCTCATGGGGGGAAATAAGCAGCTTTGATGTGAGCTGGGACTGGGAGTGAGTTCCATCGTGTCCTGTTAGCTTAGGTTTGTTTCTTTGAGACCCCTCGCTGCTTGCCAGTTTGCATTGGCACACAAACAGTCCATTGCCCCCACAATGGACTGTTTGTGTTTGTCTAAGTCCTTCATAGTCTTTCTTTGCCTTGCTCAGCTCCTCCTGTCATAATAGTGTACGCGTCTACAGGGCTGGGAGGAGGCTGACAGTTGAAAGCTCACACAATCATGTACAGGACCTCACAAGACTCAAGGCTCTAAGCTAAGGGTGTCCAAACTTTTCAAAGGGAGCCATATTAGAAAATATGAAATCACACGAGGGCCAACAGCATCACCAAATCTAAAAAGATGTGGAATGTAACAAAAGAAATAAAACAAAATTTCTTTTAGGTGAATACAAATCTGCAGTGTAGAAATGCCCCATACTCTTGAGCAGGGGTGGGCAATTATTTTTCCTGAGGGGCCAAATGAGATGCATAAGATATTGTAGAGGGCCAAGACTAAAGGCTGAACTAAAGTCTGTGTAATATTAATTTAATTTCAAGATAAAAGTAAGGGCCATTTTGACACGACCAGGGCCCACTATTCTCTAGTTGTGTGGAATTGGGCTAATTCACATGATGAGTATTTTAACTCTTTAGAGCGTAAAAATGAAACCAAATGGACCCGCAAGGGTCCACTTGAGTGAGCCAGTCAGAAGGTATGAAGCCGCAAGCCTTGCTTGTCTTGTCCTATATGTTTTTCTCTTGTTTCATTCTTTTCTCTTTCTTCTTCAGACTGCGCCCCAGGCCTGTGTAATAACTGGAGCCACACTGCAAATCCAGAACTTATGAACCTCTATGAACAAAGACAAGTGCTCCTCTTCCACAACTATCCTTAGAAAAACATCCAGTAGGCTACATTGGGTGGCTCAGTATGCAACCCAACCCTGCAGCTATAGTGGTGGACAGCAACCAAGTAATCTGAACAGTAATCTTGACATTGTTACTAAACCAGACACCATTCTGATTATGTTGGGATCTCAAGGTCAATTGTAAAACATTTGACCTCAATTAATTGACACATTGTGTCAGGTAATAATGAAATACCTATGACACAAGCCACCTAGTGACCCAAATAATCAGATGTTGGCAGAAAATGGTGAGGGGACAGAGCATTTTTGTGTACGTAAAACAAAAAAGGAGGGAGGAGAATTTGCAATGGAGGGTGCCGGACCTCTCTGGCAACGGCTCTGTATGTTGGACAATGCAACCGCAATCAAAACTAAACAGATTTGAATTCATAGATATTTTATGAGAAAGTTGCGTCAGAAAACACAATTTCTATTTGTCTATTTGTTGTGAATTAAAAGCAATGACAACTTAGTAAGACAGTAAGACATATTTGTCTTTGGTAGGCAGAGATGGACCACCACAAACTGTGTATTGGTTTTCATTGTTCGGAATCTTTGATTTGAATTTTTGACTCTTCAAAAATGTGCCACCATCATGTTAGCTCTGGTCCAGAGCTCCACTGCTTCTGAGTCTGAGACTCAGAACCAGTGGAGCTCTGGACCAGTGCCACCATGATGTATGATATTCATAGTGACAGTTATGTGGGTGACATGAGTCTTACAAGGTGGCCTGGTGGAGACGATGCACTAAGTGTTGAAATCCACTGTTCTAGTTATTGTCTTCAGTTGTTTTTTTTTTTTTTGTGAGTAGCCTGTGAGTAGATGATAAAATTGCAAGTTTGTTCATTCATTCATGCATTGCGTTATCCGTTTGGCGTTGTATAATCGTACGTACAATCTACGCTACTATTTAGTTACAATATGTTAATACCTCCTTAATTACTCTATGGTTAATAGTCACGTCAATTAATCAAAGTTAATGTTACTTTTACTTTGAAGTTCACCGCCGACTCGGGTTAATGACGGCTTGGCAGTCGGAACTGTGGCAGTGAGCCATCTAGTAGAAGAGTTGCGACATTGAGGGGTTCAGACACTGAGTGCTCGAGCGTTGTTCATGCAGCCTGAGGACAAACTGGAGTTGGGAATACATTGATTTCAACGAGAGCCCAGACAGGCTCGTGTGCAACATCCCAGCTGTTTTGAAGTATTTCACACACTAACAATTAAAGCCTCAGTAATGTTACGTTGTATTAATTCCAAAATAATTTCAAATAAATTGATTCAAAAATCATATTTAAGCTGGGCTGTTGCCTGAGTCCAGTGTATTTCTGCTTACTTCCGGGCAAGGACCTGTCCTTATTTGTTGTCCCCATTCTCTATCAAAGTCTATGTAGAAGAGCCGCCATTATACCGGATTCATGGAAGTGAACGGAGTTGTCTGGACGCTCACTGTGGATGTTGTATTCCAAAATATCGCATACTGCATAGGATAGGCCAATAACTCAACAAGTCTACAGTCAGTGGGAGGAGGTCAGTCACTCTCTGCTAACACATAGCAGGCGAACAGTAACAACAATAACGTAAGAAGAGAAGTCTCAGAAGAGGATATAAACACCAGTAAAACAGCTGAGCGCCATGGATTCAGCTGCCTCTCCGGTAAAACGCTTTTACGAGCTGACAGCATGATGCAGATGATGGCTTTAGCCATTTCAGTTTGTTGTTGTCGCCCGCGCTTGATTATTACTCCCACCGTTGTTCCGGCATAGGCCCGCCTTACAGTGTGTCTGATTGGCTCTAATGCCTGCCAGGGAACCAATCAGACACGCCGCAAGGCGGGTCTATCCCAGAACTGGATGGAATTCATAATCACGCGTCATGGACACCACCAGCTAACTGTTAGCCAAGTTAGCCAACTTTATGCTAAACACTGTACTGTTTACATGACTTGGCTTGGTTAGCCGACCCTGAGCAAGCGAGGAAAGGTTTTAGACACATGTAGTAGTTATAGTGTAACTTTTCACAGAAGAATGAATTCAAAGTGCTTCTCCACCTGTCCTCCATGGTTTACTTATGCTAGTTTGAATGTAAACAACCAACAAACACACACACACACACACACACACACACACACACACACACACACACACACACACACACACACTAGTCAGTCACCCAACTCCCTACCATCTGCTGTTATTGACAATGAAAGACAAAGCAACTAAACTGTTTATAATATTCGTAAATCAAGGCAACAGTGTAAGAAACCGTGCGGAATGTGAGCAAAACCATTCCAGGAACACTGCTAAGATGTGGGCTTTTACTGACAAAATGATCTATCTTTATAAATCGATTCTATTTTATTCCATCAACATTTCAGCAAAATGTCACAAGTGGCCCATTGTTCTCGCCTACAGTAGCCGCCTCTGTAACCCGTCCTTGTATTGATTAACGTAGAATGTAAGTCATCTGACTGAGCCAAACATAAATGCACAGTATTGGAAAACACTTAGGCTGCCTACTTTGTCTACAGTCAGGAAGTAAGCTGTTAAATGACCTGGATCAGTGGTTCTCAAAATGGACTAAATTATTGATTGTTTAGGAATAATCGGCCCTCACACAGGTCTGTAAGAGAGATTCCAGAAGTGGATCAAAACGCCAAGACAGATGCACAGACATTTCTGCCTGGCTTACATAGTAATCCGATATAGTAAACTGGATCAAAATATTGAGGAACCGGAATTAGTTTTGTTTCTTTGATATATTTTTTTTTATTGGGAACGCGATGAGCAAGATTTCACTCGATATTTGGGCATGCTCAAAGTGTATATGGGAACAAGCGTATATGGGAACAAGGATAACTTTTCACGCGCCAGTAATATGTGCAGCTTTTTACTACTTATTGAGAAATCACACTGGGGGCTTGACATAAACTCATAAAAGGATATAACACCAGTGATTCTCGAAACAGTTTAATTTGAAGGACAACCATGACTCTGAGAGCAGCATAAATGGAACCACATGAACATTTATTTGTTCAGCTGCGGGGGTCCGACGTAGCCAAATATCAACCACTGACCTGTAGGATGTGGTATTGTGTTGTTGCTGCAGACGATCGGAGAGTTGTTCCGCACCCTGACCGAGATGGGCTTCACCGAGCCACAGATCCAGGCAGCTATTCAGGCGGGCCATTTTTCTGTCCCAGCAGCAGCAGAGTGGTGAGTTAGTTTGTTGTGTTTATTCTCTAAAATCTAAATCTTTGCTCATTTTCATAATGACTCCTGTTCATTCCATTTCAACCCATTCATCTATCTGTTCCCAGGCTCTTACAAGACCACAACGTGCGGCACAGATTGGTGAAGCAGCCCTCTCAGCCGAGCGAGACGGCATTCGCTGCCTTCAACCCTCCCAAAGACTCTCACGCGGGGTCTTCTGATAACAGGGGTATATAACTGAGCTATTCTAACATTGTTTGGATGGGTTCTGCAAAAATATGGAGCAATTTAGTCTTTGCCGTGTGGGCGGAATTTGTATTTGTTGTAGCTACCGATAAGCGAAATTGTAGGCCATGTGGAAATTGATGTCGATTTCCCGTGTAGCATTTCTAGGGAACCATTAAATATAATTATATATGTAATTATTACTACAACATGGTCTTAAAGCTACACTTCGTAGGCCCTCCCCCACAGCGGGGAGGGAGGTAATTGCAACAATGTCCGGCGTTGTCCACACTACAGGCGTGCTTGTAGTGGCTGTTGTACTGCTTGTGTTATATAGATTGGTTAAATGATGCATTTTTAATTCAGTTATTAAGTTGCCAATTGTAGCTTTAATTATTTGCAATCGTTTTAGGACATTTTCCTTTTCTTTATGTAAACCTTCTCTTCTGGGCATTCCATGGCCATATTAGATATTAATTTTAAAGCTTATAATATTATAAACTAGAACTGCACTCTGTTGAGTACCAACTTGTGCATAGCAAGTTGCCGCAAGTACCAGGAGGTGATAATGCTCATTGAATGCTTATAAAGATTAATTACATCACCATTACATTATCAACAAACCAGCCTATCGAAGTTTATAAAAAGTGTGACCAACGGACCGAACACAAACCGAAAACAGCACTTTTACAGTAACATAGTATTAATAAAACATAAGACATGAGCCTTTGTTTTACTACTGTTTAACGTGTTTATTACCGTAGGTGAAAACCCTATATAAGGCATGACTAGTTGGAACTCCTCCAATCGATCATGACACAAATCAACACAGCATTCAATTTGCTAAAATTGAAATCACACATCAAGGAGGCACTAAACAACGTTGAGCCACGTTGAGGCGTACATTTGCCCTTCATTGTCAATGTCATTACGTCATATTTGGCGGAACCTAATTTCTTAGCAAATTGAAAAAAAAGTCCGCTACACTGACATCAACACTTAGGGCAGAAATCCAAAGGGGAGACACCCCATTGTCAGTCGCTGTCTACTTGTAGTAGTCATGGCTGCCAACTCCCTCCTGAGATTGTGCGGGAGTCCAGATTGATTCAGACTGTACTGGATGACCGCTAACTCGCACAACGTCTTCAGACTAGGACTTAAGTCTAAGATGTACAGGTCGTCGGCCGGCGTGTTGAACCCCTTGTACCCTCCGAACAGGATGTGATTCCCCACCACGCAGCAGCACATCAGAGTCGTGGAACACGGGCCCTTTCCCTTCGGGTCGACCTTCTTCCAGGAGTGGGTCTCCGGATTGAATCTCCAGAGATCGCTGAAACAGCTGAACCAGCCGCCAAATATATACAGGTCCCCGTTGTAGGCGAACGCTGAATGGCCAAAGCATGTTTGCTGCTGCACAGAAGGCGTACTCAGCCATCGGTTGGTCTCCGTGTCAAATACTCTGATGCTGTTGTAGAGGACCCCCTGTTTACCTTGGCCTCCAAACACGAACATCTTCGTTCTGATGATGGTGGCAGAGTGCCAGGCCGACGCGGGCGCCAAGGCGCCCCTGGCGTTAACCAAAGACCAGACCATTGTGGTGGTGTCCAACTTGTGGATGTCATTAGTGGATGTCATTTTGGTATATCCCCCATGAATATACATAAACATCCCATAAACACAGGCCGAGTGCCTACTCCTCACCTTGGGAGTGGTCCCGGACGTTCTGGGTTTGAACCATCTGTGTGTATCGACTTCATATGCGTAAAGAACATTGCAACAAGCGTGGAGCACCTTCCGTATCAATCTGCTGATCATATTCTGTCCAAAGTGTCTTCCCCCCCAAACGTAGATGATATCCTCTATCAAGACAGCGGTGTGACCGACACGCATGGAGGGAACATCATGGTGACGTTCTCTTAGTGCTGTCACTGGGGGCAGTATCCAGCCTAAAGACACTGTGTCGAAGACATGTACACCGATCTGGTCCTTGTTATTCTCACTGTACCCACCAAACGAGTAGACTTTGTGCCCTACTGCCACAGTAGCATAGTCGTCTCTCTTGGATGCTCCCTTGGGTTGCACCGTCTGGCGGGACATTTCGCAGAGAAAGTGGTGCAAGGCAGTAGTGAAAAAGTGCCCGCGGCCACAACCATTTATAACTATGATAGGGCAAGTGTCATGGAAAGCTTGCACAATCCATAAATATGGCAAATTCAACCTCAGCCATGGCAGGCAGGCCTTCAAAATTCCAACGTGCTGCGTAATTTGTCCAGGTGGTCACAGTAAGAAAGTAATCTGGCTGCTGAACGCATACAAGGGTATACACACATAAAGAGGCTACCTACCTACACACAACAATACACACCCAGCGCCAACAATGCCCCATAAATCGAACTCCACGGATCGTTAAATTGTTTTTACCTGCATGAGCGGGCGCAAGTAAGGCGATCAGCATGCAATGTTTGGTCTCTTAAGGTACTCAGAATGGCCGGTTTAGGTGATGACGTAATGGTGACATCAGTACAAGACCTTTATAGCTAATTCCATAAGTATTAGCCTGCTCTACTCATGCGCGAGTAGGCCATGGCCTACTTGTGCTCAGCATCCAAGTATGCACTCGAGTGCTGATCTACTTCTTATTATGATCCTCATTACGATCCTCCACTATTGTTTTCTCAATACTCAAATAATGTTGGAATATGTCAAGTGTTGACAGAATGTCATTGGATTCTGCATTCTCCACAGCATGCCCAACGTTGGCCCTGAACCTGTCACCGCAGCAGCAGCAGCAGCAGCAGCAGCAGCCGTCTTCCACCACATCCCCAGAGCCACTGCCAGTCGAATCCCGGATTAAACAGGACAAGAGTGACTTTCAGGAGCAGCAGAGACACCGTGTGGCTCAGGAGGCCAAGGCAGAGAGAAGACAGAAGAAACAGGTCTGAAGACATCACTCCTAATCCTCTGACTCCACCTTAGCCTGTAGCACTTGCCCTAGCCCTGACGTCCTTGCAAGTTTATGCAAAGGCTAGAATCTAATTTCTATAGCATGTTATGGAGTGTATTGTTGCGGATTCTTTTTCCCCTTACACTGTTTAGAGTCATTATAGGTTCTTAGTTTAGCTATCATCCTATGCATTGAATGTTACCTCATGTTTAACTTACTGTTATTGCTCTGGATTAAGAGTGTCTGAGTCATGCAAAAAATGTAAATTGAAGTGCAGTAAAAAGGAAAAAAAAAACATCTTGTATCTTAACTTTCATCTTTAAGCATGTGAAAGGATCAAAGTAGTCTGAATTCGCAAGGTGTGTACAATTGGTAGTAGTGTATTTCTCCATTCAGTCCTTGTCAAACACATTGACGTCCTTGTGTTTTTTTTCTTTTACTGGTCTACCAGGAGCGGGAATTGGTGCTGAAGCGGATTGCTGAAGACCGAAAGAGCTTGCAGAGAAAGACCCAGGCAGCCGCTGAGAGCGAAACCTCTCCTACCAATGACCAAGGTCACAGGCTAGGGGGGAAGATTCAGACCAATGTGGATAACAACTGCATACTCATGGTGAGATCAAGTCTTCGAAGTGTGTGTGTACACTAAGCTAGCAATCCGTTGCACAGATTAGGCTTAAACATATTGTTTTCAGTCGCTTTTTTTCTCGAACTCATATTTTGATGCCGGCGCGTTTCCCCACCGCAGATCCGGCTGCCTTCCGGAGAGTCCATGCGCGAGCGCTTCCCGGCCGACGCTCCGCTGCGCAACGTGGTGGAGCACATCGCCGGGCGCCACCCGTCCCTGCACGCCTTCTCCCTCCTGCAGGGCTTCCCGCGTAAGCGCTTCGGTGAGGCGGAGCTGGCCTGCTCGCTGCGCTCCCTCGGCCTCACGCCCAGCGCCGCCCTCTGCATCCAGACCACCCCTCCGGAGACGCCCCAGGACCCCCCAGAATCGTCCCAGGAGGACCACCGGACGCCACCGTGTGCCGCTGTCGTTCCTCCGCTGCCACCGCCACCACAGCCACAGGTCCCACCCGTTCGGGACGAGGCGGCCGGGTTGGACGTGTGCGGTCCACCCCCGCCTCTGCCACAGCAACTGTGGGAAGAGGCGGTGGGCTACGCAGGGATCCCTGGGGTCGTTCCCCCGCTGTCCGTGACGGGGCGCTCTCATTTCTGGGGTAAGATTTACAGCAACATGTCAGGAAAAAAATATGTACTGTAAGTAGTGGAGGTCTTATTCATTTTTACTGCACTTCAGGAATTTAGTTTGAAGTCGTATATTGGCCAGCCTGTGCTTGCTAGGAGGCTGTTGTATATAATCAATCAGCTGAGAGCTTTGAGATCCACAGATAGAGCTAAGTGGCCGTCCGGGGCGGTCGGCTAAACACATTCCTCGTGCTGTTGCTGCTGCTACAGGGCGGGGTCAGAAGCTTGTTCCCGGAGAGGCCGGTGGGGAGGCTGCCAGCGAGGATGATGACGAGGAGGACGACGAGGATAACAATGTCGTTGACCACGAAGAGGAGGAGGTGGAGGGGCAGCCGCCTCACATGCTCGACGGTACGGAAGGATGAACATCAACATAAACAGTGAAATGTCAACACAAACATTGGAACAAACCCAAAACACGGCCGGCCGCAGGGGTGTGTCGTTTTCTGCAGGGGCCATGAGTGTTCATTTTTGTTGACACATGAAAAGCTGGATGTAGGAGGGGTTAGTGCCCATCACAAAATAGTGTCTTGTTACATACAGGTATATTTGACACCATAGCTCACTTATATTTGTTGCAGGAATGCCAAGGCTTCCCTTCCTTCCGGACAACAGGGCTCGCGGAGGATTCGAGCCAAGACACCGCTGGCCAGAGCAAGGAAATCGTCTCCGGTAAGTTTACAACTAAATTGTTCTTTCTTTTACATTCTTTGAGACCACAGCTTAAACAGATTTGGGAACCCTTGCCCCTAACCCCGCTTTTTGCCGTCTTCAGTGGGGAGGCACCGGCAGCAGAGGCCCCCGCGGAGCGCGATGATGCCGGTGGTCGGGCGGCCGCCGGCCTGGCGGCGGTGGAGCGTCTTCAGAGAGCGGCGGAACACCAGGAGGACCCTCAGAACACCCAGGGACACCCGTCTCCTCCCAAGAGACCCTTCAGAACGCCCAGCATCCCCTCCCTGTGCGTCCTCTCCACGAGGGCCACGGTCCAACTCATGACAGGTTTGGGACAGCAACAACATGACCCTTTAGTCACAGGGGCTCAATCAGATCAAAATTGTGTGGAAGAAAAAGGATATTTCGCAAAAGTAGCGTTGGCTGTAAGAATAACTTTACTTCACCACAGACACTACAATTGTCTATGTATATGTACTACATTTCTAAGGCATTCAATTAAATTCCATTGCACCTTACGTGCATCCATGCCATGATAAGCATGTGTAAAAAATAATCATCACCAACAGCCTTGGATGGGGAGAGGTGCTAAATTCCATTGCCATTATCAGTGGTTCAGATCGCACAATGCGTTACCCCTCAGTCATCTGGTCGCCACAGTGTAAAGTGTGACAACTGGCAGTGTCCATTTTTTGACGAGTGTGCAATCATTGGGGTGCTTTCAATGGCTTGCATCTCCAAATTCTGCCCCATGAATGCCGCTTTTCTGGCCCTTCAACCAACTCTGATCACTCTCTCTCTATGCCGTCTCACAGCTCCCAGCATGCAGTACATCAGCAGCCTGTCATGTCTGACGCCGGAGCTGGCAGAGCTCCTGCTCAACCACATGTCAGGCGAGCGGCTGCTGCGCCCACGGACCCTGGAGCTCTTCTTTGGCTGCCCACTGCAAAAGTTCATCCTCAACTGCTACCCGTACTCCACCAACGAGCTGCTGCGGCAGCTCCGCGCCTTCACCGCCCTGAAGCACCTGAGCCTGGTCAACTCGCCGCTCATCACTGGTATGTACACGGTCAAATGAAGACTTATAGACTTGGATTGCAGTTGATTGGTGATTCTCCAATGTTATTATAAAGACTTATAGACTTGGATTGCAGTTGATCGGTGATTCTCCAATGTTATTATATTCTAAAGAATATATATTCTATTGCATGATCACATTTTGTGCTTGTGTGCTTTTGTGTATCCAGACTCTGGCCTGTCAGTCTTGTCAAGTCTGATCAAACTCCAGTATCTCAACCTGGCCTCCTGCTGCAAACTGACAGACTCCTGTCTTCAGCACATCACAGGTACCGTCCTCTTATTTCCTTAGCCATTCACACAGTCCCAGAGAGTCTGCATAACAAGGGCCTGGTGAATACACCTATCTAGACGAAACTCTTATTCCAAATACGGCAACCGTGTTTTGTTTCCTATTCCCAGGGCTGAAGAGCTTGTGTTCCCTGTCTCTGGACCACACAAAGGTCAGCGATGCGGGCATGGTGCCGTATCTGCAGTCCGCTCCCTCCTGCCTCACGCAGCTCAGCCTGAACCAGACGGCCGTGACCGAGGCCACCCTGAGCGCCCTGTCCAGCTGTGTGCCACAGCTACGACTGCTCAGCATCAAACAGACCAAGGTAAGGGACGGGCACCGGCGCACATAGCCATCAAAGGAGGCTTCAACCCCTGCCCTTTCACCCTTCTGTAAAATAAACTGCCTTCCCCAGTCCACGGATCCACCATTTACGATGGTGAAAGAAATGCAAAATGCCAATTCTTTCCATAGCATACCAAAAGGCAGCGTTCAGGAGAATTGCAGATTTTTGTCCAAAGTCTCTTGAATGCAGTGTATTGACAAAACTTTGAAATCCATATTGTACACTGCATCTCCATCAGCTAAAGAGTGCAGCCCTGATGAAGACCTATAGATAGTTTCTTCCTATTTATATTTTTGTGTGCCCGCACCTCTGTTCTTCTTCTAAAAAGTGCAAGGTTGTGCTTGTGGATCTGCTATTTCTTTTGTCTAAAAGTCACTTGAAAACATACGCGTACAGTTTGGGAACTCACTGGTCTCAAAACGTGTCCGTGGCTGTCGGTGCGCTTCCCTCTAGGTCAGTGATGTGTCGGCCTTGGCGGAGCTGTCCAGCCTGCAGACTCTGAACCTGGACGGCACGGGAGTAACGGAGGGCTCCCTGGAGCGGCTGGCTGACCACCCTGCCCTTTCTGCCCTCAGCCTGGCCGGGATCCCTGTAGCGGACGGAAACCACGCCCTGCAGATCATCTCAGGTGTGTTAGTAGAAGAACGTCAAAGTTTTAGTGAGTGACGAACGTCAAGACACAAATTGTAGTGCCGTGATGGTGAGTTCCTTTTCTAAAATGGTCCTGGATGCGTCTCGCAGGTCTCAGGCTGACCCACCTGACCCTCCCTGGACGCCACTGTGTGACGGACGCCGGGCTTTCGTTCCTCTGTAGGCTGGCTCAGCTCTCAGAGCTGGACCTTACCGACTACACGCAAGTCACAGACCAGGGAGTCAGCCTGCTTTCATCCATGACCAGGTAGAAACCTTAACTACACATAGTTAAAATGATTCACAAATGTGGGAAACTTTATCGTCTGCTCAGTGAACCCCCCCGAACAGCTTAAGTTACTTGATTCAGTGTTTAGATTTGATCTTAATTTGATCAGACGTGGCCCCTTCCTACCAAACCCACTGAAACATAAAACTCTTTTTTTTTTTTTTTTTTTTAAACCATGTTAGATTCAATTTCAGGAGCGACCTTCCCAAATATTTGTCTTCACTGTAGTCTCCATCATTCCTTAATCAAGGGGTTTCACCGTGCTATGTGAACTATTACATATCCAAAGCAGCAGGGGGCGGTAACGGGTGTCTGAACAATAATAGCTGTTGTTGGTTGATAAAGTAAGCCTTGCTGAGCCATGAGGCCCATCTTCTGTTTCTGTAACATATGCCCCCTTGGACATGACTCTTGGTTGATACCGAGGTCTAAACCAAAGCTCACGTTGTGGGAATCAGTATATTCATATGGGAAACAACATGGTATCGTTATAGTACATCCCTAGTTCAATCAGTCCAGTGACTGTAGTTCTGTGGTCGCTCTCTGTGTTGCAGGCTGGTGCGTCTCTCCCTCAGTAACACCCAGGTGACTGACGCGGGACTCCCTGCGTTGAGCAGCCTTCAGGAGCTACAGGACCTCTGTTTGGACCGCACGGCCGTCACCAGCCGAGGCGTGGCCGCTCTCATCACCCATCTGCCACACCTCCAGGTAGACTGTTCATTAGAGCTCTCGTCACCCATCTGCAACACCTCTTTCTTTTTTCTTTTTTGCAAGAGACCAGAAACATTAATGAATGTAACTTTTCATCCACTGCATCCTAGGTGTTGGGCTTGGCCAGCACGCAGGTGGGAGACAACGTAGTGAGGAGGGGTCTGATCCACTGTCCTCAGCTGCTGAAACTCAACCTGAACAGGACACGCATCACAGACCACGGTGAGGTGAAATGACAGGTTTAAGGATCACACTGTACTGCTGGAAATCAACTGCTGATTCATGTAATCATCACAACTTTTCCTCTAGGTCTTAAATTCCTGAAGCATATGCATCTGGCGCAGGTGAACCTGGACGGAACTGGCGTGACCTGGCGTGGCATCTCGAACCTCCTTCCACTGACCAACATCAGCAGCATTCGAGCCAGCCACATGCGCGCCATCCCCCATGACGACATCTCAGATGACGATGGAGAAGGACCGCACTGAAAAAAAGCCTGCCATGGATTGGATGTCGTTGTGCCTCCCCCTGGCGTCGCGTCCTGCTCGTGCCATGCATATAGCACGGCTGTACCTTCGGGTGGGCTGGATTCTAGCACGGCAGCGTCACAGCCCCAAACACTTGGTCTCCCGATGATTTTTGCACTGCTTCGACTGCAGCCAGTGGCGCTAATCTCTCTCTCTCAATCACATGTCTACTGCTGAGTTGAAAATCTAATTAGAAGGGAGCATCGTGTTTCTGAATCAGACCCTCTATAAGATAATGCTAGTTCCATCTGTATTTACTCAATCAAATAGGTGTTACGATCCTGTAACACGTTTATGCCACGTTAAGTTGAGGTTAGCTCTAGTCCGTAGCGTTGGGATTTGTCCTAAACAATGTGAGACTCTTCGGGCATTTGGTTCAGTCTTGACTTCAGTAAAAAAATACTTTCTATTCACCAAGGCAAAAGCCGACTCTTCCTACTCTCCTCGTCACCTAGAGATCTAAATTTAAAAAATCCATTGACCAAGTGCCATGCTGGAATAACTATTTTGTTTTCCCGGTGGAATATTTTCTTTTGCTGGAGATATATGAAACAAATGCCTCAGAATCTCATATCATTAAGGAGAACTAACTCTATGCACCGTAGCTAGGTGGAGTTGAACGTAGTGGTGCTAGGTAGGCTGCATGCCTTGCCATGGGCAAACTATATTTAAAATCCTTTGTTAAATCTAATGTCTTTGTCACCATACACACTGACGGCTCAGGACAGCACACCCTACTTTATATACTGTAGCAACTTACAACTAAAGGCTTTTGACCTGGATGTAGCTTTATTGTTCTGCCTCGGATGCAGACTAGTGGGAACAACATGGTAGTCGCCAGTCCACTACAATGTTCCTCAAGCCCTCGATTATGCATACATATGCTATACATTGAATGCAAATGTCATATCCAATACGATAGAATGTTTTAGACTAACATCCTGATATATCTAATGAGTAAAAAGGACTTGAATCTTAAAATGTAATTTGGTTGTTATTACTGCAGTTTGTTTTGGAATTTAGGGTACAAGTTTTCAAAGGGTTTTCAAACCCGTCAACCCTATTGAGCACAATTATTTTTTTCATAGAATAAATAGCCACATAGGCATGTCTGTCTGCCCCATTTCTCAGTAGTGCAGCCTTAGTTTGTGCTAATGTGTAGTTGGAATGGAAAGGTTTAGGAACCATGATATGGGAGCATTTGCATTCATGCATTATTGTAGGAGCTGTAGTTAAGTTTAAAACTAGAAATGTGGAAACCTCATGTCAAACTGTAACTTTTCAGTGTTCAAAACAAAAGTAGCAGACTGACAAGTACAAAATGCTTCATTCTGAAATTGCTACTTCTGATGCTTTAGTATGATCAAGCAGTCGGGCATAATTCATGTGGGGAAAAATTAAAACATGAAAAGTAAGGGTTTCTGCCCAACAACGGTGATGTGCTACCTTATTTCAGGGACCTGTGTCATTTGGCAATCATATGCATCCTGACCCCAAAAGTAGAGCAACAGGTGTAGATTTTATGGAGCTCTTATGAATGGTATGCGAGCTATTAAAGCTCCTTATTTTTAAGTGTAGACACTTTAATGGCACATCTTTTGGGGGGGTGTGGGAGTGTTGCCTAAATCATGTTATGACTGCCACTGGTAAAATAGTCACTTGTTATTGGAAAGAACATGCTATTTTATGTTGTTTAACACAATGTCTTGTGACTTAGTCATCTCATTGATACACAGCCTTAGTCATCTCATTGATACACAGCCTAACATATTGGAGGTGTGAATACAGATGCCAATCGATACCAATAACTTAAATTCAGTCTCCAATAATGATAAAATATTAGTGGTTGCATCCTAACCCTAGTACTAGCGTAGTCATTCTAAGCGTTTTTGGGGTATTCAAAAAATGTGAATTTAAATATTAGTTTTTTTTTTTTAGAAAACTTAGATCAGTATTTAGAAGGCATTTTTACAATCAGCCCCAGTCCACAGTGGGTTGTTTTCTGAAAAACAGCATAGGCAATTTTGAAGTATTTATTTTAGTAATTTATCATGGATTTATTTCCATGCTTGTTATTTGGTTTGATTCTAGTGACTTCCTCCACTCAACATGTTGACCAGTGAACTTTAAAAGCAGCTTTGTAGCTGTGCGAATCGGTTGGATTTAATTCAGTCAACCAGGTTGCCTATTGAAGTTGATGCTCAAAACAAGAATCCAAAGTAACTCCTTGTAAGGGGGTTTGGGAGAGTCTGGAGATACTGTTTTTATCTCCATTTTTGTTTACAGAGATGTAAAAATAACATACGATTTTTTTTTTTTGATAAGTGCACTACATTCAGTATGCATAATTAAAAAAAAAGTTCTTTTTGAATTTTCTAATGTTTATTTTTTATTTAAGGGTCCATGAATATGTCTGCTTGTAACTTAAGTAAATTTATTTTGACAAACATTATTGCATTTACATTTGTTAAATAAGGCATTGCTGCTCTTTTTACAAGAAAGAAAAAAAAATCTAAGTTTTAAATATCTGAAAATATGACCCTATAAGCTGCTGCATACATGGTAAAACATCACATTTGGAAAATAAACTTGCTTGTTGACAGCACAATGGAATGCATTCCAAAATGCACTGAGATGCTTCTGGTGAAATCAGCCAATCAGAGTGCAGCCTGAGGTGAAGGGTAGCAGGGGATCAGGTCAGGGTGGGTGGGAGTTTAGGGTACATCATTGTCAAACTTAATGGAAATATCAGGTACGAAGGACAGGTCCCTACATACAAAGATGCATAAGAGAGTCCTGACACATTAATTCCTGAAATGCAAACCCAATCTTCATCCCTTGCAGGGAGTTTGAGGGTCAAAAATCCACAATGCATGATCAAATTTGAGCGGCTCAAGGTTTGTTAGCAGTACTGTTGTTCTAGAGGTCGTGGTTTTGCCTGTCAATCTTGCTTTTCAAATGCTCCTTATAAGCCAGGATGTCCTTTGTCCACTTGGTGATGGTTTTCTTCTCACACACCCAGATCTCCTGTGCCACCTGGTTAAATGAAAGACACATTGCCTTGATAATGGTACTGTGTAGAGTGGATGATGCAGATTTTATTTGCAGTTTATTTTGAAAGCCAATTTGTGAGTACTGTCCAACTTTTAAAAAGGACAATGTTTCCCCTTCATGGCAGTGAAATCCATAAGATTTGCAATATGACCTTTACTAGAGTTGTTCGTATACACCGGTATCAGAGGCATGACTTTTGCACAACTGTTTTATACACTTTTTTTATTTTACCATTTACATTATTAATTACTTTAACTTGAAGCTTAGTTAAAATGGTATATTAGACCATTACATGTCTAATATTTATTATGAACTGATCTGTGTGTTTTCTGTACCTGCTGAATGAGTCTGAAGTCGTGGCTAACCAGCATCACTCCACCGTCAAAGTCGTTGATTGCCTCGGCCAGGGCGTCGATGGTCTCAATGTCCAAGTGATTGGTAGGCTCATCAAGGAACAGCAGGTGAGGGTTCTGCCAGGCCAGCCAGGCAAAGCACACCCTGCACTTCTGACCGTCCGACAGGTTCCTGATCGGACTGACCTGGAGGTGGATCAATACGTACATTTTAGTTGTGTTTCTTAGTTGTTCAAGTTTACCATGTTAATGATTTTTCTTTTAGGACCTTTTTCTGAGGAATCTCAGGGAGAAAAAAAAAAGTTGAAAATGGGTGGAATTCCCCTTTAAACAAACATTTTTGGATTTGTGAACGATTTCGCCTCTGGTGGCTACAGTTAGGATGGCGGATCTTCCTGAATTATCAATATTTGATTTTTACTAAAAATAGAGGGCTCCAGTCATTGACCCTTTGGTCTTTCTCACCTGTTGTTTTCCCGTCAGGCCGTAGCGTCCAATAATCTTCCTCATCTCTTCCCTCTCTTTGATCTCAGGGTAGCACTTCATCATATAATCCAGAGGGGACAGGTCTAGCTCCAGCTGCTCTGTCAGATGCTGGAACACAAATTCACATTGAATAACCGTTAGTTGGAGCATTGCATATGATGAATCTGAAACATGTACACATGCTCAGATGACTTGATGTAACAGTGAGTGATATGACAACCTGATTTGTGGATGAAAAGCAAAAAACAAAAGGTCATAACTTACCTGGTGATATCTGCCAATCTTGACGTGAGAATGCTTGCGGATCATGCCATCGCTAGGGAGCAGCTACAAGGGTAAACGGAATGGATAAGAAAAAAATTTGTTTTGATTGATCCTGATCATGAACTTGGGAGTTTCCCTGATACCGAAACCAGTATCAATGATGCAGTTAGTGGTTAAATCTTTGATATCGGAAAGTATGCCGGTTCAATGCTTTTTGGCTTTGTTTGTTTTTACTGGCAAATCATGTCAGACGGAATTCCGTCACGTCCCAAACGTGTCTGTATAAATATAAACTTTATGCCCCGAATACAGTAGTAGTTATGGGCATCAGGTCATCGGTACATCTCTAGTATGAACGTAAAACCCAACCTACCTCTCCCATCAGAAGTTTCAACAGTGTGGACTTTCCGGCTCCATTGGGCCCTACCAGAGCCACCCGAGTATCCAGATCTACACCAAACTCCAGGTTCTTATATATGTGGGGCTAGAGGGCAAAAAAGAATAATATAAATGTCCATGCATACTTTTGTTGCATCATAACATGCCCACACACACTGCATAGAACAAATATCTTATACGGGTAACACACACGCTGAAATACTCACCGTGTTGTCACTGTATCTAAAGCTGACATTCTGGACCATGATAACAGGGGGAGGGATCTTCCCACAGGGAGGAAAACAAAATGACAGGGTCTGTGGGGAAAACGCGACAGTGAGTTTAATTAAGATATATATAAAAAAAGTTAAAGTGAAATGACTGAACATTCTGCGGCAACGTTTTAGGTATTATGTTGCTGCTCTTTAACCAAAGAGGCAGCAACAGAGCCACTGATGTTTCATTTTATGACATTTCTGAGAACATCCATGTTAATGGAAGATTCTTACCTTGTCATTTGTAACTTTTTCAGTCAAGCCCGAGGCCACCATCTTTTGTAGCGTCTTCTCTTTGCTCTGAGCCTGTCGTGCCAGTTTCGCAGAGCCGTGACCAAACCTGGCTATGTAATTCTGGAAGAGGAGGCGAAGTCAATTGTGAGCCCAATCAAGTAGGACACTTCTTTACAAATTGCAAGACCCATCTCGTGGGTGCAGCAGTACCCCCAGTCGACCACACGGTGTCCTCGTTTACCTTCATGTGTGCTATTTGATCTTGTTCCCAGTTGAAGCGCTTCATCTGGTTCTCCTCCAACTCCTCCCTCGTCTTCACATACTGGTCGTAGTTACCCTTCAGAAAATAAAAATAGATGTTGCATGGTCATCCCACAGAGGGCTGAGCAAACCTGCTAGTACACACACGCTGCCGACTGCACAGGCTCCCTCACACATACACACTTGGTAACACTTTAGACCCCTGCAACCTTATAGGGCTTTATGAGCTCACAGAAGGCAGAGTCCACAAAAATAACTGTAAAGGCTCTGCAGACTCAGGACTGCTGATGCCGGTCAAGCCGGCCAATATCCTGCCTGCCTATATCTGGCTTGGATAGATGCATTAGGGCAAGTGTTCCCAAACCTCTCTTTTACCCTCATAATAAATAAGATAGAACGACAGCTTCCAACCAATAATAGTGCAGAAAGGGATATGGCACACCTTCCAGCCAATTGCAATTAACTAAAAAAAATAGTTATCATCCATGTCATATCTAATACTTCTTATACTGTATGTTGGGTTTTTGTTCATTGTGACAGTGTACAATATATGGTGATGAGAGTGCCCCGATACATTGTTGGAGATGTGTTTTTACCGTGTAGTACTTCAGGGTTTTCTGATGCAGGTGGATGATGTTCGTACACACTCCGTTGAGGAAGTCTTGCGAGTGTGAAATGAGCACAAGGATTCGCTTGAACCTGACATCAAAGCACAAAGATTTTGTTTTATTATGTGTTATAAAACATTCTGTGTTCTTCATTCGTAGTGACTGGCTAAACCATTTTATCAACCATCACAGACGCGAGGATTAACTGGAGGGATCGTCCTCCAAGTCATTTGATTTCTTTATTTGATGCCGTGTGCAACATATTGAAAACAGGGGCTTGCACTTACCATAGTTATGTTTTTATTTTTTCCCTAATTCAATCATTCGTTACCTGAATTTAGTAAAATGCATCATCCTCCACACTATTGAATGTTTAAAGTAATTTGGCAGCTTCCATGCCCATCACTCTGCACACATATGATTATTTAAGTGGCACACACATTAGATAATCATCAAGATATTGGATCTCTTGGAAAATACATTTTCTAAGACTAAAAATGAAACCCCTACCTAGGCGTGTGTGTATGTGGCTGACTTACTGTTTGAGCTCTTCCTCCAACCACACACAAGCATCCAAATCTAAGTGGTTGGTGGGCTCATCCAGCAGTAACATGAAGGGCTTGATGAACAGTGCTCTGGGTGAACAGAAAAATAACATAATCAGTACAATAGCCAGCAGGAATCATGTGCATTAAAACAATATCAATACACAAACACCACAGCAGCTTCTTTACACTTCAATCATCACTGAACCTTCGATTTGTGCAAACACATTGTCCTAACACAAACATTGAATGCAATTGACGATGAAAGGCCAGCTTTGAGTGTTTGTATCAACAAATGCTGAATGCCATTGACAATGAAGGGCGAGTCCACTTTGCAGCAGGGGCGAAATCCAAAAGCGACCTCGCCCGCGGGCGCCCGGTTTCAAAAGCGGGCGCCCGCTTTCACAAAAACGGGCGCCCGTTTTTGTGAAACCGGGCGCCCGCTTTTGAAAACGGGCGCCCGTTTTCAAAAGCGGGCGCCCTTTTCAAAAGGTTATGGTTAGGTTAGGTTTAGGCATAGGTTTACTGAGGTTAAGTTTAGGGTTAGAGTTAGGTTTAGGCATAGCCTAGTTTGTGAAAACGGGCGCCCGCTTTTGAAAACGGGCGCCCGCTTTTGAAAACGGGCGCCCGTTTTTGTGAAACGGGCGCCCGTTTTTGTGAAACCGGGCGCCCGTTTTTGTGAAAGCGGGCGCCCGCTTTTGAAACCGGGCGACCGCGGGCGAGGTCGCTTTTGGATTTCGCTGGCTCTTCCACTTTGTCTTCCTTTTAAACTGAAACCTTTCTGAGAAGGAAGGAGCTTTGTTTTCTTAAGACACAATTAGAGAATCTCTGTTTATTCTCAGGGAGATTCTTCTGTACATTTCCATGAGTCACATTTTTTCCAACATCACCCTCCCCCACGTGGCTTCCCTGCTCCAAACACGCTGTGTTTGCATAGACGACAGCACCCTGGACTACAAGAACCAGGTTGAGGAAGGAAATTAAACAGGCAGCAAATTCATGTACTGCACAATGTTCCAAAAAGGCCTGTAATAGAGGTTTCTTCACCTGGCCAGAGCGACACGCATCCTCCAGCCTCCACTGAAGTCCTTCAGCATCTTCTGCTGCATGGCGGCATCGAACCCCAGACCGTGGAGGATGCGAGAGGCTCGAACCTCTGCCTTGTCGGCGTCCAGCTCCTCCAGACGCTCGTACAGCTCCATCAGCTTCTCGCACTCCGCTGTAGGGGTAGGAGAAGGGCGATACAGAAAGGGTGAATAATGTAGTTACTGCACTTTTGAGTTCCAATTCTAACATCCATTTCTTGACACTGTCGGCCCATGTCTCTCCTCAGGGTGGGTTTAACTTATTAATATTGACTCGGGGGAGAATCCAGCGGGCAGGAGCACCCTGTGTCACCATGACTCAGCAATATAAGGAATTGCCAAGTCTAACGTCTAATCTCAATGTGCTGATTAAATGAAAATCAGCAGGGTGCATACTTGTAGGCGTAGAACTCTCGAACCCTCTATTGTTTTAAAATAATCAGAACTTACAGTCCTCTGCAGCGAGTCTCTCCGCCTCCTTCTCCAGCATGATCCTCTGCTCGTCCACCTCCATCACTGACTGCAGAGCAGTCTTTTCGCTGGGGGGCATCTCTCGTGTCAGGTGGTAGATGTCTATGTGCTCTGGGATGGGAACCTCCCGGTTGCCGATAGCAGACAGCAGCATGGACTTTCCTGTCAAAAAAATAACGGCATTCATAAATTACAGAAAACATTTAATTAATTCCACACATACGATAAGCCGATCATAAAAGGCATATGGTTGAAAGAACATTTTGTTCTTTGTTCTATATATCGTCTTCATACCCTGTCAATAATGTGTTGACACTCAGTTTCAGTTCTGGTTTCAGCTGTGGTTCAGCAGTCTCAAGAGGCGGCGGCAAGCGGTTTATGGCTGAACCAAAAATAAGTGTGTCAACACACTACTAACATGGTGGTGGGAATATATAGCAAAAAAATAAATTTTGGATTGACGGAAATAAGGTGAATTTGAACAACATCCCGTATCCCCATTCTCAGCTCATGGTTGAGTAGAGGAAACAGCCAATAAGGATTTTTTCTCCCAAAATAACAACTGGACCACCTTTTTGGGAAATAACCGAAACCCACATATTGATACATCTATACTCATACTGTACATTTTAAGAGTCCCTAAATTGTAACTTTGGAAATACAGTACATGCAGATCACCACTGGTTGTTATGGAGAGGCTGGTTCCTTACCTGTGCCGTTAAGGCCCAGGAGGCCATAGCGCCGGCCAGAGTTGAGCTCCAGGCTGGTGTCTGACAGCAGCTCCTGGCCGTGGAAGGTGAGCGACAGGCTGGCAATGTGGACGTCAGTGCTGTTGGGGTGAGAGGCCAGCACCCCGGTCACCGCGCGCGCCTCCATCTTCGCCAGCTCAAGTTCATCCATCTGCTTGGTCATGCTATCAATTCCTGTTAGAATATATATACACACACACACACACATGTATTTTGTGAGTTAGCTGGAAATGGACGTCTTTGACTTTTATTAGTGACAATGTTGTAGATGACAACCCTACGCCTTTGACTTGTTTTAGTGGCAATGTTGTAGATGAGATGATAACCCTAATGTGTCAATATTATGGCACTATGAATCTGACTGTTCTGTACTGTACTCAAACTAAAGATCCAAAAAACAAATGCAGAACAAAATGAAATGCTTTATCTTGCACTTTAACATGCTTCAATTAAGTGGGGGGGAAAAAAACAGTGACCTTATAGATCAGCAATTTTCACAATGTTGGCTTTTTCTTTTTTATTTATCCTGTGATTTTGTTTTAGAAATACAACACAGCTCTGAAAATCCTCTTGTAATGGTAGTTTAATGGAGCTGGTGAGGATGGAGGAGGTGCAAGTTTTTGAAAAAGTGAGGACTGTTTTACTGTATTGTCTCGAATATAAGACAACCCCATTTTTCTACACTTATTTGTGAAAAAAATTACATTGGATGGCAAATAGTCTAGTCGGCAATTATAATACGGCCCTGTTTTGTTTTTTACTTTAAACATTTGAAGGGATGAGAATGCATACACTGGGGAAAGTAAAGTAGGCTTTGTCTCTGTATTGGCGTTCTTCATGCGTTAGACAGTAACATAGCCTTAAGGAGAAGTCCAGAGCCATGGGAAACCCTGAGATAGAGGAAATATAACTGCCAGATAAAGTGTGTGTTTCATTTAAACGTGTTACCATTGCTCTGTGCCGCTCCATTCTCCACAGTTTCCTTTTCTTCCTCTCCATTCTCTTCTGTCTTCTTGGTCCGCTGGCGGGCCTTGGCTGCCTCCTTCTTCTTAGCTGCCTTCTTCTTGGCCAGGTCGGATGGCATGGCTGTGTTTTAGACTGTTATTATGACCTGCAGGAAGAGGAACATAATGCATGGTCATTCATTTCACTATCATCCAACATGATAGTGACGAGTCATCATTGACCACGGGGTAATCCAGCAATATGTGGACACATTTAATGTTTTTCTCCGCCCATCACTAATGACAATGGCTGGTGGAATAAAGAAAATAAAAACAGCAGTCGAATTGATATCAATCAATAGCATATTGATTGATATCTAAAATGGCGTGATTTCGGGGTATTCAATTTCCAGGAAAAACGGTGTCGCAATCTCTACCGGCGTACAAGAATAGTGTCGCAATGTCTTACCGGCATTTTTCCCCACCGCTGAATAGCGGCTTACTAGACCATTTTCTATAGAATATACCCTAACACACACGACATGTGTTTAAGGAGAGAACGTTCACTCACAAGCGCAGTTTCCCTCATCGTTTCTTTCACCTGCTGCTAAGTAACACGTTGTGTTCCAAGTGCCTCTATGCTACTAGCTAACTAACACCAGAGCCATCTATTCTAGTGGAAGAGTGGCGACATTGAGGGGTCCGACACCGAGGGCAAGTCATGCGGCCTGAAAGGGGGACAAGCTGAAGTTGGAAATGCATAGTTTTCAACGAGGGCGGCGCAAATAAGAGCAAATTTTAAGCCTGTGTGCAACATGTCAACTGTTTTAAAGTATGACACAGTAACGACTAAAGTCTCTGTACGGTTCATGTTGTACCATTACCACAAGACTATCTAACATGAAGGAATTTAAGAACATTAAAGCTGGGCTGCTGCTCGAGTCCATTGTATTTCTGCCTACTTCCGGCTCAGGACTTGTCCCTATGTGTTGTCTCCATTCTCAATGGAAGTCTATGTAGAAGAGCCGCCATTACACCTTGTCCATGGAAGTGAACGGAGTTTGCGTAAAAGTGTCTATAACATCTTAATGCTCTGGCCAATACTAGCCCCTAATTTGAGCCCGAAGTTTAACCATAAACGGTAAAACGGAGCCAATGACAGCAATAGCTATAACTAGACCAATCTAAGGCTTAGTGTTATGTCTATAACTACACCGTGTGTACATCACACAGAGCGTCGGTTAAAACGTTAATTTTAGACCGTTTTCTAGTCTCTCCGCCGGGGCTGTCCACGCTAACAGGCCTAGTATGCATTGTATCAGTGCTATTATAGCATTTAGCTTGACGCAGGCCCTGTCTAATGGAGCCGGCTCTGGAAAAAAAGCCGGTCGGCTTCAGCGTCAGTCCGAGATGTCAACAAAAGCACGACCCAATGACACATTAATGTGACCCATAAGGACGCCGGCGAGGTGATTTAACCTGGACCGGTGTTGATAACTGTCGTCGGCCTTACCTGGCGGATAAGATCGTTGTAGCGGGATGTCTCGTGTCTTCTCCTTCTGGACCACACTACTTCACTCACTGTACTAGTGTCCGCCGAATCGATGCCGGGTGGACGGGGTGGCGCTTGACGAGGCCGAGAGCGCCAGACGCGCCGTATTTGGTTATTGAGGGGCGGTCGCTACAGAGCCATCTAGTAAGAACAGTGGAGACATTGAGGGGTCAGAACCCGAGCGGTGGTCAGCCTGAATAGGGACAACCTGCCGACCTGGAGTTTGAAAGTAACATATTATATGTCTATGTGCTGTTACTATATTTAAGATGATTGATGATTGTTGCCCGGGTCAATTGCATTTCTGCTCCCTTTCGGTCCAGGACCTGTTCCTATTTGTTGTCCCTATTCTCAATGGAAGAGCCGTAGAAGAGCCGACTGTAGACCGGACCCATGAAGTGAACGGTGTTTGCGTAACTCTGACGCTGAAGCTGGCCCCGCCCCTCCCCCTGGGACTGCGGTAAAAAATGGTCCGCTTTTCCTGCCCGGCAAAAGGCAGCCCTGCTGTGATTGGCTGGTTGGCCGTGAAAGTGATGGTGATGTTTCCACATGTCTTGGCAGACAGCCAGACAGCATCTCCATCCGTAGCTCCCTGGTTGCTTTTCTATTCTCATTATGATAGCCAGGCCTACTGTACATATTATGGGTCATATTTCTTATTCAGTTGACGTCTGTTCTGACTTGTCATCCTGCTGTGATTGGCTGGTTGGTTGTGAGTGAGATTATTTATTGCAAACACAGTGACATTCAGTTTTTTTCAGGTATAAAGATAGTTTGTTGTCAGCGAGCCAGGTTAGCCTCCACGCTGCCAGGTGCAGATTCTAGTTGTCAGTGAGCCAGGTGCAGATTCAGAGTTCAGAGCGTTACCGAGTCTGTACTGAGACCATCCACACTTTGCTCACAAGATCCACATTACATATCAGGAACACTAAACTCCCTGACTCCCTAGTATGGTTCCTTGTGGAATGCCATAGCTCATGGATGGATGGGGTGGGGGGGTGGGGGGTGGTAGTGTTCATTCACATCAACCATTCACCATCTGTTCTCCACCATCTGTGGCGGTTCAGGCCATTTACATTACCATTGAGTCACCTCAGACCTTTGAAGACCAGCAGTAGGTGTAAACCTGATTACAATTCTTTGTATACACAGGATGGAGGACAGGGTTTATCCTGCTTCAACTTCAAATCAGCTGTTGGTTGTCAGTCGGGTTGGGGGTGCTGTGTTGTGTTTCTGACCTAAAAACTGCCTAAGCCTAACTTTAAACCTAACTTCACTAACACTAGGCCTAAAATTAATTAATTTTTCAAAAAAGTAGACTGCTGTTGTTGGAAAAAAATATTTCAAAAGTAGCTTGCAGTTGTTAACTTGGAAAAATACTGGTAGCGGGAGGATATGAACTTGTAAGGGGGGATTTAAGTCTAATGACTAGTCCACTTCGCCAGGGGTTCTCTGAGGATTGCCAAATTATTGTGGGGGGTCCCGAAACATGGCCAAAGCCTTTCCAGTGATCTCCAACCAAAAACATTCCAGAGGCCCTGCATTAGGCTAGTTGCTGCTGCAATTGGGTTCTGTATATGTACTAGAGCTTTTAGAAAAACCCTCCCCGTACTACTACTAGCCAGGCATTAACACTAGCATGCCTGAAATGGACAGAATTAGCATTTGATTTTTTTTTTTTTTTTTTTTTTTTTCGGATGACCAAAATTTCTGACATGATAGAATGATGTTGGATAATGATGGTCATGGAAGAGGAACCTTCTGAAAGCTTCACGGGCAAAGATGCTACCCTGCAGCAGCCTACAACCAAAGATGTCTATTTTGTTGTTCAGGAATAATACCTACAGTACATACCGTACATATATACCCGTATTGTCCCGAATATAAGACGACTCGTTTATAAGATGACTCTCATTTTTCAAGACCCATTTACAGAAAAAAGAACATTGAATGTCAGATAGTATAGTCCCTGAATATAAGACGACTCCATTTTTTGGGATATCTCCATTGGGAAAAAAAACATAGTCTTATATTCAGGCCAATTGGGTACCGGTACATACCCTTTTACCATTTAACAAGATCATATTGGTTGCATTGTGTATTTTGTAATTTTTGTTTATTGACAAATGTTCATAATTGTGAACAAATTACTGAATTTCTCAGTTCAAAAACATAATTGAGGGTGCAGAAAAAAAAACAACAACAACATGGATGTCAAAGAATTGGAGGCAGTCTTTTGTGTCCGGAACTCCTGGATGAGCTCCTCAGTACTGGAGACTGAGATAAGGCTCTGTTGTATCGCTGCAGAGACAATATAAGACTTTATGATACAGCTGCATTTCTTCTATGCTGATAATAGTACACTGGCCCATCTTGTAAGGAGATATGCCCCACCCATTACAATGCATAAAGTTAAAGATAGGATAAGTGATATTATTTGGTCAACACAATATATTCTGGTAGTAATCATTGTTTGTAGTCCACAGCCATTTAATAAACAAAAAATACACAAATATGTATTTAACAAGAATACATGAAGGCTCGGCCCAAATAATACTCGGGAGGGCTGTTGCAGCCTGAAAGAGGGACAAAAGAGGGACATTTCCATTTTTTTTCTGAGAGTGTACAAATGTGAACCAAATGGACCCTAGCAGGTTCATTTGGTTCCATTTGTACAAAAAAGGTCCTAAAGGAATCATTGTTAAGTTGGTGAAACATAACCTGATGATAGAACCGCCATTGGAATCCCATTAAGTGAACAGAGTTTGCGACTGCTTAACTCTGTCTACTCTATACTCAGAGCCGGGTTTTATTTGGGCCAAGCCTTCCTGTTACCATTTAACAAGAAATGCATTTGAACCTGTTATTTTAATAAAAAAATATATTGCTTAAATACGCTACCTTTAAAAGATTGTTTTTGGTTGTTTACAGTCTTTTGATTACTTAGGCCTAGTATATGTATACATCTGTGTGGGATGAACCACTAACGAGATGTGACATAATGTATTCAGTATTGTGGTTACAGGTACGGTAGAATTGAGAAGGATGCACCACCCACCCGTTGCACGGTCTTCTGCTGAGCATTATAGAAGGACACAGCGCTAGGACTGTCTGCCATCACCTCACACTGCAGGCGCTCAAAATGATCGCGGTCATCCTCCTCCTGAGACACACAGGGCAATCTCAGTAAATTATTCATTTTGCCGTTAAGTCTCCCAGAACACTTAAGGACAGCAGCTTTGCTGTGTAGTATATTGCATTTCAGTGGTGGAAATGCTTGACTCCCAGCAGGGTGGGTTTTATAGAGCGCTTCTAGACTCAGAGAAAGAAGTGGTTGATATTTGGAAGAATTGTGTTAATAGCATCATCATGAAAAACACACAGAGAATCCAACCCACACTTGGGCAAGTGCTGAGCGTTAAACCGTTTATACAAAAATGATAAAAGATGATCGTACACCGAGGGCTCCAATGCTGTAAAATGTAAATGATGCCTTTTATTGCGCCATAGAAAATGTTTCAAGCACAAGGCACCTCACGCTCTGAGTAATAGGATCATCACACTCATATTAGGGTACTGCAATTCAGCATTGCCCAGGCTATAGCTTCATCTGAGCCAAATAAACCACATATTTACATACTATGAATCCTTATATTTCTTATGTCTACTCCACTCCCCCGGTAAAGATGTGCATATTGTTTAAGTCGGGTGGAAACCTCATATGTTCCACACTGATCATTTTCAAGTTTCAAATCGTAAAATATCTAAAAGGGGTATCTGCTACTTTAGATACTTTTGTGTGATGCTGTATTTAGTATGATGAATGAATTCAGTCCCTCAGGTTTAGGTACAGCAAACTCACCAGAGCCTGGGCTCCGTCCACAGGTATGAGTCCAGGCTGGATGGGGCCTCCTCCTGTCCTAAGCACAGCCTGCACCCCCTCAGAGAGTAGGAAGCGTTCATTGTACCAACTTTCAAAATCTGGAACACAGGGAAAGATAACAGAATGCAAAAATTATGATTTTTAGGTATTATCATTCTAAACTGCATACAGTCGACCAATTGAGAAAATCACACATTTGAGGCTTTAACCTTTGCTTTTACGCACCTTTGGGTAACATTCATGTCTTATGGAAGATGCCTCTAAGTTATAAAGACATATTCTATTGGTCGTTTGACCACTGTTCAATCTTAGGCGCACCGAAAAGGAAATGGGGGCATTTTACTTTGAAATTTCAGCCTGAATTTCCCTGAAGCACTGGTCCTGAAGTTTCAGCACCAATCAGAGCTCGCAATCTCTCCAGGCCATGGGGTTTTTGATCAGTCGCTGTAGCCCAAACTAAAAGCCCAGGATGCATTGGATTTTGATGACTCGTGGGGCTTGTAGATCAGGTTCTTGATTCATCTTAATTCATCAACACATTAAAAAAAACAATTGGAACTGACCGGTGAGTAGGCGCACCCTGCACTGGTCCACCAGATGTCTGCAGTAGTTCACCTCCGTCTTGGTGGAGCACAGCTCCTCGAACCTCTGACGGTACTCAGCCTTCAGCTCTCTGAGACGCAGCATGAGGGTGGCCTCTGGCTGGTCCAGCACCAGGTCCCCTTCTTCACTCACAAACTGACCTACACACACACACACACACACACACACACACATTTGAAACACTATGCTACTAACTAACTACAATCGTTTCACCACTAAACCAACAACATTTCATCATTCAAAACCGAAAAGTCTCTGAGTGAGACCTTTAGCTCCATGCATGGTGCTTGTCTGTTGCAACTTCAACAACAACGGATGTTATTATTGATGCTTTACTTGCCTAATATAATTCCTGTAATCCAAAATGCTATGGGTGTGACTTTATGAAGTCGTCCCCATACCATTTTCGGCTGCCCCCCGTTTGGGAAATGTTAGATCCGGGCCTGATACAGTGGGAGAAGGCACTAACAACAGCGTGGAGACGGATGTTGCTGGGCAACGTGTGGGGCTGTATAAAAGGTACGCCAATGAGCGTGTCGCACCTGAGCGAATGCAATTTGTGCGTGACACAGAGAGACTCAACGCGTGCTGCCTGGCTTCCATAGTAACGACTCACTGTGTTCGCAATAACTGACAGTTGATAGATTAAAAATAAATATGTTCAAGAATTCCATTCAATTCAAGGACTGAAGAACATTTTCTCACTGCCAGGGTGAACAAGTGAATATCTCGTGCTAGATCTCCATATATGGAGCAGGTCTGGTTTGACATCTGCAATGTGCACTCCCAACCCAGTCTCATGAGGTTTTGGCGAATATGCACGTTGGCACGGGGCCCATTTCGTGAATACTCGCCAAGAACAGGCAAAAATCCGTGCATATTCGCTTACAATAAATCCGTGCATATTCGTCTTTCTACTGAAAATGACGGAGCGGCGCCGCAATGCTCAGCGCGGCAATTCGCTCGGCTAGCGCCTCGCTCAGTGGCGCTTCACAATGCTCATGGGCGGCAGAGCCGACTCAGCCGCGTCCGAGTTGCGATGTGTTAGGGACAGAATAGTAAATATTATAAAACCCAAATTGCCCCACCCCCAACCAGCCACTTCCGGTTTGTGGAAAAAACTGCCCCATCCCCAACCAGCCACTTCCGGTTTGTGGAAAAAACTGCCCCATCCCCAACCAGCCACTTCCGGTTTGTGGAAAAAACACGCCCACGTGCATAGTCACGGATTTTTGCTTTAACTCGCAGTGTATGCACGCAATTCCTAGGTGGCATTCCGTGTATAGTGTAGTACTATATGTGAGACTGCACTGGCACTCCATACTCGATATTTGGGTTATGCCCCACAAAAACTACAAAGAGTTTGTGCGTGTTTGACGAACCAGCAGCCAATGATCATCTCATAAGCCACCATCCAAGACAGTGTGGACGACTGTAATGTCATTGTTATAAGTCATAACTGTATAAATGTCAGTATCAAATATTAACTTACTTAATGTTCAGAGTAATCTTTCACATTCTAAATAAAGCACTGCTGAACCTTGAGCTCCTGTAGTGAAAGAAGGACAAATGAGCGTGTAAGTACTTTGAGACGCCCTCCAATCGTTGTACTGTCGAACGGACAGCGCCGTGCGGTCGATCTCTCTCTTGGCCGCGTTGACCTCGTCGGTGAGCCGTCGGAGGCGGCCGCGGTGCTCCACCAGCCGGGCCTTGTTCTCCTTCAGCAGGCAGGTGAGCTCGCCGCCCTGCTCAGCCTTGAAATCCTCGAAGGCCTCCGCTTTGGGCGGAGGAGAGCTATGTATGCGAGGAGAGGAGAGGAGAGCACACATGCAGCGGATTATAGGGTATTACAGGGATGTTCGCCCTGATAATAAACTTTTTGGACCACAACTGGACCACTTGGAAATAAATCAACGGCAAATAAAGGTAAGACAGCCTTCTGGGGTGGAATTAGACCCCACCCCAGATTATGTTCATGCATTTATTCCAGTATCTTTCAACCTTGTTGATTCCATGGCCCACTATTTATTATCATTTGAGGCACGGACCACCATCTGATGACATTTTAGCTCCACAAATAAAGATTTCTTTTGCTTTTGTTCACAATACCACGCTGGATTTTGGAGAAAACAAAACAGGCAAACATACAGCTCAAAATGACCATTCATCTTCTACATTCTCTACAGCTCAAAATGACCATTAATCTTCTACATTCTCTGGTTGTGTAGACTTGGGCTAATTCAGATGGTGAATATTTTAACTCTTGAGAGTGTAAACATGAAACCATATGGACCTGCAAGGGTCCATTTGGTTTCGTTTCATGTTTACGCTCTCAAAGAGTTACATCTGGTTAATCAACTTTCCATCATTTAGCCTGTGGACCACCTAGAATCCTCTCAGGGACCACCTGTTGAGACCCCTGATTTATTCCACTCCACTCCCAGTAAGCAGATGGGTCTGATCCATAAACCATAACCATATCAGTCACGCCGTTCGCACACACACACACACGCACATGCACACACAACTCCTACTCAGGGCCGGTGGGCTGTGGGTCCTGTGTGTCCTGGCTCTCTGCGGCGTCAGCCTCACGGCTCTGCTGTTCATTCTCGTGTGTGTGGGTGGGACTCTGCGTGGATGCGGGCACTGTCTCCACCACTGATGCTTCCAAAACAGATCTGGCTCCCTCTGCTGCCTGCTTCTTGCTTTGGCTATTGAACAGTCACAAGTGAATGGAGATTATGAGTATGAATCCAGTGTATCATACGCCGCATACCATGCATGCACCATGGATACAACATGCTGTTAACTTGAGATATCGTATGACAGAATGGAGCATACATCACTGCAAGAATGATCATGTTTTTTTGTATTAACCTTTGACCCTAGCATCCCTATTCTGAGGTTGAACACAGACCAAAAAGCAGATCTGCAAGCACACAGCGTTTCGTGCTGCAAGGCATTGTGAACTTGTAGATAAGCTATTTTTGGCAGGCAAAGAGGTTTGGTTTGTCCAAAGAAAGGACAGAAGAACCGACCAAGAACAGAGTGAAATGTTCAAAATTCCCTAAAAGTATTGACAAATTTGACATTTTAAGCATTACATTAAATGTCTGAAAACAAACATTAACATGAATCCAACACAACCCTGTGTTGTCAAACAATAGCCTGGTAAAACCACCACAGTTGTGGAAATCACCTTTCATTTGATTTTGAAATCAAAAGTTATTCTGAGCCTAGTCAGTCAAGTCTATGAATCAAGTCTATCTCTAGGAATACTCGCTCCCTCTCGATTCCCCAACCTGTTAATCACCTTGCTGTGACTGCTGTGTCCTTGGTCTTCTTGGCTTTGACGTTTCCCACAGATGGGGGGCGACCGTGTCTCTCCGACGGCGCTGCTGCCCCTACCCCAAAGGCACTGTTCTCCCGCTTCGCCGAGCCGCTTTTGGACTCCTGCAGCTGGAAAGGGTTTAGGTATGGGATAGCATCCAATGAAATGTCTCATGGTGCACCACAGTCAGCCCAGGTCACCCAATAGACTAAAATGTGATTTATTCATGCAGCTAAATCAATAGGGGGCCTCTCCTATGCCATCTCCCTCTCACCTTTGAAGAGAATGATGCAATGGGGAGTCTACCAACTGTTACTAAAAAAAACAAATCTTGATGTTTATTGGTGAATTGATCGTTGACTGACCTTGTCCTTGTCAGCACCTGCACTCTTGTCTTCCTCCACCAAGTTGTGGGGTTGAGATAGCAGATCTCTCACTCTCTGCTCCTGTTCCCTGGTCGCACACATACACACGCAGACACACACACACACACACTTTTTGAGAAGGGCTAATTCTGAAAGCGCACAAGTCATGTTTTTGAACGTAAAGTGAACTGTTTGTTTGCAGCACACTCACTGCACAGCTCGTCGGAACTGGACGAAGACCTCATGGAGCTGTCTGACGCTTATTATCTGTAATTCCGTGTCAAGACAAAAGATGAACATTGGGGTAAGTCCAGGGGAATATGTATGTTTGGAATGACGAAAACAACTACCATATTTTTGGAATTCTTGCCCACCTTTGAAGTTACCTCCTCCTAAGGTAGTGTAACTACTAGTCTACAACACCAACCTCTACATTGCCCTTTAAGTACAGTATATGAGACTCTCACACTGATCTCCTCCAGGTTTCCCTCTTCCAGGTATCTCTGCACCTGGCTGCGGGTCTCGGCTACCTGGGCCTCGGACAGCGTGTCGTAGGGCGTGCCGGGGTGGTTGGCCTGGTGAAGAAGTTCATACACTGAATGGGCATGTCAGCGTTACAAATAATAATTTGACTAACTCAATGAATACGTTTGTCTGTAGCTTCGCATAGACTTATCTGTGGACCTGAGTCAAACAAAACTGCTTGTCAGATTGGCATTGGACAGTGACTAAACCCTGCCCCAAAGGCTGGGCTTTTGAGAATGGCTAATCGGACTTATAGCAATACTCACCAGAGTACTCTGTATAGACAGCTTATGTTTCAGCATTTGAACCTCCTTCTGAAGTGCCTTGATCTGAAGCTAAACACAATTGTACATGTTATTTCTATCATGTTACACAACAATGTTGCTTCAATGACTTGATTTAAGCTGAAAACAATGTTCAATGGTGTTTAATAGTGCAATTAAGGTGGCACTCTCCTACCCATGAATCATTTATTAATGATATGAAATGTGAAAGTTAAAAAGTCCTCACCATTGGGTCTAAGTGTTGGTTAACAGCCGGGTCACTTTGGACACGCTTCATTCTACTGGCAAAACGTAGAGTGGAAAGCTGCAAAGAGCACATTCATGACCACTACCATCATAGTAATACTCATACAGTAAAGTTGAAACAAAAAGAACCACAATCTGACATACAGGTAAGACAGCAAAATTACTTTTAATACTAAATACATACAAATAAAAAAGGTGAATACAAAACTGTACGAATATGATTGTTTCAGGGGTCCCGGCCTTGAGAAGATTGAAACCCACTGTTATGCATCTCACTGTATTTCACAATACTTACAGTCTCTTCAATCTGTGCTTCTTCCCCATATATGTTGGCCACAAGTACAGTGTTGCAGTTCCCACCTACAGAGAAACACTAATGTGTCATATGTAACATATACAGTATATAATAATAACCATGGCAGAATGTAATGTTAACTAGATCAACACTCAGTAGAGTGCCAACTTGCACATTGCACACAAGTAGGCCTGCTTGTGCACGAGCAGAACGAGCGGCCAGAGATACAGGAGAAATATCTTAAAGCTAGCTTGATCAGCAAGACTAAACTAATTCATTCCACATTTCAAAGAACAACAATGCAACGCCAAACAGAACACACCAACAGAACCCAGTTGTTTTTAAACAACTGTACCCCGAAAGGTCCCGTGGAAACATTAACGCCTAAAATATTATTTTATTATTAATTTATTTCTCACATAACCATCATGATTGATGTTCTGATGTCCCTGATAAAAGTACAGCTGTAAAATGCTGCAATAAAGATTTCTTTGTGATCATTAGAATGTCTAGAACATGTACATCTATTATTTTTGAAAGACATTCACAGAATGTTGTAATTTATTACAAAATTCTTTTTCAACCCATTTAGGCCTAACCTAAGGTTTCTGAAAAACTTGAAATGGTATATAAATATATATATCAGCTTCAAAACAAGTCATGTCTGGAATACTGTACATACTGTACAGAATCCAAATATGGATTCCCGTCCTGAAAGGGTTAAAACATGGGCATGTGCAACATTTCTTTTAACAAATCAATAAATCATAGTAGGTCTAGTACAAAGTAGTAGCCTAGGTTGCCTAGGTTGAGATCTCCTTTTTGCAAGTAGAAATATACAGTATATGGGTGATACAGTTAACCCTTACCCAGTGAGTCTTTGAGGGCGTGTGTCAGCTTGCTCTGTCTGAAGGGAACGTGGTCCCTGTGCTGGTCTGCTAGGGCCAAGATGGTCTGCTCCAGGAAAGACAGAGACCTGTTGATGTACATGGCCTCCCTGACCACCTGACCCTCAGACTGCAAGGGAGAGGAGGGAGGGACACAGCTTGAAACAATGTTGTTGGCATGCAGCTTTCAAAAAGTGCAATGTTTTTTTTTTCATAGCTAGAGAGGTTACAGGAAGGCTCGGCTCAGTCGCTCGGCTCACTCAGTCGATTTTTCATTTAGGACATTTTAGGACAAAATGTCCTAAAAGAAAAATCGTTAGAAAAAAATTAGAAATGTCCCTCTTTTGTCCCTCTTTTAGGGCAGGCTGCAACAGGCAATAGCCCTCCTGAGAGCTCAGTTTTCTGACCCCTCATGTATTCGCTAGAGATGAGTTCCACTCACCATTTGGCATAAAAGACAGCTATATAACTGTATAGACTTACCCCAGTCTTACCCAGCCTTTCAGAACCTGCCAGGTCCACCAGATTCAGCTTCGAGGAGACGTACTTCGCATCGGACAGAATGTGGGAGCGAGACTGTGCAACATTGGAAATACAGTTTGCATTAACAATAAACAGCACTCCATATTCATACACACAAGAACCATTTATGATCATGAATGATCATTAATGGTAAAGAAGTGAATTGTGATACAGTATGGCAGAGTTAAAGGTTCTAACTGAGCACATTTTATTTGGTGTTTTAGTTTCTGTGGTTTTCCTCAGTAAAAACAAAGTTTGAAGAAGTTTGTATTACCTCAATATGCACAGTGAAGATGCAGTGAGACCTGGAGGAATTCTTGTTCAGGGCATGAGCTCCGATGATGCGGTTCATCTCTCCCTAAGTGGACATTTGAGAGCCATTTTGACATTCAAGTAACAACACGTATTTAAGCTAACTGCTGCCATTTGTGGCAGAGACTGCAAGATGTGCTCAACATGTTGTGAGCTTGGCAAGTTCATATAACCTTTCAAATTTCAAATCCATGCAGGGTTTTGGTACATTCTGGCAGTTGCCTTTCCCTTTTGAAAACCTACACGGACATGGGCATTCGTTTAGGCCCAAAACATCTGGGGGAAACAGCAAAACCACCCTTATAAAACAAAAATGTATTTTCCTTTGGAAAGTTTAAGCTATACATATAGCTGGTTTCACCACAGTCTAATAAACCCCAACAATACATAAAATAAATCTCACTATAAATGGATTGCTATAATTTACAATTTCATCATCAGGGGTCCCTGGGGTGCAGCCCACACTAGCTCAGTGGCCAAAGTCAATGAAAACTCCTGACTGTGCTAAATAAAACACCACAGCACACAACACAGACCTCAAAGAGTAGGTTGAAGGCCTCCTCTTCGGAGTGGACAGGGTGCAGGGACAGACCTCTGATGGACACCCCTCCTCCTCCGCCTGTCTCCTCCACCACCGCCAGTGCGGGTGTCCCTGCGGCCGGGCCTGAGCGACTCCGTACCGAGGAGGACAACAGGTCCACTAGGGTCTCGTTGTAGATTTCCAGGAAGGAGAGACGCACGGAAAAGGAGTGGTCAGGCCTCCTCTGCACCTCCTGAAACACCTGAGTGCAGAATGCGACAGACGGGCAACAGGCGTATTGTAACATGGCACTGGAATAAAGCGTGGGAGATTGATGTGTGCTTCTTGATGGTGTAGTTGTGATTAAGATCCCTCTCTTTGGACCAGACAGACCGGATAAAGATACTGTACCTCCTGAAGGGCCCGTGGAATGATGCCTCTTTCCTTGTAGGATTCTGTGGCTCCTGTCATAGTGTAGGTCTTCCCGGCACCGGTCTGCCCAAAGCACATCACGGTACCTGGGAGACATACAGGACAAGAAAGAAAGAAAGAAATGAATTACTTGCTATTTGATGGAATCACCTTCAGGGTCTTAGTTAATCCACAAGGGGCACCACAACACAACAAATGAATGCATGGAAATGAGCCCCCAATCCCAAAGAAATCAGAGAGAATGCTTGAAGGGTGGACTATATGTTTATACCTGAGGTAGTATTCAAGCCAGGGACAGACATACCGTTGTAGCCATCCAGTGCCTGCAGTACGACCTCTCGACCCACACGGGCGTACACCTCCTCTTGGGACGCATGATGCAGGACACCGTCCAACCGGAAAGACCGACAACTTGGCTGGTTGTTGGTCGCCCTCACTCTGCTTCCTTTCTTCTGGTAGACGTTTAATGTCTGACGGAAGGAGGACAACAAAGAGCAAAAAGCTGTTCGCTGACACAGGTGTCTGTTGCATTCTTGTCTTTCCAAGTAACTCATGCAAAGATATTAAATTGTTTCACATTTTCATGTTTTTTTTTTCATGTTAATCTTCTGAATCCATGTAAAACCATATAAGGTACGGGCTTCTTATCTCACCTGTCCATCAGGCAGGTATTCAAGGAGATCTTGGGCAAACTTTGCTGTTGGTCTTGTGCGCACAAAGACGCTCACTCCGCTCCCACCAGCCTTCATATCGCCTCTTTCTGCAAAGTCATTATGGGCAACATTCATTAAATTATAATTCAATTCAAATTCAAATGTATTGCCATGAGAATACATATGCTTACATTGCTAGAGCAAGTGTTAAAATATAAGAATTTTAAAAAACTAAATGGGGGAAGTAGGTATAATTTCATAATCTGCATTTTCCCAGTAACTACATAATACAATATTCTGTGTCCAGAGTACTGAGGTATCCATCCTGATTGGATAAAATTGATATACCAGATTGAAAATGCTTTTTTCTGATTAATAAACAGCTGTTTCTGAGCAAACACTCTACAGCAATGAGTACTGTGATATCGCAATAGCATTTTAACACTTTAACCAAATGAAATCACCCTACCTTTTAAGCTAGCTAGCAGCTCTGTTTACATGTGCAGTTGAGGAGGTTCAACACAATGGCTAGCCTACCCTACCCTCACCTAAAGTAGTCCTTAGGGTGCGTAATCAACCACACTTATTTGAACGCAGAGTTGGCCTATAGGGTATCAATTACCTGCACTTTACCTGTACTCTTTCAGAGATAATGCCATAGTCCTCCCATGGCCATGACTCATCTTTATGTTGACATGTTGCCATGACAATCATGATGTTGGCCCGACCCTTTCTTCAATGGTGGTGGAACAACAAACAGGAACAACATGCAGCAGCTTTAATATGAGAAGAGAAATAAGAAGTAAATGAATAAATTAACAGCAGGAGGATACACAAACTACAAAAAAGTTGGAAAATGAATGGCTATTATATGTCTATGTGAAAAGTTCTAATCATAAAAATATGGTTGGCCCCTTTGGTTTTCTATAGAACATGTCTGATATTTTCCCCCACACAGTCACTGCAATATTTAGATCTTCCCTGTATAATAAAATAAAAAAATAACCCCCCATCCAAATAAATCAACAAGCATTATTACTGCACTGTCAGATAGGCTCCCCCAAGTGGTCAAACCTCATGTCCATAGGCATATTACAAAGAAATCAATCAAGTCATTGAAGAATGCCACAGAAACAATATTTGTCGAATAAAATGCTGCATAATATTATACAGTATACTTATTTTATGAACAATCTGAGCACAGCAGATTATGACGTTCCTGTGCTGACAGTCAGCTCCACATATGGAGATCCATGTGTTGTATCAAATGCTTCATTTGCAAGTGTTATTTATCATGAGACTGTCACAATATGTGCAACACGTGTGTGAGCTTAATCTGCTATAATCAAATAGCCAACAAACATAGCCTAACTCATCTAAAGCTACAAACTACTGGTAAGTTAGAAACTAGTTTTTTCAAATATCTCTGAGACACCCAAACACACAAACCAAGGGTTTAACGGGTTTAACATTATTTTATTGACGTAAAGTCAAAGAGTCTGGGGAAGAGAATACACCCAACAAAACCAATAACAAACCTCTATCTGCTGTATCAACTGCAGCACATTAGCATTATTACATGGACAACATACTGAACATCATGTAATAAAAATAAATTAAAGAAAAAACATACAAAACAAAGGATTATTATTATTTTTCTTCAACAAATCAAATGCTGTGAATTGGTTCAGCAGTTCTCAAACAGCTTTTTCCTGTAGCTGTTCTGGTCAACTGCTGAGTCAGCAGCTATTAAAAAATATACTTCTATATACTTCAGGTAATCCATTGGTAGTGGAAGTGGCGTCACTCTATAATCGTTACCAATGGGTTTTTTTTTGTACTAATTATTGGAGACCCACCAGCGGGTCCTGTGCCACAGGTTGAGAACCACTAAACATGACCACCCAACATAGAATATTTAACTAAAATAATTTTAACATCAACATCTGTTATTTTGACCTCCTCTTATAAGTCTGGCTTAAAGCCTTTCGAATTAAACACAATATAAGATTTAAAAAACAAAAAAAAAAAAACAGGTTGGTAATTAGCAGACTTTCCTTTTTCCTGAATAAACTCAATTAAGATTCAAATCAAGACGTCATTTTGACTGATAAGAGAGAAAAAGAAACAATTATTTTAAACCTTTAATTCACTTGCTGCCTAGATCATCTTGTGATCCTTTTACCCCTCGGCGACGAGATTGTCTTTTGAAATGTTATATTATACATTTATTTGTAACGTTTCATAACTGAAGTGAAAAGTCAAAACTCAAAAGTATATGTTTTATACTTGAGGGAGGAAAATATAGGAAAGGCAATATTATTGCTTGTTGCAGCCACTACATGTTGTCAAACTTGTAGGATTGGCTGTTTTTCTACTGTATGTGCTACTCTATATTGCACGATAAAGTATGAACTGGATTGTTTTGAGACTGTGAAAGTGAAATGGCAATTTGTTTTGGAAAATTACATTCATAAAAAAATCACTGTCTTAAAACATTGGCGTCCTCACAAGTATAGTAGTACAAAAACCTGTGTGTGTGTGTGTGTGTGTGTGTGTGTGTGTGTGTGTGTGTGTGTGTGTGTGTGTGTGTGCCTATTAGGATTTGGTGTTCAGGTAGGTGTTGAGGTCGGTGATCAGCACTTTCTCCTCCTCCAGGTCCACATTCAAGTAATCTTCCTCATGACGAGAGATGTCATCAAGCACCTCGTTCACCATCTCCTCTGCGCGCGCACAACACACACACACACACACACACACACACACACACACACACACACACACACACACACACACACACACACACACACACACACACACACACACACACACACACACACACACACACACACACACACACACACACACACACACACACACACACACACACGTATCATTAGATGATTCTTTATTTCTGAGTGATTGATTACTCTTTATTTAAGAGTCATGCTACCAAGGAAGCCCAGCCCATACGATATACAGACTTACAGGACACTATACTTGTGAGGGTATCAACATTTGAACAATGACCTTCACATTCACTCACTAATTTTTGTTTGGTTTACCCAGAAAACCTGAACCTGAAGAATTCAGTGGGTTATGGAAACGGGCAAAACAGTGACATCTGCTGGCTGGCGAATCCCATTGACATATACTGTATATTAGATTTGTGAGATGTCATTCAGCAGCAAAATCAGAGCACTTGTTTGAGCTAGAAAACCTCCAGACCACAGAAGATCTACTGAATTGTGGAAGGTTCAGGCTTTTTGGGTGCCTGTGTGTGTGTGCACGTGTGTCTGACTGACCTGTGTTTTCCTTCTCTGGACTGGAGGAGGTGCTGGAGGTGCTTGGCTCCTCAGAAGAGGAGCAGGAGGAGGAGGAGGAAGGTGTGGTGGGAATTCCAGGCAGGAAGCCGTGGCTGTCCAGCAGCAGCTGGGTGGCCTGCTGGACGTCGCCGTCTGTCAATCTGAGAGCCGTCTGACAGCTGTCCCTGTCGAAGCCCATGTAGAGCAACTACACAAACACATCAGATCCATTGAAAAGCAGTATTTTTTCCCCTCTGAAAAGTAACAGTTTGGGACATGCAATGTTTAAATTTGATCGATCAAGTTATAAATGTGATTTCGTATCAGCCAACCTGAGCCAGCTTCTCTTCACTGACTTCTCCTGTGTTGTTATTGGTGGCCTGGATGGCCTGGGCGGAGTCTAACAGGATCTGTAAACACAATAATAACGATATCAATAACTCAGAGAGCTTCATAGAAGAAGGAACTCTGGGCTGAAGTGTCTCTACACCTCTTTAGTCAGTAGTCTAGTTCCATTATGATATGGCATGTACTGTAGCCAAACTAGCCATAATAAGATCAGAGATATCTGTCTACTCTCATTTACTGAGTTACATTGCTACCAGAGATGAAAATATGAATCCGTTTATTTAAGCGTCTTCACTTGAGTCGCCTAAGGGGATAGCGCCATCGTTTGGCGTAAACACCATAAGACCCCTCGGTGATTCTCTCGTCTAGTAGTAACCCAGAGTTTACAACATATTGGCAAGTTATATTTCCGCTACTTTATACACACACAGACACAAACATACATTGTAAGCGGCGTTGAGGTCTCCGTCAGCTTGCTGCAGAGCCCTGGCTGCGTCTCTCCGGTTGAATCCCATGGAGGAGAGTGAAGCGATGGCCTCCATCCTGGACCTCCTCTTCTGCCTCTCCCTTTGCTTCAGGTCCTCACGCTCCTACAGTGGTGGGGAACAATGTTTGAGAGGCTCTCAGTTCTCTAATGCACAGCCTTGTGTGTAGGTGCATTTGTAGCAAGAAATGCGATGATGTGAATGGCTGACGTACAACCAGTGCTGGACATAACGCCGTTCAAATAAACGGCGTTTCGTAGTGCCGTTATTTTTTCAGAAACGGACTAATCTAACTAATTATTTTCCCCATATCTATAACGGCGTTGCCGTTGCTGACAGTCGAATACGGATCGTTACTATCATGAAGGAAGATAGCTAGAATAATGGAAGAAACGAGCACTTGACTTTTCGGTTCGACTTGGGGTCGACTTGGGCTCCGCTGTGTAATGAAGCATGCGTGCACGCTGTTGCTGAGTGCAGAGCAGGACCAGCAGCAGCAGCAGCAGCAGCAACGGACCACGATATAAGGAGCAGACGGTGTGTGTGTGTGTGTGTGTGTGTGTGTGTGCGTGCGTGCGCGCGCACACACGCTGTAGTAGCGCGCTAATGTTCTTCTACACTTGCTACAGCAGCACCTGCTTTAATCTCTTCCACCCAAATGTACTGTAAAAGTGTTCTTACTAGAAAGTTGTCTGTAGTCTCTGATGCCCTCCATGCGTTTGTAACGTTGTCACGTAAAAAAGTGTGGTCCAGTATAAATCCTCAATTCCCCAACAAGAGTTACAGTATTCCATGGTAGCAGGTCCAAAACACGTGCGATAAAGGATAACATTTAAATAACTTTAGAGGGGCTAAATACACGACGGCAGGAACAACAGTGTAGACTAAAACGTATAGGGATTCTCAGGAAAAGCCATCTAATATCAGAAATGCGACATTGAGGGGTCAGAAACTGGGCGCCTGGGCGCTGTTCATGCAGCCTGAATAGGGACAAAGTGCCCCCGTGCTCAATAGGAGTCTATGTAGAGCAGCCGCCATTAGACCTTTCCATGGAAGTGAACGGAGATGTCATAACTCTGTTTATACTCTACTGGTCGGGGAACGGGGTATTTTTTTGCCTTGAGAACGCAAGGCATAGGCTACATTATGCATGGCTCTGCTTACCCACTGACCCATGAATAAGAGCATGCTGTGGCAGCTGTGCCTGACACAAACTGCATCAAGACTTATTATTTATATTTGAATATTTGAAAATAATGTGATTAATATTTGAAAATAATGTGTCTGTGAGACATGAACAAAAGAGGGGAAAAATACTGTACCTTAGCTATACCTAACCATACCAATGCCTAGTATTGCCTACTAGTGCAGTAGTGCCTGCATACTTTAACTATAAACATATTGAACATATTGCTCTGAAAATTTCAAACTCTTTGACATACAACACCTTTTGGTTAAAGTAACGGAAATAGTTACTTTCTTGGTAATTAATTACTTTTATTTTAGAGTAACTGGGTAACTAACTCAGTTACTTTTTGGAAGAAGTAGTGAGTAACTATAACTAATTACTTTTTTAAAGTAACGGGACCAGCACTGCGTACAACATACTGTATGATGAGAAGAGCACACTTCGCTTCACACACGAGGTCGGTGTGTGTATGTTACCTGTCTCCTGTTAGTGATGTACAGGACAGATGTTTCAATGTCGCCCTCGCACGCCCTCAGAGCCAGTCTGCTCTCCCTCTCGTTGAAGCCCATGGACATCAACTGGTTCATCTTCTCTGTGTCATCACTAAGCCTGCTGTAGAGCGCCTCCACCTGGAATACAAAGGAATGACCACTATAGGGAAGCTGTCACTCTGAACGTTCCCATAAAAACACTCTGAAAAACATTGGTCTCCCTTCCCTAAAACACCCTGGACAACGCTCCACACCTCATAGACTCTTCTCCCTTCCCCAAAACAGGGGGGTTTAACCTTTTGGGCTAGGGATAACCAAAGATACTTTGGCGATGCCTTTTGCATTCTCTTTGACATGCTTATTTGAAACGGATTTTAAGAAAATGTACCTGCTGTAGCTTGTCTCTGGCCAGAGCGTCATTTCCATCAATGTAGGACAACAGACTCTGCAGGAGGTAGAGACGTAGGAACAACACCTCCTCTTTACCCGTACTCCCCTGAAAAGACACAGAGGACACTGTAGTGTGAACCGTCTGTTGCCATGAATCGTGTAAAATTTAGGTGAGTGAATAGTTTACATGCAAGTGATGTGTTTTGGGGGTGTGTTTTACCTTGATGTTGATGAGGCGTGAGTACTGCGTTCCATAGCACTGCGTGAAACACTCCTCGGCCCTGTGGAGGCGGAGCTTCCCGTCGTCCAGACAGGACAGGGCTTCCAGAGCGCGGTAGCACCACACGATGTCCAACTGCAGTACTGCGTAGTTGTCCACCGAGTTCAACAGAGCCGAGTCACACCTCCTGGACCACACAGACACTAGTGTTAATTCCGGCGAGTGAAACTATGACAATTTGTTTTTGTCTGACTACCTTTTATTCCACAGGTGTGTGCGTGTATGCAGTATTTTAATGGTATTTGTAATATTTTAGTTTGCAACCAAAAAAGAGTGCATAGCACATATAGGCATATTCATTTTTACTAGACCTAGTTAAAAATGTAGTTAAAAATGAATGGTTTCAAGGCTCACTCAAATATTTCAAACCCTAAAATCAGGACTAGGGTACAGCCTTAGTATCCACATAGGTTGGCCAACAAATTCAAATGTTATCACTAAATCAAAATACACAAAATGTACCGTTATCAGAAGTCCTCATACCCTGAACCTCAACATAACTGCAAGCACATTACAGCGCAGTAGTCACTTCCAGGTCGCCTCCGTCATGGTCATAAAAAGAAAACATGGAAGTTTCACTTCCAAGTTTCGCAGTATGTGTGGAACTGATCACTAACATTTTTGTGATTACGGGGTGATTAACATTCGAAGTGAGGGTTAGTTGGTGCTAGAAGTTATAGAGGGCATTTTACATGGATATGAATAAAGATGAGACTTGACATGTGTTCTTTTTTACGAATACGGGTTTGAATATCTCAATGTGTGTGTGTGCGTGCACGCGTGTGTGTGTCACACCCAAAGTGCTGGTCAGCCTGAAGCAGATGACACAGAGCATCATCGTAGAGCTTCCTCTTCATCAGAGCGCGACCTTTCTCATGTAGACCCATCGCTACGATCAATGCCTGGAAACACACACAGTGAATATTAATATATACTCTACATATATAGGAGAGCATTGAAAAATATCTACACGTTTGCATGTGTGCGCACACACACACACACACACACACACACACGCACACACACACACACGCACACCCCTACCTTCTTCTCCTCGTGGGGGATCTTCAAGGGGTTTCCTTTCTGGTCAGCGATCTCCAAGAAGGGGGTGGTGCTAGGATCATCAGAACCGTCTGCAATAAACACATGATTTGTCCACAGACGAAAAATGTTTTAGAACCATTTGTTTAATCACAATGGTTGCCAAAATGTTAGCAGACACCTCCTTTCAAACCTTTTTAATCCGACATGCAAACAGGCACATTCACGCTTATTTATCTCTTTATTTGTCCTGTTTCTCTTGCACCTGCACAACACTTTCTGTTCACCAGCTGGCAGTCAATACCTTAACACATAATGATGCTAAAGACAGCTATACTCGTCCTAATAATTATGCAAGGCGGTCTAGACAACTATATTCGTCCCAATGTGTTTAAAATCGATATTAAAGATTGTCCTGCTATTTTCCATGTTACTCGGGCCTTATCCGCACTGCGTCTGCGCAACCAACCGCATTAGTTTCTGTTTTCTCGGAAACCATACAGCGCTGTCCGTGGGTTTTGAACAGATCACTGATGTTCGGAGGTCATTTCTGATTATCTGGTGATCACAATTGGAAGATTGAAAATAAATAATACAACTGTAATAATAATAAATCAGATCAGAAGATCTTACAGACCTCTCTCAGACAGGATGGTAAAGGCGTTGCTGGTTCTCTGCAGGTCGTTCTTCTGTTTCTTCTTCTTCTGGTCCTCGGAGATCTGACGCTTCCTGTCCTCCTCGCTGACCTTCAAGACCATCACCTTGCTGTTGTTCTTCACCGTCTGCTCGTCCAAGCGCAGATCTACAAAACATACAGCACCACAACGCCACACTGAGCCTCCAAACCAGGACCATGATCGGTTAAATGATTATTTGTCCAAATCATAGCAAGTGTGTGTGTGTGTGTGTGTGTGTGTGATGTGTGTGTGTGTGTGTGTGTGTGTGTGTGTGTGTGTGTGTGTGTGTGTGTGTGTGTGTGTTAGGGATGTTAATCGACACATATTTGGAATGTCGACGTGTCGCGGCCCATTGTCAAAAATCGATCGATTTTTTTATTTATTTTTTTTAGCCCGCGGCGCCGGCGGGACCCAACGCGAAATGTTGCAGCGCGGGCGGCATGAAAATGCCAGCAGGAGGGAGAGGTGCAAGATAAAATAAGCGGGACCGCAAAATCGAGCAATATATAATACCAAAATATGCATATCTGAGGAGAACATTCCATACTGCGCTCCACAATGATCAGGCATGTTCTCAAAGCAAAGCGCATGGCAGAGCAGTGCGCAGAGCGCACCACGCAACAGACAACAGACACGCACCCGCACCTGGCATTCCACATTCATTAGTAGCCTAATCGACTTGATAGAGGAGTTTTCCTCTTTCCTTGCGACGGATTCCCTGCATCTTTGCTTTTTCCTGCGTCTGCTGTTAGACATGGCCAAACAACGTGAAACAGAACACTGGACAAGATAAGTACAAATAATATAGGCTTGTTCTATTAACCAGCAGCAGCACGCGTCTCTCTCTCTCTCTCTCTCTCTCTCTCTCTCTGTCTCTCCGTCTCTCAAGCCAGTCAAAGTCAAAAGTCAAAGTCGCATGATTTGTCACTACGTTACCGCAGCGAAATTGGACCTCCGCTTTTAACCCATCACTTGGAGCGGTGAGCTCCAAGGAGCGGTGAGCTGCGGCTTGCCGCGCTCGGGAATCATTAGCTGATTTTGACCCCCAATCCATCCCTTTGATGCTGAGTGCCAAGCAGGGAGGCATTGGGTCCCATTTTTTTAGAGTCTTTGGTATGACCCGACCGGGAATCGAACCCCAGCCTCCCAGTTCCAGGGCGGACACTCTAACCACAAGGCCACTGTTCTGGTCTCTCTCTCTCTCTCTCTCTACCATGTGAGACCTCGGTCTTGTGCAGGAGAGATAGCTTTCTCCCATACGTAACGCTCCATTTCGGCCTCGACAGAGGCGCCTGCTCGGCGAAATAAAAGTCAATCATTGCGGTGGGTGCAGGCAGGAGCCGCTGCCGCCTCCTCCTCGGGGAAAGCCGGACTCGCCGGGACAGAACGCAGGGGGAAGGAGGAAGACGCATTTTGGCGGGTGCAGACGAGGGCCGCTGCTGCCGCCTCCTTCTCCTACTCGGGGGAAAGCCGGACTCGCCGCGGCAGAGCGCAGGGGGAAGGAGGAGGAGGACGACGCGGCGGCACAGACGCGCGCAGCATAGACATGGTCTCACTACAGTGACTGATAGTAGCCTAATACCCGAAATAAGCAATTCTCTTCCCTTGAAAACAGTAACGTTGTGACGCTTTTGAAATAGATTTTAAAATTCTTTTATATACCTATAAATCTCTACATGGTTTGGCACCCATTTATCTTACAGAACTTTTAGTCCCCTACACCCCACAAAGGGCTCTAAGGTCAGCTTCTAAGCTGCTCTTAAAGGCTCCCGCCACCAACCTGAGGAGTAGAGGTGATCGTGCCTTTGCTGCTGCTGCCCCTAGGCTCTGGAACAGCCTACCAACTTTTATAAAGAATGCTGACACTGTAGACTCCTTCAAATCACTTTTAAAAACACACCTCTTCTCCTTGGCTTTTAACTGACCTTACTTGTATGTCCGGGTTACCTTTTCCTCTCTGCCTGATTGTTTGTTTGTCAGTCTAATCTTGTAGCCTGTGTTTTATTGTTGTTGTTTCTCTGCTGTCAGTGTTGTTGGTACGTCTTAGTTTTATAGTTTGTTACTGTTTCATATCCTGTACAGCACTTTGGGCAATCCCATTGTTGTAAAGTGCTCTATAAATAAAGTTTGATTTGATTTGATTTGAAGAAATTGCAAAGAATACAAAATAAAAATCATTAATATAAAAAAAAGAAAAAAGAGGCGATTTTCGACTCGTACTTTTTTGTGTCGACGTCAGCACGTGTCGACAATCGTGTCGATTTCCGACTTTTTTTCACATCCCTAGTGTGTGTGTGTGTGTGTGTGCGCGCGTGTGTGCGTGTTCACTCACCAGCTGACAGAGTTCTTCCGTTCAGAATCAGTTTGATGTATTTCAGTCCGTATTCCTCTGCAATCCTAAGTAACAAAAAATTATATAAGTGATTTTTTTCTTTCATTGCTTTCATTTGTTGCTTTTCAATCCACTCACCATCTTTAACTGATAATAATTAAAATGCAGTACCAGTACCATTTTGAAAAGACCAATGCCTAACTCTTAAACGGTGTGCGTGTGTGTGTATGTGTGTGTGTGTGTGTGTGTGTGTGTGTGTGTGTGTGGTGCATGTGTGTACCTGTCCATGACATCCTGAGCCAGAACGTCCAGTTTAGTCTCCAGGTAATTCTTCTTTTTAGCTTCCTGGAAACAAACACAATCTTTCAATTTGAACGAATCCCTGCCCAGAGGTCAGCCCAAAAACAAACCCATCACAGGTGAAAACATTTGTTGGGTCAAGTAAGTTCAAGCCTATGACTATGACGATTACTTTTGATTAGTGAAACCATGTGAAAGGAGTCTTCACTAATTCCATTTTTCCCATCCTATCCTCAGATGTAGTAGTAAAACGACTCAGTACCTTCCTGTACTCTCTGGGTAGTATTAACTCCAGTGTGGCGACGCTGGTCTCTCTGTAGGTCTGGTTTCCCTTTCCTCTGTGGACCGCCTGTGCTCTGATGCGCTCCAGAGCGTCACCTACCTGCCCCACAGATACACACAGCAGAGAGGCATAGCGCTCTGCTAGCTCCTATAGGGCGCACGCGCGCGTGCACACACACACACACACACACACACACACACACACACACACACACACACACACACACACACACTTATTTAGTATATACAGATTTTACATATGTGAGATGATTACAAGGTTTTAGGTTTCACACAGCTGCATGTGATGGAGTGCAGTAGTTTTACATACCTGCATAGGTTGCAGTCCAGGTTTTGCGTCTTCGGTGAAGGGAGGATTCCACAACTCAACCTTCTCCTGTTTGAGACGCTGTTTCAGTTTAGCTTCCAGATTCTCCTCCGACATGACTGCTGTCTAAGAAAGAGAGAGAGAGAGAGAGAGAGAGAGAGAGAGAGAGAGAGAGAGAGAGAAGGTTCATTATCTAACATCTAACGCAGCAGCTTCCAACGTGTCAGTTTGATGACAGACTAGAGGTTTAATCAAAATAAAGAGATGAAGCCCAGACGGAGCACCATTTGATTGTCCTCTCACTAAATTAGAACTATATTTTTATTGTCGGATACGATTCAATCCACGATTACACCCTCTACTGATGTCAGAACTATAGGAGAGATAAGAGACAAATCCAATCAAAATATACAAAATATTTACATTATAAATACATTATTTTAGAGATCAGTCACGTTAATCTTGAGAGCATAAAATAAAACCATTTTATTTCTTACTCTACTGGACAAACACCATCATTGCTATACAAATAGAGAGTATACTCTCTATTTGTAGCAATAATGACTAGAGAAAACCTGTTAAATAGCTGACTGACTAATATTAAATTGATAGATACTGTATATTCTGACTACACACACACACACACACACACACACACACACACACACACACACACACACACACACACACACACACACACACACACACACACACACACACACACGGATTTATTAGACAAACGGAAACACAAACAGTCAGACAAAAGACACACACACAAACGCACACAGAATGTACAGTAGCGACGGGCGACACAAACACGCACATGTCACAACGCGGTATGTAATGGACGCCCACATACACGCACAGACCTACATACATACCGTGTGTTTGTTGGTTTGGTGGGTTAGTTAGTGGGGGTGGATGCAGCTGTTGTTGTTGTTTTAATCCACGTCGCTCTTCACAGTCACTCGTCGCACTTCTGCTTGTTGTTTTGGTCACGTGACGCGATGTGACGTACTTGACGCATAACTCTACGGCGGCCCGGATGGGGACAAACCTAACTCAGTGCAGAACAGGTCTCTGTAAACTGGCATTCATGTGAGTTTGGATAGAATCATACGTTAGATCAGATGTTTGGTTGAAATGAATACTTTGTTATTTCTCTCGCATGAGCAAGTATCATACATGATCATATACTTCCATCCATCCTGGCTTCAACCACTTATCCGTTGTCGGGTCACAAGGGCAACAGCTCCAGGTTTTCCTCTCCTGAGCAAGATTAGCCACTTTCTTTTTTTGTAGCGGATCCCGAGAAGATTTAAGGTCATCTGGGCCTTAATTGGTCTGCCCCGGGGTCTCCTCCCACTGGGACATGCATCGAGGACCTCCCTATGGAGATGCTCGAGAGGCATCCCTACCAGATGGACGAACCACCTAAGCAAGCTTGTTTCCAGGTCGAAGGAGCAGCGGTTCGCTTGATTATTCAGTGCAGAAACAAAAAGATAATTTTATGTTGGAAAGCATGTTGTACTAATACGCTGTATGTCTCCACTGCACGGTACTTTCATTTTCAGGCCTGTTGAGAAATCTGCTAAACTAATAACAATGAGGCAGGCCAGTGACGTCTAAATGGACAGGCATCAGTCAAAAGGGAGACATCGAAGAGGAAGATGCATGGATGGGGAAGGATCTACTCATGGAATGTCAGAACTGGTCAGCTCCATATATGGAGATCTAACGGTTTGAGGTCAGATAGAGAGAGAAGAGAGAAAGAGGGGGAGAGAGAGAGAGAGAGAGAGAGAGAGAGGAGAGAGGGAGAGAGAGAGAGAGAGAGAGATGGAGATTGGACATTGGAACCAGCTGTTTGCAACTCGGTGCCTGTCTCCTGTCCTAACAAAGGGGGCTTTGATGTATCCATCAATAATATCCTTGAGCTCCGAAAGAATTCACCCATGGAAGTAGTCCTGTATTCTTACGCGCACGCAAACACACCACGCACGCACTGTCACAAACAGAGCTTCTTTTGTCCACACTTTACAAAGGGCTTAGGACCTCACCTTATTAATAGGGATACATGCCACCATTTTGAGTTGACCAAAGGGTTGCATTCAGCCACTACTTTTTATTACAAACCGAGAATGGACAGTAATGTTCCCCAAATTTTTCAAGTGGGAATTGACCTGAGTGAAGAGTGAATACTTAGTAAGTTAAACTGTCGATTCACTGAACAATGACTAAGCTTCAATCTGAGAGGTGGATGGTGGAGGGATGGAGGGGGAGGACAGAGGGGTGGTAGAAAGAGAGACAGAAGGACAAAGAGAGACACAGAGACAAAGAGAAATTCAGTTTTTAATAGGAATTGCCCCAAACTCAGGTCCAATGCCATGGTGCATCTTGCAGAATTGCACCTGCACTGTATCCTCCTAACAGTGGACACACTCAAAGTTAGTACTACAGTATAGGGACTGGGTCTTCGCAGCTGTTATGGTTCCTGCTGATTTCATATTTATCATAGGACTGTGTGGAACACTGTGTGCATCTTCTTTCTTGCCCCCTCCTTCTCTTCATTTATTTCCCTAGTCCTACTATCACTCACTCCTCTCAGCCCTTGCCAGTCGTGTAACGTAGCACCAGGCAAGGATCTTTTATAGTGCAGCAGGGGGTGGAATTTGTATGCTTGTGTGCGTGTATGCACTTCGGGGAGGGAGGGGTCTGAAATGGGCAGTAGTCCTGGGGGGCGGCCGCACATTTTGGGAGGTATATAAGGTGTGGGTCAGCTCCTCTGTCCTGTACCTGCCCCTGTGCTGACACACACATCCCAGGCAGACAGACACCAGTAGCTGCAGCCATGAAGACCACACCGCTGCTGATGCTCTCGGCTCTGCTGTGCACAGTGGCGACCTGCATCAATGTCACACCTCCTGCTGACTTCAACCTGGACAAGGTGAGACAGAGAAAAGAGAGAGAGAGACGGAGATTCCAAGCTATCTCCTACATTTCTGACAGCAAGTGCGCAATTTGTTTTACTTTGTAAGCTTTTGTTGCACACATGTATTTATTTATTTCTTTGGTTTGGCAATGTAGACTTGTTTTCTTGTACAAATGAAGCCACTTTGATTTGAAATAGAATCATCCCAAAGGTGCTATAGCGTATTTACAGCTTTACCAATGTTTAAATCTGTGCTGGTTCCTTATTTTAAAGCCTGCATGCTTTAGTAATGATTAATGAAAAACATATTCATTGATTATCCAAACATTGCCTGCCCTGGTGCACCGTCCCATGCCTAATCATTGATTAGGACAACAGCCTCCTTTATGATGGCACTTCCAAAGTTCTCAATAAAGTTCTCAATAAAGTTCTCAGTTTGCAGACCCCTCCCTTTGGAACTCACTCACTTTGATTATTAAGTGAATTTGGGTACTAAGAAAAGGTAATCAATGTAACAAAAAAAATCTCCCTCTCCCTCTCCCTCTCTCTCTCTCTCTCTCTCTCTCTCTCTCTCTCTCTCTTAGATGGCTGGTAAGTGGTACATGGTCGGAATGGCCACCAATGCTCAATGGTTTGAGACCCATAAGGCAACGATGCAGATGGGAACTGCTATGTTGGAGCCAACCGCTGATGGAAACGTCAATGGCACTACTGCCAGCCTCAAGTGAGCTTTGGAGCCCACAATGCAATGCAATGCAATACACTGAATGGAAACTGTGAGTTAAATCACAATCGCTCTCTCTCTCTCCTAGTTCTGATGGTACCTGCTACAGAATGGCTCGCCTCGGTGAAAAGACAGAAACACCCGGACGTTTCAGCTTTCGTGCCCACCGTGAGTAGATTGCTATACTGTATACACATGGACATACTAGAAGCTGCAACTTCCATATACCAATTCTTGAGAAAAGTTGCTGAGAGCCGACAGGTCAGGAGGGTGGACTGTAGGGCTGCAAGCATCATCTGGCCGCAATTCTAGTTCAATGGGAGAGAACACTTAACAGAGAACAGTACCTTCAGTGTTGAAAGCTGGATGATCATAAATTGTGCTTCCATATTGACACTTGAATGACTCGATCACCACAAAACTCACACACACGACACGCATGTAGTATATACTACACACTTATTGATGTATTGCCATGCGCAGTGACGTCACCGCCCCGGTTCTGGAAGTCTTTTCCCAATTCATTTTTCTCATAGACTTTTCGAAAATAATTTATATCAAGACGATTACGCCGCGGCCAAAGCCAACTCGAGTCGTGACGAATCATGATGACACACACAAACTTTTGGGACAATAAAATATTTTCTAAGATGAAAAACGAAACAAAAAGTCTTGTATCATGCCGTTTTCAACTTCTTCCTAATTATATATTATATGACGATATTGTGTTTGTTGTCATGATTTGTCACGACCTGAGTTGGCTTTGGCCGCGGCGTAATCGTCTTGATATAAATTATTTTCGAAAAGTCTATGAGAAAAATGAATGGGGAAAAGACTTCCAGAACCGGGGCGGTGACGTCACTGCGCATCTCTATTGCCATCTCTTTTTCCCAGCTTGGAACATTGACTACGACTTGCGAGTGGTAGAGGTGGTTTATGACAGCTACGCTATCGTCCACATCAACAAGATCCCAGACACAACTGACACACAGCCTGAGGTCATCAACAAGCTCTTCAGTGAGTACGGTTCTCTCACATGGGCCCCATACACACCATAGAAGAGGAGTAGCTGTTAAAAAGGCCATGCTGCCCCATAGGCCTGTGTGTAAACTGTGATGTCATGCTTACAGCTCGGTCTCCTGAGGTGAGCGCCGCCCTACAGGACAAGTTTGTGAAGTTTGCCCTGGACACAGGGGTTCTCCGTGAAAACATCCTGATCCTGCCTAAGAATGGTAGATATTTTCTCGATAAACCACACACACAAACCACACACACACACACACACACACACACACACACACACACACACACACACACACACACACACACACACACACACACATTCACTATTCTTGCATTTCTCATTCCCCAATGGCTCTTTTTTATCTTTCTTACAGGTGAGTGTCCTCTGTAAGTGTCCTGACACACGATCAGTCCACCTCCTGACCCCAGCCGTCTGCAACCGCTGAAAGCTGCACCACGAGGATAGCCACGTGCACAACAATGCATACCACTGATCCTACAGTGCTCCCTCCAGAGGCACATTAAAGCACGCACCAAACTGAAGTCAGCCCTTAACCTTTCTGAGCTTGGGGCAAAAGAATGGGAATGAATAAAGGAATAAATCCTCTCCTAGTACCTAATACGCCTGCCCTGCAACACATTCACTCACACATAAACGTATGCATCCATGTGTAGTGCCTCAGGCCCAGACAAGATCTATAGCCACAATTGCAATTCTGTCAACACGGCCATTCGGGCTAAGCTCTCTTGATACTGTAGGTTGTGCCTTGGTTTGGTGAGTTGGAGACTGAGGTCCAACTCCTAGCTTGGCATGAAACACTACACATGCACACAAGTGATGTGCGCATATACACTACACAAGTGGTTGTCATGCAAATCTCTATATCTTTTGTACATGAATGTCTTTTTTAGACTCCATGTGAATGTCTCCGTTTAAATAAAAGTGGAGCAAAATGACACATTTTGACTTTTTGAGTAATGTTTCTTCATACCTAAAGACGTCCATTTAGTGTTATCACTAAATACATGAGATCCTCACATTTGGAACAGTGGCTCTATGTATGTTTTTACTGTTTTCTGCATAAAACAATGGGAATGGATTCAGAATATACTGCACACATCACATGCTACTTAAGGCAGTTTTGACATTCTTATGATAATATCCCCTTATATATAATTTGCACTGTGAAACTGCACTGCACTGTGAAACTGGCTGTGGAATACCTTAGGCCTATTACAATTAAATGGGTTTGATTTATTGATTGATTGAATTAATTAATTTCACAATATGCCGAATGGGTATTTCAAATGAAAGCAAAAGTCAATACAAAAACTGTTACTTAGTGGATGAGCCATGATAAAGCACTAAACCTTTTCATAACAAGGTCCAACAGGGTGGAAAAGAAAGAAAGAAAGAAAGAAAGAAAGAAAGAAAGAAAGAAAGAAAGAAAGAAAGAAAGAAAGAAAGAAAGAAGAAAGAAAGAAAGAAAGAAAGAAAGAAAGAAAGAAAGAAAGAAAGAAAGAAAGAAAGAAAGAAAGAAAGAAAGAAAGAAAGAAAGAAAGAAAGAAAGAAAGAAAGAAAGAAAGAAAGAAAGAAAGAAAGAAAGAAAGAAAGAAAGAAAGAAAGAAAGAAAGAAAGAAAGAAAGAAAGAAAGAAAGAAAGAAAGAAAGAAAGAAAGAAAGAAAGAAAGAAAGAAAGAAAGAAAGACATTAGGCTACAAGGAAAGAACTACCCATAGATATGGAACTACCCCACCACCAGTACTTCCGGTTTGTTGTTGCCAGGGCAACATGAATGCCAACTAAAACTTTGAAGGAGGAGCTGCGTAGTCTAGTAGCCTTTTATCATAAATGCCCTTTTGTGGCTGAATTGGTGGCAAAACAAATACAGTTACATGCAGTTCTAACATTTAACGCATTCAAGATAAGTGTCTGCTTGAACGTCGCGCAATAATGACTCAGAGACAGATTTTACAAGGTGAGAGATGAGTATTATTCTACGAACAGGTCAGGAGATGGTGATCTATTTTGAGCTGATTTGTTCCATTTCAATGCCGTTGACTGATTTCCATGCGATCTGTTGTGCAGCTTTTGAGCAGTATCAGCAGTCCAGGATGCAGTTTGTGCAGACTGTTGCCGACCTGGCAAACAGACCGCAGAACATACAGACGCTACAAAACGCTGGTAAGAAAGAGCATATACCACCTCCCCGCTGAGGGTTATTTTCGCTGCATACACGATACACTCATGGTATTCAAATATTTGTTCCTTTCCCTTATAAGCAGTACACCGCACTATAGAAGGGGGGCATAAAAGGCATGCCTAGATCGTGCAGCAACGTTTGCCTATCGATCTTAAAATTGATTTTGAAAAGCTTTGTTATTTTCATGAATGGCGTACAGGCCTATTGTTGCCATTTAAAAAAACTTTGAAGATGTTTTGCCAAATGACATGTAGATGAAAGCCAGGTTAAAGGTGTAGTCATAGTGCTCACAATGTTTTATGTGTAAAGGCAGTAAAGCACTATTTGGTCGTACGATTGGCTATGATCCGAACATCTGCTCTGGTGCTCCAGGTGTGATGTCGCTGCTGCGCCCCCTGCTGTTGGACGTGGTGCCCAGCATCCAGCAGACAGCAGCCCTGGCCCTGGGTCGGCTGGCCAACTACAGTGATGACCTGGCCGAGGCCGTGGTGAAGGGAGACGTTCTGCCTCAGCTGGTCTCCTCACTGGCCTCACAAAACGTCAGTAGGCCTACGTTTTTTTAAAATACAGTTGCAGAGGACATGTTTTCTCCCTGTTATTTTTATTTTTTCTTCATAAAAATCTATTGGCATATAAACAAATCAATATTGGAGACATGAAGCACTTGCAGTTCTTGCTTGGTGGATTGATTGATTGATTGAATGTTGAAATGTTATGAACAAAGGTTATAGTTTCAGGACAGTATCTTCACAATCTCCTGCAAAGCAAGGTTGAATTGCTATTTTTGCAACATTTTTGTCAGTGCAATGTGCACGTTTAGCAGTGTTACCTATTCCAGGAATATCTGGTCTCTACAAGCCATACCTTGTTGTAAATGCGACTAATCAATGATTAAAAATAAAATAAGATATAATACCAATTGGTATTATTAACGTTGGGAAAATAATTCCCAAAGTTAGGTTTCCAAACTTCTGTGGGCCAGTTAATACACTGTACCGGTATATCGCCTGTAGACTAATAAATAGGTGTATTTGTGTGTATGCAGAGGTTTTATAAGAAGGCCGCAGCATTCGTGCTCCGCGCAGTGGCCAAGCACTCCCCAGAGCTGGCCGGGGCGGTGGTGACCAGCGGTGGGGTGGACGCTCTGGTGCTCTGCTTGGAGGAGTTTGACCCCGGGGTGAAGGAGGCTGCGGTCTGGGCACTGGGATACATCGCACGGCACAACGCACGTAAGAATCTATAGACATCATAGCTCTAGAGTAGCATCACATGTCATCATTGTTGCTGACGTGAAGAAACATCTTCCATGTGTGATAATAATAATAAAACTGTATTTGTGACATGAAATGCAGCTCAACGTGTGTTACAGAGCAATGGAGGCAAAGGGGGGAAAAAAAACATGAAAATAATAGCAGTGATGCAAAGCCTTGAGGACATGAATAACAAGGACCAATCAAAAGCAAGAGTATAGGATGAGTGGGTTTTTCATTGTCAAATGACAAACAGGCTCGAATTCGTACAATACTGTAATGGTGAAAATTAAAGGTAATCTTGGTAACATGATTAATGTGTGATTTAAATTCAGAATCTATAATGGTTCCCAAGTTCTTCACTGTACTGTTACTTTTTAGATTGCCAAGTCTGCTTATTACTGATTCTTTCTGAAGATCCACAAGCTTGGAAGCTTGTATAGTTCTCTTATTTTTGCTTTTTGTTTTTTAGTTTTATTGTTTATTTGAAGAGCTTTCCATCAGACTGACTGAGATGTCACCGTAAGCCTCAAGCCTATGGATTTTAAGCTATGGCCCAGCTAATGCATCTCAGGATAGTTAAAGCCTTTATTTAGCAGCAAAACAACATCTGGGCTTAACATCCAATGTCTGCTCCAGTGTCTTCCTTCGTCGACTCGATAACATCCTACCATGTTTCTCGTCCCGTCCTCCTGCGTGTACAGAGCTGGCTCAGGCGGTGGTGGACGCGGGTGCAATCCCTCTGCTGGTGCTGTCCGTCCAGGAGCCTGAGATGGCCCTGAAGCGCATCGCGGCCTCCACGCTCAGCGACATCGCCAAGCACACCCCGGAGCTGGCACACACCGTGGTGGACGCCGGCGCCATCGCCCACCTGGCCCAGATGATCCTCAACCCCGACGCCAAGCTCAAGGCAAGACTGCATGACGTTTGTCCTCTTGTGTTCCGACGTTTGTGAGCTGTAGCTCACGGCAGACATGTTGATATGTGAGCCTTTGATGATGGAGGCAAACAGAGAGCAACACATTTCTGGGTTGTTCCTATAGGCTCCTTAATTCTTCTTCTTTCCCCGCCTCCGTGCAGAGGCAGGTCCTGTCGGCACTGAGTCAGATCGGCAAGCACTCCGTGGGCCTGGCGGAGATGGTGGTGGAGGCCGAGATCTTCCCCGCAGCGCTGGCCTGTCTCCGGGACCCGGACGAGTACGTCAGGAAGAACGCCACCACCCTGATGAGGGAGGTGGTGAAGCACACGCCTGAGGTACACATCTTACACATATATGGTAACCCCTCCGATACAGCTTTGGCCTGGGTAGCGAGGCCAGGCGCATAGGGCTGTGATGAATACAGGTGTGTGCTTGTGTGTGTCTGTGTGTCCATCCAGCTGTCCCAGCTGATTGTGAATTGTGGCGGCGTGGCGGCGGTGGTCGACTACCTGAGCGACAGCCGCGGAAACGTGCGCTTGCCGGGCATCATGATGCTAGGATACGTGGCAGCTCACAGCGAGACCCTCGCCATGGCCGTGATCGTCTCCAAGGTCTGTGTATCGTCTCTGTTACTGTGCGTGTCCACGTGTGCGAGATGAGGTGTGAACTTGTAGCTCAGTGTCATGGTCAGCATCACGGTCAATATCATCAGCATCATGTGAAAGTGTCATCAGTGTCTTTATCATGTCAGGATCATGGTAACTTAGTACCATGTCAGTATCGTGATCATTATTGGGGTGTGTGCATCTTCTGGGGTCCCTAGAACAATTATTTTCATTTTAAATGCTGGTTGTGCATGGCCAAATACTGTACATACAGTGCATGCAGTTCCGGAGGCCCTCCCTGATATGAAAATTTTGTACAACTAATGTTTTAGCCAAGTGTCATCACAAACAAGCACATAGACTGCTCAATGAGCCAGAAATTAATCCCAGGATCTTGTTAGAAGAACATCAACCCCTTTTGGGATTCCTTGGTTACCTTACCCACTATCACAATAGAGAAAAAAATAACCAAACCAATGGTTCTGGAAGGGGCTAGTCAACACTCCGAGTTTGAGATACCTGTGTAAACCCCCATGCGTGCAGGGGGTGCCCCAGCTTGCCCTGTGTCTGTCCGAGGAGCCCGAGGATCACATCAAGGCGGCGACGGCCTGGGCCGTGGGCCAGGTGGGGCGCCACAGCCCTGAACACGCCAGGGCAGTTGCCACGGCCAACCTGCTGCCCAAGCTGCTGGCACTCTACATGGACACCAACAGGTCAGAAGACCTGCAGGTCAAGGTGAGAGAAGAGAACAAACACAACTTCAATCAGTCCGTTTGGAGGAGTTAGGCCTAGATTCTCGTCACCCCTAAACCCCTTATCCCTTAACTTCTTTGTCTTTTTAAACTAATTTAAAAAACATTTTTTCAATAGTTAAAATAGCCAACGCGTCCGTAGATTGTCATGTTGAACTATTCAAAAAAGTTTATCAAATATAGTAAAATGGCAATAAGGGGTTTGGGATAAGGGGTTTAGCATCTGACAAAAATGGAGCCTATAGTGTACAACGTAAAACAGTTTGTTCAAACCTGCTTTCATCTGTTTGATGTGATCGCCCAGGTGCAAGTAGCCTCTGAGTCCGACTAGTGGTATTGACAAAAAGAAGTATGCACGGCTGCATGTGTTTCTCTTTCCTGCCAGCAAACATGATCAGGACCGGCATAAATTAGTGACGTCTTGATTGTGGCCAGATCAAAGCAATCTAAGGCTCAAATCAGATAGAGTCAGATTGAGGCCAGACTAACTTAAATCAATCATAACCAGTCAGATCTGGCCAATGAGGTGAACATCATCCCCATATTGGCTGTGATCAGGGTTAGTCTTGACTGGAGTCCTCCACAGACTACAGTGATGTAGGTTAAGTTACGATTGACATACACTGATTTAGGTGGTCAGAAACCAACGCCATATTTGTCCGATGAACTAACCATTGTCGTAGTGGAACTCAAGATGTGTGGAACCCCGATGCAGAACAGACAGGCTGGAGCAAGATCGCCAGTATTTAATATACTTTAATATACGGAAAACACGGGAGGAACAGAACACCATTACAAGAACTATACTCAAGCACTGAACGGAATGATAAGAGGGTTTAAATAGACACAGGGGTAACCAAACACAGGTGAACATAACTAACAATCAACACTGGGAATGGCTGGGATACAAACAGGACACAGGTGGAGAAACTAGTAGTCACAGGGAGGTGAGACAAGACAGGCAAACAATACTAGGCACAAACAGGAAATACGTTGCATAATGGCAACACTACAAAGTAAAAATCCACAGAACCCAGTTCATAGTCAAAGCATCCAATCCCTGACAACCATAAATGTATTGTTATATTGTCACAGTGTAAAAAGTGTGTTTCGTTGCTCTCAGAGTAAGCAGTGTGTTGTGTTGTTGTTGTTGTTGTCAGTGTAAGAAGGCTCTGAAAGCCGTCCTACAGAAGTGCACGTACCTGCCAGCCCTGGAGCCTCTGCTGTATGACGCTCCCAGCAACATCCTCAAACACGTGGTGTGCCAGTTCAGCAAGGTGGGTGTGGGTTCCACTGCATGGCCTGCATGCCTGTCAGGTTGGTGCAGGGGTCTTTTTGCCATTAGGCAGACTAGGCAGTTGCCTAGGGTGCCATGAGGGGGCGACCACCAGACATGGTTTGAAGGGATCCCAGGCTAATAAACCTCATATGGATAAATACATTATACTTATCCTCTATAACAGAATTGAACATTTAAAAACACATATACTATTGGGGGGTGCCATTTTATAGGAGATTTTTCCTGGTGGTTGTGGTGACTACATCTGTCATTAAAAAAATAATAATTTTCAGTGATTTTCTTAGTGTAAGGGTAACTGTGTTAGAATAGCAACATTGCTATTATTATTATATATATTAGGAAAGGTGAGCAATTTGTAACCCTGTTACAATACTGAAAGTGAGCTAATATGAGGCCAGGATACAGAGACAGACGGGTTAAAATGTCTATGAAAACCATATTGTACCTTGATGCTTCCTTTCTAGTATAAGCTGTATTTTGTGTGTGGAGAGCACTGAATACTCTGGATGTTTCTCAAAAATGTTAATATATCTACCAGTCGATGCCACCAACATCTAATAATCTAAAAACACAGCAAATTCCATATGACAATACAAGGTATTCATCTCTCTACCCACTTCAATAATAAACATTATTTATTAGACAAGTTACAAGATGCTTTAAAATAACATAAAAAACAGCAAAAATGGCATAGATATAAAATAATACAAATATACAATAAAACAACAATATAGGATGACACTTCATCCTATTATAGCCACAATCCGTCACTATACTTGATGAATAAATGCAGCTACAGAAATAATTATTGAGAGTTCATCCATATGATAACAGTATCTACAGTAAGTACAATACCTTGTATGCAGGTTTAACAATTAACACAGGACAGTTTACCAGTCTTCTGGCAGATATATAACAGAGGCTGAACAAACCCAGTGACCACACTAATGAGTCTACATACAGGACTAATTAAATTCGTGAAAGCTCTCCCTTGAATGTAAAAAATTATATAAATACACAAAAGTAAGTAACTTCCCAAAAATGTCCCCATGATCAGGCAGATGATGCTGAAGGCTCTCCTCTTCATGCTGTTGTCCCTCTCTCTCTCCCTCCCCGTCTCCCCTGGCCTGGGCTGTATCAGAGCCCTGAGAACGGCCAGGCTGCACAACAGCATCACTAACATGAAAAATACAAATTCAACCAAATAACCATAACAATGTATCTGGTACAAATTCAGCATGTACAACAGCACATAAAACAGTGAAAGTCCAATAATGAACAGCCAGGCCAGCGCAGAGCAAGCCATCCTGTACCTGAGGGGTTTGTACTTGAGGAAGAGCACCGGGTGAACCACTGCCATGAACCTCTCTATGCAGATACAGCACTGGAACACAGGGCGTCCGGTTAACAGGACCGCACCAACGAATACGCCAAGTGGCGTAATGTTCAACATGATAAGAGATATAAGATATAACAAGCTGGTGAAGATCTCACATACACTCAGATTGAGTGTGAAGAACTCTGAGGCCATTGTTCCAGCTGGTCCGGTAAACACCAGCCACAGAACCCAGCTGTTGATGGGGACTCCCAGGACCAGGTTGATTGTTGTACCAGTGATGGATATAATGTCCTGGTTGGTGTGGATGGAGGACTCATTTGATGTGTTCATCTTCTTGGCAGCTTTGATTGGAGGGTGCTCTGTCTTTTCACTGCAATGGAGTAGAGTAACAGCAAAATACCTCTGTAACATACACACTGTATTAAAACACATAACAGAATACTAATCAAAACATCTTTACAACATAATACTAATCAAAATAAGGCTATACTACTGATAAAATAATAGGTAGAACATTTTCAGTCAGACCTTGACCAGTTGTGTCCCTCTGTCTGTGCAAATGTGCTGTAGACACATGCAATGTACCACCTGTTGTGGGAAAAAAGTACTGTATGCAAAATAGTTCTCATATTCTGACAGGGCGTCAGTGTTCATCCATCATCAACACATCAATGTGGAGGCTGTCTCTCTATGATCAGACACAAGTGACTTGGAACTTGGATAACAAATTAGATTAATTGAAACTAGGGGTGTTAATTATTGATTAATGTATTAATGATTAATTGATATGTTTTCATAAGGTTATTGTTCAATTAACTGGTTAGTTGATAAGCAGCGTTTTTGTAAAAAGAATCTGAATATCTTAATTTCCCTCTATGTCGAACATTAAAACCTACATTTTGGTGATATATAGAATCAATACAAAAGCCATTATATTCCTTATTCAAATATATACTGTATTTAACCATAGATAATACAGGGCCATAATAATTAGAAATGGAAAGTGGTAACTCTTTACTTTTTATATACTGGTATGCATAAATACAGTATACAGTACAGTATAATACTGTTAACCAGTAAACATTGTTTATTATTACACTGTTACACACTGTTATAGCAATATTAAACTGCCATCATAGAGGTAGACAAAGCAGGAAAAGACAGGATGTCATCTTCGGATTGGTAACTGCATTCTTTTATTTGTAGTCTCAACTTGTAAAAAGAGTACAACAGACAGCATGTCTGCCTCCCAAGCTCCAATGGCAACATCCCTCACATGCTTATATTCACACCAAAATCCCAAAACCGTATACAACAGATGGCAATGGACTTGTCCTTTATTGACTGGACACTGTAGTTAGGCACACTCTAGTCTGTGACATCAGAATAACTTGGCTCAGTCGTGGAAACAGTTGATGTACCTGTATATGCTGTACTGTAGGTCATTCCAAAGACAAGAAACAGGTGACAGACTGGCTTCCTTACTGAGATGTAAAGAGACACAACAGGTCATTTACCATAGGAGGAAACAGTCTAGTTTCATTTCCATTTTGAACTGAATGTCATGAATTTTCCCCACCACAGCACGAAGACAAGTTACAAGCTTTAAAATGACATAAGAAATGACATAAAAACAAGCAAACACAGCATAGAGATAAAATAATACAAATATATTATAAATGAGCGTGATATAGGATTACATTTCATTGAACTCCTCACTTGATTAATACAGCTACAGTAAGAATTATTGGGAGTTCATCCGTGTGATTATCTATGTACCTTGTATGTAGATTTAACAATTAACACAGGACAGCTTGCCAGTCTTTTGGCAGATGTATAACAGTGGCTGAACAAACCCAGTGACCACAGCAATGAGCATGCTCACAGGTCCAATTGTATTGTCAATTCGCCCTTGAATGTAAAAAAATACATTAATGTACAAAAGTATGAAACTTCCCAAAAATGACACCATGATCAGGCAGATGATGATGAAGGCTCTCCTCTTCATGCTGTTGTCCCTCTCTCTCTCCCTCCCCGTCTCCCCTGGCCTGGGCTGTATCAGAGCCCTGAGAACGGCCAGGCTGCACAACAGCATCACTGAGAGGAAAAATACGAATTCAACCAAATGAATATAACTAGCTATCTTGTAAACGCTCAGCATGTACAACAGCACATGTAACAGCGAAACTCCAACGACGACCAGCCAGGCCAGCGCAGAGCAAGCCACCCTGTACCTGAGGGGTTTGTACTTGAGGAAGAGCACCGGGTGAACCACTGCCATGAACCTCTCTACGCAGATACAGCACTGGAACATGGGACGTGCGGTTATCAGGAAAGCACCTGCTAATATGTCAAACACGATGTTCTTCATGATAACAGCCGTAAGATATAACAAGCCAATGAAGATCTCACATACACTCAGATTGAGTGTGAAGAACTCAGAGGCCATTGTTCCATCTGGTCCGGTAAACACCAGCCACAGAACCCAGCTGTTGATGGGGACTCCCAGGACCAGGTTGATTGTTGTACCAGTGATGGATAGAATTTCCAGGTTGGCGTGGATGGAGGACTCATTTGATGTGTTCATCTTCCTGGCAGCTAGGGCGATCTTTCACCATTCAGTAAAGTATTTTAGACAAACTAACAAAGTACAGTAAAGAACAGAGACAGAGAGACATAAGAGAAACATAACACATAACATAATACAAATCAAAACAGTTTACAATATGATACTAATCAAAAAACTCTATAATACAGGTAAAATGACAAGTATAATATATTCAATCAGACCTTGACCAGTTGGGTCCTTCTCTCTGTGCACTCTGCTGTCGACACATGCAATGTACCAACTCTTATAGGGGCAAAAGGTCCTGTATGAAAAATAAATATGCAAAATGTTCTGACAGGCCATCAGTGTTCATCCATCATCAACACAACACTATGGAGGCACAGAACTGACTTGTAATAAGGATTAAAATTTAGAAAATTGAAAGCATACAGATGTAATAAAAATAGTCATGTTAAGTGGCAACTCTTTACTTTATATACAGTATATAAATACAGTGTAAACACAGTTTACAAATTTGTGTGTGTGTGTGTGTGTGTGTGTGTGTGTGTGTGTGTGTGTGTGTGTGTGTGTGTGTGTGTGTGTGTGTGTGTGTGTGTGTGTGTGTGTGTGTGTGTGTGTGTGTGTGTGTGTGTGTGTGCGTTTGCTCTATTGTGCAATGGGATTGGTCTGTGACAATCTGAGGCCGATTCTAAAAAAAAATCTAAAAAAAAAAAAAAAAAAAGGAAATATTTATATAGCAGAAACAATGTTTTGTAAATTTGAAATACCTTACAGAACCCCAAGAGGGATTCCCTTCCAGAAGAGGAGGGTTGCTAAAGAGGCTCCTGCCTTAAACTTTGAAGACAGAGGGCCCTGCTTTGATTGTCTTAAGTATCAGATACATGTGGCACTACGTGTGGCACTTAATACTAATAATACTCTTTAATTTCGCTCTATGGCGAACATTAAAGAGGTGGTACCGTGATTTTTGTATTTTTTTCCAATTTTGCACATGTTTAAGAGGTGACAGTATATAAATAGACCCCTTGGTGTATTTTTTATGTGCAATGATGTCTTCCCTTTGTATTTAGGGTTTCTTCCTGGGGGCTGAACCTTTCCAGTCAAACATGCCAATGAAAAAAACTTCAATACAGTGACATCACATGCTCAGCCCCTCCCCTAACCCCCCCCCCCCTTTATCATGCAACTAAAGCTGTGGGTGTGGCTTCAGTTCAGGTGGATCTCCACCCATCACCACCCACCAGGCAAACCAGGCATACTTAATGAACTGGTAGGGTGGAAAAATGACAGTTTAACAAACACTGTACACTTTTTGGGGGAAAAAATCTTACTTTTCATATAACATTAATACCTGATGATCATGTTTTAGGGTAGAAAAAAATCTTGGAACTCCATCTTTAAATCTACATTTTGCTGATATGTAGAATTAATGCAAAGCCATTATATTCCTTATTCAAATATACAGTATACTGTATTTGACCATAGATAATACAGGGCCAGGCAATGGCATTATGTGTGTGCATTCCTCTGAGCACACGCATACACAGACAGCGTTAAATTGGGTCATTGGGTGGTTATCCAATGATTGAACCGATTGATTGATACCTGTTAACTACTAACAGCTAATTTAATATTGATGATTAATCCATTAATCATCAACATCCCTAATTGAAACTATGAATAATGTAGATGTAACGCTGCTAACGCATAATAATTAGAAATGGAAAGTGGAAACTCTTGTACAGTATAATACCATTAACCAGTAAACATTATTTATTATTACACTGTTACACACTGTTATAGCAATATTAAACTGCCATCATGCAGGTAGACAAAGCAGGAAAAGACAGGATGTCATCTTCGGATTGGTAACTGCATTCTTTTATTTGTAGTCTCAACTTGTAAAAAGAGTAGAACAGACAGCATGTCTGCCTCCCAAGCTCCAATGGCAACGTCCCTCACATGCTTATATTCACACCAAAGTCCCAAAACTGTATACAACAGATGGCAATGGACTTGTCCTTTATTGACTGGACACTGTGGTTAGGCACACTCTAGTCTGAGACATCAGAATAACTTGGCTCAGTCGTGGAAACAGTTGATGTACCTGTATATGATGTACTGTAGGTCATTCCAAAGACAAGAAACAGGTGACAGACTGGCGTCCTTACTGAGATGTAAAGAGACACAACAGCTCATTTACCACAGGAGGAAACAGTCTAGTATATTCATTTCCATTTTGAACTGAATGTCATGAATTTTCCCCACCACAGCACAAAGACAAGTTACAAGCTTTAAAATGACATAAGAAATGGCATAAAATCAAGCAAACACAGCATGGAGATAAAATAATACAAATATATTATAAATGAGCGCGATATAGGATTACATTTCATTGAACTCCTCACTTGATTAATAAATGCAGCTACAGAAAGAATTATTGGGAGTTCATCCATGTGATTACAGTATATCTATGTACCTTGTATGTAGATTTAACAATTAACACAGGACAGTTTGCCAGTCTTTTGGCAGATGTATAACAGTGGCTGAACAAACCCAGTGACCACAGCAATGAGCATGCTCACATTCCCAAATGTAATGTCAACTCGCCCTTGAATGTAAAAAAATACATTAATGTACAAAAGTATGTAACTTCCCAAAAATGTCCCCATGATCAGGCAGATGATGCTGAAGGCTCTCCTCTTCATGCTGTTGTCCCTCTCTCTCTCCCTCCCTGTCTCCCCTGGCCTGGGCTGTATCAGAGCCCTGAGAACGGCCAGGCTGCACAACAGCATCACTGACAGGAAAAATACGAATTCAACCAAATAAATATAACTAGCTATCTTGTAAACGCTCAGCATGTACAACAGCACATGTAACAGCGAAACTCCAACGACGACCAGCCAGGCCAGCGCAGAGCAAGCCACCCTGTACCTGAGGGGTTTGTACTTGAGGAAGAGCACCGGGTGAACCACTGCCATGAACCTCTCTACGCAGATACAGCACTGGAACATGGGACGTGCGGTTATCAGGAAAGCACCTGCTAATATGTCAAACACGTTGTTCAAGATGTTCTTCATGATAACAGCCGTAAGATATAACAAGCCAATGAAGATCTCGCATACACTCAGATTGAGCGTGAAGAACTCAGAGGCCAGTGTTCCAGCGGGTCCGGTAAACACCAGCCACAGAACCCAGCTGTTGATGGGGACTCCCAGGACCAGGTTGATTGTTGTACCAGTGATGGCTAGAATTTCCAGGTTGGCGTGGATGGAGGACTCATTTGATGTGTTCATCTTCCTGGCAGCTAGGGCAATCTTTCACAATTCAGTAAAGTCTTTTAGACAAACTAACAAAGTACAGTAAAGAACAGAGAAGAGAGACAAGAGAAACTGTGATTAGCAAAAAAAAAGCTATAATAGCTACACAATGTATCAACATAAAACATAACATAATACAAATCAAAACAGTTTACAATATGATACTAATAAAAAAAATGACAAGTATAATATATACAATCAGACCTTGACCAGTTGGGTCCTTCTCTCTGTGCACTCTGCTGTCGACACATGCAATGTACCACCTCTTATAGGGGCGAAAGGTCCTGTATGAAAAATAAATATGCAAAATGTTCTGACAGGCCATCAGTGTTCATCCATCATCAACACAACACCATGGAGGCACAGAACTGACTTGTAATAAGGATTAAAATTTAGAAAATTGAAAGCATACAGATGTAATAAAAATAGTCATGTTAAGTGGCAACTCTTTACTTTATATACAGTATATAAATACAGTGTAAACACAGTTTACAAATTTGTGTGTGTGTGTGTGTGTGTGTGTGTGTGTGTGTGTGTGTGTGTGTGTGTGTGTGTGTGTGTGTGTGTGTGTGTGTGTGTGTGTGTGTGTGTGTGTGTGTGTGTGTGTGTGTGTGTTTGCTCTATTGTGCAATGGGATTGGTCTGTGACAATCTGAGGCCGATTCTAAAAAAAAAAATCTAAAAAAAAGGGAAATATTTATATAGCAGCAACAATGTTTTGTAAGTTTGAAATACCTTACAGAACCCCAAGAGGGGTTCCCTTCCAGAAGAGGAGGATTGCTAAAGAGGTTCCTGCCTTAAACTTTGAAGACAGAGGGCCCTGCTTTGATTGTCTTAAGTATCAGATCCTAAGTCTTGAGTCAAAACTTGGAGATGTGGCACTTAAGACTTAAGACCTGATACTTAAGACAATCAAAACAGTGCCCAGAATAGAATAGAATAGAATAGAATAGAATAGAATAGAATAGAATAGAATAGAATAGAATAGAATAGAATAGAATAGAATAGAATAGAATAGAATAGAATCAACATCGTCATTACAACAAGTACACCACATCGACATGAGTGCAATGGGGAGGGAGAAGCAGGGGTGTGTGCTAAAGTGGGTGAGTAACAGACAGATAGCGTGGTTGAGCATCACTGTCTATAAATGCCTGTTACTGTGATAGAATCAACTGTTCACTTAGCTTACAGATCTCCCCTCTCCCCCTACTTAGTCTAGGACCTGGCTAAGATTTGTATGCACTTCATTTAGGAGAGAATATCTCAACTGTTCTTGGCTAATATGGCCGCTGCGAACAACATGGGAACTGTGACTAAGCCTCTATCCGGGACGAAATACCCTGAAATGACCACACCCCTTTTAAAATGACCCCTAATTCAAACATGGCTCTAACTTACAAACCGTTGCAGCTACAGATTTTCTGAGGTGCTCAAAATGTTCAGAATACTCATGTTTGTGGTATCCGTGCCTGAGTCAGCAACACTCCATAGTCTTCATAGTGGCCAAATCAAATATGGCCGCCAGCCCGCCACCTGAAAAAGTGTTTTACAACCAGTGTACAGATACTCTCCTGACTTTGCAGGTTGGGGGTGCAGTACAAGTCCTCAACAACACCACAATAACATAAATGACACAGACCAATTATCAATTAACATTTTGCCCAGACTGGCCCACCAGAGAGGTAGCCCACCGGGTATATGCCTAGTACTTCCTGTAGACAGTCCAGCCCTGTTATGCTTCGTCCTTTTGATTCCTAGGACCTGGCTAAGATTTGTATGCACTTCATTTTAGGAGAGAATATCTCAACTGTTTTTGGCTAATACGACTGCTGCGAACCACACACACACACACACACACACACACACACACACACACACACACACACACACACACACACACACACACACACACACACACACACACACACACAGTGTATATTTCTATAAGTCTCAAAAAGTTGGGATGACCTATTTTAATAACATACTGTAAGTGTAATGCTCTATGGCATTGTCCAACAGTTTTGGTATAGTTGTACTTGAAATGTACCAATTCCAAAGTTAAGTAAAGTTTTTCTCTAGAGATGTGCGTACATTACCTTATGTTCCAGAGATCGGATATTAGACATAATAATGTTGTGCACCACTAATAATAAGACAAACACACTTGGCCAAAGGATATCTGAGTTGATCTTTTCAGGCTTTACATGGCAGCTACTGCCTGCCTGTTGTTGTTTAGCGTACTGCCACACCCTCCTCCTGCTCCTCCTCCTGCTCCTCCTCCTGCTCCTCCTCCTGCTCCTCCTGCTCCTCCTCCTGCTCCTCCTCCTGCTACTCCTGCTCCTCCTCCTGCTCCTCCTGCTCCTCCTGCTCCTCCTCCTGGTACTCCTGCTCCTCCTGCTGCTCCTCCTGCTCCTCCTGCTCCTCCTCCTGCTCCTCCTGCTCCTCCTCCTGCTACTCCTGCTCCTCCTGCTCCTCCTCCTGCTCATCCTCCTGCTCCTCCTGCTCCTCCTCCTGCTCCTCCTCCATAGGAGGAAACAGTCTAGTATATTCATTTCCATTTTGAACTGAATGTCATGAATTTTCCCCACCACAGCACAAAGACAAGTTACAAGCTTTAAAATGACATAAGAAATGACATAAAAACAAGCAAACACAGCATGGAGATAAAATAATACAAATATATTATAAATGAGCGCGATATAGGATTACATTTCATTGAACTCCTCACTTGATTAATAAATGCAGCTACAGAAAGAATTATTGGGAGTTCATCCATGTGATTACAGTATATCTATGTACCTTGTATGTAGATTTAACAATTAACACAGGACAGTTTGCCAGTCTTTTGGCAGATGTATAACAGTGGCTGAACAAACCCAGTGACCACAGCAATGAGCATGCTCACATTCCCAAATGTAATGTCAACTCGCCCTTGAATGTAAAAAAATACATTAATGTACAAAAGTATGTAACTTCCCAAAAATGTCCCCATGATCAGGCAGATGATGCTGAAGGCTCTCCTCTTCATGCTGTTGTCCCTCTCTCTCTCCCTCCCTGTCTCCCCTGGCCTGGGCTGTATCAGAGCCCTGAGAACGGCCAGGCTGCACAACAGCATCACTGACAGGAAAAATACGAATTCAACCAAATAAATATAACAAGCTATCTTGTAAGCGCTCAGCATGTACAACAGCACATGTAACAGCGAAACTCCAACGACGACCAGCCAGGCCAGCGCAGAGCAAGCCACCCTGTACCTGAGGGGTTTGTACTTGAGGAAGAGCACCGGGTGAACCACTGCCATGAACCTCTCTACGCAGATACAGCACTGGAACATGGGACGTGCGGTTATCAGGAAAGCACCTGCTAATATGTCAAACACGTTGTTCAAGATGTTCTTCATGATAACAGCCGTAAGATATAACAAGCCAATGAAGATCTCGCATACACTCAGATTGAGCGTGAAGAACTCAGAGGCCAGTGTTCCAGCGGGTCCGGTAAACACCAGCCACAGAACCCAGCTGTTGATGGGGACTCCCAGGACCAGGTTGATTGTTGTACCAGTGATGGCTAGAATTTCCAGGTTGGCGTGGATGGAGGACTCATTTGATGTGTTCATCTTCCTGGCAGCTAGGGCAATCTTTCACAATTCAGTAAAGTCTTTTAGACAAACTAACAAAGTACAGTAAAGAACAGAGAAGAGAGACAAGAGAAACTGTGATTAGCAAAAAAAAAGCTATAATAGCTACACAATGTATCAACATAAAACATAACATAATACAAATCAAAACAGTTTACAATATGATACTAATAAAAAAAATGACAAGTATAATATATACAATCAGACCTTGACCAGTTGGGTCCTTCTCTCTGTGCACTCTGCTGTCGACACATGCAATGTACCACCTCTTATAGGGGCGAAAGGTCCTGTATGAAAAATAAATATGCAAAATGTTCTGACAGGCCATCAGTGTTCATCCATCATCAACACAACACTATGGAGGCACAGAACTGACTTGTAATAAGGATTAAAATTTAGAAAATTGAAAGCATACAGATGTAATAAAAATAGTCATGTTAAGTGGCAACTCTTTACTTTATATACAGTATATAAATACAGTGTAAACACAGTTTACAAATTTGTGTGTGTGTGTGTGTGTGTGTGTGTGTGTGTGTGTGTGTGTGTGTGTGTGTGTGTGTGTGTGTGTGTGTGTGTGTGTGTGTGTGTGTGTGTGTGTGTGTGTGTGTGTGTGTTTGCTCTATTGTGCAATGGGATTGGTCTGTGACAATCTGAGGCCGATTCTAAAAAAAATCTAAAAAAAAGGGAAATATTTATATAGCAGCAACAATGTTTTGTAAGTTTGAAATACCTTACAGAACCCCAAGAGGGATTCCCTTCCAGAAGAGGAGGGTTGCTAAAGAGGTTCCTGCCTTAAACTTTGAAGACAGAGGGCCCTGCTTTGATTGTCTTAAGTATCAGATCTTAAGTCTTAAGTCAAAACTTGGAGATGTGGCACTTAAGACTTAAGACCTGATACTTAAGACAATCAAAACAGTGCCCAGAATAGAATAGAATAGAATAGAATAGAATAGAATAGAATAGAATAGAATAGAATAGAATAGAATAGAATAGAATAGAATAGAATAGAATAGAATCAACATCGTCATTACAACAAGTACACCACATCGACATGAGTGCAATGGGGAGGGAGAAGCAGGGGTGTGTGCTAAAGTGGGTGAGTAACAGACAGATAGCGTGGTTGAGCATCACTGTCTATAAATGCCTGTTACTGTGATAGAATCAACTGTTCACTTAGCTTACAGATCTCCCCTCTCCCCCTACTTAGTCTAGGACCTGGCTAAGATTTGTATGCACTTCATTTAGGAGAGAATATCTCAACTGTTCTTGGCTAATATGGCCGCTGCGAACAACATGGGAACTGTGACTAAGCCTCTATCCGGGACGAAATACCCTGAAATGACCACACCCCTTTTAAAATGACCCCTAATTCAAACATGGCTCTAACTTACAAACCGTTGCAGCTACAGATTTTCTGAGGTGCTCAAAATGTTCAGAATACTCATGTTTGTGGTATCCGTGCCTGAGTCAGCAACACTCCATAGTCTTCATAGTGGCCAAATCAAATATGGCCGCCAGCCCGCCACCTGAAAAAGTGTTTTACAACCAGTGTACAGATACTCTCCTGACTTTGCAGGTTGGGGGTGCAGTACAAGTCCTCAACAACACCACAATAACATAAATGACACAGACCAATTATCAATTAACATTTTGCCCAGACTGGCCCACCAGAGAGGTAGCCCACCGGGTATATGCCTAGTACTTCCTGTAGACAGTCCAGCCCTGTTATGCTTCGTCCTTTTGATTCCTAGGACCTGGCTAAGATTTGTATGCACTTCATTTTAGGAGAGAATATCTCAACTGTTTTTGGCTAATACGACTGCTGCGAACCACACACACACACACACACACACACACACACACACACACACACACACACACACACACACACACACACACACACACACACACACACACACACACAGTGTATATTTCTATAAGTCTCAAAAAGTTGGGATGACCTATTTTAATAACATACTGTAAGTGTAATGCTCTATGGCATTGTCCAACAGTTTTGGTATAGTTGTACTTGAAATGTACCAATTCCAAAGTTAAGTAAAGTTTTTCTCTAGAGATGTGCGTACATTACCTTATGTTCCAGAGATCGGATATTAGACATAATAATGTTGTGCACCACTAATAATAAGACAAACACACTTGGCCAAAGGATATCTGAGTTGATCTTTTCAGGCTTTACATGGCAGCTACTGCCTGCCTGTTGTTGTTTAGCGTACTGCCACACCCTCCTCCTGCTCCTCCTCCTGCTCCTCCTCCTGCTCCTCCTC
>CM076982.1:38726737-38786737 GCA_039105355.1 Benthosema pterotum | reverse complement strand
TTTAACCTCAAGGTGGCAGTGGCATTACCAACCAGCTGGGTCATCGACATCTGTACTATTAATCTTCTGAGGAAAAAGACGATTCATAGAGCAAAATCCATGCAATGCCCACTACAATAATAAACAAACAGTATTTATTATTATACTGTTGCTATTGTTATTACACACAAAGAGAAGTTACAAGATGTTTTAAAATGACATAAATACGAGAAAACATGGCATAGAGATAAAATAATACAAATACACAAAATAACGCAATATAATTTTACATTTCATGGAACTCCTACTATAGCTATGACCCCTCACTATACTTGATTAATAAATGCAAGTAACTACGTAATTATTGGGAGTTCATCAATGTGATTACAGTATCTACAGTATGCATGTTGTATGTAGATTAACAATTAACACAGGGCAGTTGGCCAGTTCTCTGGCAGATGTACAACAGTGGCTGAACAAATCCAGTGACCATAGTAATGAGTGTACACACAGCCCTAAGTAAATCACTGTAATCTAGCCCATGAATGTAAGAAATGGCATTAATGCACAAAAGTAAGTAACTTCCCAGAAATGTCCCCATGATCAGGCAGATGATGCTGAAGGCTCTCCTCTTCATGCTGTTGTCTCTCTCTCTCTCCCTCCCCGTCTCCCCTGGCCTGGGCTGTATCAGAGCCCTGAGAACGGCCAGGCTGCACAACAGCATCACTAACATGAAAAATACAAATTCAACCAAATAACCATAATAATGTCTCTCGTAAATGTCCAGCATGTGTAACAGCACATAAAACAGTGAAACTCCAATAATGACCAGCCAGGCCAGCTCAGAGCAAGCCACCCTGTACCTGAGGGGTTTGTACTTGAGGAAGAGCACCGGGTGAACCACTGCCATGAACCTCTCTATGCAGATACAGCACTGGAACACAGGACGTCCGGTTAACAGGAAAGCTTCGACAAAAGTGCCAAACGCCGAAGAAAGAGCGCGCATCAGGATAACTGCCAGAAGTAATAATAAGGCCATGAAGATCTCACATACACTCAGATTGAGTGTGAAGAACTCTGAGGCCATTGTTCCAGCTGGTCCGGTAAACACCAGCCACAGAACCCAGCTGTTGATGGGGACTCCCAGGACCAGGTTGATTGTTGTAGCAGTGATTAATACAATCTCAGCATTGCTGTAGATGGAGGACTCATTTGAGGTGTTCATCTTCTTGGGAGCTTTGATTGGAGGGCAGCACAATTCAATGAAGTATGTTAGACAAACTAACAAAGGACAGTAAAAGACAGAGAGACGGAGACAAAGACAGAGGGACATAAGAGACACTTTGATAAGCAAAATACCTCTAACATACTGTAATAGTAATAGGCTACATATCAAAAACATATAACATAGGTGAATATTAATCAAAACCTAAAACACACCTTTACAAACTAATCAAAGTAACTATAATAGTGATAAAATGATAGGTATAATAATATAACAGTCAGACCTTGTATCCTTCTGTGCGCTTTGCTGTCGACACTTGCAATGTATCATCTGTTGTAGTGGCATAAAGTATGCAAAATAGTTCTCATATTCTGACAGGGCATCAGTGTTCATCAAAACAGGGTGGAGGGAGTCACTCCATGATGAGGAGATCAGACAGAAGTGATTTATAATTTGGAAAGCAAATCAGATTCACCGAAACCATGAATAATTTGCAAAATAATTAGAAATGGAAAGTGGTAACTCTTGACTTTAAATAGTATATATTACTATCATTGTGCAGTAACATTGTTCTGTGATTTTAACTCATTTTGGACTGAGGCCCAGTCAGCCTCAATCGCCCTGTGGGAGATCTCCCCACTCCCCCTGCATGTACTATCAGTTCTGACAAAGATATACAATATGATATTATTAAAATCAATTATCAAATTTAGAGTGGGCACAGTGGATCAGTGGTTGGTGCTGCCGTCGCTACAGCTAGAAGCTCCTGGGTTCGATTCCCGCTAGGGACGCTGCTATGGGTGCTGGCGGGTGGTCATCAGTCCCCAAAAAGCCCTAAACGCCAAAGAAGGAATGTGCATCAGGATAGCTGCCAAAAGTAATAACAAGGCCATGAAGATCTCACATACACTCAGATTGAGTGTGAAGAACTCTGAGGCCATTAATTGTTCCAGCTGGTCCAGTAAACACCAGCCACAGAACCCAGCTGTTGATGGGGACTCCCAGGACCAGGTCGATTGTTGCGCTGGTGATGAGTACAATTTCAGCATTGCTGTAGTTGGAGGATTCATTTGAGGCGTTCATCCTTCCTGGCAGCTTTGATTAAAGTGTGCTTTTTTTCACAAAGACAGAGAGACATACAAGAGAAACTGTGATTACTTAAACAAAACAAAAACTCATAACAATACTAAAAACTAAAAAAAAAAAAAAAAATGTATACAATACTACCGGTAATCAAAATCTATAATACTAGTGAAATGGTAATATATAATACCATACTTGCAATCAGATCTTGACCTGTTGTGTCCAGTTGTCTGTGTGCTTTCCTGTTCTCTGTACATAAGCAACTCCACCTGTAGTGGCTGATATATATATGCAAAATAGTTCTCATATTCTGACAGGGCATCGGTTTTCATCCATCATCCACACAAAAATGTGGATGAAGTCACTCAGGCACCTGAAATATTAGACAGGAGAGTGACTTAAAGAGTGACTCATTTATTGAAACACTGAATAATTTAGATGTGAAAGTGAAAAAAATTATAAATGGAAAGTGGTAGGTCTGCCTCCATATACTGAAAACATACAGTACAGTCTTATTTTGAATTTACGGCATCTGAAAGTTAGATATTTTTTGAAAGTCATTGTACCTTTTTGCCGTCATTGTGTATTGAGATTGGTCTATGAAAACAGAACATAGTTTTAATTTATACTTTGGATGACAACATAGAACACAGCTTTTGGTCATTTTGTTAAAGACGTTGACGTATGTTGTGTACTACATTGGAACGGAGTACACAACGTGTAGAGAAGCCAGTGTTAGGACAAAACCCCTAACACTGGCTTCTCTGGAAGCCACTGTTAGAGGTTTTGCCTCATCAGCATTGGACGTTTTCCTAACTATTTAGCACTTATTTGGTGACTGTGTCGGAGCAGCTCTAGTTCCTCATCACGACGAAAGCGCAGGCCGAAGATACAACGTAATTCAATCACAGGTCTGATTTGGCCCCTCGGCCTCAAGTTTGACATACAGTATATGCCCTAGAACAACAGCATGGCTGACATGAAAATGAGGTGTACACACTACACAGGTGTGCAGCGTCTTCTTTAAACAAGGCTGCGTGTGTGTGATGACTGCTGCCCACATATTTTGGTTTTGCTACTCATTTCATCCATCTCCAGCTAAGTTTACCCTGCAGGGAACACGACAGACCTTGCTGTCTCATGTTTCATCTGCTCCGGCACAGATGGATTTGTGTATCTGTCCGATGAACTTATGCTTCCCTTACCAGTTCTGTGGCAACAAGTGGTGGAGGTGAGGGTGTTGCCATTGGTTGTGTGTCTCTGTCTCTTCAAAGTTGGTGCCGTGCCCCCCCTTCCTAAGCCAATTATAACTTAAAACTCCATTTTAACCATGAATGATTGAATCAACCAACTTATAAACTATCTGGTGTGTTCACATGAGCCTGGGTAGCGGATGCAATGACTAAAAATTTTGTTGAAAGTGAAATATCCCTTTAAGTAAAGAAAGCGACTGCATTTTCCACCATTAAACATTACGTTAAAGTAATGGTTTAATAGAATCCAATACAGTGGATCTGTGTCCAGTCAGCGTCCACCGGTTTGAACCAGCAGGGCTTGAATTTGGTTTGTGTCTCTCGTCTCCTGTCCCTCTATAACAGGTGCTGCCTCATGACAGCAAGGCCCGCCGTCTGTTCGTGACCAGCGGGGGTCTGAAGAAGGTCCTGGAGATCAAGGTGGAACCTGGATCGGAGCTGCAGGAGCACATCAACGCCATCCATGCATGTTACCCCGAGGAGATCATCAGGTGGATCATGACACCCACTCTGCCATCTTTACTTACTTTCACTGTCACTCCATCAACGCCATCCATGCATGTTACCCCGAGGAGATCATCAGGTGGATCATGACACCCACTCTGCCATCTTTACTTACTTTCACTGTCACTCCCTGCATGCGTGTGTGCACACAAAATAAATCACTGAAAAGGGGACATGGTGGAACACTGGTTAGTGCTGTCGTCTCACAGCTAGAAGTTCTTGGGTTCGACTCCCGCTAGGGATGATGTGGGTGCCGGTGGCGCGTCTCCTCAGTCCTCAGTAACATCAGTGCACATACCCGAGGCAGGGAGGCATGCACTAATCCTGGTCTCTAGACTGCCTTCCCCTGGCCAGCCAGGGTGTCTGATGGAGGGGACAGGAACTGGTTGGAATAACGTGTTCCTTCCACACGTTGCGTCCTACCAGGGAAACTTCCGCCCCTGGCAGGTAAAAGAAGGCAGCTTGGACTCCTCATGCATTGAAGGAAGCATGAGGCCAGTCCGCTGCCTCCCCAGGTTGGTGGAGGGTGTGTATAGCCCAGGAACGCATTAAGTAATTGGCACTGTGTGAAAAAATGGGTTACGACATCACAGGGATAAAATTCTAATGAAGAAAAAAATGTCTGTGGGGGATGGTGGAATGCCCCTGCACTAGCACACAGAATAAGGTATCCATATCTTGTCTGACTTTGAGTTTAGACTGACCTCTGGTGGACATTTCTTCTCCATCTGTCTAAAAAAAAGTCTCCAGGCCTTGATCATGTTTTCCTTTTAGTTTCCTTTCACATATTTACATGACTGACCAATGAAGTAATAATAATAATAGTAATAATCAATCAGTAATGTATCCATCCATCTACCATATCTCCCTACTACCATACGCTGACCATTGTGTTGTTTGCAGGTACTATTCCCCAGGCTACTCAGAGGTGTTACTGGCCAGAGTGGAGAGCTACCAGCCTGGAGCCTGATACCTTCCAATGTCCTCATGAAGAACTCAGTTACAACAGTGGAACCACGGATGGATCAGCCTGGACCAAACCCCTCCCACTGAGGATGTTCCCACTATGATTCGATTCCCATAATTAGATTCATCTAATCTAGTTTCTAATTCATTTACAGACTACAGTTATGCCATATCACAACAGTATAATATTCAAAATCACAGACAATGTCCAGCCTAATGGTACATGACATGGCCAATCCTTATCCGTATCAGGATGTCCCGATCTCGATCCGATTTAGGCCCCTCCCCAATTTCTGGTCACATGATGGGATCGCATCACGGATCTCAGCCTTATACTACGATTAAAGCACATTAGTCTACGTTCTACGTTGTATAATAAAGCAGTTTTTAAGCTATTGTGGGCCAGTTTTGTAAACCTTGTGTGTGTTCCTAAATGTAAAAAAGTGCCATCTTACCCTCCCAATCAAAGGCTATGGGGAGTTTTTTTCTTTACCAATATAAAAATATCACATAATATCTGTACCACTTATCATTTCTGATCTGGGTGGGAATCACTGTTAGAGCTGTACAAATGTTCTATTATGGGGGTGGGGGGAGTCGCTGGTACGTATATCTCTTCAAATGGTTATAGTGTGGGGTTCATTGATATAAAAGAGTTGTCGCCCCCCACATTCCACTCTTTCAGCCCAGCCGAGTAGGGCTGGCTAAATCCGGCCCTGGACAAACACTAGCAGCAAAAGCACAAACCACTTGACTAAGCATTGCGTTGAGCAGAACAAGTGCTTTAATTGGTTTGAGTGAACGCTTATGGAATGGAGTGTATTATTATCATCGTCGTTATATTCATCAATATATGTGTAACAATAAACATCACAGAACATGAGTTGGCCTCTCTCGTGGGAGAGGGAATGTCCACCAAACAACCATCATCGCAGACCACCCACGCACACATGCACGCTCACACACACGCACACACACATACACGCAGCGACGTTAAACAACTCTGGGGAGGCATAACCTATTAGGGGGTTTCCTTGCCCAAGTATTTCGTATATAGTCGTTTTTCGTGTGCAAATTTCAACAGATTCGTCTCCCAATAGCAGTTTCTGGAGACTTTTTTTTCTCTTTTTCGTAAAATCGGAAAAGGCCAAAGGAAATTGCCCGCAGCCCTGCCAGATTTATGCCTTATTCCCCCGGGGGTACGTCACCTATATCGTATTTACAGTCTCCATTTAATCCCCTTAAGCACTTCGACAAATTAAATCCCATGTCGAAACACAAAATGTTCCCTGTAACTTGGACAAATCCCAACCCCTCCCTCCAAGCAAGCGCACGTTAAAAAAATACATTTGATTCAAACAAACACATACATTTACACACCGTACGATATTATTCAAGATAAATGTAGGGTTACAAAGCAGAATGCTCGGCGTTTAAGGTTAGGTCTTGGAGATCTCAGCACCCAATGGATACTTTATACTAAGGTGGGGGCTGGTTGCGTGTCAAAGACAAACTGGATCGTGTGTGATATAAGTGAGAGTAGAAATAGATCTTTTCCGTAAGCCCCGCCCACTCCCGCCAGTGTCCAACCTCCAGACGGACTTATTTATTCCAATGTAAATATCCAGGACATTACACATTAAATGTTTTGGAGCCAGGCCTTCAAAATCTCTTCCAAATCCGTCAACAAGGTCTGCCGCAGCCCGCAGGCAGTGGGAAACGATTGGTGGAGATGTTTGTTTAACACATGTTACCGCTGTGATTGGACCGTAGCAGTTTGGGGAGGGGCTTACTTCAAGTCTGTTGCGATTATTGCCGAACAAACAAGCAAAGATCCGCTACTTTTTCGATTCAACGGCTTATGCAGGGTTTGGCCATTTGAACCCAGTGTCCACATTCTGAGTGGAACATTCGCCAAATAGTTGTCCGATCTATAAGATACAAATCTGCTATTTTGGACTGAGATTTGGTGTATTTTGGTTGTCAAAAGTTTTAACAGAAGCTGTAACTCATCGAGGTCAGTTCTTTAGGACTACAGGGGTTTAAAGGGGCATTCCACCCATTTTCAACATTTTTCTGAGAATGCACAAATGGGACCGATTTGGTCCCATTTGTACACTCTCAGAAAAAAAATGGTCTGAGCGAAAAATCATTAACATGGTGAAACACATCGTGATGAGGTCATCCAGATGTGTTATCCACACAACATATCTAAGGTAGGCCTATATTAATGACAGTAAAATATTGAAAATGGGTGAAATGCCCCTTTAAGCACTCAGTGAACGTTGAGCATTTTGCTGTGTAGTTCTGACCTGGATGTACAGACAGAGTGATAACTTGCTTTTGGCAAAAATTCTCCCTGCAGCCCGACTGGCTCAAAAAGGAGGTGTTGGGACATGAGGGGATGAATACGGACAGGGGTAAGCACAGTGGGGAAGGTGAATGGTGTGTGTGTGTGTGTACTGGGCTGAAATGTGTGCGTAATCATCAGTCCTTTGTGTCTGTCGAGGACTGTCTCGACAACACAGCAAAACGAGGGAAAAACTCGCTCTCCCAGCATGCACTCTGTTGGTTCTATAAGTGAGTTTGCGCCTTTTCTTGTGACTACAAGAGGCCTCCAGGGCCAAAACAGAGCGGCAGCAGAGCGGCAGATGGAAATCACTTGCGATCCTTTGCTCGTTGTTTATAATAATGTAAAAAACAAACAAAAAAAAACACAAATAGACTGTTTTAAGGGAAAGGGCAAGCCAAAAACGGGTCATGATGTTTTTTTTTCTTGTCTGAATCACACAGGGCGGGGCAGGCAGACAATCTAGACAACATGAAGGTACGGTAAAAGTGCAAAGAAATCTCGTAGCAATAAAATGTGGTTTGAACCACCCATGATGCGTGACACTGGCCATATGTGGCTTGGACTATATGTGAAGATGCCAAGATGGTGGATCGCACATAAACACACAGACAGACGTACGCATGGACAGGGGGATTGAGGCGAGCGCAGAAGCTGTGTTGACGACGACTACGGAGGTAGACAATGTCCCCGGATGAGTGGTCCGATGACGATGCAAGGCCTACGGGACCGACTTCGAAACTAACGATCCTGAGATCAGACCTCGTCTAAACTTTCGACACCGTCGACTCCCTTTTTGCCACCGTCGGGCAGAAGAAACCTCTCATCTCCACACTTTGTGTTGTGTGCTTTTTCATAAACTAAGGCCCTAGTACAGTGGGTTTTCAACCAGTGGGTCCTCCAGGGACCACCAGTGGTCCTTGAGAGGGTTCCAGAGATAGTAACTAAATGGACCCCCTTACTGTATATACTCTTGAAAAATGAGCCTAAATGTTTCATTTTACATTCTCAAGAGTTACTTAATTGTCAAGACAATTTAAAATATGATTTTTATTTTGATCAATGTTTACCCTATGAATTGGTGTTGTGTGACATTTACTTTGTATAACAATATTTTAGCATAAATTTAAACTATTGGTGGAGAGGTTTGTCTATTACCTGTTATGCTTAGCTGTGATTGGACCATAGCAGTTTGGGGAGGGGCTTACTGAAAGGTCTATTGTGGCTAAGATGCAGAATCAAGAGTGGGCCCTGGTATCAGAATGGTTGAAAACCACTGTCATGGTTGTCACACAAAAGCATCAAGAGTAGCACATGGGAACGCCGGTCCATCTGCTAGCGTTTGCCATTATTTACCCTGAAAAGTTGGGTTTCCACCCGAACAGAGACATTTTGCTTGTTTCGTTTAAAACACAAGTATAGTCATTGATGTCTGATGACATTTTGCCGTAGTCGTTGATCACTTTGATTATGAAGAAAGAAAACAAGAACAAGAACAACAACAACAAAAAGGTTTGGAACAATGGGGCAAAAGTCAGGGAATAATACCACAAGTTAAAGTAAACACCCTATTACTAAAATAGCCTTTGTTCAAAAAACAAAACAAAACAAACAAAAAAGATTACAAAATACAAAATTAAATAATTCTTGGGGTATAAAGGCACACCTCTTCCACAGTGTATACAATGAAAAAACAACAACAACCAAAAAACAAAACAAAAAAAACAGTTATTTAAAGCATGGCAGGGATTGATCATTATCACCGTAATTATCAATATTATTATCATTATTATTATTATTATTATTACACTGAAGAGAGGACACGGAGAGGTTAAAGTGGAACAGATGCAGGAAAACAGCAAACAACCTGGACTTAGGGGGTGGGCGGGGGGAGGGGCGTTTGCGGAAAAAAACGCCGTCCCGCAACATGCATTTTGTTTAACGTTCATTTTTTTCAGGGTTTTTTCGGCCTTTTTGTTGTTTTTAAACTTTACAGTACGGTTACAGTATAATAGTAAGCCCATGTACAGCTTTTCGTTTAAGAAAAACGCTTCTTCATTTAAACCACAACGCCACACACATTCATTCACTCGCACAAAGATGGGTTCGTCTTTCTTCTTTTACACTACATTTAGCTCCCACCCCATACCCGACCCCCCCTGACTTATTTTTTTTAAAATACAACTATGTATACACGACTAAAATTGCAATGTAAAAATATAAATGTGGATATAATCTGTGATATCTGAAAACGAAACGTTGGCGCCGATGGAAGTCTTTTTTTTTTCTCTTTTCTTTGCGTGTGTGCGACATTGAGGGAAGATACCGAAGGTTCAATTCCCACCGACGGACTGACACACGCACCGAAAAAAAAGGTTCTCCTCACGTTTTATGCACAGGTAAATATTGCATTTTCCCTTGTTTTAAGACCACGTTATGGAGCGGTCGGGATTAATCATATGCATAAACATTTGGTTCCTTTTCCTTTTTGTGCAAAATATACAAAAAAAGAAGAAAACCCAAAGAAAAAAAACACACCACACAGACACACACACACACAGAAGATTACTATGTCAATTCATAAGTCCACTAAATTCAAAAAACACAGGTAAACCACCTTTCAACAACAACAACATTATCATCGTCAACATCAACACACAAAACATCGATGAAGAACAACAAACTCACAGCCGGGGTTAGAGAAGAAGAGGGGTAACGGAGGGAAGCGTTGGCGTGTCGTGACTGCTTCTAAAATAAAAATGAACCAAAAAAAAAAGAAAAAATGCCCAATTTGTTGAAAAAATGGCAGAGCCGGTAGCTTGCGACGAGCGGCTGCCCGCGCTTGTGACGTGCGTTGTTTGAGAGCTTGCAGGTCGACCCGACTGTATTCGTGCGTGGCACCGCCGCGCGGTTAGGCTAAAAACAAAAATAGCTTGTTCCATTCCGATCTTTGTCTTGCGATCTTTTCTCCTGACGCACACAACTCATCGGCTTGTCATCGAAAGCTCATTGTTACTACATCTGAGTGGTGCTGGATGTCTACTCTATACTGGTGAAACAGTGCCCCCAATTGGTATTTAAAAATAGCGACAGTCAGGCTTTTGGAGGGGTCGCACCACTCAAAAACGTCATGTTTGGTTGGACAATGCAAGCATTTACTGAACATTAAATGAGTCTAGTTGTAGTTTGTGTGCAGCTGGTGTGGCGTTACAGAGCTGTCTATACATCTGTCTGTTCTGGAAGTGTGGAGTGCTGTGACAAAGTGGGGTTCAGTCGCCCCACTGTCCCAGTTCTGAATGAGCATTCGACTTTTAACGTGTGCTCGCCCCGTTAAATATATATAGATAACGTCTATTCCATCCAGTCCTTTAGGATGTGTTCTTGAGAGTAGAAAGGACGTCTACATGGGCCTGTGCGATTGTATTATAGAAGAAGCACGGCTCTTTCCTTTTTGCTTTCCACTGGTGCTTTTTTGCTGTGGTTGCATGTACTGTAACATTAGCTCCTATTGTATAACAACTCATTTGAAGGAAAAAGTGCAATCGTTTCGTATTTTATTCGTAAGGTGCTGATGCCAGAGGACAGTTAAGGGGACTGACTTTTCCCAAAAATGAGACCTTTGTTACGAGACGACCTCAAAACCAGTTACCACGTAAGACTTCAGAGGGACGTTTTCCCCCACAGTTAATGTGCGAGGACAGGACTTGTGAGGCATGTTCATTCCAACTGCCATTCACAGATTTTGTTTTTTTAGGAAGACTTTGCTAAAACGTCTGCTGTTTTCTATTTCATCCCTCCTGACCACTAGAGCACTCTGTCAATCATAATCCTCGTGGCCTCGCAAAGAAAAACTGACATTGTTGGTAAAAAATAAATACTCGACTGCGCATGCGTGAAGGGAGGATTCATAGAACCATAGTTATGTACGTAACTTTCGATTCATGCTCACCGCGAAGCCTGGGTCAGGCTCCGTTACACACCAATGTCGACCTGTCGAGAACGGTCGACCTACTAGCCAGTGCGGGGCGAGCAGGCAAGGCGATGGACAGCAACTTAGTTTGGTTTAGAGTGTGTGAGTGTGTTTGCTTGTTCGCGTGTGGCAGGACATTAACCACCGGGGACTCGAGAGGACCCGCCTTCAATTGTAAACGGATGAAAGGAACCAATCAGGAACAAGCCAGGGAGGGGCTCGGAGGAGGAGGTGCTAGCGTGTGATTGGTGGGATGAAGGGTGGGGACGAGGGCGGGATCGTTTTGGCTGAGAACACGTCGTCTATATATGGCGAACGGGAGGGCGGGGCTTATCGGGCCGCCGTTGGCCCGCATTGGAAGACTGCTTCCTGCTTCCTCCGAGGCGAAGCGATTGCATTGGACGAGTTGGCTCAACGTAAACGCCCCGGATCGACTCCCTGGTCTCCCCTATACTCACTCGCTGTGACCCCCCCCCACCCCACCCCCACCCCGTGCCCTCGGAAAAGGCGTAACGCGACAAAAAACGACAAAAAACAAACAAAAAGCAAAACGAAACAAGTATGTGGGAAGTTGCATTTGAGCAGGCAATAATAAAAGCCATATTATTTCCCAAATGTGAACAAGTCAAGACAAGTCAAAACAAATTATAAAAAAAAACAAAAAACAAACACGACTCAAAAACCCACAGCTCTCCTCGTCAAACGTAAAAATGAAAGAAAACCACAAATGAAACAAACAAACAAAAAAAAAACAGAGGAGAGGTTATAAATGTAAACAAATGATGTTTTTTTTTCTTTTCCCTCGTAGCTGCGGAGCGCGGTGCGATGCCCCTCCCTCCTTTTTATTCAAAGGAGAGAGAGAGAGAGAGAGAGAGAGAGAGAGAGAGAGAGAGAGAGAGAGAGAGAGAGAGAGAGAAAAAATGACAGAGGTGGAGGAGGGACAGAGGATAATGCAAGGGAGAAGAGATGGAAGGGAAGAGAGAGAGAGAGAGAGACCGATACAAAGATCATCGCAGCACCTAATCCTCTTCCTTTTTTATTTTTGCTCCCTACTTTTCTGTCCCTGTGGGTTTGCGGGGGCGGGGCGGGGGCGGGGCTATGACAGGATAGTGGTGATGAAATCGTAGAACCTCTTGGAGTATTGCTCTGGGTTCACCGTGGAGATCTCGGCTCCAGCCTGCGAGACACACACGCACACGCACACACACACACACACACGCACGCACGCACGCACACACACACAAATCATGTGTTTTTTTTATGTCCACATAAAACAGAAGTACAAGGATGCCTTGTTCAAAGGCCATAAACACTGCCAGCGCTGTCAGACAATAAGAGAACATTGCCACTATATTTATAAAGTGCCCAGACAACATAGTTTACAGTAGCATGGTTGACATAGTTGTCGGAGTCGTCAGACATAAATCGCGGACAGACTAGGGAAAACAACACCTCTGCTTTCGTCTGGTTGAGTCTGTTAGTGGTGGGTTCATTTTTTAGCAGTTGTTATGGTTCAGCAGGGGTTGACACTAAGGTCTCCGAGGCACTTGCCCATCGGGCAAGTGCAAGTCAGGTTCTACTGGTTAAACCAAATGGACCCTTGCAGGTCCATTTGGTTTCATTTTTACGCTCTCAAGAGTTAACATTCATCAGGTCTACACAACTAGAGAATGTAGAAAATTAGGTAATTCTGATGACCTGTATGTTAATTGTTAATTTGCCTGTTTTGTTTCCCAAATCCAGCCTGGAATTGTGGATAGCTAGAAAGCAGGGAAAGGCACAGAGGCAGAGTGCAATGACTGCCTTCAAGACAAATTTATCTTGTGTAGTGTTACAGTGTTGCACACTTGCCCGATCGGGCAACCAGGTAGCAGTCTTCACTTGCCCCACCATTTTTTTTACTTACCCCGGGCAAGCGGGCAAGTGTTAGTATCAAGCCCAGTTCAGTGATGATTATCGAACGCTTTTTCCCCACGTCAAGAACTCCATGTTAAAGGTAATAGAGGCAACTTTAGCGTGCACAAACACTGTTTGTGAACAGATTAGTTTAAAAAACAGAATCTGAGCTGCTCCGCCTCACCTCCACTCTACTGGCTTATTGTGAATCTGCTGGAAGACTGCTGTGCTGTGATTGGCTAAAACGCTGCCTCCGCCACACATACCCCCCCCCCCCCCACACACACACAAATTAGCACCTCCTTTCCTGAGCCCGACATACGTTTCGTTTTCATGATTTGTTGACAACAACAAAAGTAGTTCTGGGCCGTCTGCAGGACGAAGCAAGTGTTTGTCTGCAGAGAAACAGCTGCAGCATCAAAGTAGAAGTAACATGGAGGGGGGGGCGAGGACCAAAATATAGCTATATATCTATTTTGATATACCCATACATTATGAAAATATTTTATGCCAGGCAAGCAGGGAGTGCCATACAACATTTGGGATGTTAAAATGTTTCACAAATATTCCAAAAGTTAGAAACCAAATCATCATAGCTTGAACAATAAATAATTAAACAAACAAACAAACAAACAAACAAACCCATTCTACCTACCTTGGCATTGTTTGATCTTTTCAAGGGGCATAAAGAAATCTCTCTACATACATATAAAACTAACCCCATGACCTTGTGGTTCAAAGGCGAAAGCTCTACCGACTGATCCGCACATACAGCGAATCAGACTTGTCTGTCTGCCTTTGTACATTCATGATGACTCACAGGCAGGCGGTACAGGTGGCTCTGTGCTCTACGTACCCCATGTTTGACGGTCTTGGCAGCGTGGGCGGCTTTCTTCTTGGCATCGTAGTGCTGCAGGATGTCGATGACGGCCATGAAGTACACCTCCTTCCTGGGAGCGTCTGGAGGGGGCGAGAGCAAACCATAGTTACCCACAATGCACCAGGGCCGGACATATATTCATTTGAAACCTGGTAACTTTTGAAACAGAACGACAAACGTTATAATAATTGCAACTTAATTGTACTTACATATGCAAGGAAATCACTGACAGACCATTCCAAGGCCTGGCTTTGTCCCTATGTACTGTACATAGACCTGTACACCTCTCACTATGCTTAACACATAGACAGCCGGCACTCTTTCACCAAATACAGAGTACACACGCAGCTCATTTCTCGAGTAGTGCGTTATAATTTCCTAGGGTGTATTAGGAGTTAGGAGTTAGGACTGTGGTAGATAATAAAAAATAAATAAATATGTATTTAGGACCATGTTCGAATGCCCCCTACCATAGCTAAAACCCCTAAAACTAAAGAAACCAAGGAATGTAAAACAATCAACACCCATCTTTCACATTCTGTAATAACAACCTAAAAACGTAAACCTTGGTTGAATAAAAACAAAGTTTTTATTCAACCAAGCACCACCATTTGATGACATTTTAGCCTCACTAATCTAAAGATTCTTTGCTTTTGTCCACAATTCCAGGCTGGATTTCGGACTCAAAACAGGCAAACATACAGATAAAACGACCATTAATCTTCTACATTCTCCTATTTTTGCAGACTTAATGAATTAAGTGGAGCTAATTCAGATGATGCATATTTTAACTCTTGAGAGTGTAAAAAAATTTACGCTCTCAAAGAGTTACGTCTGGTTAACCAACTTTCCATCATTTAGCCTGGGGACCACCTGGAGCCGTCTCAAGGACCACTGGTTGAAAACCAGGGGGGGTCCCGTATTTCCCCCTGGCCGACATACAGCATGCAGTGACTCACTGTCGTGGCTCTTGATGGCGTAGACGTCTATGGTGGGGTCGAACTCCCCGGGCGACAGCGGCTTGGTGCTGTCCAGCGTGTTGCTGGGGCTGTCGGGCGGCGTGCCCACGGCGCCGCCGCCGTCGCTCTCGCCGTCGTCGTCGCCCTCGTTGTCCTCGCTCTCCACCTCCTCCTGCTCCGCACGCTCCACGTCGTGGATGCCCACCAGCAGGCTGTAGTCCATCAGCTTCAGCTGGGCCAGGAACTGGACACAACATGGAGGACACGGGGAAAGCGGTGGAGCAAAGCAGTTAGGTAGGAGGGGTTATAGGCAAAACGACAAAAAAAAAATCTCAAATGTTTTGGCGATTGCAAACACTTCCTTAACCGTTACTCTGCAATCATTTTATATAATGGTGTTTATCAATGTGAAACTCATATTTTAAAGAGCCAGGTTTTGACTGGAAGGGGATATATTATATCAGCGCACAGTATATGGTCGATTCGTACTCTGTGTTTTCATTGTTTTGGGGATAAGGATTAGGAGGTGCAGGCGATTGAAAGAAATGGATAGAATAGATGTGTATGGGCAAGATGCACCATCCAAGAACAGCTAGACGAGGCTAGTGATGCTAAAGGCGAGTAGCATTATAAACCATAGGACTATTAAGGTATGCCAGTTTGCCAACAATTAAAAGCTTCAGCGTTTGCTCCAAAGGTAATTCAACAATCTCGGCAGTCTAGGTAGGAATTGAGATTTGATATAAAGCATTAAAGCTGTTGAGAATCGCAATATAAATCCAATCGACACCATATAGGTATCGAGTTCAGTATGTCACAAAAGTAAGTACACCCCTTGCATTTTTTCAAATATTTATTGATATATATTCCTGGGAAAACTTTAACGAAATGACACTTCAGTACAATATAAAGTAGCCACTGTACAGCTTGGAAAATGCTGTGAATTTCATTTTTTCATCAAAATAACTGAAACACAGCCATTAATGTCTAAACTGATGGCAACAAAAGTAAGTACACCCTTCAGTGAAAGTGTCCAAATTGGGCCTAAGTCGCCCAAGTAGACATTTTTCCTCCCCAGTTCCATGTGATTTGTTAATGTTAACACAGTCTCAGGTGTGAGAGGTGAGCAGGTGTGTTAAATTTGGTAATATCGCCCCCTACATCTCACAATGGTCACTGGAAGTTCAACATGGCACCTCATGGCAAAAAAAGCTCTCTGAGGATCCGAAAAAATGATTGTTGCTCTAGATAACATGGGCCTCGGCTATAAGAACATAGCCACCATCCTGAATTTAAGCTGCAGCACCATGGCCAAGGGCATACAGCAGTTTAAGAGGACAGGATCCACTCAGAACAGGCCTCGCCATGGTTGACCAAAGATGTTGAGTGCACATTCTCAGCATCAAATCCACAGGGAGACATCCGGAAATGGTCATAGAAGTTCTGTAAGCATTGCTACAGAGGTTGGAAGGGTGGGGGGTCACCCAGTCAGTGCTCAGACAATACGCCACATGCTGCATCAACTTGGCCTCAATGTCTGTCATCCGAGAAGAAAGGCTCTTCTCATAATGATGCACAAGAAAGCCCCCAAACAGTTTGCTGAGGACAAGGAGACTAAGCATATGGATTACTGGAACCAAGTCCTGTGGTCTGATGAGGCTAACAAACATTTTGAGGGCTTTCTTGTGCATCATCATGAGAAGAGCCTTTCTTCTGGGATTAAAGCCATAGAGGCCAAGTTGATGCAGCATGTGGCGTATTGTCTGAGCACTGACAGGGTGACCCCCCACCCTTCCAACCTCTGTAGCAATGCTGACAGAACTTTGACGACTATTTCCCTACGTCTCCCTGTGGATTTGATGCTGAGAATGTGCACTCAACTTCTTTGGTCAACCATCTTGAAGCCTGTTCTGAGTGGATCCTGTCCTCTTAAACTGCTGTATGCCCTTGGCCATGGTGCTGCAGCTTAAATTCAGGATGGTGGCAATGTTCTTATAGCCGAGGCCCATGTTATCTAGAGCAACAATCATTTTTTCGGATCCTCAGAGAGTTTTTTTGCCATGAGGTGCCATGTTGAACTTCCAGTGACCATTATGAGATGTAGGGGGCGATATTACCAAATTTAACACACCTGCTCACCTCTCACACCTGAGACTGTGTTAACATTAACAAGTCACATGGAACTGGAGAGGAAAAATGTCTACTTGGGCGACTTAGGCCCAATTTGGACACTTTCACTGAAGGGTGTACTTACTTTTGTTGCCATCAGTTTAGACATTAATGGCTGTGTTTCAGTTATTTTGATGAAAAAATGAAATTTACAGCATTTTCCAAGCTGTACAGTGGCTACTTTATGTTGTACTGAAGTGTCATTTTGTCAAAGTTTTCCCAGGAAGATCTATCAATAAATATTTGAAAAAATGCAAGGGGTGTACTTACTTTTGTGACATACTGTAGGTATCGAGTTCATTTTGAACCGGGGAGGTAGGTGAATCGTTCTACCCCAGTATCAAGGCCCATTATTTATTCTGCATTTGAAGCACGGACCACCGTTTGTCTTCTGTGTGTGTGTGAAATGAACGTCACATGAAAAGCATGAAAGTTGAACATCTGCTTGAAACGCTTCTGCACACACAGTACACACCTCCACGTCTTTCCTCAGCTTCTCCAGGAACATCTTCTTGTTCTCGTCGTCGATGTGAATCTTCTGGCCGTCGCTGATGAAGTCGTTGTCCTTGTACGTGGGCAGCTCCTTGGCCTGGTGGTAGTAGTAGTAGTAGGAGGAGGAGGAGGAGGAGGACCACCCCCGGAGGACCACCCCCCCGGGTGGGCGAACAACAACACAGAAGCAGTCAGAAGCATGACAACACCTGCGCCGTTCAGACCAACGTGGCTTTGGTCTGGCAGGCAGGGAGGGAGTATGTATGGGCTTCAGCAGACCTGGGGTTCAATATAGCTTGGTCCTAAAACTCTGATCTGCAGTGGTTTCATTAATGCAACTAATCGGGATGTCATCAAACACAAAAATATGAAATGATCATATATTCTGGAGAAACATCCAAAATGCTTACTACCCAACCAACCCAAAAACAACTATGCAAAAAATGTTCAAAAAATAAAACGTGGATTTTTTGTGTAGTAGTACACGTAGCTTGTACTATTGTACAATAAAATCACTGTTTTAGGCGTAGAGCTGTACAGTCCCGCCCCCTTTCATGGCATTGCCCGCAGCCCAGAAATGAATTCCCTGTTTATTTTCTTCATAGGCTTTTCCAAAATTATTTATATAAAGGGCAACTTCGCTGTGGGCGAAGCCAACTCATCATGGAAGGGGCGGGACTGCCCAGCTCTATTGACCCAGTTGTATGACAAAATATTGAAAGTGGTTAATTGATTGATCGATGAACAGTTAATAAATTGATTATTAAAAACAAATCTATTAGAATGTTTTACATAGAGTTCAGGGTTAGGAATCCAACCTGTGAATATTACGTAAAACTTGTGGTTGTGACAGCACAATCATCTCTAAATCATGCATGTCGTTGTTTCAATTTAAAAGTATATATCACTATATTAGCCCAGGTCTGGGAAACATATTCAGCATAGAAAACATATTCAGACATATACAGAGGTGTGGGATTTCAAGAAGGATGAACTACTAAGTCAGCTCTCTAGATAGCTACTAATACATTTAGGGCTCCATTTTCGCCACTGCTAAACCCCTTATCCCTTAACTTCTCTGCCTTTTTAAACTATTAAAAAAGAACATTTTTCAATAGTTTAAATGGCCAGTCTACAAGCTCACAATGTGTCAAGAGATTGGCACGTTGAACTATTCCAAAAGATTTTTCAAAATAGTAAAAAAAAATGATAAGGTGTTTAGGATAAGGGGTTTAGATGGTAACAAAAAAGAGCCCTTAGTATTAAAGAAAAAATAAATAAATAAAAAGATGTACACTCAAATGATGTTATTTTAAAATGCTGGTTACCTACTCACTATGTAGTCATGCCTTATTGAAACCACCCCCTCACACGTTTGGTTAATTAATACGCCATGTGTTTTAATGAGTATTAAACATGCGCGTCTGCTTCAGCCAAACACCGTATATATTATACACAGGTGTGTAGGAGAGAAACAGAAGTTTCAAAACTTGCCAAACCAAAGCGAGACCTCATTCCAGAGTCGAACAGGAGGAGGTTTGCTTATGGAATGACTTTCACAGGTTCACGTGCATGCTGCATGCACACGCTCAGCGCATAGATCCACCTGGTGCATTCTTTCCATACTTGTACCGTAAAGTATACCTTGATAAAAAAAAGAATGTTTTTGGAAGTGTGCAGATGTTCCTTGAAGTGTGAAACAAACAAACTTTGAGTGTTATTGAGGAGTAATGTTGATGTTGTGCAAAAACGTTATGTGTGTAACTATGGTTCTATGAATCCATTGTAGCACTGAATATGCGTGCAGGATGTATTTATAGGGCTTTAAGCACCGCACTTTAGCAGGCAGTAGGGATGGAATATAACTCTATCGTATTTTCTCTATAGATTAACACTGTACTCTTCATTGCTAGTATGATGTCAAACTAAAATAGAACAAACAGCAGATGTACAAGCTCAAAACACCTCAAGCTTATAGAGCTGCTATTTTTTGGGGCAATAATAATCTCAATCCTAAAAACGTTAAGCGTTTTGGACAGGCTGGGTTTACTACCCCACAGAGATGCTACGGAATGTGTAGAGAGCTGTTATTTGTATTTATTTTTTCAATTAAATTATCTGTGTGGTCGTCACATGCCGTCAACCCAGCTGGCTGACAGGTGGTATCCACCACCTGTTGGGGCCGGTTTACATAAGTCTACAGCTGTGCGTTTTGTATCGCCATCACACATTCGTAATGTGAAAGTAGCGCGTATATACAGTACGTACATAGCAATGGTATGTCTTTGTGGAACTCGAAGCTTTGGCTTCGCGCCAACGCAAGATCAATTTCACGCATCGTTGCGTTGCAGGAAGGAGGCGAACTACTGTACCAAGACACTATTATAGTAATGGTAGTAGTATGCAAATACTTACAGTATTTGAGAAAATAATGTGTTCATTCAGTTGTAAGCTTCATAAAGACATACCTATCCACAGCTATGGACATATTCTGGGCTTTTTTGTTGTTGCAGATTATCATCACTTTCTACTATGAAACTCATTTTGTCTATATTGTATTATTATAATTAGTGAATAAACAAAAAGCATCCGGTGGAACTTTACACTTACGCCAGATTTAAACATAGTCATGTGCCAGCAAGTCGCACGGAGCATAGATGATCTACAATCTCAAGACGGGGCTTGTAGATCTATTATGTTCAGTGCACGACGGCCAGCTCGCAGGACAGACTGTAAATCAGGCATTCAGCTGATGGAACAAGCCATCCGAACAACGTGAAATGTCCTTATTAAAACGGTCTTGTGGTTCCCCAGTCACTTGCAGTATACTGTAGAGTAGAAACAGGTGGGGTGGGATAAGATAATAAAGATGCCTTTGTGGTTCTTTAGTTTTGTTTCAGACACCATTTTCAAAAAAAGACATTTCACAGTTCAGATAAAAATGTATGGGCAGCAACTCTCTAAGTCCATAGTGTTCTCCTGCATCCCCAAACATCGTTCAGCCTGGCAAAAACAAAAGCAAGGCTGAATGAAGCCATTTGTTTTTGTTGTAATACCGCCAATGGTCAGCGGAGGGCAGAGTTGTGTCATGTGAGGTAGGAAGGAAGGGGGCGGGGCTGTATGCTCTGAGGCTCTGAGGAAGTAGAGAGAGCAGGAAATGAGGTAACAGGGCAGCGTTTTTTTTTTTTTTTTTTTGGCCACTCGTAAGCGGGAGAAAAGAAGGGCAGTCTCAAAACGAAGCAGCACTGAGAAATGAGCCTCGGAGGAGGACATGAACAGTTGAACACACACACAGACACACACTTATCACACACAGAGAGAACATACATACAGTACATACATACATACATACATACATACATACATACATACATACATACAATACACAGCGGACAGACGAGTGCACGAGACAACACAGATAGGACCTTCGAGCCACATATATAACACAGACATAGACCTTGGATTTGGCTGGGATACAAAATAAATAAATAAAAAGATATGATGTGTTGCAACTCGCTAAAGGCTGGGGGGTGTTGGTAAAGCATGGGAAGGTCAAAAATGTGAATGCAATGCAAGGGCTCAGGCTGCAAAGACTGGCTTATAGACAAAGAAAAGCACTTTGCAGAACTGTCACCTCCACTTGACAGCCCATTTCGCTTATTCCAGACGCACGTCCGCCCCGTGCACGCTCTCTCTCTATCACTCTCTCTCTCTCTCTTGCGCTCTCCCTATCACTCTCTCTCATTCAACTGTCCTATGCATCCATTCTTCCATCCTTCCATCTGTCTTGTCTGAAACGCTTTTCTAAACCCCTGCCTGTTTCCATCATTCTGGGTTCATTCTCTGACTTGTGACTCCTCAATCGTGTTGCGAAACCCGAGGCATTAGGTATTAGACAAATGAACGAGACAAGAAATGGAAGAGAAAACAGGATAATGAAGTTAAATAAAGAAGAGAGAGACAGGAACAAAAGGGAAAGTTTAGGAGTGACACTACAAAAGCTAAATTATTCCTGGTGTAAACCTGTGATGTGACGCCGACAAACTGACGTTGATTTGAAGAAGGAAAAAAACTGACAAAAGCCTCTCCAAACATCAAATATTATATTTCATGTTTCTACCTGGGCTATTTTTACTTTCTCTATATAATGGTGACACGTTTTCTTTTTCACCCAGTATCAATTATCTAACGTTATCCTGCATGGGCTCAAATCTACACTTCCTCTTTCACCCTGGGGTGAGCAGTGGACTGACGGTAGTCTCTGTTTTGGTTGGACGTGTGGAGGGAACTCCTTGTTTCAACCAGTTCCTTTCCCCCTCCATCAGGTCTACAGTTGGCCGGGGGAGGCAGTCTAGACTCTAGAGTCCTTTTTTCTTCCCTTGTCTCTCCTTGTCCCTATAAGGGGATAATTACTCAAACTGACCGACTGTTGGGCTGGTTCTGGTGTCCTTGTATTTGTTTTAGGTGAGAATAAGGTTAGAGATAACTTAAGCATTAGGCATAGTAGAGAGTTGTGACTGTACACGTTTTATTCAAAGCGAGGCCCGGCAAAATTGACACGCTTTCAGGAACACGAAACCATTTCAGAAGGGCACTAAAGACGTGTGGTCAGTGGTTAAAACAGCTGAAACGGTCCTGTGTGGTAGTAAATATGTTTTATTGAGCTCCAAACAAAAAACAAAACAAAAACAAAACTAATAGTAGTTTCAATGGGCTCTGGAGAGCATTCGTTTTGGGGGGAAAAAACCTCTTGGGGTGTTAAAGTGTTACATTCTTGGCTGTTAAAGTGTTAAGGTTTGAAATAAGGTTAGTCAGCACCATTTAAGCATAGCTCACTGAGGTTACGTTTTAGAAATACCAGGTTGAGCAGTTTCCGCCAGCTGTGCGCCCCGGGCTAACTGCGTTAGGTATTTTAGATTTTCATTTTAGTTACAGAGGACAATTATAATGTATTAAGGGCATGTCAGCCAGGGGAGCATATTATTCGTAGGGGGTAGGTGTCCCCGGGAGCACTCTGAGAACCCACTGATCTGTGTCAACAGTAGTTGTCTTATTTGACACAGTGTCATCGGCAGCCTGCTGCCGACACACAGAATCTGGGTCAGCCGCGACCCCTGAGCTACACAAACTACTATAACCCGCATACTGTACTGTCATACAGCCATAATTAACTGTTTGGGTGTGTGTTTGTGCGTGTGTGTGCACGCGCATGCATGTCATGCATTGCTCAAGGCTGTTTGCAGTTGCAAAGAGATTGCAACATGGGAAGTGTGTGTGTCTCTCTCTCTCTCTGTGTGTGTGTGTGTGTGTGTGTGTGTGTGTGTGTGTGTGTGTGTGTGTGTGCGTGCGTGTGCGTGTGCGTGTGCACTGTGCTGCATACTGTACATGCAACAGTGACACTCTGATTTCTTTACTTGATTAAAATTAGCAATAGCACAATGCAGCAGTATTGATACAAGACACTAAAACACCTAAACTAAACAAAGTCTTAGTTATTTTTTGCGGCGCTGGCTTGAATGATGTTTTTTGCGCTGCTAGATATCATAAGCAATAATAATTATACATCATACACTTTATCACTTGTTGATGAATGCTTTGAATTAATAATCAAAAATCTGCAAAGCTAGTTGTAATTGTAGCTGTGGAATGAGTGCTGGGGAGGAAAACGCATACACTCTGCATCCAAGATGTGTATACTTACTTTTACAAAACCGAGTAAATGCACCTCAAAATTAAGGTAAGTTTAGTACAGTAATTAAGTCATTGGAACTTCTCAATGATCTCAATAGTTGTGGTCCTTACTTTGATGGTGACACTAATTTTCTGTAATTAAATCTCAATGGCGTGGTCCTTGTGCCGTGACAGTGACACCAATTTGTGCCAATTAACCAAATGTCTCCTCCAAGTCGAGTGGCACTGCAACATGTGCATAAATGGATCTATGGAAATCACCAGCAGGAGCATATATGATGTACGAAATGTGGCACAAGTTCACAACATCGGGGGAAAAATATTCATGGAAAACATTGTTTCCTGGGCCTCTAGTTTACACTACTGGTTTCAATAAAATAAAAAGGGTTCTGCTCGATTGCAAATCGAGCAGAACCCTTTGTGTGATAAGACGGTGAATTAACATCCGACCTGATCCTGCTATATGGTGTCACACAGAAGCATCAAAGTAGCAGATAGACAAGCTAGAAACGTGACCCTGATGCAGGCCTACGTCTGCAGATCTGCTACTTTTGCTATTTGGGATTTTTTAATCCTGGAATGACACACTTTTGGACATAAGAGGTTTCCGTGTGGACAGTTGACGAATAATAACTCGGGCAGGTTGCTGAGGCATTATCATATCCGTCGCCTGTCAGGACGAAACCTTGTATCCATGTTTCAAGTACTTTTTATTATTATTATTATTAGTAGTAGTACTTAGTGATAATAGCCAACCCACAAAGAAACTCACACGTGTGAGCTTTTTATAGCTTTAGTTTAGTGGTTTTCAACCAGTGGTCCAGAGATCACCAGTGGTCCTTGAGAGAGTTCCAGAAGGCTAAATGATGAAAAGTTGGTTAACCAAATGTAACTGTTTGAGAGTGTAAAATGAGACCAAATGGATCCTTGTGGGTCCATTTGGTTCCATTTCATACTCCCAAGAGTTAAAATATTCATCATGTGAATTAGCCCAACCCTACACAACTAGAGAACGTAAAAGATTAATGGTCATTTTGATCTGTATGTTTTGTCCAGCCTAGAATTGTGGACAAAAGCAAAGGGGTTTTGGAGTCTGTGGGGGCTAAAATGTCATCAAAATGTCATGTGGGCTGTGGCTCAAATTCTGAATAAATAGTGGGCCCTGGTAACAAAAAGGTTGAAAACCACTGCTTTAGTTTATTGGATTTTGGAATCATTTTGAAAGTGGTTATGCTTAATAATAATGTCCCATTTGTCCTGAAAAAGTTACAGTTCTTGACATGCAAGGTAATTCCACTCGGGAAGTGATGTAATAAAGAAGTTCCCCAGGACTAGGGTCAATATAAAAAAGCATTGTAAGGGAAGTCACACTGTTTGTTTTTCCCTGTGAAAGAAGCGCCAGTTCTAACTACGCCTCAGAGGAAAACAGTAAATGACTAATCTCTTAGCCTACTGTCCCTGGAGCTGTTTGTCCTTAGCCAACGACTTGTTGTCTGTGAAATAAATATTGTATTGCAAAACAGAGCTGTGTAGGCGACAGTTAGGATTGCGGCCCAGACACATTATCGGCCTCGTTTCGACACTGCTCCGAGGCATGGAGACCTCCTCTGTGTGAGCCGGCCAGCTCCGGGCTTAGAGACAGACACTGACGCCTCGACTTTCAAAGTCCAAACTTTTTGAAGGGTCAGCGCAAGTGCATTTGTGGGTGTGTGTTTGGTCTCTGAAGCCATTATCCTTCCCTGACCAAGTGTGAATCCAACACAGTTAAAAAGAAAAGCCCTGATATCGGTCAGTGTCGGTCAGAAACCTCCTCACTCTGAATTTTAAACCTTTGTGTTGTTGTTTCGAGTTTTGCAACCACTCCCAAGGCCTGGCTTTGTACCTATGTCCTAATGTTTAGCTAACGTTATGTCCCCATGTTTACTGTACCGACAGGAGGCACCGTTTCACTCACCAAATGACTACACACACAATAGACCTTTCAGCAAGGCCCCGCCCAAACTGCTATGGTCCAATCACAGCTAAGCATACCATGTGATAGACAAACCTCTCTACCAACATTGTTTTAAAAATGTATGTCACACATACATTTTTCTAGTGCATACGGAAGGCCTTGTTAATGGATTTGGAAGACATTTTGAAGGTCTGGCTCCAAAAATGAACCAGTATTTAATGTATAATGTCTATATATATATATACAGTATATATCATTGGAATGAATGAGCCCAGTTGGAAAGTTGGTTGGACACTGGGGAGAGGACGGGGCTTACTACAAGGTCTTATGTTTATGAAAATATAAACATTTTGGGGCTTCTAGATGCTACTTTTGAATTTGAATTCTAAAGTCAAATCCTAATACATGCGGTCCCCCCCCCAAAACAGACCTGCGCTGTACTTCGTTGTACATCGAACAGCGGAAAACCAGCACATTCTACAAGCTCTATAGTACAACTCCTACAATTTGTCTCCTCGATCGCCGCACCCCAGCGACAAGATGTCTAATAACGTCTAGAGCAGTTTGTTCCGGAAGAGGAATGGAACTGTCGGTGGGCGAGAAACAAAATAGGTGGATGGAAAAAGAGACGGACAGAGGATGGAAGAGCGACTGACTGCAGATGAGAAACAAAGAGTGAGTGTGAGAAGATGTGTGTGTGTGTTTTTTTTTCCTTTTTAAACCAACAGCTGTTGTCCCGCTTGGAGGTGGAGGTGGAGGAGGAGAGGTTTGGTGGTTGGGAAATGAAATAAAATAAAAAAAGGCGATAATAGAATAGATCATGCCTGGTATAAATATATATGAGCCTTCCGGGTTCCCTTACATCTCTTACGTGTTTCATAGCGCAGTAAAAGCGCGTGGCGATCCGCAGCGTTTGCAGCCTTTGCTGAACGTTACCCGATTTGGGGCGCGGGGGCGTATCCTCTGGCGGGCGCTGCGGCTAAGAGAGAGGGGATGGGTTGGGTGGTTGGGGTGAGGGGAGGTGGCGGGGGTAGGTGGGGTGGTGGTGTTGTTTGGGGGAGTGGGAGGGATTTGAGGGGGACGCAGGGGAGGTGGTAGGAGAGGAGAGGAGAGAGAGGAGGGGGAGAGAGAGGAAGAGGAAGGAAGGAAGTTGGAAGTAAAGGCAGAAGTGTTTAAGAGAAATAACAAGTGTAACACAAACCCGGATTATGGAGACGACATGATACAAAGAGAGGAGAAGGTCCGAAGTCGTGGCCCTGATGAACTCCCCCCTCCCTTCCACTGGATCTCCAAGATCAGACGCAAAATAAACCCAATGTCGGGGAGAACGCAGAGATGCGGCGATTCCCCTCCGTGCATGGACAAGCAACAGAAGAAAACGGACCATCTTTTGCATTGCCGCAAAACATAAAATGTCGATGTCATGGTATATCTAAATGAAGGACAATGAAGTAGAAGAAACTTAAGGATCTAAACTGTGGAATTCCTGATCTGCTTTTTGTTTTTGCCTTAACAATTTCACTACTAGCCCCAAACAATGCCTCCGGCTGCCCTAGATTTGGGGTTGCACACCTTTTATTCGAAAGCGAGACCTGACAAAATCGGTGCACTTCCGGGAACACAAAAGGATTTCAGAAGGGCACAAAAGATGTGTGGTCAGTGAGGGAAAAAACAGCTGAAGTGGCTCTGCTGCATGGTCGCCAGTTTGGTTTAATGAGTGCCAAACGCAATCCCAAAAAAACGGAGTGAAAAGCTGGTCTCTCCAAATAATTCCAAATGCAGATAATAGCTTCAATGGGCTGGAAAGGGGTGGGGCTGGAAAGGAGTGGGGCTGGAGCGTTAAGAACAGATTTCTGGTCATTTTGGGGGGAAAAAATTTTAAAAATAGGTTGTTTAACTCCTCTTTTGCAGGTAAAAACATTGTAACAAACTCGTTTTGGGGCATTAAAGTGTTAATTCCATCAAACAAATGCCTCTTGAGATCCATCAGTGATATAAAGAATGTGTGTGTGTGTGTGTGTGTGTGTGTGTGTGTGTGTGTGTGTGTGTGTGTGTGTGTGTGTGTGTGTGTGTGTGTGTGTGTGTGTGTGTGTGTGTGTGTGTGTGTGTGTGTGTGTGTGTTTGGTCTACTCTATGTCGTAAGCGTTGCTGGCACGGACGCCAGGTCCCGGCAGAGAAAAGCTGGCAGCCTGGCACACGTCCAGTGGGAAAAAGAAGCAGAAGAAGCAGCAGAAGAACTCGGCTCCACTACGCTGCCACGCCAGGCTCATTTGCATGGAGCGAACCTACTGAACCCCCCAGCACCCCCTGCACAAACCCCTTACTACAGAAGGGGGATGACGGTATAGGTGGTTAAACGTCTGAACAAGTCTAGTCTATGAAGCTATCCATGAAACCTAGGATAATGGTTGATCTGCGATACAACTATATATGATTTGTTGTTGGGGCAGGGGTGATTTATCTATCTCTGAAGCTAGGGGGTCCTTGGCCACGTTGAGTGGTGGGTGGTGAGGTATTTCAGTTAGATTTTGTCACTCAAGAACAATTTCACTGGACCCACAAAGAACTGAATAGTGTCGCAGTACGTGACAATCCTTCCCAGCAATGCGGCATCGAGAGGCACTTGTTGAAATGGTCAGTGTCAAGCTACACTATTACCGTTTCACGCACAACTCGCCATGTTAATAGTAGTTCACCCCAATTTAAACATCTTCTATCAATTTACGCACCCGACAGGAAGCCTCTCATTCGCAGAGTTTTGTCGCATTCGTGAGCTAATAATTCGATGGCCGGGTAGGCTGCTCAGTAGGGGTGTAACGGCCAATTCTAACAGCGATTCGATACGCAATACGATACATGGACGATAAATGTTCATTCTGGCGATACGATTCAATTCAATGATCGAATGTAAATCCAAAAAGAATATAACGGATATAAATAGTAAGTAAAACAGTGATCTGGTATATAGGTGGATATTGTATTTGAACGCAAGATGTGTTTTTCTTCTTAAAATTGCTGAATACAATCGCAATTGTTGTACCAATTATTTACATTGCAAATCGATAGAATACAAATTAAACAATATGATATTTCTTGTTTACATAGCAATATACTTTGGTTTTTCAGTTATTATATCGTTACACCCATACTGCTATAGGTCTCTTTGAGTTTGCCGGATAGACCCCGTCGTGGCACAGGTCATCAAAATAGTTGGAACAGGAGGAAATGTGACGACAACAACAAAATCTCCATCTGAACTCAAGACCTCATGGGGTGCATAACTAATAGAAAATATATATTTGTGTGAACTACTGCTTTAAAGCCATGGGCCCCCACCAGCGATGCCAGCTGGCCTGGCCGGTGGCATGGAGAGCGGAGAGGGGAAGCATAAACAACAACAATAACAACAACAACAGTGGCAGCCAGCCATAGAAGAGAGCTACAGAGCTGAACGCTGCTACAGACACAGTGGCAGCAGCCAGCACAGAGCTACAGAGCTGAAAGCTGCTACAGACACAGTGGCAGCAGCCAGCACAGAGCTACAGAGCTGAAAGCTGCTACAGACACAGTGGCAGCAGCCAGCACAGAGCTACAGAGCTGAAAGCTGCTAGAGATACAGTGGCAGTAGCCAGCACAGATCTACAGAGCTGAAAGCTGCTACAGACACAGTGGCAGCAGCCAGCACAGAGCTACAGAGCTGAAAGCTGCTACAGACACAGTGGCAGCAGCCAGCACAGAGCTACAGAGCTGAAAGCTGCTACAGACACAGTGGCAGCAGCCAGCACAGAGCTACAGAGCTGAAAGCTGCTACAGACACAGTGGCAGCAGCCAGCACAGAGCTACAGAGCTGAACGCTGCTACAGACACAGTGGCAGCAGCCAGCACAGAGCTACAGAGCTGAAAGCTGCTACAGACACAGTGGCAGCAGCCAGCACAGAGCTGAAAGCTTCTACAGAGCTACAGAGCTGAAAGCTGCTACAGACACAGTGGCAGCAGCCAGCACAGAGCTACAGAGCTGAAAGCTGCTACAGACACAGAGGAAGCAGCCAGCACAGAGCTACAGAGCTGAAAGCTGCTACAGACACAGTGGCAGCAGCCAGCACAGAGCTGAAAGCTTCTACAGAGCTGAAAGCTGCTACAGGCATAGACATACAAAGGTAAGTGCCCGCCTCTTACGGCTCTGGGGAGGCAAGGGCTCTCATTTGAGCGCAAGCTTCCTTGGTTGGTGCCAAGGAACGTGGAGACACTCATGTTCATCATATAACTAACTCTATGGGGGCACCTTAACCCACAGTGCCACACAAGTCACTCCAATTAATCACAGTGGCAAATGAGGCTTTCTATTGGACGTATAACCTTTCTATGTCTATGGTGGCAGCTAGCTAGCTATCAGTGAGCTACAGAGCTTAAAGCTGCGACAGGCCCTGCACCCCACAACAAGAAGAATCACCTACAACAGTTCCTTGACACCATAAGCTCTACACACTTTTGTGTACGACAGATACCGAGAATAGCTGATCTACATGCTCACAAAGTATTGTGATGCAGTGCATTTTTGAACGTGTTGACAGTCTATAATCATCTGTTCATATAGGGGGCGGCTAGTTAAAAAGTAGTCAAAGAACATTCTATTTCTTGGGGTTGTTTGAGACTGCATGTAAAAAATGGTTCTTCTCAAATAGTATGTTAGCCAGTAATGAGCATCTTCTAGATACTGGCTACATGCACTAAACACCAATAATTTCCATTGGCATATCTTCCAGCAAACATTTCTCAGCAACCGCCGCGCCGATGGTTTTCAAGCGCTTGCCCAGAACCTTGGAATGTACGACATCAAACCCAAATATATAAAAGACCGAACTATATCCTTTTAAAGCCTATGGGTTGCCCCCCCCCCACCCACCCACCAAACTAATCATGTCCAAATGGAACGGGGCGCCCAGTGCCCCCACATGAAAAAGCATTGGTATGTTTAATTAAACTCATTTTTTCTTTAGTTTGAGAACCTAAAAGACATAAAAAAAAAAACATGTAGCGCTTTACTGTGTAAGAACAGCCTTGTCGCCATGGGGAGCAACGTTGTGTTATAAATAAAGAAAAATAATAACAGAGCCTAAGCAGAAGAGTTGTAGTAGATGATTAATTGGATGAGTCACATAAGTCAAAGGCGGTCTGTCTTTGCCTTGCGAATCAGCTTGCAGTAAAGACCCAGTTGACCGATATCCGCTGCCATTGGCCATAGCCGCGTCCGGGAGCACCGACTTACGCCAACAAACCACATCTACTGTACATTTCGTTGTCCCAAAACAAACAGGATAGATCAAATAACATGGAAGTCATAAATAGGACATGTCCACAACATGCAACACGATGTGGTTGGGGGGAAGGGGGGGGGCCACGGGGTTCACACAAAAGAGCCACAGATATAAAAGGTACCGTGCAACGTGCACACGCATGCATGGGGAAAGGGAGTCATAGTCATGCGGTCGGGAGAGAGGACTTCTGCTGTGCTCGCGTGTGCGACTGTGCGTGTGTGTGCACGCGCGCGTGTGAGGAACAACAGCAACGCACACTGCATAGTAACATTGTAGCAACCCCCACCCCCAAAATCATAAAATAATAATATAATAATAATGAATTCATAATAAAGAACACATATCCATACGCTGTGCAGCACAAGCTACACAGACTGTTCTATGCTACTACTCACTTTGATGAACAGCGTGTGTGCATGCGTGTGTGTGTGTGTGTGTGTGTGCGTGCGCACGCTGGCTTCACACTAACAAGCATGAGATCTAAGTGAAAATGCAACACATTTCGCAGCCGTGCCAGTGGATTATCAATGCTGTGTGTTGTTGCGCTTAGCTGGCATATTTGTGCGTGCACGCATGCGTGCGTGTGTATGTGAGAGAAGGTAAAGTGTGTCCCGCGGAGCAGCAAGCTGTCACTTTTTTCCATTCTCTCTCATGTGATCTCTATGCACACACAGAAGGGCCTCGTCGTGCCTCTGAAGGACGACATCAAACCCAGACGAACGGCGAAACATCCATCGTCTTACGACAACAGCAGGGCGCTCAGCCACAGCAGTCGCGACCCGTAGTGACGAGTTAATAATGGACAGTATATAATGTATGATCTGGTGAGCCGAAAACTGTTTATGTGGCGTTGCAACCGTTTTAACCGATTTCTCTGTCCGTAACATAATTGGGGGCTCGACTACAGCAATCGTTCTGGATAATAAATGACTAATCAATAACATAATAGGCTGTATAGTTAGTATCACTGTAGAGCCACGTGTGGCCGATAATGTGGCCACAGTGGTATGTTGGGTTAAAACCAAAAAACAGTAACATCGGGTTAGCTTTTGCCTTCATTTATGCTCGTAAATCACACACACACACACGCACGCACGCACGCACGCACGCACACACACATGCACACACAGAGAAGGGGGGGGGGGGGGGGGGTTAATCCTCAGGTGTTTTTTCGTAAGCATTTTAACCCCCCACTCCATTCTATATTTAGCCTCCATTTAGAGTGTGTGTGTGTGTGTGTGTGTGTGTGTGTGTGTGTGTGTGTGTGTGTGTGTGTGTGTGTGTGTGTGTGTGTGTGTGTGTGTGTGTGTGTGTGTGTGTGTGTGTGCGTGCGCATGTTGGGTGGGATCCCCTTGGAGTGTGCGCCATGCTCTGCTGCTCTCTGATTAAGCCCCCCTATTACAGCACAAGGTCCAGCGGAAAGTTAAGACCTTTCACGGTCAAAACCATGACCCTGCTGCTGACGATAATATTCACACACCAATAACAGACACCAAGGTTATTAGAGCTCTTACTTTTTTCTGTCTCCACCAGGCTGAAGGCATGGGGAGAGAGTAGGTTTTATCTTTTCTCTTTCTTTTTTAGCCTTGACTCCACGTTTAGCTATTTCCGTTACTGTAAGGCTTTTGTTGTTGTGTTTAAAGAAAGATTCACAAAGAGTGGAAACTAGCTGATCCCAAACCACAAATTCTCGCTCTTTCTCTCTCTCTGACAGTTTGTTTTTAAAATAATAATAATAATCATAATAAATAAACAAATACAGTTCTGTTTTCTGTACAATTTTATCCAATAAACTAAAAGGTTTTTTCAATTCTAGTTTGTGTTATTTCATTAGTTTTAGTTAAAGGGATTTGAAAGGTTTTTTTTTCCATAAAACATATATGTTAATAACATATACTGTATAATAACAGTGGTTTTCAAACACTGGTCCGGGGACCAGCAGTGGTCCTTGTGTGGGTTCCAGCAACAATGGTGAAATGTCCCTTTAACCATAACAACCCTGGCAGACAGTCAGTACATTCATTGCACACCATATAATCCCAAAACAGTGAACAATCTGCTGCTGGAATTCATGTGAATGTGTAGCATTTCCATGCATAGCATTAGGGTGATTATGGCAATAAGCTGGCTTTACGTGTTTTTACTCTGGAGGTCTGCTTGTAAATACCAACTGACATTGCATTCTCTTATAGGCACTCCCGGGATGCCTCAGGGCTCCACAGTAGATCTGCTAGTATTTTTCCTCTACATCAGTGGGTTTTCAACCCTTGTTTCACTACTGAGAGTGTAGAAATATTATTAAACATCTGCATTAATTAATTTGCAAGAAATATCTACACATGTTAACGGTAATAGAGGCAATTTTAGTGTGTGCAAGCACTGTGTGTGTAAACACATTTTGTTTAAAAACAGAATATAACTCTAACACCTGCCATCCACTCTTTTGACTCATTATGCTGGAGATTGCTGTGCTGTGATTGGCTAAGACGCTGCCTCGCCCCACACAACCCCCCCTCCCTCGCAAATTAGCACCGCCTTTCCTGAGCATGACGTACGTTTTGTTTTAATGATTTGCTCTGAACCTTCTGCAGGATGATGTGTCTGTCTGCAGGGAAACAGCTGCAGCATCAAAGTAGGAGCAACGTAGAGCAAAAAAGGCAAAATAGCTATATCATATAGCATATTAGCTTTAACGATAATAATAATTAATAATTGTTATTTTGATCGATATTTGTAGTTACCTCCCCTATGGTACCAACATCAATACAGCATGGAATCATGGTAATTTCTGGACAAAATCTTATCCAATGGTAAGACATTTCAGGTAAAATGTCTTCATAATGGTGTCCCATGGCTCAAATGCCAGAATAAAAAAGGAGCTTGATTTGAAAAGGGTTGAAAACGACTGCTCTACATCTAATCCCTACAAAAAATATATAATAACACTAGCTGTGATGTGTTGGTATGTCATGTCATCAGAAAAAGGGACGTTTATAGGGTTAACGCTCTCTTCAGGGGATGTGATGGAAAACTCTATAAACTTCCTGCCGTGATTGTTCTGCATTTTTCACCGTAGAGTTTCCATTCTTCATTTCGGGTTCGGCACACGAAGGGCTTCCTCTTTTCGGCCCCAAAAGGAATGACTGTTGCCTGTCAACAAATGATTTGTTGTTGTCGGAGCACGTGTTGACGGTGCAGACGCAGAAAAACTAAATGAGCCAGGTGAAAAGTACACACACAACGCACTGACTCATCAGAACAGCCGGGATGTGGTGTCACATCACAGAATGGCCTTTTAGATTTTTAAGAACAAAGCACTGTGCAAAGAGCTTTGTCCCTTGGGTTTTCTTAAGAGCCCTGAACAATTACCTCACTGCCAGCTCAATTAAGCAACGCCATCACACGGGAGTGCGATGTACACTATTGGCACACGAGTCAGTGGTGCGGTTCAGGGCCGAGGCGGAGCCCCCAGTGTCGCAAGCGTCAACCTCAATCACCCTCAATTATGCAGCATTGAACAGCTACCGTCAAAGTGAAATGAATGGGTTCAGGTTGTTTCTCTTTCGCTCTCTAAAAAAGACGAGACACACGTGTCTCGTCTCTATCCTTGTCTGTTTATTCCCGCCACTCAGGGCCGGACTGGCCTCAGGGAGTACTGGGAGCTCTCCTTATGGGCCACGATCTTATTATTCAGGCCTGAATTGTATCTGTATCAGTGAGTGATATTATTAGGGATTATTTGTTTGTACTCTGACAGAGTGGGGGGGGGCAGAGTTTCTTTTATCTGCATACTGGTTGTGGGCCAAATTTGCGCAAAGATGGGAACTGGAACAAATCTGTCCCCCCAAAAAGTGAACGGGTCGAATTTTTGTCCCAGTCCAGCCCTGCAGCCACTCCAGATCCCACATTTCTCATATGAACCCATAACTCTAGAGTCGATGAGTATAACAAAGATATTCAATAGAAATATAAATTGTTTTAATGCCAGATTTAGCTACTACCATACATCTTCCCATGCAAACTGCTAGTCTGGTGGAAGGAGCCAGCTCTGCTCTGCCGACACATATTAGATTAATTTGATAACCGCTAGGTGTGCTGACATGCTTGTTTGAGCACAGGTAGAGACAGACTATTTCAACAAATTAGATTGCTTGGTTGGAACTACCTGTTGTACAGCTGTCTTTATCATTGTAAAATAAAATACTGTAACAAACAGAGTGCATACTGTAGAGTCATTTGTCCTGAAAGTAGTCTTGCTGGTAACGCGGTTGGGGGTTTAGGTTCTAAAAACCCTGAGCCATTCAGACGTGAGCGGAAAATATTGCTGGCTCAGTGATTTGGATGACATCACTTTCTGGAGACACACGTGGGTCTGTGACCAGAAACCACTCCATCAGACTCCAACGGCCAATGACTTAAAATAACCTTCCTCTTAGAACTACGGTATGAAACAGTAACCAGTTCCTTTGAACCACAGGGACTGACAGGCAACACGGACACGCACGCACACACACACAGGCACAAGCGGTTACGTCCAACCACCCCAGGCCACGAAACAATCATCACACACACTCCAATTCAATATGCAAGCACACACACACACACACACACACACACACACACACACACACACACACACACACACACACACACACACACACACACACACACACACGCACACGCACACGCACACGCACACACACACACACACAGTAACCACTTTCAGTGTTATACCGTTTTCAGAACGTCCAAAAATAGACAAATCTACAAGCTCCTGACATCAACTATTTTGGGAACTTTTGTGAACGGCGGCTTAAGTAATGGTGAACACACTCACTCAGTCTCTCTCTCTCTTTCTCTCGCTCTCTCTCACACGCACACACACACACGCTCACACACGCACGCACACAGAGACCACAAGCAGAGGGACACATGGGAGACAGCCGAAGCACAGGTTGAAAAAGCAAAGGGATAGGAAAGGGAAGGGATGGGGGGAGACAACGACACACACACACACACGACACACATACATACACAAACACGACATCACCAGAGCGTGCAGGAGGGAGGGCTGGACACACAAAAAGAGAAAAGAGAGAGAGAGAGAGGGAGGGAGGGAGGGAGGGGATGTGGCACAATGGAGTGGCTGTAATAATAATATAAAGGGGGAAGATGGAGATGGATATCCGCTACTGTCATCCAAGAGTGATGCCAGACGTTGGGGGGAGAGCAGAGCGGGGCGGGGCGGTCCGTTTGGTTTTGAGTGATGACAGTAGACTTGGTTGGCGGTGGTGGCGGTGGTGGTGGTGGTGGGGGCGGTGGTCAGTCATCTACTGGAAGAAAAGCACAGACTCTCCCCCATGGCATTCATGTCGGTTCATGGGAGTTTTGGGTGCGCGGGCAACTTCATCCACAATCATTGTAATTGTTTTGTTTTGTTTTTTAGCTTTGGTGGAGCCGGTAGAGTGTGTGCGCGTGTGCGTGTGTGTGTGTGTGTGTGTGTGTGTGTGTGTGTGTGTGTGTATGTAAGAGAGAGAGAGAGAGAGAGAGAGAGATAAAGAGAGAGATTGGGAGGGAGTAGTGGTTAGGATGAGAGTAATAGGTTAAAGTTTGTGACTCAAGTAGGTTCAAGGTATGTGTTTGTGTGGATGTGTGTGCGTGTGCGTGTGTGTGTGTGTGTGCGCGCGTGCATTCATGTGTGCGAACAAGACCGGAAGATGGCAGTGGTCAGGATGAGGTTAAAAGGTAAGAAACGTTTGTCACTCAATTACATAGGTTTCAAGGTGTGTGTGTGTGTGTGTGTGTGTGTGTGTGTGTGTGTGTGTGTGTGTGTGTGTGTGTGTGTGTGTGTGTGTGTGTGTGTGTGTGTACCTTCTCCTTGTCGCTGGCCTCTCTCGCCACAGTGGAACCCTACACCAAAGGCAGGAAAAGAATAAATGAGTCATGGTGTCTGCGACGCTGTTTGGGAGCATGATGGTGGATGCTTTCATCTCCTGACTCATTCCTGCCTGCGTATACTTCTGTCTCTGCACGTGAGGAGGACCAAGACCAAGGCTGGCTGCAGCCATTTAGACGTTTTATTAACGTCAAATAGGACCCTGGCCACACTAGTCGAAGATTCAAGAGAGAAAGCATCAAAAACAAAAGTCCTTGCAGTCTCCATTTAAGCACTATGCAATCAATTCATGCACGGTATGAGTAATAACAAAAATCAATATCATCACAGGTATACACACGAAAATCTAATCATCACAGAAATAAAAAAAAATCAAAACACTGTACAGTGAATACAATGATAAAGGGAAAAATGATGATAATTCCCTCTTCCTTGGGCCTGGTGACAGGAGGACTGAAGTTTTGTGGCTGTGGGTGTCGCTCACTTTTTCAAGGTAGTTAGTCAAGTATGCACGGTGTAGTGATAAAAAAGGTCGCGACGGTTTGTAAAACTGTCATGACGGTTTGGGGAAAAGGTCAGGGGTCACTCTGATTCAGTCTGCATCCCAGTCTGGGGATCGACGGCATGGGAACCCAAAAACCTCACTCATTGGGTTTGGGCTCTTTATACTTTGTTGTGTGACTATGAATTACGCCAGGGAGAAAGAACGGTTATCGGCCGAACGGTCAAGGGCTGTAATAAACGTCAACAACAGCATTTATTTCTCTCCCTCCCCGTTTACCTTGAGGTCGTATTTCTTGAAGACCGAGAGGCGGTGGGAGAAGACGTTGCGCGTGACGATCATGTAGGACTCGTCCCCGTCCACCGTGAGGCGGTACATCCCCAGGAACTGAGGCAGCAGCGTGTTGCCATGGCACTCCACGATGAACTGATGAAAGAAAACAAAATAGAACACATCCAACTTTTTCAGGAATTCATCGCAAATTCTTGCTGATCTACTGTACAAGCCGGCAACGTTCTGCGATGCACCCACGTTGTATTTGTAGTCCACTAGGCCCCGGCATATGCGAGGTGGGTCAAGAGGTGTTGTAGTTTTCGGGTAGTCACCTATTCACCGAAAACTGGACAATGTTTGGCCAATGAGGCCTTCTCAAAGCCACATCCTTGGTGGTGGGGTTTGCTCATTGTCCAATGGCAATCCACATACTTCAGCAAACGCTGCTATCTAGGTCAAGCTCTCCCCTTCCAACGTGCCTATTGGACACGGCCGGACTGGGGAGGGACTTACCAAAGGACTCATTATAGTCGACTATACAGATCCCTAGTGGGGGACAAACCGAGCCTAGAGTCTAGTTTCTTATGTATATCTCTGTCTGATGTATTGCTGATGTGCTGTCGTTGGTTATGCTGTTTGGTGTTTTCTTTGTTGAAGAGGACCCTGAGGGAAATAAGTTTTCATCTTCGATGAGACAATGTCAGAAAAGTGCTTTGGTGCTCTTTTAGCCACCAGATAAAACCGATCATAACCAACCCGTGGTTATAACATCTGCTAGTTTAAAAATGTTGGAAAATAGGGTTTAGCGCATACTTGCACGAAACACAAGAAGTGCGAAACACAGAGGGAGGAGAGGAGGAGAGGAGGAGAGGAAGAGAGCGAGGGATGGATGGAGAGAGACATCTGCTGTCTCATGATTCATCGATCAGCTCAGGGACATGGCGTGTGGGTGTAGTTGACATTCAGGGTGACAGTGCAGCAGCAGCAGCATTGCTGCCTGGATCCCTCCAAATCCTTCCTCAGATTACATCCCTGCACCCTGGGAGCGCGCCGGATTGTGTGTCTGACCGACGACCACACGAGGCAGCGCTTCCCAAAACCTGTCTGTATTCATAGAATTGCAGCTATTATGCATAACTCTAGCATTACTTAGCATTATTAGCATCATTGCCATTACTTTAGCTATCGAAAAATATCAGATCTACAAGCTCATACCGTGCCACTCCGTGGCACGCTATGAGCTTGTAGATCTGATATTTTTGAAGAAGGTGAAAATGCGGCACAAATCTTTGAAATATTTTCCAGTACAGAATGCGTTAACAAACCAATGAACATTATTAATTCTTATGCAGGGTAGATTTGCAACTCCGTGAAAGCTTAATATTTGTATAAATTGCCAATTTGTATAAATTGCCAAATATTGCATGAGAAAGAGGCAAACATTGTGAAAATAGCCAAGCTTGTATATTTAACCGTGTAACCGGGTCAAACTAAAGGCACCTGGGATCTGTCGGCAAAACAAAGGAAACAGTGCCCTCTAAACTAAATGTAATACCCTAATTCCAAGTGTTAGGAGAATCATGTAAACAGGTTTATTGGGTCCCAGGACCCAGGGGTGGTCTTTTAGATGGTTCCCAGGGACATTTGATTTATTAATCCTGCTTGCATCCTTTTTCAATTTAGTGTAACTTAGGATCCAGGATGCAGCCAGATTTGCATCCCTGTGTTGAGGTGGGAGTGTCCCCGGTTCAAATTAGAACTCTCTTTGGGGGAAACCCTGGAAATAATGGCAACATCCCGATTTGATCTATGAACAAGCTGACATAACAATGTGTCAATGCATCCGTCAGCTTATTGAGTTGCATTGTCTGAGCTGTTACACCACACTTCCTCCCACTCTCTCACTCACAGTCGCCGATTGAGCTTGAGTTGCATAATTCAGCTGGTTAACCCAACAAATCCCTGTGTGTGGCAGTCTCTGCCTCAATATTTCGCCCTAAATATCGTCTCTACTGTCAAGCGGAAAGTCCAATAACAGTTACTGAATTTAAATTAACTGAATGAAGTCAAGAATACCATTAATAAATCAACAGTATCGCTGAGGTACTTCTGAAGTGAAAATTAATTTAATTCATGCTGCTGAAAAACTGCTAAAACTAGCATGATATCGATATGTCATTTGCACAAAACGTTCTTAAAAATGTCTTGAAGGTGTGCCTAAGAACAAATTTCTTCTTAAAGGGGAGCTTCGCCCATTTTCAACATTTTTTTCTGAGAGTGTACAAATGGAACCAAATGAACCCTAACAGGTCCATTTGGTTCCATTTGTACTCTCCCAGGAAAAATGTCCTAAAAAAATCATTAACATGAAACATGAAGTGAAACACAACTTGACGATGTCATCAAGTTGTGTTTCACCATGTTAGTTTTTTTTTTTTCAGACCTCCATTTTTAGGAAACACAGAATGGGGGAACTTTCGTATGTGTCCACACAACATCTCTACGGTATATTAATGGCATAGTAAAATGCTGAAAATGGACGGAATTCCCCTTTAGGAAGATTGGTCGGTGCATGAGGCCCATTGTGTTTTGAACTGCGACCGGTGGGGTGGTGGTGGTCGTGGTCGTATAGGAGAGTGGAGAGGAGGGAGCCATTATACCTGGTGATACTTCTTGAGGATGTTGTGCATCTCGGCCACGTCCTCGCTGCTGATGGTCTTGATGACGTAGCGCTTGTCGTACGAGGTGTGGAAGCGCGCTCCGCTCCGCCCCTGGGCCTCGCTGTTCAGCGGGGCGCTGCGCGTCAACGAGTTCTGCGGGGAAAATAAGACAGAAAGAACGAAAGAAAGAAAGAAAGGCTCAGTTACAGCCGCTCAAGTCCTGGATTGGGCACCGTATTGGATGACACAAGAAGGAATACTGTGAATGTGATAGTTTGCTACCGTATGCAATATTGTTATTTTTTCCCCCCCACAGCATTGTGAAAAGGAATACAGAAAAACCTTAATACCTTCTTATACCCTCTGTAGCCTAAACAAACACACAGATAATCAGTGTTGCCAACTTGGCGGATTTGTCACTATATTTAGCTTTTTTCAGCCCCCCCCCCCCCCAGTGCCAAAATTAGTGAAAAACTCCTGGCGGAAAATCTAGTGCTTTTTTTACTGGTGAGTTGGGGCGAAATTGATTGACAGGCGCCAGAGATAAAACCCTCATTTTTCACCATTTTTCTTCCTATGATAGTGGTTTTCAACCAGTGGTCCCCAGGCTAAATGATGGACAGCTGGTTAACCAGATGTAACTCTTTGAGAGCGTAAAAATGGACCCTTACGGGTCCATTTGGTTTCATTTTTACACCCTCAAGAGTTAAAATATTCATCATGTACAAGATTAATGGTCATTTTGATCTGTATGTTCCAGGCGAGCATCTAGCGCATTCTAGTGCATTTTGGATGTGCCACTAGTGCATTTTGGATTTTGGCAGTTGGCAACACTGCAGATAATTACTCTCTTCATTCTCTCTTCAGGGTTACAGGCTATTTTGGCTGCAGTAACAGAAATATCCACAAAATACAGCTCCCACTCCCTCCTCACTGCTTCCCCCCGCCCACCTCATTGTTACTCCCTGTCTCATTAGAATATGCATGATCTGCCTGGTTTCAGTCGCTTTCATTGGGGCTTCTTTGAGGGGGGGTGTGGACTCCATGCATACCAATGACTTAAAGGGTGGAGGCAAAGTTAGAGGGCAAAGGACCATTTAAAATTTTGGCCCAGAATATGATGTCACATTAGGGAAAGATCTGTGCGGGCCCATTCAGACATGCAGATACAGAATAACACTGACAAATCTGAGGACCTCAAACTTTGCATGGGCTCAGGAGGGGACCCGAACCTAGTAACCTTTCCTTGGCCCACCAAGTGGCGTCCGACACCACACCTGCTATCCAGCTGATCCTCCACACGCACGCACACGCACACGCACACACACACACACACACACACACACAGCTGCTGACCACAACGTTGAGCCCAAAAGTAAGTAACCCGATCCTACGCGCTCTGTCCAACTCTCTGCTGCCACCCTTGCCCTCAAAGTGCCCGCATCCTCTGAACACTATCTGTAATGTTATAATGCATCAGTATTATACTGCGTCGGTGTTATATTCCATATGTGATGTTATCATTTAATGCTCTCAGCGTTACATTTCATCTGTATTGCGTTCAATGAACCCACATGAACCACCTTATCGTCCCTATCATTCGGCGTGATGTAGCATTATCTACAAGCTTGCGATTAAATTATGACACGCGGGGAGCTTGTACGTGTTGTTGCTCTGGCGTAGAAACCTCTCATCTCGGGGGCACACAAAAGTATCCGATGTAGCAGATCTACAAGCTTTGAAACGGTCATCGGGACATTTTGAAACTCAATGTCATGCCATCTTTTTGAGAAAAAGTGGATCACCAAGTTAATCGCGAGCACAGTGGGCCTTACTACAAGTAAGACGCTTGCACATGGGAATTGAACGCAGTTCGCGAAGTGAACGCAGTTCGCATGCCTAAATAAGGATCACTGAATGCTCATTTAAACATTGTTACAGTACCCAATTAAAACCAATTTGTTCTGCTACAGTTAGCAGTCTTCTAGCAGGCTGGCTTACGGCGGCCATGCGGCGGGTTATTATTACATTAAGGAGCGTTGCCAGGATATATCGAGGAATAGCGCCAAAGAGACAGTAGAAGTGGGCTGTGGCGAATGTGGAAATGATGTGGGAAAGCTATTCCCTGAACGACGCGAGAAACCCCCGCCGTGACGGAGGCAGATATTAAGTTAAAAAAAAAACTTAACAAATGGACGCCGCCGTTTTGGGTCCCTGAGCAGCAGCGCTAAAGGGCGTTCTCCTCCCCGACGACCTACCCACCCACCACCCACTGCCCCGCGGGCTGGAGTCAGACAGTCAGCCAGTTAGCCAGTCAGCCAGTCAGTCAGCCAGCCACGCTGCTAATGTAAACACCAGGAACCAACGACAGCTGCAAGCAGAGAGAGAGAGAGAGAGAGAGAGAGAGAGAGAGAGAGAGAGAGAGAGAGAGAGAGAGAGAGAGAGAGAGAGAGAGAGAGAGAGCAAGCCCCGGGACGGCCTGACCTCTCCACCCGCAACGCTCTGCCAACTCACCGCCTCACTGTGGGAGGAGAAGGACTTTACTGGGATAAAGAGAGACACAGAGAGAGAGAAGAGAGAGACACACACACAGAGAGAGAGAGGCAAAGGAAGTAAAGGAAACGAGGAAAAAGGAGTGCGGAGCGACAGCTCGCTGCTGATAGGCCAGGTCCAATAACTTTTTGGAAACTATTAGTAGCAGTGCATTACCACTAGGCTTTGAGTTTTAACTCCTTCAGCTCTTAAACCCTGTACACTAGCGCACAGTTCTCGACGGTTTGAGCCCCATGAGACCCACGGAAAAGCTTTCGGCCATGTCTCAGCAATTCCTTTGTTTGTTTCACTGATTCGTCATGGTCGACCGGGTCCTCCTGCCCAACAATTGGACTGCGTCGCCTTAAAAGGCAAACATGGATGAAATAAAAGATATTCGTAATGTTCCAACGTTTCAAAACTGTGTGTGCGTGTGTGTGTGTGTGTGTGTGTGCGCGTGCGTGCGTGCGTGCGTGTGTGTGTGCACCTGGAAATCTTGGTCATCGATGCCAAACCTCTCTCGGAGGTTCCTGAACACCAGGGGGCAGTACTCTTTGAACTTGAAATGGCTCGGCATGTTCTCCCTGGACACACACACACACACACACACACACACACACGCACGCGCACACACACGTGCGCGCCACATCAGACAGAAATACAGAAAAGTCATAAAAGCTTGGCGCGACCGCATCAGCACATAAATCACAGTAATCAGAACCTCTTTATTTGTCAAATAGGAATCTGAATCTTTTGAAAGAACAAATGCAAGATTGGAGAGAGAGCGTTGCAGCGAGTTTACGAGACAACGGACTGCAGGGTGCAAGACAGGAAGGCTTGCAAAAGACAATAAGAGCAAGATAAAGCGCAGCGTCGCTTGAAGGGCAGACACAAAAGCACATCACTGTTACCCTCTCATCTCCAAATGTCAACGTGTGAATGTTCTTTCATAAATAAATGCAATGTTTCACCGTATGATACGAGTGAGTGTCACACCAAATGCCAGTGAAAATACAGCTACAGCTTGCAGATTTCACTAGATTTTATTAATAGTAAAAAACAAAAGACGACATTTCTTCACCCAGCAATGTGTTGCTAATGGTGTCTAATAATGTACTAAAACAGGTAGTACATGTTAGGTAGCATGTGATATGTCTAACTAGGTGGTTTTCGTTATGCCGAAAAATTTGTTTAAAAAAGCACTCATTGGGCTGAAACACGGCCATAACGTTAGTCCAAATGTGCTGACTAAACACATGGAATTGGAATGGATTCAGCATCATGAAAAACAACTAGTTAGACATTATTAGGCATACATTTTGCATGTTTTGCCTTCTATAGGTTGTGTCTAGTACCTTCTTGGTAATGATTTGCACATGCAAGCTTTCCAATGCTGCTCAGATAAAACAGACTTGTTCATGATGTCACTGAGTGTGTGCGTGTGCGTGTGCTTGTGTGTGTGTGTGTGTGTGTGTGTGTGTGTGTGTGTGTGTGTGTGTGTGTGTGTGTGTGTGTGTGTGTGTGTGTGTGTGTGTGTGTGTGTGTGTGTGTGTGTGTGTGTGTGTGTGTGTGAGAGAGAGAGAGAGAGAGAGAGAGAGAGAGCGTGTGTGTGTGTGCATGCAGGCATGCGTGCATACTTATGTAATCTAGGTAGGGATTAGAGGGATGACTCACTTATTGAAGAGGTGGTTGTCCACTTTAATCTTGGAGTAGGCCTTGAAGTCATCTGGCATAAGCATGATGGGGATCTGGACATGGCTTAGCTCGTTTATCTGCAGAGAAGGAGAAAGAGAGAGGAAGAGAGAGAGAGAGAGAGGGGAAGGTTAGGGATGCTATTGTTAAATCTAGATATACTGTAGCATCTCATTTAAAACACAGACGATGCAGAGGGGCTCGCTCACAAACACAGCATCACAATCACTCGTCCATTTATACGGTTTAATATACCCACGATTTTGTAGCCCATTTTTTTTTTTTTCACCCAGTGCCAATTGCTTAAAGTAATCGTGGGCTCTACACCATCCTTCCTGGGGAGGCAGCAGACTGGCCTCATGCTTCCTTCAATGCGTGAGGATTCCAAGCTGCCTTCTGTTCACCTGACAGGGGGGAGTTTCCCTGGTTGGACGGATTGAACTTGGAAGGAACGCGCTATTCCAACCAGTGACCAGCCGGAGCGCCTGATGGAGGGGGACAGGACACAGGATCCCCTTCCATCTTGAGACCAGGATTACTGCATGTGTTCTGTGAGGGTATCTACCCACAGGGGACACGGAGAACATGAAAAAAACTTCACACAGAAAGGCCCTTTCACCATATACCACTTTGTGCCTTAACACTTGAACTGGGGGGTTCAAGCGGTTCAAATCAATACTAAAGCCCACCCCCCCAAAAATACAAAATAAATAAATAGATAGCAACAAACACTAAAGCACAAGTCTCTGAGAGTCTGTGCTGGTGCTGGTATTCTTCAGCTCCTCTCTCTCACTTAGCACTGTGTGGGAGGAATAGTAAATCAGGGGTGTGTGTGCTGCAGTAGCACAAGCCTCATCGCATGCCTCCACAGCACTGCTTCAACAACTTTTATTTTGGGGGCTCAAGGCTCGTCGCCCCTGCCCCCCTTAAGTGTAAATGGTGCAGTACTTCATTCACCCCATTCACACACACATTCATACACCGATTGCAGCGGAAGGAAAGGCTGCTAATGCAAGGCATCGACCAACACACCGGGAGCAATTCGGGGGTTCAGTGTCTTGCCCCAGCGGGTAACAGGAAAGCTCGGCCCAAATAATACTCGGCCCGGAGTATAGACTAATTAGAGTGTAATTTACGGAGCATCCAAGAAAGTAGTCTCCAATCATCTCTTTGTAAATCAACCACCTTCATACAGTCCAACGCTTCAGGTCCTCCGTATAGTAACAAGAAGAGGATCTCGGCAATAAGTAAAAGTCAATATCTCTTCTAAATACTAAATGGAGCAACTTAAACACTGGGGAAGAAGGAAAATACTCTTTTAGCCCTGTAGCTCCCATTACTGTTGTTACTTAGGAAGGGTTGATTGCAGACAAGGGTTGCAAAATATAAAGCGACAATTACTGCTGCAGGAGTGTAGATTGGACCTTATAATAACAATTCTCTCACACACACACAAGCGTGTGCGCACACACGCACACACACACACACACACAAACAGCTCAACATGAGAGTGGAGATTCAGTGTGGCAGAGTTTCCATTTGGAGCTGCCTGGCCACCCACCACCCACAACCTGTCACACGCATGATCTTCCTCCAAAGCCTGTGTGATCCACAGTGTGTGTGTGTGTGTGTGTGTGTGTGTGTGTGTGTGTGTGTGTGTGTGTGTGTGTTGCTCCCAGCCATGGCAGTGTGCAGGTAGTAGATACAGTACATGCTTATCTCCATACTGTAGTTACTTTGTGTTTTTTAACATACTATCTGATCATACTACAGCATCACACAAAATTATCAAAGATCGCAGCTCCACAAGCTAGAAATGTGGCACGTTGGAGTGTTAAAATAATGTAAAAACATTTTTATTCTGGATCATTTAACAGTGCTGGGAAATATTACTTAGGAGAGTGATGTCTTTACATTCATTTTACACCTTAGAAAAAGTAATAATGACTACTGTGCATCTCTGTTGTTATCTGTTGATAGCTTGTAAATCTGTTCTATTTTTGCATGCAACAGGTTCATTTGTAATGAGGTGTGTTTCAGTGGAGTAGCATAATATTACCCATTTTATTAATACTGCTAATATCGTTACACTAACTTTGCTGGAAAAGGTAATAATAACAATAATATGTAATTTGTTACTGCCCAACACTGATCACTAGAAGGCGATAAAGCGGAACTGAAGTGTACTTAAATAATAATCTAAGCATCTATAGCTTGCTTTCTGCATAGAAGTATAAATACATTTTTGTGAACGGAAATGGCAGCCTTTTTGCTCAAATTTAAAGTGTAGTTCCAGGCTGTACTGTATACAGCAGGGGTGTCAAACTCAAACACACAGCAGTGCAAAATAGAATAATTAGTATAAGTCGAGGGCTGGAGACACACAGGCGCCGGCTTATGAGGACGTCCCACCCAGACAAACAGCAAAAAGGTCATTCTCCTTCAAAATCTGGCCATTAATAGCAAGATAAATGTAAAGATGAAACTGCGTGCATTTAATGAAAGAATTCAATGAAAACGAGAAAGTAAAGTATCAGGGTGTGTGCAATATACCTAAGGTCCAGCTAGGGGCCTTGAGTTCGACATATAATATAGTATACAGCATTAGGAGATTGTTGTGGAGATTGTAGTTGTCTCGGGTACAGAAGACTAATCGTCTGGCGACGTGGGAGTGCATGCTCTGTAGTTCCACAACCCCACAGCTTTTGTAGATCTAAATACAAGGATCATTACAGATGTTGGTTTGACAGACCGACTGTGGTGTGAGAGAGATGGACCAACCATAATCATGGAACCTCATACAGTATGTCCACAACATTACTTTTCAGAACAAAAAAAAGTAACGAGATCTAAGTGTTTTTGGCTTGAGGATCATTTTGTGACATGATACATTTTTTCTGCCCAACAGAAAGCATATATGAAGCATATATGAAGACCTACACACACAGCAACACAACATGGAAAAGCTAACTTCCTTTTCCCACTTGCTGCAGACCAACACACACACGCACACGCAAGGGGGGATGTTTGTACAGTAGCGTACAGTTCGAGAGGTACAGCATAGAAGACTACAGTACAGTATGCACCGCTCAGTTCACACAGGTGTGATGTTGTAAATGCTTGCCTATAATAACAATAACATGACGCCACGACAGACTGAAAGAGCCTGATTATTAACAGCCATACCTTGTCCATACCGCAATGCAACAAAAAGGCATGTCTAGATACATACAGTATGGTTTATTTGAGGATAAAAAGGCCCAAAGCAACAAAAAACAACATGATGGATGTGTTGAGACTGGGAGACGGGAGAAGAGAGAGACGGTTATGTGTGTGTGTGTGTGTGTGTGTGTGTGTGTGTGTGTGTGTGTGTGTGTGTGTGTGTGTGTGTGTGTGTGTGTGTGTGTGTGTGTGTGTGTGTGTGTGTTTTTCTCAGAGCCTTGTCGTGACAGGCGGAGACACCACAGAGCTGCTGCCGCGGTGTGGCACAGATGCATTGTGGGTGCTCACCCAGCGCAGAGACGTCACCTCAACAACAAAGGCTGGTCTGACAACGTTACCGCACACACATGCACGCACACACACACACGCGCGCACGCACACACACAGAGGTAGGAGGACGAGGAGACAATGCAGCTACTGCTGCGTTACCCCACACTTACTCACACACGCGTTCGTGCACACACTCCATTGATAGAAAAGACAGTGAACAACTCACAAGTAGGCAACTAGACTTATACAGACAGTGCATGTACCTGAAGGAGCATTCAGGGGCTGCCGTAAGAATCTGGAGGCCCGTTTTCAAGACCAAAATTAGGCCCCATATGACCAGGGGCGGATGTAACATTTCCCAATTGGGGGGGGGGGGGGGGGGGGGGGGGGGCAGAAGAAAATGGTATGGGGGTGGCTTCGGGTGATGAAGCCGCACCCATACCATTTTCAGTTACAGGACTTTTATTAGGCAAGTAAAGCATCAATAACATCAGTTATTGTTGAAGTTGCAACAGGCACGCAGCATGCATAAAGCTAAAGGTCTGACTCAGAGAGTTTTCTGTTTTCCATGATGAACAGAACACTAACTACAATTGCTAACTACAATTGTAGTTAGTTAGTAGCAGTAGTAGTGTTTCAAATCATTTCAAATATAGGCACTTTAATTTGAAATATCTTGGGTTGTTTTGCATGGGAGTCTGGGCATTTAGGGGGGCATTGCCCATGCCTACATCCGCCCCTGCATATGACACAATTACTCTAATGATACAGGTGTATTGATACAAATAGTTTTTTACTTTGCAGCAACAACACCTCTCAGCATCCTGCCGTCGCTTCAAAATAAAGTGACTCCCCTTGCCTGCAAAGGCCACCCGTGACTTAACAGGAAATAGTTGTGATTTAACGTTGTGGGTGACAGCAAGGAAGAGAGAGGGTGGTGAGGGGTTGAATGATGCCCTCAGAGCTCAGAGGCCCCCCTGAGGGTGGAAGCCCCTTTCAATTGAAACTGATGAAACATAGATAAGGCTTCCTATGGGTACATCATTGCACAAATACACACGAGCAAAATGCATGCACGTGCACACGTGTGTCCAAGAATACACAGTACATGCACGCACACAAATTGCTGATTATTTTGAAGGTTACATTACAAATGCATGACACGGCGGCACGCACACAGGGGCGCACTCACATACCAAAGATGCATGCTCACTTGTGCGCACACGTGCACACACTCATGTCATGTGTTAAATGGAAGCATACACATATCCTTATTTGAAGGTCACAACAAAGAGGTTGCGTTACAAAAGCAAATTGCTAAAAATGCAAATATTTTTTCAGCAGGCAAAATCTAATAAATATTTTGCAGTGGGAAAGCGACATTTAAAATCAAGATGAATGACTCCCCGTCACGGGCAGACACAATTATTACATTTAACTAATATGATACATTCTCACGCAGGGTGCAGGGAAACATCAAACTTATCACTTTGACCTCCCAAAAACGAGTTAAACAAGTGGTTTTACCAGCCAAAAAACGAGTTGAGTTTTAAATAAAAATGAATCATTTTTATTTAACCCAAATTTAACAAAATTACCTGTTCTAAACACTCCTGGTTTGACATTCCAAGCAAGAGTAATGGGAATGCACTACTATTACAGGCAAGAGAGTAACAGGGTAAGGGTTAGGGCCAGGCAACTAAAGTGTTAACATCAAAGGTTGTCGGGATTGGGATTCAAACCCACGCGCACTGTTAGGCTGGCATTGCAGGCTAGGTGCCCCGGACTACCAAGTCCGGGTCCATTTGAACCCTTTATCCACATTTAATTTGTTGGTAATTTAGAAATGTCGAAAACATATCGAAATTTCTATTGATTTACTCTTTTCAATCATAAAATCTTCTCTTCAGAGGGTCGATCCCCCTCCTTGGTACTATTTTTTTTGTCAGATAGGGGTACGCGGTCAAGTCCTTCACACCAATTTGGGGCCCCTTGGCGCAAACAAGTTCAAGAACCACCAAAGCGTCCTCCTTTCCAATTGAATATTAAGCGCATCTAGTATGTGCTCTTTCAGAACACTAAATAATGGAGCAGCGACCACAAAAAGGCCTGCTCTGTCTGCTCCCATGCCATAAGTGCATGGATTAAAGCAAAAAAATAAAAAAAAAAATACAAATATCACCGCTGAAAAAATGTCATCAGGCCAAATCCTGATGTGTAATTTGTGAAACAGCGTGAAAGGAGCCACCACACACTTAACGCCGCCTGACCTACACACACTTACAGCAACACAACATGTAAAATTATGTTTTGGTAACCAGTTGAAGAAATCGCAGATTGAGCCGTTATGCATTGTGGTTATGACATAATCTGAGATCATCATCAAGGTTTCCTGGAAGACTGAGATGATCAATAAGCGAAAACAGGATATCTACAGTACAAACTTACAGCATGTCGCAATGTCACGGCAATGGTGGAAAGTAATCAATCACATTTTCATAAGTACCGTACTTGAGTAACAATGTTCAGGTAATTCTTCTTAACTATAGCATTTCCACCCCTAGATCTCTAGTCCACAACATACACCTCAGAGGCAAAATATACCTTTACCAGGGCATTGCCTAGCATCCCTTTAGCTATTGCATTAGGATTAGATTTAGCTATTGAAAAATATCAGATCTACAAGCTCAAAGCGCGCCACTTGGTGGCACGCTATGAGCTTGTAGGTCTGCTATCTTTGGGAAGGTTGTGAAAACACGGTGCAAATCATTGAATATCATGCTCTTTCAGAGCAAACAATATTAATTCAAATCTTTGCTTCTGGGAGGTCCCTGGAACAGCATATTTTCAGAAGTTGTTCTGCAGCCAAACAGATAATTCTGGGATTCCTTGCCATGAAATAGCATTAGCGTCGCTGACACAGAAAAAAACATTAAGAATTTCTGAAAACTGTTAGGATTCAGAAGACATTTTGTAGAATGTGGTGTCAGGTCGAATTGGGTTAAGTATGTCTTGATGCCAAGTTCATTTTGAATTTGGGACATTTATTGTAACAGAGACTACAGCCTATATTTCTATGTTGCAGTGTTGATACTTTTAGTTAACGTAAAAAACATTTGAGTGCTTTTTTTTATTCCCCAGCCGTGCAAATGAGCACCAGCTATAATAGTTGTGGTCTCCAGGAGGAACATATGCAGGCAGGGACGTCTCCCCAAAGGACAGGAGCTTTTCCCCGTAATGAGGTCTATCAGGTTGTTTACCTGCTCTGTGTATGTGTGTGTGTGTGTGTGTGTGTGTGTGTGTGTGTGTGTGTGTGTGTGTGTGTGTGTGTGTGTGTGTGTGTGTGTGTGTGTGTGTGTGTCAGAGGCGGATCTAGGCATGGGCATGGGGGGGCAATGCCCCCCTAAATGCCCAGTCTGCCCCACCAAACACAATGGCATGCAAAACAACCCAAGATATTTCAAATTCAAGTGCCTATATTTAAAATGATTTAAAACACTACTACTGCTATACTAACTACAGTTGTGGCACCACTAAACCAACAGCATTTCATCATTGAAAACAGAAAACTCTCTGAGTCAGACCTTTAGCTTTATGCATGCTGCGTGTCTGTTGCAACTTCAACAACAACTGATGTTATTATTGATGCTTTACTTGCCTAAGAAAAGTCCTGTAACTGAAAATGGTATGGGTGCGGCTTCATCGCCCGTGGCGCTGCGATGAAGCCGCCCCCATACCATTTTCTCTTGCCCCTCCAACATGTTCTCTTGCCCCCCCAAATGGGATATGTTACATCCGCTCCTGGTGTGTGTGTGTGTGTGTGTGTGTGTGTGCGCGCGTGCGTGCGTGTGTGTGTGTGTGGATCGCATTTCAGTCGTACCCCGGTGCCAGTTAATGTATTTTGATTGTGAAGGCTCATTAGACAGTACACACCGTTCAGGCCTTATACTGTAGCTGGAGAAAAACAGATATAAACCAGCATGAACCTAACTGTAGGGGTTATTTTCTCCACCTTGGTAATACCAATTTGTATCATATCTTATATCGTTTTAATCGTTGATTAGTCATTTTTACAACAAGGTATGACGTGTAGAGATTGGACTTTCCTGGAATGAGCAGCACCATTAAACCTGTGGGTTGCATCACCCCAGAAATTGATTGATTGATCAATTTTTAATTAATTGACAATTCTACATCTGAAAACTTTGCTGACAAAGATTTTTTTTTGCATACAGAACAGAATGTTTTGCCGTCGCTGTTACTAGTATAGCAGCCAAACTACTCGCCTTTGTTTCTTCGTAATTGTTTTTCCATGGTGGATTATTTTTACTGTACATGATGCTGCACAGTACAGCAATGCATCCACACATGATGCATTACAATACTGGTCAATGCATCCAAACCCTATGCATTGCATTTTTGGATGCAGCAGCAGGCAATCAACATCACTGAAACAATAAAAAGATAATAACAATTGGTATTATTAAGGTGGAAAAAATAATTCCCAAACTTATGTGGGCCAGTTTTAAGCAGACAATGTGCCACAACACCTGGATACCCACCTCAGTAGTACATATACAAACTGAGGTGGGAAAAATGTGCATTGTCCTTCCTCAAACAACTCACACCGAACTTGTAATAAAGTTAAAGGTAATAGAGGCAACTTTTTTAGCCAAAAATCAAAATAGATATATAGCTACTGTACATATATATTTTTTGCCTTTTCCCGCTCTACGTTGGTTCTACTTTGATGCTGCAGCTGTTTCCCTGCAGACAGACCACATGCTTCGTCCTGCAGACAGTCCAGAACTTTGTTGTCGGCAACAAATCATGAAAACAAAACATTCGTCGGGCTCAGGGAAGCCTGTGTGGGGTGAGGCAGCGTTTTAGCCAATCAGCAGTCTCCAGCAGTTTCATAATAAGGTGGAGTTAGATTCTGTTTTGAAACAAATCTGTCCACACTAAAGTTGGCTCCATTACCTTTAATCTCGCCCATAACGTTAATGGATTTTCAAAGTGTGTAGTTGACTGTATTTTTACACTACAAAAGGTCCTATGAGGACAATGAGGATTTAATTGGGGGGAGATGTTAAAAGAAACAAAAGAAACAAAAACAACAAACTCTGAACTGGCAGGAAACTGCGTGGGTGAAGGGACAGCCTTCATTAGAGATGAATGTGTCCTGCCAGGCCAAAGGGATAGCATGGTGACAAGGGAAGGGAGAGCGGCCCGTCTCTCTCGGTGCTGCAAGGTCCTCTACTTGATTGTATGTTTGGTGGTGGGTGGAAAGATAAGGAAAATTAATTGTCGGAATGTTGGAATGTGTTTTCCCCCTCCGAGCCGTGACCCTTTCCTCCTCCTAATGCTGCTGCTGCTGCCGTAGCAGAACCTCTGAACGGGGGAAACAAGACGAAACATACGGCGTAGAAGACCGACCTCTACAGCTCCCAAGAACCACACCGTCCAAACATTTTATTATTCTCTCCTGGGTAGGCAGGGGTTACAAGATCTCCAGGACGCGGAGGACGGATCATAACAAAATAAAAAAACAAAAATAGAAACTCTTACCTACGCACCAAAGAAAACAAAATACACCTGCTAACCTCCTGATCCAAAAACAATCGCTTTTCTATCATTTCAGTTGTCGCTAGATATATGTGTAGCTGGTGTTTCGCTGCTTTGTGTTCTGCTCTAGGGAGTGTTTTGCACTCCCACCAAAAACCCCAAATCCACCTGAGGCCTTGCAATTTCATTCAACTTAAATATCTATAGTATCTGGCAGGTCATGTACTGTATGTACTATATGCCCATACATGGACTGAATGGACTGAAGACTGTCATAGAATGCCAGCACAGGCTTATATATACATATTTTATTAAAACAGTTATGGACAGAGACCATTTGTATTTCTTTCTTTTTAAGACATTTTGTATAAATCAGGTTAAATCACGTAGGTTCAAATTAAATGAAAATCAAATCAAGTATAAAGGTTCTTGGGTTCTCTCAATAGTTTCGCCTCATCATGCTACTCTAAAGGTTCATTATGTCACCCTAACGTTTATCTCCTTGCAGCCATCCTGCAGCGTCTGCAAACCGACTTTGACACCACAACTTCCTGTTTGTTGCCATGGTGACCAAAGCTTGTTTTCCGGGACAAGCAGCACAAAAATAATTGACTGTAAAGTTTAACAACTTATTCAAACACCTACAGTATGAAGAACAGCACAATATTACAATATCAGGGCCCAGCCTTTTTCATATTGGGGTCCACAGAGGACCCATCAGTGGTCCTTGAGAGGGTTCCAGGTGCTCCCCAGGCTAAATGATGGAAAGTTTTTTAACAAGATGCAACTCTTTGAGAGCGTAAAAATGACCCTGGTGGGTCCATTTGGTTTCATATTTACACTCTCAAGAGTTAAAATATTAGCCCAAGTCTACACAACTAGAGAATGTAGAAGATTATGGGCTCCATTTTCATTACCGCTAAACCCCTTATCCCTTAACTTCTTTTCCTTTTTAAACTATTTAAAAAAACATTTTTCAGTAGTTGAAATGGCCAGTCTACAAGCTCACAACGTGTTAATACATTGACATGTTGAAATATTTAGAAAAGTTTTTCAAAATAGTAAAAATGAAATAAGGGATTTGGGATAAGGGGTTTAGCATGAAACGAAAATGGATCCCTATAGGTCATATTGATCTGTATGTTTGACTGTTTTGTTTCCCAAAAATCCAGCCTGGAATTGTGGACAAAAGGCTTTAAAATTTCTTTAAGCAAAGTCTGAAATAAGCAAGTCCTCTAAAAACTCAAATCACGACATCCAATATTTGAAAAAGAAGCGACTTTTACCGAAAAACAAGTCAAAAAAGGAGGAGATCCAAACTTGGTAAGAGGAGTGCTTTCTGTTATGTATATAATACATAGGACAGGAAGTGGCTGTGTGTAGTGAGCGTGCTCAGTCAGCACCAACCCCCGGCCGTGGTTTTATCAGCACGGAACAAACGGCGCAACAGACCTCAGAGATGTTCGCTTCCTCCCTGATAAAAAGGTTTGACAGCAGAGAAGAGGAGCTTGTGACAGACGCTCATGTTTTCACCATGCTGAGAAGACTGTTGTTTAGTAGCTGCCGGGGCAGTGGAAGAAAGTAATTAAGTATGTGTACTCGAGTACATTTGTGTACTTTTACTTTGCCTGGAGTATTTTTCAGGGTCTATACTCAAGTGGGCTCAATTAAGCCGGGATTCGAGACGGGAACCCCTATATTGGAATTTTAAGAATTAGCTTTAGCTAATGGTTTTAATGGATTTAGAAGACATTTTACAGAATCTGTTCTCGGGTCAAAATAGGCCAAGCTATCAAGTGAGCTTTTAGCTCAATGGCCAAACATTCAGCACTCTTAGGGGAAACCTGCATGGTTTAAAAACATGTGTGTGTGTGTGTGTGTGTGTGTGTGTGTGTGTGTGTGTGTGTGTGTGTGTGTGTGTGTGTGTGTGTGTGTGTGTGTGTGTGTGTGTGTGTGTGTGTGTGTGTGTGTGTGTGTGTGTGTGCACGTGGATACATTATGCGCGCACACACAGGTGCACGCAGGTGCCCACATTATTGGTGGCTGTGATGAAGACCTGAAGATGTATGACTAACCTGGCAGACAGACTCCCTTACAAATCAATCCAATTTATCCACATTAGACTCAATTATGTACGTACCCAGCCATGAGCCATCACATTATTACATAGAGGAGACCGGACCGTGTAGGGAGTGTTCATTTCGTCTTCCCATGTGACACCTTGTGAGCTTGTAGGATCTGCATTTTATATATATAATTTTCTCCTCAGAAATAGGGATTATAAAATTTGGAGTTCCGCACCTGTTGAATGGAGATCCCTGCTATATATCGCATTGTGGAACACAAAGAAATACAGAACAGCCTCTCTTCCAGATAACAAGACTCTTAAAAGAGTGCCATGATTTTCTTTCCACATCTTTAGTTGTATAATCAAGGAGGAGGAGTTAGGGGAAGGGCTGATAATGGGATGTCATTGTATTATTATTATTTCTTTTTTTTCATTGAAATGACTGGAAACGTTTTTGTAATAAATGACTGAAATAGTAAAATGCATACTGCAGATATGACATTCATTAAAGGCAAGCTGATCTACAATGTTATTTTAAAATAGATGCACAGAACACATTACACAGTTCATTGGAATGACTGGAAAGGTTTCAGCCCAAAGAAAGAAACTAACAACAATGGGAAGTTTTTTTCATTGCACATGAAAAAACACACCAAGGGGTCTAATTAAATACTGTCACTTCTTGGACATCTACAAAATTGGAAAAAAATACAAAAATCACAGCACTCCATCTTTAAGCTCATGTGCTATAGCTGCAATGGACTGCAATGGACCGAGTAAAGGCTAAACTCGACCTTTTTATTGGCCAATTAATCAATGCAATTGCCTCACTGCCTGACCTGTTGCAAGATCCCAGAGCCATTTAACCAAAGGACATGAATATAAAGCTAGCCAAAGCCATCGCTGTATTATCACTGCTCACTTCGTGAAGTATAAAAAGGTTGTTGTGCTTTCCTACGAGGCGTGCTTAGCAAAAGAATGGTAACTAGGTGGGGGACCTGCAGGGGGCTGTTGGTTGGTCTCCCCGTTGGCAGTAAAAAGTCCACAAAGGATTTGTCCTCCCAGTCGCTTATTGTTTCGTTTGGCTGGCTGCACGACGCAGTGAGAAATCAAGATTACGACTTTACCGGCTCAATGTTGACTTTGTGATAACACTGATCGATTGTTTTTTGGGAAATTCAGTTTGAAGTTAAAAGTTGTTTTTCTTTTTGCTAAATAATCATATTAGTACTGTGTGTGTGTGTGTGTGTGTGTGTGTGTGTGTGTGTGTGTGTGTGTGTGTGTGTGTGTGTGTGTGTGTGTGTGTGTGTGTGTGTGTGTGTGCGTGTGTGCGTGTGTGCGTGCGTGTGTGTGTACAGTAAGAGAGAGACAGAGACACAGAAAGAGAGTACCATTTAGTCTTCTCAAATTCATTTTCGTTAGTCTAGACTCTAGTCTTTGTTGACAAACTATTAAACACGATTTAGACTTCGTCTAGTCTTAGTGTGTTTAGCCTTAGTCTTTAAATCTTTTAGCCTTAGTCAAATATGCATTATAGACATAGATAAATACTTTAATAAGAAACACATCTCCTTTTTTGTAATAAATGACTGAAATAGTAATAAGTAATAACCTCGTTCTTATGACCTGCTCTCATAAGTGCATACTGCAGATATGACATTACTAAAGGCAAGCTGATCTACAATGTTCTTTTAAAATAGATGCACAGGACACATTACTCTGAAGTCTAAACAAGAGAACAAGTTATTCTCTTCTACTGTACAATTATACACATATACAAAGTCATTAGTCACACACGTTAGTCTTTTAGTCCCATTTAGTCTTTTGAAAACACTTCTTTTCTGTTAGTCTAGTCTTAGTCAAGTAAATATCAAAAACCTTCATTGACTTAGTCTTTAGTCAACAAAAACAACCCTGCCTGGTAGAACCCCCACAATGGATCAAAGCCAATGTTCTTGGCTTAATATACTGCACTGTCTCTGGCTGATATATATATAAAATAGGACCTTTGAGCAATGGCTGTTGTTTATGCCTGCACAAAAGTGCTTGATACAGCAGCAGCACCTAGCTAAATTAGACCCATAGATGCTGACTGTGGCCGTGGCGAAAGCCCAAGGAAAACATTTATTGTGTAACCACCACATGAGGTTTTTTTGAGTGCTACTAAACACTGGCACCAAAGCGCTCAGAGCCGCCACATTCCCCACGATGACATCTCCCCCATCACCGTTAAAATGTGGCCTGACCTCAGGCAGAACCTTAAAAGGGCCGGGTGCTCTGGATGAGATCATTTCACGCCGCTTTAACGCTCCGATAGCGCACGGGTGAGTATGGTGTGGGAGGTTTTTTGAAGTGTCTGAATAACCAGAGAGCCTCCATTTGTTTTAACCACTATTGCTGTTTTTTGAGTCATTGTTGTGAGAGTCATGCGCATTAACGTGTTGGAAACATTAGCCAACGGCGTGATTTTTTTTTAGGCCAACTACCCAAGCTACCCAACTACCTGACACAGGTTAAGGAAAGGGTCAGCACAGAAACGCTAAGGCTCAAAGGAGAATACGGCCCTGGAGGGCTTTCTTACCTTTATTTGAAGTAAGTTGATTTATTTCTAAAAAAAAAAAGTGGCCCAGTTGTTATTTTGTTAGAATAGGCCATGGGCACACGCCTGACCGCTGGAGAATAGCAACGCCATTAATCACATACTACACATACTGTTGACATTATGAAGAGACAATAGCAAAATATTGCATTTTTTTCTTCCACAAAATAAAAACTGGGCCAATTTTGGGAAATAAATCAACAACAAATAAAGGTAGGAAACCCTTCTAGCAGAGAATTCTCCTTTGGTACTGGTGTGTTCTATACATGTCGCATCATACCATGTTGATATACACGTAGGGAGAGAGATAACTATTTAAAGAACCTTAGGTCAGGCCCTAGAAGGTGTTCTCAGATACGCCATATAGTATAGGCATCAATGACTTAAAGGAAATAGAGGCAACTCTTCCAGTGTTTATAAAGAGAGCAGGAATTGCTTGCGCCGTGATTGGCTAATACACCGCATCATCCTTCAACCTCCTGGACAATAACAAAGGCTGGACCGTATATATATATATATATATATATATATATATATATATATATATATATATATATATATATATATATATATATATATATGGTTTGAGATTGGGCACAACCGTCTGGAAACTCAACACAAAGATATGTCTAAAACAGTTAAATGTTGCCAGAGCTCTCTTGGCTCTTGGCCGAGCTACAAGCTCACAACACCACGTAGCTACGGACACGTTGTGAGCATGTAGATCTGTGTCTCCTGACTCTCCTCCGCCTCGCAAACAACACAGAGAGCACCATCAAAAAAACACTGTCGTAGAGAAGAGAAAGACATGTCGGCTACGTGTAATCCAACTGACTGAAAACCAGCCGCGGCGACTGAGAACCTTAATCCGTGTGTGATGCGTCACGCTGTGTTTCGGCGCTGACACCTGACAATTTCAGTTCAGGAGGATTATAAAACATCTGGTGTGCGTGTGTGTGCGTGTGTGTGTGTGTGTGTGTGTGTGTGTGTGTGTGTGTGTGTGTGTGTGTGTGTGTGTGTGTGTGTGTGTGTGTGCGTGCGTGTGTGGAAATGTACGTGGCGGCCTGTGTCTAAGCTAGGTTAAGTGTGCCAACCCCTCCCTGCTGTGTTGTTTTGTTTTTGTTGTGTGTGTTGTCAGCCTTTTTGCTCTCATGTATGGTTGATTAAATTTCAAATTAAAAGTAAATTGGAGTTGAAGTCATAACAGATTCATAGAGAGCAAGCTATCATTTCCTTCCCCTCAAACCGAGGGCATGCATTGCTTGGCTGTAATGATTATACTGTAGGCCTGTTAGAATTAAACAATATCACACAAGAGGGTATGCTTTAATGTGATTTCATAGAAGTGGATGAAATGATATTAAAGCTGAAACTAATTGAATCGCTAAAATGATATTTTTTCAATAATGGAGGTAGTCACTATGACCACAAATGTCTCAAGAAACTAAGGGCTCCATTTTCTCTTTGGCTTTTTTATATTTTGAAAAACCTTTTAGAATAGTTCAACGTGCCAATCTATTGAAATGTTGTGAACCTGTAGACAGGCCATTGTACAATTGAAAAATGTTTTAAAATAGTTTAAAAAGGCAAAGAAGTTAAGGGATAAAGGGTTTAGCAGTGACGAAAATCTAGGTCTAAGTACCCTAGCCGAACGACAGAGAACACCAGCTGAAATCTTTATATTGATTACAGGCGTTACTGTGTGGAGGTTTAAGTAACTGCATGTGACCTGTTTCAACCAATCACATTAGTTCCTCAAAACACCCAGCCAGCAGCAGAACATTAACTTGCAGTGGACTACATTTACAATACTCTGGATTATTTTGTGTCACGATTTGAAACAGCTTGCTCCTGTGCTTCTCCCTCAGTTTTATTTTTTCCCCCTGGGGTTGGCGTTTTCCACTTCAAATACAGCATTTTTACTACACTACACTACAGAGTAGTGCTGCGTCTGTGGTACTGGTAACCGTTATTCTGCATTCTGTACAAAACATTGCAGGTTTACTGCCAGCCAGTCATTTAACACTTCCCCTGC
>CM076982.1:38636737-38721737 GCA_039105355.1 Benthosema pterotum | reverse complement strand
TTGATCACTGACACAGGAACATAGATTTTTTTCCCCAGAAAAACTAGAAACTAGAATAGATAGTATCCTGAGAGAGGAGGAAAATTAATGATCTGAGTGCTTGTTTAAGTTTCAGTGGGTGTAAAGAGGTATTAAAGGGCAACATTTACAAAATAAATTGGATTTTAAATTAAAAGTTGGACCCCATTTACAAAAGGAACATTATTTCGCCTCTGAACTTTCATTTTCAGTCCAGTTCATGTTTTTATTTTTTGCACCATCCCTGACCTATACTTGGGCCGTGTGCACGGATGAATAGCCGATCCACACGATTATGACGTGGCGTGATGCCAGGCAACACGTCATGACCTTGTAGATCGACTATTTTTTGGGGGTGGGTGTTGCGCGACACCTGCTCTCCGCCAAATATAACTCAGGCTTTACCGGCACTGCCTGAAAGACGAGGGGAAAAAATGGACAGGAATGGATTGTTGTGATGTTGTTGTGCTTCTTACAGAGCAGATCTATCCACCCCAGGAGGGAAGGACAAGGTCCTGTGGGCTGCAGACAGACACTGCTTGGCGTCATTGTGCAGTAGTGTAAAGTAACTAAGTATATTCATTTTACTTAACCGTTACTCTGCATAATTATAATGGTAGCTGCCGCCAGTGTTTATCAACGTGGAACTCATTCTAAAGACATTCTAAAGAGCCACGTTTACGACCGGAAGGGGACATCCCTATAATATCAGTGCACAGCATGTCATCTCTGTTTACCTCTGAGTGACGTGGCTTGACTTGTGGATGATCGGGGAATATACAATGTTTTGACCAAAATGCCCACCTGGCACAAGGGTTAGGAGATACAGGCAAAGAAATGGATAGAATGGATGTCTATTGGCACGATGTGCAGTCCTGCGTTACTTATGATGCTAATTGTGAGTAGCATTATCACCCAATTAAACAATATGACTATTAAGGTATATGATTGTCAGCAATGGCGGTGGGTATAGTTGGGTTGGGTAGGTACTGCATAGAATTGACGAAGATTCAAGTCAAGGGCGGATTATTGTACAATTATTGTACTTTTACACCACTAAGTTCATTTAAAAACATTAGTATTAATAGTTGACAATGCAGATTTTGATCATCATCACACAACATACCTTAAACTACAGTATGCATTTTGGTCATTTGAATATACCTAAATTACACAATCGCAATGCAATTCAATTCAATTCAAAGCAATGCAGTGATGAATTGTGAGCTTGTAGTTTTGCTATTTTCAAAAGATTTTTTTTCATACATTCAAAAATTTGATGATATGAGAAATGAGTACTTTTACTTTTGGTGCCTTTTGAATGATGCCAATACTTTTGCACTTATACCCAAATACATTTTTTACTTATTTTTACATCCTTTACTTACAGTATTGTACTGGATTGCAAATGTTTTACTCAAGGGCAAAATGCTGTGTACTTTTTTGTCACACCAGTGGTGTCAGTGTGTGAAGAAAGTGGCACCAGGCCCCGCTGGGTTGCTGGTTCTATTTCAGCAAGCACAGCAGGCAGCCGGGCGCCTTCGACATCCTCTGGGTATTCAGCGGCTGTGTGTGTGTGTGTGTGTGTGTGTGTGTGTGTGTGTGTGTGTGTGTGTGTGTGTGTGTGTGTGTGTGAGAGTGTGAGAGAGAGTGAGAGAGGGAGAGCGGCTATTCTTTCTTCACGTGGACTGATCTGAAGGTGAACATCAAGCCACCCACCCAGGAGAGTTGACATGACATGCTCTCGCCTCATGTATTTATTGGGACAACGCGTGTATTCCACGGGGGTTCTACAACAGGTGGGGGTCCTCAAAAGTTACTATCGGTGGTTATTATTTTTTTATTATTTTTTTTTATTATTATTATTTACACTATCCACCACTAGAGCAGAACTAAGGTCACATTACTGTGGTTAAAACGAATCCTGCAGCGTATTGTCGGAAGGTGTGCTTCGTTTTGGGAGGTGTGAAGTCTTATTGGAATCCTAATGCACAGAACCGCATTCTACTCCTCCCAAAAACTGTGGCTTCTCACTTCGCTTCAAAACACAGCTACAGGTGCAGATCACTGCAGGTGTGAATGCAATGGCATCAAACATATGGAGTAAATATACCATTGTGGGATGAAGACACACACACACACACACACACACACACACACACACACACACACACACACACACACACACACACACACACACTATTCCCATCACATTATGACACTACTCCTAAAGTTGTATGACTTCACTGTGTAGTTTGTGAATTGAAGACACTTATAAAAGTTCCCTGCTGCGTTTCCATTTACTGCAGATGACAGACAGTGACAGTGTAGTGTGAAAGCAAACCGCAGCAGATTCAATATGAAAGAATCATAACTTCTCAGCCCATTCGCATCGAGTCTACTGAAGTATTAGGTGAGAATGCGGCCTAAGTCTCAGGAGAGCGTATAGCAGATAAATAGCAGTAATAGCACATCTAAAAGCACACAACGTCCTTGAGAAGCATGTCACCCCGGTAACAAAATACGCACATGCACACACTCTACACTTGACGCATATATATGTTTGTGATTAAAGAAGGGGGAGAAAGTTGGGAGCAAAAACTGCCGTTATCAGCAGCAGCCATCATCATAAAGGGACGTCCCTTTAAATCATCAGTGCCGTTCAGACACTTTCTCATCTATTCTATCTAACTGGTTGAGAACAGACGGTTACGGTGTGTCCTCTGTCAGAGTATGAACCAGGGCTGTACTAGGCAATATGACAAGTCTATATTTGAGGCGGTGGACACCTGTCGAGGTTCCAATCAGACAGAGACGATATTATATTTGATCTGGGTGTCCAGTTTATGTTATACATTGAGGAAGATAGATAGATTGATAGGTACTATGGGAAGAGGTGATCCAAATATGCAATTTATACACTAATTCAGGGACATGTTTGGACAGTACACTCCTGGGGGCACACTACAGTAAACAGCATGTACAGTAATATTAATCTGCCATGTTCATTTCTAACTCTAACATTTCTATGTGAATATAAACACATTCTAACCATATGAAATTACGAAATGCCTCTGAAGTGGGACTCATCAAATGCACCCTGGGACTCATTACATTGAAAACTGTTTTGCATCACTGAAGGAAGGAAGGAAGGAAGGAAGAAAGAAAGAAAGAAAGAAAGAAAGAAAGAAAGAAAGAAAGAAAGAAAGAAAGAAAGAAAGAAAGAAAGAAAGAAAGAAAGAAAGAAAGAAAGAAAGAAAGAAAGAAAGAAAGAAAGAAAGAAAGAAAGAAAGAAAGAAAGAAAGAAAGAAAGAAAGAAAGAAAGAAAGAAAGAAAGAAAGAAAGAAAGAAAGAAAGAAAGAAAGAGAGAAAAGCGTAACATAGAGCATAACATGACATTCATTGGCACTGACAGGGGAAGGGGAAGTGCAATGTCATGAACGACGGCGAGTTTAAATGAACCGCCGATGCACACAATTCAGCTGCTTAGTTGGCACTTCTCAATCACATACAGCGGGTGCATCATCATCCTCATCATCACCACCGCCCACACAGTGCTGCCGGAGCGTGTTAAAGCTCTCGATCTGCCTGAACTAGCTTACAGGCATCATTTCTTACATCACGGGGTGTAATGGTGCCATTTCGGCGTGTAAGATCTCTGGTGTTATGGTTTAACCTCCTTACACCTGAGGCCAATTCAAATAGAATTCCAACACTTTCCTCTCTCTAAGTTTTGCTTTTTCACAGATCGCAACACTTAGATCTGACATTTTCAATGTAAGGGAATGTCATAAAAATCTGGAAACTAAATCGTTAGCAAAAACCTCTTCACCAATGTGTTTCTAATGGTGTCTAATAGCATGTAATAAAAGATTGAAATTCAACTCCTCATAAACCTCATCTCATAAAAAGAATCAGGTCAAAGGCAGGGCACTACGACCTATAGAAGGCAAAACATGCTAAATTTACATCATGTTTTATTTTGCTCAGAAAACACTCATTGAGCTAAAAACAGACATAGCCGTAGCCGTCATCATAATATGTGTGCTTAAGTCAGAAAATTGGGCAAGTGGCTATGGTCGTTTTCAGCCCAATGACTGTGTTTTTGTTGCTTAACTAATGCTCGGAATAGATTCACAATCAGGAAAACCACCTACTACTGTAGTTATCACAAGAAGAAAATGTGCATGTTGTGCCTTCTATAGGTTGTGACTATCCCCACAGACTTTGGCCTGTTTTTAGTACATGTCATTAGGTACTAAAAACACCGAATGACATAAAAAATAGATCTTGGTAACGATTCAGTTCCCAGATTGGTCAAATATCTGATAAAATGCCCTAACTATATGTTTTGAAGCGGTCTTCTGGCCTATCCCCGGCTCTTCTTGGCTCGTTTTCATAGACCCGGTGCTTGCGCATTTCTCTCGCATAAAAAAAAAGAAATCTGGCAACAACTGAGCTGAATGTCCAGGCCTGCTTCGTGGCATCACTCTAGCTTCCCATGCATCACTCTCTGGCTGCAAGAATGCAGGGAAATGGGCTGGTTTCCAGAGAGTGGACACGTTTGATTGATAGCCCTCCCCCGAGGTGATAGCAGTAAGGGGTGGGGTGGAGGGGGTTCTGTTTCTGTGTGTACATGCGTGCTTGCGCGCGTTATGTACGCATGTGGCGTCTGCAACAGCAGCAGTCACAGCAGCGCGCTGCTGGCTGTCGGGTTGCATTCTCGCCCTGCCTCTCTCTCGAACCACCCCCTTTCCTCTGCTCCATTCCACCGCGGAGCGCTGGCGTCGCTAGCAGGCATGCCAGGGCCAAGCTGACCCCTACTCCAACCTGGGGCAAAGAGAGAGGCCCACTAACTTCCTCCAGGCTCCATGAAAGCGCTCCTCTATCCAACAATGCCGAGATGCAAAAGCCCCTCTTATGCTCTCTCTCTCTCGACGGCGACAAGAAGAACGTCGCTTGAATATTCAAGTGGGAAAAGTCCTTGTTTTTACCCCCCCAAAAAATAGCCCGTGGTGCAGAAAAACAACTTGCGCCGTGTCTACTGCTACCGGTGATGAGAATAGCAGGAGGCACAAAGTAGCCTCAGGCATGAAAAAGAAATATGCGAGGGTCTGTGTTGTGCAACGCGAGAGAACAGTTTGAACACGTTGTTACGCCTTGCCTAATTCGTGTGAGTCTGGGAGTCAGGGCTGTTTTAGCCCCGTTGAGGCTCATCTTTGACATCTTTGTGGGGGGGTGGGTCCATGACAAGACAGTTCAGGATAGTGGCTTCCAAAGTGGGGTCCGGGGGACCAGCCAGGCGTCCTTGAGGGAGTTTCTATAGCTTAACTAGGTAATAGAGGGGAAGTGATTTCACTTTTGTCAGATATCACCCAAAAAATTTTTTTTTCTGTTAAAATGCTCTATTATAAGGTGTGGAAACCACATATGGAGTTTCCCCCTCCCCCACGTTAGCAGAGGAGCTAATAAAAGTTCCCCAGGTTGCCACCAATTCTCCTCCAATCAGGAGCGAGCAGCAGGTTCACATAGTGTAGCTACTGTTGGGGGCCCCTAGTGCACCAGGCTGGTACTACACCATGAATTTCAAATCACTTCCCCTACCTTTAACTAAGTAATAGATTGGAAGCAAATGGACTACTTGGACATACTGTAGGTCTGTAACTCTGAGAGCATACCAATATCAGTTCACACGCACGTATGCATGCAAGCACGCACACACATACACGCACGCACACGCACACACACACAGAATGAAAGATGCTGGCCCAGCCCAGACACTTTTCAACATTGGACCACAACGATGCCAAATGCAGAGCCTTTTATCTTATAGGGAGACTGTTGCTGACATTAAACTACACTATTATATGACAGTGCAGAAGTTTGCCTACCTACGTACGTACTTGGCTGGCAGCTGGTACATTATACACTGCACTGGTGTAATGCAACTAACTACAGTACATCTACTCAAGTACTGTACTTAAACATGTTAGTGCTTTTCCCCAGTAATACCTGACTTATACTTGCAGCAGAGCATTCTACAATGTGAATATAAAGCCTAACTGATGACTTCTCCCAAAATGAAACGTTCGTTCACACTCCACAGCTCGGGGCGCTAGCTGGTTTGTTGCGTTCAGAACTCCATCCCTCTGAGACATTACAAAAGACACGGTGAGATGCTCGGGGAGTGATTAATGTGCTGCTGCCTGCCTGCCTGCCTGCCTGCCTGTGTTGGAAGGCTCTTGTGTAACTTTGTGTGTGTTGTATTGTATTTTCTCTCCAAGGCCTAACACCACAGCGGGGTGGTTTGGTGACTGAGGACCAGCCGACGCCAAGACTACAGCTTCCCGCTTTGGACGTTGTGAAGGATTTAACAACATTTGAGCTCCGGTAGACAGTTTTTATTTTAATTATTTATTTATTTTTAAAGGACGAAGAAAGGCGCAAAACAGTTTCTCACGACAGCAGGCTTGAAATTAGGCCCAACGTCAGAATGTGGCGGACTAATTTCAAGGTTCAATCAAGGTTTAAAAGAATGCTTACTGAAATGTCGATTGTTGAGTCTTATATTGTTTCTTTGCTTAGTGATAGTGAAACAGGAAGCTGAGGGTAAAAAGGACATTTTCACTGTCGAAAATATGACGGCCGACCAGTTTTGTCACTGTATTTCTTTCTCAGCTGCTATTTTTTTTAGCAGCAATCTTAAAAGTGTGAGAAATACTGATGTGGACGGCATTCATAGGACTCGTAATGGGTTAAATGTACAAGTATATAAAAATAACAGTGCAAGGACCATGTGCTATCAGTCTTGCCTTGCATGTCTCTAGCTCTCTATCCGTCATTGGTTTTCCTTTCTTTCTAGTCTCCTATCTGAAAAGAAGTGAAACATTAAAATGAAGAAAAATAACTGGAGGGAACAAATATTGCTTTGAAGAAGCATAATGCTTTGTTTGAATCAATCTTTGGTCGCGTTGGAATGGCTGTAGGACGGAGAGGGTCGTTGGGGTAGGAGACAGCGTTAAGACATCAAAGAGGCGTGGAACAGAAAATAATATGATGATGAATTCCACCAACATTCCACAGGCAAAATAGACGTTCAGATGCGAAGAGTTCCCAAATTGTCATTATGAAAACAAATCAAACACAGACCAGAAGGGACGTCTGTTTACAGCCTGGGAGTTAGGGTTAGGGGTAGGGTTTAGAAAACCAAATGATTTCTGTCCTTATTATTATCTTATTACCATTTTTTTCAGGCAGAAACCTCTATATTCTAACTTTGTGTCTTTTGGTGTAAATTAAAGATAGAAAGAACAGGAGAGACATGCAGCAAGGTTTCCACAAACGGGACTTGGACACGCGACACGCGAGAACCTATATTATGTGGCCTATACCTGGACCATTAGGCTAGCGGGTGCCCCGGCTGGATTTTGGTTTTGTTCCTATGTTTATCTTGACATGTTTGAGCTCGGCGGAGTGGAAAAACTCATCTGTCCATCAATTCCAATGCAAATAATGGCTTCAATGGGCTCTAGTGGCATTTAGGCAGGTTTTTGGATTTAAAAAAATGTAACAAACTTGTTTAACTCATTTTTGGTTGTTAAAGTGTTTTAATTTGCGAGCTTTGTTCGCGACAGCGCCTAATTGTAGATTGACCATTTCCGCCAGCACAGCACACTGTAAGCCTACATTAGGCTTAAGTCATAAAACAGGCATTCATATTCTGTGGAAACATTGGTAAAAAATAACCTGATCATCAAGCTTACAATAACATCGTTGTGGGCTTGTAAATCGGCTATTCTTGGCAAATAGATTTGGTGTCAGACAGAAGGAAAGTAGAGTACAGAGACACAGCCTGGGTCCAGTTTACTAAGTAGAGGTAAACTGGTATAAGGTTACATCCCCCAACACGGATGTGGTCAGTGGCTGTAATGTCCGGAGGGTCAGCTACTGGTGTGTGCCATATCAATGTCCACAATAGAGGTCACAGTGACAGTGGACAGGACAGTGGGTGAGACATTATTTCATTATGAAGACATTATTAAAGGTATTATAGGCAACTTTATACAAACTCTGTGTTTGTAAACCGATTTGAATCTAATTCCACCTGACCCCCACTCTATTGGCTCATTATGAAACTGCTGGAGACTGCTGCGCTGTGATTGGCTACAACGCTGCCAGCCAACACTGACCTTCCACAACCCCCTCTCTCCCACACACTAGTACCACCTTGTCATGACCACATGTCAATAATTTTTGACAATGCTAAAGTTCTGGAACGTCTGCAAAGCAAGTGTCTGTCTGAGGAAAACATCTGGAGCATCAAAGTAGAAGCAATGTGGAGGGGAAAAAGGCAAATAGATATATATTTCCTTATGTAAACATTTTGATTTTGGCTTAAAGGTTGCCTATAAAAACCTTTAAAGAATGCCCATTAGACACACATGAATGAGCCTCTAGTCTTCCCAGGGACCTGAACAAAGCAAATGCACTGCAGAAGTACAAATGAACATTTAAAAAGCCATGTGTAACTGGCGAGCCACATAGACGGCTTATTAACACTAATATGGAGCTAATAATGTTTCACAGGAGCATTAGAATACTCAACCATTATTTCTGTTCAACCGTCAACCAACAAAAAGGATGAAGATTTTTGGAAACAAACCTTCAAAATCTCTTCAAAATCCATCAACAAGGCATGTGCAGTGCAAAAATATGTGTATGACATTTATTATTAAAAACAATGAAAAGGTCTATTAAAGTATCTGCAACGTTTCGAGACTTTAGGTCTCTATCAGGCAAACTATAAACCATTAATTGTACATTGCATTAACGATCAGAAAACAAAGGGGTGATGTGGCCCTTTAGCCATGCCAGATGTTCAGGCATATATGACAAATAATACTCGTCCTGTACCAACAGCCTAGTGCCAGACATTCGCCAGCCGCTTTAGTTTATTCTATTATGTACTGTCTGGTAGCTGATGACCAGATTACAGAACAGTATTCTAAATGAGACGGAAGGAGCAAAGAGTGAATTTGTGATTTCATTGTGGGGGAAGTGATGAAAGCAGAACGCTGCACAGATGTAACGCCACTCTATGATGTTGGGTCACCGGCAGCTGATGCTGCTGCTCCTTGCGGAATGCCACCGTTTTTGATGTCCCAGCTTGAAATTGCTACCATTAAAGAACACTCACTGTCATGAATCACAATGACACATTGGAGGTGGAACTGTAGCAACAGTACAGTAGCTTATCTAAAAGCAGCAAGATATTATCAATCACATGCTGCGCTGAAATCCAACACAACCTGTTTCAATGGCAACTGTAAAATACTGATAGGACGGCTTTTCCGGACCATTAAAATGTCTTGCGGAAGTGGGGTGGATTTAGCTTTCCTTTCATGCTGGTGGATGGACCCGCTCTGGTTCAACACTGGTTGAATATACTGTATGCCATATAGGAGTTGCTACCTACACGTATGTTGTCATAGGAAGTGGAAATCTGTTGCGACATAATTCGTTTCTCTATCGATCTGATTAAAGCTAAAGGGACTTTTGTCAGACAACAAAAAAAAGTCTTTTTTAACTTAAATCAGTGATATAATGAGTCTGAATGAACTGTCTGGGTTTCTTTGATGCCCATATGGAGATGCCTATGAGATACCCATTTCAAATGTCTGTCTGTGTCCCACATGGAGATCTGTGTCTGAAGAGTTATTACTTTATAGTTTATAGCGTCAGTTACTAATGTAGGATATACTGTGTGGAGCTCTCACCTGTCGAATTGCTGTGCAATTAATGGTGTCAAAGACAGCTCCAGTGATTAAAGGCTGACTGTGCAGGACAGGTATTATATCTCTTGTCTTTCGTCTTTACTGTTATTTATCTTGCACGAGTCTTGTCGAGCTACCGACTGCGATTCATCCGAACAGATAACCTAACCTTTTGCGTCACCAGACTTTCCACCACCTCAGAAGAAAGCCACCAGGCCCACTGTGATCCTGGCACTGCCAGGGAAGGGTGCGGCGGCAACTGCAGGGGGTAAGAGGAGGGAAGGATTATGACACTCCGCTGGCCCTCTGGCCAGTCCAGAGTTAGGGTTTTAACTAGAGATCGACCGATCAGACTTTTGGCCGATGTTTCCGATCACCGATTAGTGGAACATCAAAAAGGTCGATAGCCGATATCAGCCGATACGATTATTATTTACTTTAATAGAATAAAAGTGCGGAAGCAGCAAAAGTGTTTCAGTTTCCCCTCCATCAAATGCATCTTTTTTAATTCAAGTACAGGCACAGAGCTTCAGACATAAAAGAAAAAGAGAAAATACATTTTGGATAATTTGGATAAATCTATAAATACATGAGGTGATGGAGTCAGAGACACACAGCTATACATCTCCTTACCCCCACAATCTACCGGATCTTCAATGAAAGTGGTCGATGTACCATTTTTGAACATTTATAATAAATACAAATAATCGGCTGCTCTTTTTTCGATTATTTATTTTGAGCACCGATACCGATTATTAATAAAATCATGAATATCGAATTCGATAATCGGCCGCGGCCGATAATCGGTCTATCACTAGTTTTAACTGCATGGCTGGTTAAAACTCACCCCTGGCTCCTGGCATGCGCCAGCATTTGGCTTCCCTGTGAGGTCAGGGTTAGGCGAGGGTTCAGGGGTAGACAACGACTATCGGCAGTTGGAAGAATGGGGTGACCCCAGTGCCGCGAAAATGCAGACGCTCTCTCTCTCTCTCTCTCTCTCTCCTCTCCTCCCGTGTTTGTCTTTAGTCCTGCCAGTCTATGCAAATTGGAATAAAACATGGATATACCACCAAACAAACTATTCCAATAAGTACTTACTGTAAGTAGTAAATCACACATCAAGGATTTTATTGGGTAGGCCCCTATAAATTACGATACCCTTGACTGATTCAGGATTGGTCGTTTTGGCCTGATGTCTACAACATGACCTTAGTTAAAATCCCGCACCACCTCATTGGCCTGCTGGGCCGGGGCTCAGCGGTCCAGGCACACTGGCTGCTAATCCAGGCTGGCAGTGTGCCGCAGGTTCAACTCCCGCTCCCAACGGCCTTTATTGCATGTTACCCCCCATATCTCTCCTCATTTCCTGTCAATCTACTCCTGTCCACAAAAATAATAAAATAAAGGTGAAAGCTACACACACAAGAAAACATTATAAACAAGAAAGAATCTGCTACTGATCATAAACACAAAATAACATGGCCTCAAAAATCTAATATCATCCCCCGGACCAATGGGATGTCGCTTTGGTCTAGTGGTTAAGGTGTTGGACTTTCACACAGGAGCTCTGAGTTAAAATCCCGGGCATTACTCCTGGATAAAGCCTGTCAGAGACAGTCCAAACAAAAGCTAGATTTGAATATTCTGCCGTTATGTTCACCCCGCACACACATATATTTGACTAGACAACAGGTCTCCACAAACATGTCACACCCACGCATGCAAACTGACATGGATCTAGTGATATATAGGGAAGACTAGAAGTCGTCTCATCTGCACAAGAATAAAATAACAAATGTGTTTTAATCGACTTGTGTAAACTAGCCCATCATATCCTTTACAACCACACGCTTGGCCTACATGGAAATAACGTCAGGCGCGCAAACCCAAATGTATAAACTGACAAGATAAATGAGCCGCTAAACATCTCTGTTTACGTTTCAGAAGCCTTTCTGTCCAATCTTAACATACCTCATTAAGACTTCTAGTAAACAAACCGGCAGTGTGTGTGTGTGTGTGTGTGTGTGTGTGTGTGAGTGTGTGTGTCTACTCTGTGCTCTTCTGCTGAACAAAATGCTGAAGGGTAGTAGGCTTGTTTGTTATGCCAGGAAAACACTCTCAAAGTCAAAGAAAGAACATTGCTTGACACAAACGCCACTAATGCATGTTGTATAATTAGTGTTTTTTTGCTGTAGTGCCCAGTCTTTGTTTGTTCTGTCGTAGTAATTAGAGTATGTTAATCCCATCTAATGTCTGCAATTGGAGTGGTTGTATTTTGACTCCCTGCTGCTCACTATTGAGACATTTCGACCCGATGGATGGTGATGACTCAATTTATCTCCCGAGCAAAAAAAAAAAAAAAAACAGATGATGGATCAAAATAGATAATTGCTGACAAAGTCGCAACTCTGCCAAATCTTCCAATCTTGTCTCTTTCTGATGTGAGCATGCTGCTGTGTCAGAGGGAATTCATTGAGGAAGCAAAGGAACTAAGATAACTCTCTCTCTCTCTAGGACAGTCTCTCATGAGTCTGACATGCTGCGGCCTCAGCGCTTATCCTTACATGTACACAACAGGATGCAAGGGAGAAACTAGGGTTCGCTTCTGGGAGGCACATGCACACAGCCGTGAGTGCGCTGCCTGCCAAAACAGTTAAGCAGTGCTTCTCAACTGTATATATTTTTTTTAAGTATTTATAATACTCCCATAACATCGGTTCAGATCCTGTAAGGGTCACCGTCACACCCTCCTCAAGGTCAAGGAACCCTGATAATCCCTACAGCCTGGAATCTCACTCTGCAGTACAGCAAATCCTGGATGGACACCTCAGGTCCAAAAAGACACAGCCCGTATCAAGCTTGAAGAAACAGAAAAAGAAGGTTTATTTATGTATGGACATGAGAGGTATCTGTCCGTCGGCAAAGGAATATCTAAGTGTAATTATTGCACAAGCCTGACTAAAGCAAACACAACCGCTGTTGCACCCACGCACACATGCAGCCACACACACACACACACACACACACACACACACACGCTCAGTCAAAGCCACACATTTGCATTGACAGCGCTGTCACTGTGTGCGACCGCTGGACAGCTGTCATCTCTGATTCGTCTACACATACCGTACGGGCTGGTACCGTGCGTGCGCACACACACACACACACACACACACACACACACACACACACACACACACACACACACACACACACACACACACACACACACACAGGCCCTGGACCCTTGTAACTGTGAGCCACACAAATGGAATCAAGTGGACCCCCAGGGGCGAGGGGGGGCTGTGCTACTAATAATAAGGGTCTCTTTATGGGGACCCCTTGTGGTCTATTCATTCACAGCAGTGTTTGACCACTCGAACCCCAGCAGCATCTGTATTGTGTATGTGACAAACAAGCTTACAAGAAGCAACGCCTTGTTGTGCCCATCTGCAATTCCTTTCAGCAACAAAGCTTTTTTCCCCCCACAATAACAGAGAACACCAGTAGCATGTGTCACCAGCATGGAGCCCTGAGGGACGCCATGGGGTTCAAGTCATGAACTCAGGAGAAGAATGTATTAATTTAGACCTGCATGTATTCTTACATTCCCTGGGTTGCATTTCTTCCGAGCATGCCTGCACTAGCTCTGGTCCATAGCTCTACAGAGTCTGCCTCGCAGGCAGAGTCGTATAATCAGTAAAGCTATGGACCAGAGCTAGTACATGCAGAATCATAGAAGCAGTAGAGCTGTAGACCAGAGCTAGTACATGCAGAATCATAGAAGCAGTAGAGCTATGGACCAGATCTAGTACAGGTAGAATCATAGAATCAGTAGAGCTATGGACCAGAACTAGTAGTGGTAGATGCCTGCATGGATCTTATGGATCACTGACTGACTTTGGATGATGCTGGTGATGATAATGGATCACTGAATGACAACACACTGTGTACTCACCGAATGGTTGACTCCCCACATGACCACGCTCAGCAGGGGGTCGCTGGCACGGAACAGCTTGACTTTCTGGGCGACGAAGTGCTTCTTTTTGGTCTTGGTCTTGCTCGCAATAGATGCGGCAATGCTGCTCGCCGCCGTGGCCATATTCTTTTTGTTATGGTCGTAATAATATTAATAGTGATGATGATGATAATGATATAAGGGAAGAGAGAATTCCCACCGCCGCCGCCACCACCACCCACCCGGCTTATTGGCTGCTGTTACAGCGGTGTGTGTGTGTGTGTGTGTGTGTGTGTGTGTGTGTGTGTGTGTGTGTGTGTGTGTGTGTGTGTGTGTGTGTGTGTGTGTGTGTGTGTGTGTGTGTGTGTGTGTGTGTCAGATCCCGATGACAGCTCGCTTCTGGCAGCGGCAGCAGCAGCGAGTGGGTGGGTGGGTGGGGGGCACCCAGCCAGCAGCAGTCTTCAATGAAGATGGGTTCTTCTTCTATTCATGATGATCATCACCCTTCTTTAGCTTGGGAAGGTTCACCCCGCAAAAGGTCCCGATCACCGAGGAGGGTGTCCGATCATCCGATCCCCCCCACACACACCCCTATCTTCCCACCCCCACCCCCGGCGGTTCTGGTGCGGTAGGTCCAACGCCAGCAGCAGCAGCAGCAGCAGTGTGTCTGGGTCTAGTACTATGATAGCTGGGGCGGTGTTGCTGTTGCTGGCTGGCTGGCTGGCTGCTGACTGCTGCTCCCCCGCGGATTTCTGTCCCGTCGCTGCGGAGGGGAAATATGTACTTCCTTTCAGCTGATAACGATGCGCCCGCGTTCGTTTATCGATCGCACACTTCTCCCTTCATCGTCAGTCCACATCATAATTCAGCAGGCAGCTCCTCTTCCTCCTCCTCCTCTCTTCCTTCTCCAGCTCTCTCTCTCTCTCTCGCTCTCTCTCTCTCCCACCACCACCACCACGTCAGTATGAGTGGAGCTCTCTCACTCACACATACACACACATACTCTACACGCCTGCGTCAAGTCAGGAGTAATACCGCAAGGTTTTCCCCCACAATTCGTAGACTTCGAAATAAGAGGATACGTGTTGTTGGCTAAGGGTGCCACAATTCACAATAAGAATGTTTTGGCGAGGCATGCTGTGTTTTCTCAGGGGCTTTCAACCAGTGGTCCGGGAACCACCAGTGGTCCTTGTCCTTGAGACTGTTCCAGGTGGTCCCCAGCTAAGTTGGTTAACCAGATGAAAAGTTGGGCTAAGCAGATGTCACTCTTGAGAGTGTAAACTTTTTTACGCTGTAAACATAAACGTGTAAACATGAAACCAAGTGGACCCGCAACTAGAAGACTAATGGCCAGATCTGTATTTTTGCCTGTTTTCCAAATCCAGACTGGTGTTGTGGACAAAAACAAAAGAAATCTTTACTTTGGAGGGCTGTGGGGCTAAAATGTCCTGAAATGTCTCAAATGCTAAATGAATAGTGGGCCCTGCAAAAAGGTTAAAAAACACTGTCTTATTGGCTACATGATGATGTCAAAAAGTAAAACGAAATATAGAAGTGGCCGAAACGAAATGGTATTATTTTGAAAGTAGTATCAAATCGTATTTCCGCTTCAACTTTCAGAGGTGCCATATTTTCGCACGGGCAATAATAGCAGCTCCATGGGCTACGCGTACAGCCATGATGTTCCATAATGCGGTTTAACAACTACGATAAACAGAAAGTAAAGCAGAGCGACGCTTTCAAAGTAGTAGTTGCAAACGACACATTGCATGTACGCTCCGAACTAACATTGGCGCTCTTAATAGTACTATCCTATGTAGCTGTTACTACTCTGGATCTCTCCGCCCGACCTTCGCTAGCGAGCTATACATGCTAACGTGACGTCCGCACGGAACACATCTACCATGGATGCGCCAGTGTCAGTCCAGCCCATTGATATATAAGGGACAGAGACTGGGACATCTAGAAGAGTTGCGACATTGAGGGGTCAGAAACCGAGCGCTCGAGCGCTGTTCGCGCAGCCTGAACAGGGACAAACTGGGTTTGTTTTCAACGGGAGCTGCGGAATTCCAAATATTATAACTTTTTACACACCATGCCAAGTTGCCAACTGTTATAAAAGTATTGTACAGTGACGACTAAAGTCTCCGTAATGTTTATGTTGTACTAGTTCAACATCTAAAACAAAGGGATTTAAGATAATTACATCTGGGCTGATGCCTGGGTCCACTGCATTTGTGCTTTTTCCGGTCCAGGATTTGTCCCTATTTGTTGTCCCCTTTCTCAATAGAAGTCTATGTAGAAGAGCCGCCATTGCTCTAGTGGCGATGGCCGCATTAAGTGAACGGAGTTTGCGTAAGTGACTCTAGCGTAGATCTACAGCCTCGCCAACCATCCCTACCCTACCCCTTTTCAATCTTAGTTGAATGAAAAAAAAAAAAAAAAAAAAAAACATGATTGAATCATTGCAGAAATAATATTGTTCTACTTGCACTCACCACAGAAGATGATAATTCAAGTTTATTTTTGTGTATGTGTAGACGCTTAAAATGTAACCAACTGAACAGGTTCTGAATTACAAGGTGACTGTAAGGAGGAAGGACTGCAACAAGGATTTCCCCCAAGATTACCATTTTTTATTTATGTCCATATAGTTAATCCACAAGACTTTGATGTACAAACCCCATTTGAAATAGATTAAAACCATAAAAAAGATAACAGGTATAGTATTACAATCTACAGAGAAGTGGAGCGGGTTAGCAAAACTATTGTTCACTTTTTGAGAAAAGCGTGAAAATTGGTACACGCATAGCCAAAGACATTCTAAAAATATTTGGATGTGGAGGCATCTTGAATTCCAAGATGGCGGCCCCCAAAATCCAAGATGTCTGCCCAGAAATGTGGTTTTTCTGTCATAACTTGAAATGCATTGATTTTACGCGCATAGATGTATTGAACGTTAATACAAAGATGGCCATTACGGACGATTTGGTACCAAGTACGTGTCTGTATCTCCTACGGTTCTTGAGATACAGCATATAGGCACTTTCACAGATCGAGGAGAGCAAGACATTTGTAACATTGATTCTTAAGTCAATCAAATGGTCATACAGACATGAAAATTGGTGCACACACTCTGCAAACCCCACTATTTCTAAAAGTACTGCATGCCCTGCAAAATTCCAAGATGGCAGCCCCCAAAATCCAAGATGTCTGTCCAAAAATGTGTTTTTTCCTTCATAACTCGAAATACGAAGATCTTAAGCCCCATAGATGTATTGAACGTTAATATAAAGTTGGGCATTACGGACATTTTGATACCAAGTACATGTCTCTATGTACTACGGTTCTTGAGTTACAACATATCCGTATTCATGAGGCACCAAAAGTGTAACATTTTGGCACATTTCACTATTTAACTCAAAGATCCCTTCATCACTTTCAGGAATCATTTTCAGGAAATGGACCTACATGTATCTGCTATCATAAACCACTTCAAGTTTCTCAATTGATGAAACGGGTCGGGAGTTATTAAACCGATCGTAAAGGGCTGTTTCAGTGCTAAATTTGCTGCGTATAGTTAGCGAACATAAGCCACCCAGAAATGTCTGTCTGTGCATCCCTCCTTCACAATAAGTGTATATCTGAAGCGGACGCACTAAGTGCAGCATGTGTCCTAGTATAATGGTATAATATGCTAATAGGCGTAATAGTGTAATATATGCAATAGTGTAATAGGGCTAGTAGTGTAATCTATGCAATAGCGGTATACTGTAATAGGGAATATATGTAATAGTGTCATAGTGTAACATGTATAATAGTGTATTAGGGTAATATGTGTAATAGTATAATAGGGCAATATGTGTAATAGTGTCATAGTGTAACATGTGTAATAGTGTAATAGGGTAATATGTGTAATAGTGTCATAGTGTAACATGTGTAATAGGGTAATATGTGTAATAGTGTCATAGTGTAACATGTGTAATAGGGTAATATGTGTAATAGTGTCATAGTGTAACATGTGTAATAGTGTAATAGGATAATATGTGTAATAGTGTCATAGTGTAATAGGGCAATATGTGTAATAGTGTAATGGTGTAACATGTGTAATAGTGTAATAGGGTAATATGTGTAATAGTGTCTTAATGTAACATGTGTAATAGTGTAATAGGGTAATATATGTAATAGTGTCATAGTGTAACATGTGTAAGAGCGTAATAGGGTAATGTGTAATAGTGTCATAGTGCAACATGTGTAATAGGGCAATATGTGTAATAGTGTCATAGTGTAACATGTGTAATAGGGTAATAGGTTAATATGTGTAATAGTGTAATATATGTGCATTAAGGTAAGAGTGTGGTATATGAAATAGCAGTATAGTGTAATTTCCCTATTACACTATTGCACATATATTACACTATTACACGTATTAGCCTATTACACATATTACACTATTACACATATTGCACTATTACACATGTTGCACTATTACACCATTACACATGTTATACTATGACACTATTACACATATTACCCTATTACGCTATTACACATGTTGCACTGTGACACTATTTCACATATTACCCTATTACACTATCACACATGTTACACCATGACACTATTACACATAGTACACTATTACACGTGTTACACTATGACACTATTACACATATTACCATATGACACTATTACACATATTACCCTATTACACTATTACACATATTACACTATGACACTATTACACATATTATCCTATTAGACTATTACACATGTTACACTATGACACTATTACATATATTACCCTATTACACTATTACACATGTTACACTATGACACTATTACCCTATTACACTATTACACATGTTACACTATGACACTATTACACGTATTGCCCTATTACACTATTACACATATTACCCTAATGCACTATTACACATGTTACACTATGACAGTATGACACTATTACATATATTACCCTATTACAGTATACCGCTATTGCATATATTACACTATTAGCCCTATTACACTATTACGCCTATTAGCATATTATACCACTATACTAGGACACATGCTGCACTTGGTGCGTCCGCTTCAGATATACACTTATTGTGAAGGGCAGATGCACAGACAGACATTTCTGGGTGGCTTATGTTTGCTAACTATACGCAGCAAATTTAGCACTGAAACAGCCCTTTACGATCGGTTTAATAACTCCTGACCCGTTTCATCAATTGAGAAACTTGAAGTGGTTTATGATAGCAGATACATGTAGGTCCATTTCCTGAAAATGATTCCTGAAAGTGATGAAGGGATCTTTGAGTTAAATAGTGAAATGTGCCAAAATGTTACACTTTTGGTGCCTCATGAATACGGATATGTTGTAACTCAAGAACCGTAGTACATAGAGACATGTACTTGGTATCAAAATGTCCGTAATACCCAACTTTATATTAACGTTCAATACATCTATGGGGCTTAAGATCTTCGTATTTCGAGTTATGAAGGAAAAAACACATTTTTGGACAGACATCTTGGATTTTGGGGGCTGCCATCTTGGAATTTTGCAGGGCATGCAGTACTTTTAGAAATAGTGGGGTTTGCAGAGTGTGTGTACCAATTTTCATGTCTGTATGACCATTGGATTGACTTAAGAATCAATGTTACAAATGTCTTGCTCTCCTCGATCTGTGAAAGTACCTATATGCTGTATCTCAAGAACCGTAGGAGATACAGACACGTACTTGGTACCAAATCGTCCGTAATGGCCAACTTTGTATTAACGTTCAATACATCTATGGGCGTAAAATCAATGCATTTCAAATTATGAAGGAAAAACCACATTTCTGGGCAGACATCTTGGATTTTGGGGCCGCCATCTTGGAATTCAAGATGCCTCCACATCCAAATATTTTTTAAATGACTTTGGCTATGTGTGTACCAATTTTCACGCTTTTCTCAAAAAGTGAACAATCTGCCCTAATAAGAGAGCTAAACCGCTCCACTATAGTATCTACAGAGAAGTGGAGGGGAGCATGCAAAAGGGTGAACAATACCAAAGGTGAGGGAAAAGGGGGGGGGGGGGGGGGGGGGGGGGGGCACCAGGTCTCTGCACCTAGCCTGAGCAGAAAGAAAGAATAAAGTTACAAGTCGTTCAGCGAACCAGGCAGTTTAAATGCACGTTAAGGCACAGTTAGAATACACTTCATGTCACGAAGTTGCAGAAGTCATGGGAGGATGTCAACTAAGCAAGCCAACGGAAGAGCAGATGAGTTGGCAGCATCTTTGTCCCAGTCAGAGCAGCATGTGTGCAGTGTTGGGACATGTGCACTATGTAACTTAATAATATATTACCAAAATGCAGTAACTTGTAATATAAATATATTACTTAAAGAAAAAAATCTAATATATTATACTTTTCTTTCTGCATTACTGCATTACTTTCAATATTACTTATTTTCTATCATTTTTCATCAAATTATTTGCTGGCTTCCATGATTTCAAGGAATACATTTAACTCATGTGTTAAGCTGTCCATAGCTGAGTAGGATGCGGTAGGTCTACACCAGGACTGTTTTCAGGACCGAGTTCATTTCAAATGGATTTGGCCAGATAGCCAAGTGTGCTATAGGTATATGCCACTGGCCTATGCAATATTTGATTAATAGTGATACTAAATATTTAATTATGTATTTTGCAAAAAGTTTTTCAAGTAATATGTAATAGTAATATTAATACATTACACTTGCTCAGACAGTGATATTGTAATATAATATATTGCTTTAAAATTAAGGTAATAATTAATAAGTAATATATTAACAAAGTAAAGTAATATTCCCAACACTGCATGTGTGTGAGTTGAGTCAGTCTCTGGCTCACAGCGAAAAGCAGCTCAGGCAGCTGTAGGCCTTCTCTCATACACAAAGCCTACAGATTGAAGAGCTCAAAGATGACCACTCAGCTCAGAATGGTGAAGGAGAACAAGTTCATGCAGATGGGGAATCAGGAGCCACCTGCAGGCCCTCAGGGAGAGGAGCATCCAGTGTGAGGACCTCAAAGCAGCTGTCAGTCATGTTCAGCTTGAGAGGGATGAGTTGCAGACAGAGCTGGAGACTGAGAGGACCAGAACAGCATGCTGTTCAACAGGAACTGGGGGGACAGTTGGCCCAGGCTGGCAATACTATCACCCTGCTCTACGACACACTCAGAGGAGTCACCAGTGAGCTCCAAGCAGAGCTTCATGAGAAGGCAACTCCTGATATGCCAGACTCCCCGGAGGTCAGTGAAGGTCTGCTCAGCGAGTGCCTTCACCCGTGTGCCTGTGACCCGCGATGAGGTGAAGCAGCAGCAGCAGCAGGTGGAGGAGGAGCAGAGCGATGTGGTGGTGCTGTTGGCCAACATGGAGAACACCGTCAGTGAACTGGTGTCCACTCTCGAGCAGGTCAAACACCACAAGGACTCACAGCTGCTGGAGCTACAAAACGCTGTGCGTGGCCTGCAGGGGGAGCTCCACACCCAGAGCAGCAGACACCAGTCTGAGGTAGAGGAGCTGGAGGAACAGCTGAGGCATCAGCAGAGAGCAAAGGATGAGAAGATGATCACAAAACTGTGCACAGAAATAAATGAAACCAGGGAGCTTCTCACAAAACTGTGCACAGAAATAAATGAAACCAGGGAGCTTCTCAATCAATTCAAAACTGAGAATACTGTCTGAGTTGCGCAAGAAGGTGACGGAGCTTCGCCAGTCTCTCCAGCAGTTCCAGGTGGAGTCTTGTGCTTTGACGGAGGAGCTAAAAAAAAGCTGTTACTCAACGTGTAACAGAAACAGCAGTGGCAGTCAGATCTAAAATGGAAGCAAATAATACACATTAATACCATACGGAAGCCATCTATGTGTTTTAAAACAACCAATCAAAATAACAATTACCTCTCATCTATATGAAAAGGCTCATACAGGGAGGGTCAAGGGACAATGGCACGGTTGTTGGTCATAGAGCAGGGCCTAGGATAAACACACACAACTCAGCACACTTTTCACTAGTTCCAGGTGAAGTCTTGTGCTTTGACGGAGGAGCTAAAAAAAGCTGTTACTCAACGTGTAACAGAAACAGCAGTGGCAGTCAGATCTAAAATGGAAGCAAATAATACACATTAATACCATACGGAAGCCATCTATGTGTTTTAAAACAACCAATCAAAATAACAATTACCTCTCATCTATATGAAAAGGCTCATACAGGGAGGCTCAAGGGACAATGGCACGGTTGTTGGTCATGGAGCAGGGCCTAGGATAAACACACACAACTCAGCACACTTTTCACTACATTTATGTATGACTACATACCCGTGAAAGGCTGTCAGGCTTGCACCCATAGGCTTGCACCTAGCAAAGAAGGCATGGGTCAGGCTAGAGAGGGAAAATCTAATGCCAAGTGTGACTTTTATAAGGGGGGTGGGACAAGGAAGTAGGAAGAGGGAGTGACCTAGACCTGTGTTCTCACAGTAGCCCAGGAGGGACATTTCCTACCGGCTACATGTTTCCCCTTCATGAATTAAGAATATCCACTCAGAAATAACATGAACATGTGTTCATTATGTTGCAATGTGAAATAGATGCAACATGTCACATTCAGGTACATATTATACTACATTACTAGGACATACAGGATATAGGCCTACTGTACATATGCAACATATGGCTCATTCAGTGCATTTGTAGACAGGTAGCACATAAAAGCATCACATAGCATCATATAAACCCTTTATATTATAACACATTCTATATTATAACTGGGTTATATAAATGTGTGTGTGTGTGGGGGGGTAGGGGTAGCCTATAACAATACTACTAGGCCGAGGGTTACTAGTACTACTACTACCACTAGGCTACTACTAATAATAATAATATAACCCAAATTATCAAGATAACTCATTGCGCAGTAATTTTGCACCTTGTACTTTTCTTTTCGCTTACAAAAAACAGAAGGGAAAAAGAATGCCTACTGCCTCGGGGCCCTCAAGTTAGTTTTAGTAGATTAGATTAATCTAATCTACTAAAAGATTAGGGGGGGGTAGTAATTTTTCTGACCGGCACTCAGCATGAATATACACGTGACAGTGATGTCATTATATTTTCCTGGGTATATTTATGTACCAGATCCACTACCTCATGGCTGTAATGGATGATGACATAACCTGTCACCACACTCACTCACACCCTCCCTCCCAGTCCTCATGATGTCACTATGTTTAAATTAAAATGCCCTATGGAAGACTACCTGCTCCTGACGGATGATCCACTTTAGTGTTACACAACAGTCAGTCTCTCTCTCTCTGAACGAGCGTGCCAAGTGACAGAGGTGATGTGGTAGATAGAGGTCATTGTACTGTATACTGTAGGTGCAGAGTGAACTGAGTGACAGACAGATGACCTGCTTGTGCTGCTGCTGTGTCACTATTCAAGATGCTGCAGCAGCATATGCTACTGAGTAACAGAGATTTACTCACGTACTGTAATTTATCTTTTAGGTATTTTACTTGAGTATTTTCGATAGGCTACTTACTTCAACTGCACTAGACTACATCTCAGAGGCAAACAGGTTGTACCTTTTTACCCCAGTACAAATACTTTCGCACTTTTACACTTTAATTTCTGTTTTTTTTTTTTTTTTTTTACTCAGTGTTACTCTTTCTAGTAAAAATGTTCTACACTGCAGTTGTGTTCATTTTACTTTTACTTTTAAGAAATTGAGTATTTTTCCAAGAGGAAACATCAATGTTCTGGTCCAGTCAGTTTGTTTTAGGATTACAGCCCATCACTTCAAGACAGATGCCTGCACGACACCACCCACCTGCTGCTCTGAAAGATCAGTCATGCTCATACAATATGCTGCTTCTCTCTCTCTCTCTCTCTCTCTCTCTCAGAGAGAGAGAGAGAGAGAGAGAGAGAGAGAGAGAGAGAGAGAGAGAGAGAGAGACAGAGAGAGAGAGAGCCAGAGAGGTGGGGGGCTGCATAACACACAGCTGCTAACCTACTCTCTAAAACAGTAGCCTATAGTTAGACAATGCATTTATCGAGGGACATCTTAAATTACCATATGCTACTTCAAGTCCAATTTAAACCCTCCTCCTTTCGAACCAACGTGGCACCGTTGCCTAGCAACGTAATGTCAACGTACCTTCCAAAACATTGCTGTTAACAACAGTCTGCAGTTTGAGCTGAATAACAGGTAGGCTAGTAGCCTCTATATGCTTTAATGTCACCCTTTTTTCGAATTTAGCAGAAGTGATATTTTTAGATAGCTAGATCGGTAGCCTAATTGAAGTTAACAGACAATGACAAGCCAAGAATTAAGCCTGAATTGTAGCCTACTTGTTTCTAACTTTACACGCAGCTATGGATTGCACCCATCGCTGCAATGAATAGCCCCATTAATATCCGAATCGTTCTTCTGGCACGTGTTCCTCCCTCTTCATTTTCTCTGGCTTTGCAGCACAGTAGGCTACTATCTGTACAATCTCTGTGTTCTGTATTTTGTGTTATGCACAAATGCCATTGTGAGTCACAACCCTTCAATTTCTTGTAGTGCCTGCATGCAGGCTAATCCACATGTTTGGTATCACTTTGTAGCAATTGTAAAAACAGTATAGGCCTATGTGCATGGGTACATGAGTCTATCAAAATGAATTAATATCAATAAACTGGTGCCCATGCAGAGTTCTGGTGCAGATGCACTTCTGCACTCTATAACTCAGCTCCCCCTGTGCCATAGGTAACTTACTTTGTTTCAGGATGGGAAAGAAAGTGAAGAAAGAAAATGATGCCCTTTGCAAGGACACAGTAAGTGGCTCATATGATTGATAACTCCTTGATCTCAAAGTGACAGTCAGTGACTTCAATTCAGAGGTGGAGTAAAACTGTAAAAACATTTTTTGGCATATACAGGTATATATATATACAGTATATTTTAATTTATGAAGGATGCCCCATACAATTCTTTTAAAAATATCAGATCTACTTGTCAGCTACTATCAAGTGTATACAGCCATGAAGAGTCCATGTATGTTGTGTATATTCATCAAAATCTAGCCTATAAGAAACTAAGTGGACCAATATTCGCCTCCCTCTGAAATATAGTGAAGCAGAAGTAAATGTAGGCTATTGGAAAATGGAGATATATACCCCAGTAAAGTAAAAGTATGCCTACCTCAAAATTAAATATATACAGTATGTGGTTACTTCTTAAGCACTGCATTAATGGTACTTTAATGCTTGAGTTGATACGATAAGCATTAAAGGGGAATTCCACCCATTTTCAAAATTTTCCTGGGAGGATACAAATGGAACCAAATGGACCCACTAGGGTCCATTTGGTTCACATTTGTATCCTCCCAGGAAAAAGGGGTCTGAAAGAAAAACCATTAACATGGTGAAATACATCTTGATGATGTCATCAAGATGTATTTCACTATGTTAATTTTTTTTCAGACCTCCATTTTTAGGAAATACAGAATTGGGGAACTTTTTTTTTATCATTGTCCACACAACATCTCTAAGGTGTATTAATGACATATTAAAATGTTTAAGCATCTCATGTGCTCCCACAGTTTGACCCGCTGCCCATCGAGAGTAAAAAGCCAGCCACTGTGGTGCTGATGCTGAGCTCTCCTGAGGAGGATGTCCTCATCAAAGCCTGTGATGCAATCTATGCGTTTGCAGAGAAAGGTACAACATGTTACTGCAGCCCCGCCCCCTCCCCCAACACACACACACACACACACACACACACACACACACACACACACACACACACACACACACACACACACACACACACACACACACACACACACACACACACACACACACACACACACACACACATTGCATTAGCATTTTTTAATGCAGACACATTCTATTCTCTGTGGCTCTTCAAGCCACAGGACCCCTACTTGAAAACGTTTCGTTGTGCTGGGGACCCCCTACTAATATAGCAATGTTTTGGGTTAAAATGTTCATTTAAAAAAAAAACTACATTACAAGATTTTGCACACAATTTCATAATCTATCGAAAAATGGCAGGACTATACGCTATAATATCATTGCGATACCAGCCCACAGATCGCCATATGCGGATTTCATCATACCAGACGGATGGAATCTGAGTCATGCGATCTTAGCCCGTTGCACTTGTTGTAGCACTGACACTTGCCTGATACACAAATAGAAAGGCGCAACTTATATAAGTTAGATTTTGTGTAGGCATAACATTCTAGTGTCAGTTTCATTGTATAGATACTGTATAGAGTCCACTTGCCAGAAGGTGGATCCTGCAGGCTTCTCCAATGCTATTGTTTTGTTGGGCAATTTTCATATTTGGCATGATACAATTTGTGACCCCATACCATTAACATCATACAGAAACATGTCAAACATGTCATCATTTCATCATACTTTTGAGCATGTGAGCTTAGTTATTTGGCTTAAAATAAATCAATAAATAAATAAAAAGCATCTGCTAAATGCCTGAATTGTAAATCGTATATCAGCAATTCTTGAATATTAAAGCATAAAACATGGTTAAAGTGGTTATATTATATTTCACTGGGGACAAACCCAGAATCCTACCATACTTGCTACATAACGTTATACATACTCCAGCAGCACATGAGGGGGTGGTAGGCCTACCACAAGGTCACACACCAGCCTTTCCTGTCTCAACCATGCTTTATAAATACCATCCACTGCTGTTTGTCTCCCCCTGGTGGCAGGAGAGGAGAACAAGCTGTGCTTGCTGGGGCTGGGGGCTGTGGAGCCCCTCTGTGAGCTGCTCACCCACCAGGACAAGCTGGTCAGACGGAGCGCTGTCATGGCACTGGGCATCATGGCCACCAACGGTGCGGGCAGACATACCACTCTATGTCAGGGGTTTTTAACCTTTTTCATACCAGGGCCCACCATTTATTGAGAATTTGAGTCACGGACGGACCACCATTTGATGACATTTTAGTTCCACAGACCCAAAACCCCAAGATTTATTTTGCTTTTGTCCACAATTAATTCCCATTGTAAACCAAACAGTCAAACATACAGAAGAAAATTACCGTTAATCTTCTAGTTGTGTAGACTTTGTCTAATTCACATGATGCATATTTTAACCAAATGGACCTGCAAGGGCCATTCGGTTTCATTTTTACGTTCTCAAGAGTTACATCTGGTTAACCAACTTAGCTGGGGACCACCTGGAACCCTCTCAAGGACCACTGGTGGTCCCCGGACCACCTGTTGAAAACCCCTGCTCTATGTCAAAGTGGAAGTAAATGACATACAGAGTGATATAAAATTGCCATTGGAGGTGGTTAAAATGACTATGATACATGCTGTGTGCACTTTTTGTAGCTTTGCATGATGTAATTCCAAATATGGAAAAAATAGATAAATGTTACAGTGATTAGAAATTGATAATTTCCAAATATGCCCCTCACTCATTGACTTACAATATACACAGACTAAAACAGACTGAATGTTAATTTTTTGTTGTTTCTGCTTTGATTGGCAGGTGATGTAACAAGTGCTCTAAAGCAGCTAGACGTCATCCCGTCAATCATTGATAAACTGTCACCTGAAGGTACAGCGTGGTCCTCAGTGTGTGTTTATCAGCTGCTGTTTAATAGCCATTTTATCCTAAGCATTTATCCTACTGATAAATTTAAAAAAATCTTCTTAGATTGTCACGTAATAAAGACCATCTCCATTTTTCTATTCCCTCATCTTGACAAGACAAGATGTCCCCATTGGCTCGGCCCACGTAATACTTGGCCATGAGTATAGACAGGAGTTCTGCTGTCACAAACTCACAAACGTTCACTTCATGGGATCAGTCCAATGTCTCAACATTCCGGCCGATCCGAGTATTATTTGGGGCGAGCTTCATGTATCCTAACAAAACTATAGATGCATTGCTCAGATCACACGTCTGATCTTTCTCTTTCAGAGGACACAGTAGTACAGGAGTTTGCTACTCTCTGCCTGGCATCTCTGTCCGTGGATTTTGACTGCAAGGTGAAGCTATTTGACAGCAAGGCGCTGCCACCTCTGATCCATCTCCTGTCGAGCCCGGACCCCGACGTCAAGAAGAACACACTGGAGACCATCTTCAACATGGTTCAGGTGTTGTGAACACGCCATTTGTAGGACGATCAAGTACGACAGTGTTTTTCAACCGGTGGTCCGGGGACCACCAGTGTTCCTTAAGAGGATTCCAACTGGTCCCCAGAATAAATGATGGACAGTTGGTTAACCAGATGTAACTCTTTGAGAGCTCTCAAGAGTTAAAATATTCATCATGTGAATTAGCCCAAGTCTATACAACTAGAGAATGTACTGTAGAAGATTAATGGTCATTTTGATCTGAATGTTTTGATTGTTTTGTTTCCCAAATGCACCCAGGAATTGTGGGCAAACTACCCCTTTTTTAGGAAACCTGCATTTGCCATAACATAAAAGGTTGTCCACCAGAAATATTATCTATGACCCTGTAGGATCACAACCTATATGGACAACCCGGTCAATTTTTTGCTGGAAACCCAATATGGCCGCCGCAATATTAGCCCCTATTAGTTATAATGGGGGGTGAATAGGGCAAAATTTTAAACTGAGAGATAATTCCACGAAACTTCACAGGTTGATCAATTATGTAAATACAAACATTTTTTGTATTGGAACTTTCCATGAAATCCAATATGGCCGCCACAATATGGCCGACTTAATATTAGCACCTAGAAAATAGGTTTGACTCTAATTTCTTAACAAAATGAGCTAGAAACACAAACTTGGTGTCTATTTTAGAGTCTCTGACCACAAGAGACTAGTCATATAGCCCATATTTAAAATTTAAGTGTACCTATATAATCATTTTAGCCCTAATTTTCCTGTGTGCTGATGTGCTGTTTCCTTATAGAAAGACACATGTCACACATCCCTCCAGCTGCAGGTTGATTAGCCTAGTTCTACTGTTTATATTAATATTCATCCATGATGGGGGAGCTCATCCAGATCTCTTAATTAACCTCTTCCTCTATAATTCCACCCAATCCTCCTATTATACATTTGAGTTCTGGAAAAGGTGTAACGTGTAACACGTGTAACGCCGGGTGTCCATATATATATATATGGACTGTGTCTAGAGTGAGGCCGGCGGAGCCGGCCGAACCTGTAGTTCCATAACATTGGAGGTACAACCCCAATTCCGTTGAAGTTGGGACGTTGTGTAAAATGTAAATAAAAACAGAATGCATTGATTTGCAAATCGTTTTCAACCTCTATTCAGTTGAATACACCACAAAGACAATATATTTAATGTTCAAACTGATAAACTTTATTGTTTTTTGAAATTATACAATCTTTTGTAAATTGATCCCTGCAACACGTACCAAAAAAAGTTGGGACGGGGGCAACAAAAGACTGGGAAAGGTCATGAATGCACAAATAACGCCTGTTTGGAACATTCCACAGGTAAACAGGTTAATCTTAAACAGTTTAATATCGTGATTGGGTATAACAGGACCATCCCAGTCGTTCACAATCAAAGATGGGGCGAGGTTCACCACTTTGTGAACAATTCTGTGAGAAAATCATCCAACGGTTTAAAAACAATGTTTCTCAACATTCAATTGCAAGGAATTTGGTGATTTCATCATCTACAGTCCATATTATAATCAAAACGTTCAAAGATTCTGAAGAACTTGCTATACTAAAGCGACAAGGCTGAAAACCAACACCGAACACTTGTGACCTTTGATCCCTCAGGTGGCTCTGCATTAAAAACTGACATCATTGTGTAAAGGATATTACTGTGAGGACTCAGGAACACTCAGAAAACCATTGTCAGTTTACATAATTTGTAATTCGCTACACCTGCGATTGCAAGTTAAAACTCTACCATGCAAAGCAAAGCCATACATCAGAAAGGTTGGTTTGAAAAAACAACCAGAAAAACAACCAGAAATGCCTTCTCTGGGTACAATATCATTTGAAATGTTTAGACACAAAGTGGAAAAGTGTGCTGTGGTCTGATGAGTCCACATTTCTAATGATAGTGGACCCAGAGAAGGCATGGTTGTTTTTCAAACCAACCTTTCTGATGTATGGCTTTGCTTTGCATGGTAGAGTTTTAACTTGCACTCGCAGGTGTAGTGACAAATTATGTAAACTGACAATGGTTTTCTGAGTGTTCCTGAGTCCTCACAGTAATATCCTTTACACAATGACGTCAGTTTTTTAATGCAGAGCCACCTGAGGGATCAAAGGTCACAAGTATTCTGTGTTGGTTTTCAGCCTTGTCGCTTTAGTATAGCAAATTCTTCAGATTCTTTGAACGTTTTGATTATATTATGGACTGTAGATGATGAAATCACCAAATTCCTTGCAATTGAATGTTGAGAAACAATGTTTTTAAACCGTTGGATGATTTTCTCACAGAATTGTTCACAAAGTGGTGAACCTCGCCCCATCTTTGATTGTGAACGACTGGGATGGTCCTGTTACACCCAATCACGATTAAACTGTTTAAGATTAACCTGTTTACCTGTGGAATGTTCCAAACAGGCGTTATTTGTGCATTCATGACCTTTCCCAGTCTTTTGTTGCCCCTGTCCCAACTTTTTTGGTACGTGTTGCAGGGATCAATTTACAAAAGATTGTATAATTTCAAAAAACAATAAAGTTTATCAGTTTGAACATTAAATATATTGTCTTTGTGGTGTATTCAACTGAATAGAGGTTGAAAACGATTTGCAAATCAATGCATTCTGTTTTTATTTACATTTTACACAACGTCCCAACTTCAACGGAATTGGGGTTGTATAAAAATGATTGTCATCATACTTCACCATGTCAAAATTCACCATGTTAAAGGTTTTTCTCAGAACTCCAATTCTAGGAAAAACAGAATGGGGTAACTTTTTATTATCTCTACACAATATCTATAAAGTATATTAATGACATGTAAAATGTTGAAAATGGGAGAAATTCTCCTTTAATTGGGCATGCACAGCTGATTGGATTGACATTATCAGTGTCAAACTTGTCCTGTGCTTATTAGTGATCTTTCTAATCAATTATAACACCAAAGAAGAAGTACCTCAAGTAACATTCCAGGCTGCAAATACAGAAACCTCCCTGTGGTGCAGCCTGGGAAACGTTGGTTTGAATAAGATATACTGTACATCCAAGAGGACATAATCTAATACTGCCAGAAGGACAATATCGCTATAACTACAACTCTGTATAACTATAATGCGCAATCAACAGATGAAGATGCCTGCCGCATCTCATCAGTGTCACAGATGCTTGCCCCACTCTGGACCTGCACTGTCAGTCGTCTCAATCAACATAGAAGGTTTCTCCAGAAACAAGGCAGAGATACTAGCAACGATTGCCATTGTTTCTGTATGCAGGAAACCTACATCGGCCATGCACAAAATCGCTGGACCCATCATCGCTGGAATGAAACTGGTCGCTGAGATCCGACACAGACAGTATGGATCAGCTGTTTTCAGCAGGCCAAACCTCAAGATTGAGGAGGTCTGTACCCACATCACAGAAGGGCACATGGAAACCATCATGGTCACCCATCCAAAATCCAGATGTCTGTCACATCAGTCTACAAACCACCTGCAACCCCTTTTCTACACACAAAACTACCAGAAAGATGCAAGAAGACGTACCACATCAGCATTAGCGTCTTCAATGCTCATAGTACATCATGAAGTCGAAACCTGGCATGTTTCCAAACATCTGACTCTAATCCATAACAAGCGAGGATACAACCCAGACCTTGCCTGTAAGAAACACCTCACCTCACATCCAGAACTGAGTTCTGGACCATATGCCCCACACCCAGCACCGGCCGATTGCCATCACTGTTAGATCTTCTCTCCAAGCAACCACTGTCCCATTCCGTAGGAGATTCAACCTACGGAAAGCAGTCCATATCTAGCACACCACTACTTCCCAATAACTACTCCAACTTCACAGACTCATCACATACCCAGATGATGTCACACACTATATCCCTGGCTTATCAGAAATATCCAGCAGCCTGCTACTATGAAGAGTACAACAAGGACCCTTTCTTCCCCACCACCATGGAACTTGGAGAGACCCTGATCAGTGAAGTTGGGGAAGAATGAAGGAAAGCCTGGAAGGAGTTGATAGAGAACACCAACATGACAAACAGCAGCATGAAGGCATGGGCCACAATCCGTCGTCTCGGAGCAGATCACACTACACCACCCATAATCACAAAGGTCACAGCAAACTGTTGCAACGCAGCTGATGGCCAACGGTCATAACCAACACCGCTGCCGACCCACAGGAGAACACCATCGTACAGTGATATCAGACCAACCACAACTAGCCAGTCCTCTCACCAAACCCTTCAACCTAGAAGAACTCAAAACTGCAATCAGAAAGCTGAAACCCGGAAAACAGCAGGGATTGATAACATACTGGTGAAAATGTTACAGCACCTCGGACCTAACGCAAAGTCCTGGCTCCTGGAGATGCTGAACACATGCATAGCGCAGAAAACCATCCCTTCTGTTTGGAGAAAGGCCAATGTTGTTGCAATCCCCAAACCTGGCAAAGACCCCAAAGAGCTACTGACCCATTTCCCTCCTCTGCATCACCTACAAGCTCTATGAGAGGCTGCTGCTCCAACGTCTCATCCCAATCATAGACACCATGCTGACTAAAGACCAAGCTGGTTTCTGCCCTGACACCTCCTGTGCTGGACAGTTACTCAACCTCAACCAACACATTGAGGATGGGTTTGAAGAAAAGCAAATAGGGCAGCATTCATAGATCTCACTGCTGCCTATGACACCGACGATCACCACACAATGGTCAGGAAACCACTGAACATGACTGGTGACCTGAACCTGTGCCAGGTCATTAAAACCCTTCTCAACAACAGATGCTTGTACGCCCACCTAAATGACCAGAGGAGTAAATGGAAAGCCCAAAAGAATGTCCTCCCACAAGGAAGTGTGCTCGCCCCCCTCATTTACAATATTTAGACCAGCCACTACCCCCAGAATGCTTCATCTATGCCAATAACCTCTGCATTACCACGCAACAAGCAGACTTCCAGAAGATCAAATCCACCCTTGAAAGTGCCCTCCAAGAAATGTCAAGCTACTACAATAACAACCACCTGAAACCCAACCTGTCAAAAACCCAACTATGCAGCTTTCACCTGAGGAACCGTGATCCCCCGTGAGTGTCACAGGGATGATCACAAACTGTCCAACAGTACCCACCCCACATATCTTGGAGTTACACTGGACAGGACACTCTCCTTTAAGAAACATCTGGAGAACCCCAAAACCATTTGCATGTGCTGCCAAAACAGTCAACACTCATTTTAGAAATGAGTGAAATCACTATTTCCTGTAGCTAACCATCTTGTAAATATGCACAATAAGGGTACACTATGCCCAATGATAAAAATAGCTGTTCCTGTGAGTCTTTCATGGTCAGAAACTCTTCAATAGACGCCACGTTTGTGTTTTTAGCTCATTTGGTTCAGAGGTTAGAGCCAAAACCTTATTTCTGTGTGTTAATATTGTGGTCGCCATATTGTGGCGGCCATATTGGATTTCATGAAAAGTTCCAATACAAAAAATGTTTGTATTTATATAATTGATCAACCTGTTAAGTTTCGTGGAAATATCTTTCAGTTTAAAATTTTGCCCTATTCACCCCCCATTATATCTAATAGGGGCTAATATTGCGGCGGCCATATTGGGTTTCCAGCAAAAAATTGACCGGGTTGTCCATATAGGTTGTGATCCTACAGGGTCATAGATAATATTTCTGGTGGACAACCTTTTATGTTATGGCAAATGCAGGTCACCCCGCTTTGCCCCCTGGGTAAAATGCAGCCTGGAATTGTGGACAAAAGCAAAAGAAATCTTTAGTTTTGGGGTCTGTGGGGCTAAAATGTCATTAAATGGTGGTCTGTGGCTCAAATTCTCAATAAATAGTGGGCCCTGGTATATATCAAAAAGGTTGAAAACCACTGAAGTAGGAGAAAGCACCAAAAGTGGGCGAAATTATGGAGATAATAATTTGCGCTATGTGACCATGTTTAGGACCAGCCCAGTCGCCGGAGCGTCCAGGAGCTGGACGGCGTCCCTGCCCTGTTGAACATGGTGACGTCAGACTACCCCGACATCCAGCGCTTGGCCCTGAACACCCTGGACGCCCTCACTGCCTCCGAGAGAGAGGCGCGCGTCGTCTTCAGAGACCTGCAGGGCTTTGAGAAACTCATGGAATTCCTCAATAACAAGGTTGTTGTTGATTGATTGAGTGAATACTTTATTAGTCAGAAATGCAGTGAAGGAGTATAGGCCTACGCACATGTTTTAATTAAACCCCACACGCTCAGGTACTTGTTTCTGTTCAGCAATGTATGCAAACGAAAGATTCATAATATAAGCTACTTGAGTAATCCCTGAGAGGATTCCAGGTAGTCCCCAGCTAAATGATGGACAGCTGGTAACCAAATAGACCCTTATAGATCTGTAACTCTTGAGAGTGTAAAATGAAACTAAATGGACCGGTGTCATTTTACTCTCTCAAGAGTTTAAGCTTTATTTTCAAGAATGATTATGAAATGTAGAAGAATTGCACCAACGTTTTTTTCCAGTTTATCTCACCTAAATTGTAGACCCCAAAAAAAAACGAAAATCCTTGCTTTTGGGTCAGAGAGAGAGAGATATTAAACTCAACATCAAAGGTGGTTTCCATATTGCTTTCGAAGGCCTACTTTTACTACATTTGAAACATTACTCAATCGAGTACTTTTACAAACAAACTACTGGCTCTGTTCTGTTCAGGGGCGGATCTAGGCATGGGCATGGGAGGGCAATGCCCCCCTAAATGCCCTGACTGCCCCACCAAACATCAAAACAAAACTAAACAAACCCAAGATATATCAAATTAAAGTGCTTATATTTAAAATGATTTGAAACACTACTACTGCTACTAACTAACTACAGCTGTGTCTAAACCAACAGCATTTCACCATTGAAAACAGAAAACTCTCTGAGTCAGACCTTTAGCTTTATGCATGCTGCGTGTCTGTTGCAACTTCAACAACAACTGATGTTATTATTGATGCTTTACTTGACTAATAAAAGTCCTGAAAATGGTATGGGTGCGGCTTCATCGCCCGTGTCGCTTCGCGCCACGGGCGATGAAGCCGCACCCATACCATTTTCTATTGCCCCCCCCAATTGGGAATTGTTACATCCTCCCCTGGTTCTGTTGCCAGCAGGACTTCAGTGACCTCCACGCGGAGGCCCTGCAGGTGGTGTGTAACTGCATGGAGGACGCAGAGAGTCTCCGCTCCCTCCACAAGGCGGCGGGCGTGAGCGCGCTGATGCGCTTCGTCCTGTCGCCCGCCGCCGCGCCAGAGGTCCGCGCCAACGCCGTCAAATGCATCGCCCGCACCGCGCAGAGCCGTAAGCATACACACACACACACACACACACACACACAAGCATGCGCGCACATGTGCATGTAAAAAAAATACACCATCAGTGCTGCCACTAAAATGTTGAACATGAAATTTCGCTATGCTTTATAGCAGGGGTTTTCAATCGGTGGTCCGGGGACCACCAGTGGTCCCTGAGAGGATTCCAGGTGGTCCCCAGGCTAAATGATGTAAAGTTGGTTAACCAAATGTAACTTTTGAGAATGTAAAAACGAAACCAAATGGACCCTTGCGGGTCCATTTGGTTTAATTTTTACACTCTCAAGAGTTAAAATATTCATCATCTTAATTATCCCCAAGTCTACACACTAGAGGATTAATGGTCATTTTGATCTGTATGTTTGACTGTTTTGTTTCCCAAATCCAGCCTGGAATTGTGGACAAAAGCAAAATACATCTTTAGTTTTGGGGTCTGTGGGTCTAAAATGTCCTCAAAAGGTGGTCTGTGGCTCAATCGCCGAATAAATAGTGGGCCCCGGCATCAAAAAGGTTGAAAACCCCTGCTTTATAGCATGTGATGTATCAAGCTAGGTAAAGGGTTATCATGATTCTGATCCTATCCAAGCATTAGTTTGCACGAAAAACACTCCATGCAGGGCTAAATTTGGTCATGTTTGAAACCAAGGAGTGTTTTTTTTGTGCAAAACAATGGATTGTTCCAGATGAACTCCCTTTTGCTGTCATTTAGCCTCAGATGTGTGTGTGTGTGTGTGTGTGTCTGTCTGTGTGTGACACGTACAGCTGAGAAGCGCACGTTGCTCCACGAGCAGGCTGTGGAGGAGGCTTTGGTGGAGCTTCTGTCTCATGGTGACGGGGACAGCGTCAAGATGGCTGCCTGCCGCGCTGTGGCCGCCATGAGCCTCCATCTGTCCAGCAAAGACACCTTCAGAGAACTGGGTCAGACACACACACACACACACACGTTCATGTTGCATCATGTTGCATCCCTGCCCGGGTGCTAGGCAGTGACAAATGTGTGTGCACGTGTGTGTGTGTGTGTGTGTGTGTGTGTGTGTGTGTGTGTGTGTGTGTGTGTGTGTGTGTGTGTGTGCTTGTTTCAGGTTGCGTCTCTGCAGTGGTACGGTTGCTAGGCAACAGCGACAGTGTGGAGGTGAGAGAGGCAGCGGGCAACGCCCTCTCCAACCTCACACACCAGCACCCACCCAACGCCCTGTGAGTGACCTTTGACCCCACTACTACTATCTAATCGAGACAATACCGTGAACAGAGGTTGCTGATTTGATTCATACTGTGATTAATTTACTTAGTTTTGCTTTTATTATACTAGGACATTTTAAGAGTTGTAAACAAAATAGATCATGAAAATGTCAATCATACCACTTCAGTGCAGCCAGATAACATCAGTCAGCCATTCTGACATTCGTGATGGGTCTACAATGTCTGAACATTGATTGTTTTCGAGTTTGATGTGTTTTAGGATTCATGCGTCATTACACACAGGTAATGAAGCATGTATCCTAAACAGTACTGCAATGTGAAAATACTCTGGTACAATTAAAGCTCAAAAAATCACTGTAAATATCAAAGGTTGTTGTCTTCAAGTTTTCAATTTGTAAAGAAATAGCCAATCTACACGATCACAATGTGTCACATTGCAATAATTATAATCAAAATATGCAAAGTCACGGTAATTGAGGTTATCAAAAATAATTGTAGTGGAGTAAATCAATATTCATACTATTTCCCAGTAGTGAAGTAGAAGTACAGAACATTGAAAATAGTCCAGTAAAGTAAATAATGTAATCCTCAAAACTGTATTTGAATATATATACCACAGGCTAGTGGCTACGATACAGGTAGGCAGACTGGCTGTCTCTACCGCATCATTCACAGCTTTGCCAAGTACTCAAGTGCCTACTGGCCAACGTGTCTTTTCCAGGACGCCAAGATCCACACAAGTTGCCGTTTATGTCTAATCTTCTTGACTCACTGGAGGTGGAGGGTCTGCAGCTTCTAGGCCGACAGTGTGGAACAAACTACCAATGTACTTTTGACAGGCAGCCTCTCAAGAAGCACGGCTCAAGACCTACTTTTATACACTTGCCTTCAACTGAACTTTTAAATTTCTTGTTATCTATGTCCTCCTCACTGTATTGCATTTTTAAAGTTCTCTCTTTTCTCTCCATTGCTCTGCAAAGCACTTTGAGCGGTCATGTCATTTCATGTCATGAAAGGTGTGTGTGTGTGTGTGTGTGTGTGTGTGTGTGTGTGTGTGTGTGTGTGTGTGTGTGTGTGTGTGTGTGTGTGTGTGTGTGCGTTTATTTAGGCAACCTTTGGGGACATTTTTCAGAATACACACCAGTTGATTGGGGACCACTAAACAATTGGGGACGAAATTTACCGTCCCCAAAGGGAAATCCTTAAATTTCAGTATAATCATATTCCCCATGCTCAAAAAGGGCTGTAGCCTTAAAATTACAATTGCCCCCAAAAGTGACATATTTGAGGATTTTGTGTATAATTTGTGTATAACCCCGCCCCCAAAATCCCTCAGGTGTGTATACTCTACATTGCCCCCTATTGGAAGTGTGAAAAGTTGCAGCTACAAAGCTCTACAGGAAGTCCCGCCTAGGTCCATGTTAGACCCAGAAATGTTGTTTTCTGTAAACTTGTATGATTCAGATATCATCTATAGGCTTGGCAAATGAGATTAAGCTTGGTTGCTAAAAGTTGCACTTTGAGCAATTTGCACAATTAGCTATTATATATATATATATAAAATATAGGTAAGATAAAAGTGAAAGTTCAAGAATAATCACAGACTTCACAGATTAGGCTTATTTTAATGTTAATTTACTCTATAGTGCATATAAAATAAAACAAAACATGTCTAGCCTATCATTATACCTTTATTAAAATAATAAGCTATTATATAAATTATAGGTAGAATGTAAGAGAAAATCTAAAAATAATCAGACTTCCCAGATTCCCAGAAAAATGTCTAGCCTCATCATTATGCCTTAGCATTGTAATTAATGACCATCCCATACTCATCTCACGCCTCAAAACCACCCTTGGAATCATTGACACGACACACAACTGTATCTTCCCTCCAAAACCATCACAGCCATCACCCATTCCACCCTCACCTCCTGCCTCAATGACATAAAGACCTGGATGCAAACTAACTTTCTACAACTCGACTGCAATAAGCCTGAAATTATCATCATCGGTTCCGAGTCTCTCACCCGCTCATGCCATAACTTCTCCCTCACCATCGATGGATCCACTGTCACCCCCTCAACCCAAATCCGCAATCTCGGGGTCATCTTGGACCCCACACTTTTCTGTAAAGCGACTTTGGGTACCCTGAAAAGCGCTATATAAATTGTATGTATGTATGTATGTATGTATGTATGTATGTATGTATGTATGTATGTATGTATTATTATCATTACCCCTAATAGTACATCGAGAACTGTGATGACAAAACTGACACATTTAAAAAGTCACAAAGTGGCCGAAGGTGGGTAAATTTCTGTGGAAACAGTGGTCATGATAGCCCCTCCTTTAGGAGCTCCCACCCAAATGTAGTTATGTCTCTTGTCTCTGTAAATGGGCTGCCTCTGATCTCAACATGATCTGAAGATGATCATACATTACTGTATGTGCAGCATCATGTTGTCATCAGCTTGAGGAAGCTTTTTAAGCTGAGTGTTGTTTTCCTCTGGTAGCGAGCAGTACTCATACTCTTGCCTTTCTTCATCCTATACTGTTATCTGCACTGAAAGTTCTCCGGGGAAGTCCCATACCTTGTTGAATCTAATGCCACTCACAGTGACCTAAAACATACAGGTGCAGAGTATTACACCTTGCCCTTTCCACAGAGACGGAATACAGAATCCCATCCTGATAGAGCATGGATCCTCATGAGACCCTGGCATTTCTCACCCAATGCCCTTACAGTGGCATTCATGGATGGTGCCATCCCATTTCCCTATCTGCACTGCAGAATGAATGTTGGCTTTCCAAACCTAGTACACTAACAGGACAAATACATCTGTGTCATCTCTTAAAATGAAGGCATCAATATTCAGCTTTTAAACCAAAATACGTGATTTAGAAGACATGATTGATCGCAACGTATACGTAACACACATTGCCACCCAAAAAACACTGGAAATATTCTGTCCATTTTCATACAGGGTTGATCATTTATCGAGAAGTATTTGTTGAGAATGAGATACTTTTTTTCTCTCTTTCAAATTACTTCCACATTCCTTTTGTAGTCGACGTGCTGATGTCATTATTCAACACAATCCCACAACCCCAGTCATATACTGGGAAACAAATGTTTCAAGAGGAACACTTATTGCAATGATCAAAGATCTACAAAAACACGTAACTAGACTGACGGTCAAAATGGATGAAAAATATCAAGGAGAGAGAAAAAGCGTACAAGCCAACCAGCACTGCAGTTGCAATACATGGAACAAGGCAGCTATGGACTTAACATTACATTGTAAAATGTCGATGTCTAATGGCTTGAGACAACCTAAGCCTTTCCAGATGCAGCCCTACACAATGTACTAATCAACTGTCATTTTCTTATAAGCCATTAGGTTCTCAGATTGGCACAGTTATAGAGCAGAACAGAGACACTGCAGGTCCAATTGATGAGTAAGTGTGCCTCAGAAGTCTGTGATCATCCAGTGTCATTGACCTTGATCCCCACCCACCACCAGCCATTGTATTAACATGTTTTTGAGAGAGGACACTAAGTCCATTCAACAAAGGCAACTTAGAGTATATAGATCATAGATTTAAATAAAATGTACATGTACATTTTATTTACAGTTCATGGCACCATTATGGGTGTAAGGGCCACACAATCAACATCCCCTCCCCAATAATTGTTCCAAACCATGTGACTTAAATTCCATGCTCAATTATAGGTTCTCTGTTGCCAAGTTGCTCAGAGTGTGTGTATTCTGGAGAGTAGTGAGGTAAAGGCAAAATTGTAGACCTGTCCACTCTAAGTCCAATCGGGGACATTTTAGTGGGGGAGGGGTAGAGTTTCATGAGTCCTGCAACGGATTTTAAAATACTTGGTGTGTAGTCAAATAGAGTAGGGAGCTATACTTCTCTAAGATCTTGCTCAAAACCATCTGATAGTGAGGCCATCAAGCCCTAGCTATCTCTCTCTCTATCTCTATTTCTTGCTACTAGTAAGACACCTTAAGGGCGGGACGCTTCTTGCCCTTATGGGTCTTACTAGTAGTATAGGTCACTCCCATATATAGGGTTATTTGCATGCTATATGTCTCCTTATATGGCCATAGTGATGGACACCATGGGGTCACTCCTATATATGGGTCCCAGGCATAGATACTAGAAATTGAGATTGATACTAGGGCAATGTAAGATTACCAAAAAACACAAATTAATGCTCCTGCATGGGTTTTGTCCAGACTGCTTCATTAAACCAAAAGATTTAGGCAGTTTGCCTGTAGAGTGCAGGGTCGTTAATTAGGCTGTGTTGCTTAATTAACGACCCAACCATTGCAGTATGGGGGAAGGGCAGCAGTTGAACTGAGCTGACAGAACAACAGCAGTGAATTGTTCTGACAGGTGAAAGACAAAATCTGAGTATCCTATTATTGCATCATACTGATTTTGCCTCACACAAACATCTATTCTAATCACATAATATAAGTGTATTTAAACTGGGTAAAATAAACATTGATAGAAACTGTTTTGGATATGTGATATAATAGTGATTCTTGTAGCTTGGAGTCACCTCTTAAGAATTCAAGAGGGTGCCCACTAATATGCCTCGGGCATTTTTATTTATTAACCCCTTAATGTCCAAAATATTAAAAAAAAATCCATACAAAATAGAGTTGTATGGTATTTAATGCAAATTACTTGGTCTAAATGCATCAAATTTATCTTTATATAGTGTTTGTGAATGTGGATATGCACAAAGTATATGGTTAATAATTATTGAATTGTTAATTAATGCACATTAACCCCTTTATGTACCGATCTCCCCTAAATCCAATAAAGACTCGGTTCAGCCCAAAAACAGCGCGCCGGCTCCCCGACTAAAGTATATGGGAATGCTAAAGAACATATTAAACTAGTGATTAGTGCTAAAATATGAGAAAACAAAGGATTGCTTTCCAGAAAGGCATACTTTTCAATATGTGAAGACACACATTGTCTAAAACATAACATCTGCCCATGATAAACATCTCTCACTCTTCATTGGAAAGTATTAGAACCTCATGCAGGTTCAGCATAATAGCTTTTTCACATGGACAGGATACCACCAAATATGACTTACTTCAATAGTCTATGCTGGGCTAATATTGTTCTGCTAAAGACATGGAGAATTTGGAAAAGTTACACAACCAGACTGCTCTAACAGGGAGACAGCATGTGTTAGGATGTTGCTATTTGCCTTATAATTTACTAATAGACATAGATACTAGAAATTGAGATTGATACTAGGGCAATGTAAGATTACCAAAAAACACACATTAATGCACCTGCATGGGTTTTGTCCAGACTGCTTCAACAAACCAAAAGATTTAGGCAGTTTGCCTGTAGGGTGCAGGGTCGTTAATTAGGCTGTGTGGCTTAATTAACGACCCAACCATTGCAGTATGGGGGAAGGGCAGCAGTTGAACTAAGCTGACAGAACAACAGCAGTGAATTGTTCTGACAGGTGAAAGACAAAATCTGAGTATCCTATTATTGCATCATACTGATTTTTGCCTCACACAAACATCTATTCTAATCACATAATATAAGTGTATTTAAAATGGCTAAAATAAACATTGATAGAAAATGTTTTGGATATGTGATATAGTAGTGATTCTTGTAGCTTGGAGTCACCTCAAAGATCAGAGCAAAACAATCTGCAAATGTCATCTTATTCTCCTATATTCGCCAATTTCCAAGCTCTTCGTGCTGCAAGTGTGTGATCGGATTGCAACATATACCATCATAGCCTTTTCAAAAGCAGTAGCAGAAATGCAGATACGCAGCAGCACTTTGCTGACATACATGTTTTTAATCCAGCTTTGTAACTACAGTTTAAAAGGTCAAATTGGGCTTTCAACCCATACATGATGATTTCCTTGTCCCACCACCCAATGTGGTGATGTCCAGAGCTTTTGGATCAAGGTAGTCTGCTGCTTTCTATAACAATGAGTGCAGTGTCTGGTGAATGGGGGATTGGGGTACTGATTTATTACCCTTCCGACTTACAAGGCAGATCTTCTGAGGCATCCTTACTCATCAACGGTGGATATACCGTAGGGACTGGGCCGAGTTTGTTGTCAAAGAAGGTAGAAAGAAAACTGTATATCCCCAAACCATGTGCCTTCAATTCCATGCCCATTTAGGTTCTTTGTCACCAAGTTAATCAGAGCATGTGCTTGTCTTCCTGGGAGAGAGGTAAGGACTAAAGTGTAGACCTGTCCACTTAAGACAGATTGGGGACACTTTGATGAGGGGTTGTTAAGTGGTCCCCAATCAACTGGTGTGTATTCTGAATTGGTGTGTAACTACAGTTTTTAGTTTCAGTTGGGCTTTCAACCCCGACATACATGATGATTTCCTCAAACCCCCCCACCCACTCCCCACCACTTGTAGATCGAGGTGGTCTGCTGCTTTCTACAGTAGCAATGAGTACAGTGTCTGGTGGGTTGGGATTGGGGTAGATGACTCTGGATGTTCACTGACTTATTACCCTTCTGACTTACAGTATAAGGATGCCTCAGAACTTCTGAGACATCCTTAAGGCCAGTGCATACTCCTTCCGATCGCCAAACTTTTGTTCTTTGAGTAAAATGGTAAAGTTTGGCGGTCGGAAGGAGTATGCACTGGCCTTTACTCATCAATGGCGGATGTATTGTAGGGACTGAGCCGAGTTTGTAGTCAAAGAAGGCAGGAAGCTCTACTACAATTAGCCAATAAAAAGATATGCGAGGGTGCATCATCCCATTTGACCACTACCGATGAGCTGGTGTAGAGACAACTGGAGGCAGCTGGATTCAGCTCAGACTGACTGTTCATGGTGAAATTGGGTGTTAAGACCAAATGACAAACTTTCTCACTCAATTGTATATCCCCAAACCATGTGCCTTCAATTCCAGGCCATTTAGGTTCTTTGTCTTCAAGTTAATCAGAGCGTGTGCTTGTCTTCCTGGGAGAGGGGAAGGACTAGTCTAGACCTGTCCACTTAAGACAGATTGGGGACACTTTGGTGGGGGTTGTTAACCTCTCCCAGGGGGAAAATCCGCCTAAAACGTATGCTCAAATGGGAACAGTTGTGGGCAAAAAATTACAATGATTATGGCTACACTTGGATCACCAAATAGAAGCCAACTTCTAAAAATGTATGAATGCGGTGTAAAGCATAACATTTTTCTCTCCAAATTGTCCCTCTGTGATCACTTACTCAGGAGAATATAGCTGAAAATTATCTCCGTCTATGGAGATTTTGTATTCTGAGTAGTGAATGTGCCTGAAGACCTCATTGAACACATAGAATTGAGAAAATGTATTATTGCTGTAATATTAGTCATGTTAACGTATAGGGAGGAAAATTATAGAAATAAGTAACAATTAGGTGTACTAATCATGTAATAGGAGTAATGTATGGATTATAAATACCCACTGTAACAATAATCAATGAATATCTTATTTTATTTGGTCCCTATTGATTTATTGACATTTATTGGCGGAAGTTCAGAGGTCAAAGTACTTGCTGCCTTACGGTGGGGGCCATGGGGCCCAAGAGGTTAAGAGGTCCCCAATCAACTGGTGTGTATTCCGAAAAATGTCCCCAAAAGTGTTGCTGTGTAACTTCAGTTTTTAGTTTCAGTCGGGCTTTCAACCCCGACAAACATGATGTTTTCCTCAAACCCCCTCCTCCCCCCACCACTTGTAGATCGAGGTGGTCTGCTGCTTTCTACAGTAGCAATGAGTGCAGTGTCTGGTGGGTGGGGATTGGGGTAGATGAATCTTACCACTTCTAACTTACAGTATAAGGATGCCTCAGAACTTCTGAGACATCCTTACTCATCAATGGCGGATGTACTGTAGGGACTGAGCCGAGTTTGTAGTCAAAGAAGGCAGGAAGCTCTACTACAATTAGCCAATAAAAAGATATGCGAGGGTGCATCATTCCATTTGACCACTACCGATGAGCTGGTGTAGAGACAACTGGAGGCAGTTGGATTCAGCTCAGACTGACTGTTCATGGTGAAATTGGGTGTTAAGACCAAATGACAAACTTTCTCACTCAATTGTATATCCCCAAACCATGAGCCTTCAATTCCAGGCCATTTAGGTTCTTTGTCACCAAGTTAATCAGAGCGTGTGCTTGTCTTCCTGGGAGAGGGGAAGGACTAGTGTAGACCTGTCCACTTAAGACAGATTGGGGACACTTTGGTGGGGTCTGTTAACCTCTCCCAGGGGGAAAATCCGCCTAAAACGTATGCTCAAATGGGAACAGTTGTGGGCAAAAAACTACAATGATTATGGCTACACTTGGATCACCAAATAGAAGCCAACTTCTGAAAATTTATGAATGCGGTGTAAAGCATAACATTTTTCTCTCCAAATTGTCCCTCTGTGATCACTTACTCAGGAGAATATAGCTGAAAATTATCTCCGTCTATGGAGATTTTGTATTCTGAGTAGTGAATGTGCCTGAAGACCTCATTGAACACATAGAATTGAGAAAATGTATTATTGCTGTAATATTAGTCATGTTAACGTATAGGGAGGAAAACTATAGAAATAAGTAACAATTAGGTGTACTAATCATGTAATAGGAGTAATGTATGGATTATAAATACCCACTGTAACAATAATCAATGAATATCTTATTTTATTTGGTCCCTATTGATTTATTGACATTTATTGGCGGAAGTTCAGAGGTCAAAGTACTTGCTGCCTTACGGCGGGGGCCATGGGGCCCAAGAGGTTAAGAGGTCCCCAATCAACTGGTGTGTATTCCGAAAAATGTCCCCAAAAGTGTTGCTGTGTAACTACAGTTTTTAGTTTCAGTTGGGCTTTCAACCCCGACATACATGATGTTTTCCTCAAACCCCCTCCTCCCCCCACCGCTTGTAGATCGAGGTGGTCTGCTGCTTTCTACAGTAGCAATGAGTGCAGTGTCTGGTGGGTTGGGATTGGGGTAGATGAATCTTACCACTTCTAACTTACAGTATAAGGATGCCTCAGAACTTCTGAGACATCCTTACTCATCAATGGCGGATGTACTGTAGGGACTGAGCCGAGTTTGTAGTCAAAGAAGGCAGGAAGCTCTACTACAATTAGCCAATAAAAAGATATGCGAGGGTGCATCATCCCATTTGACCACTACCGATGAGCTGGTGTAGAGACAACTGGAGGCAGTTGGATTCAGCTCAGACTGACTGTTCATGGTGAAATTGGGTGTTAAGACCAAATGACAAACTTTCTCACTCAATTGTATATCCCCAAACCATGTGCCTTCAATTCCAGGCCATTTAGGTTCTTTGTCACCAAGTTAATCAGAGCGTGTGCTTGTCTTCCTGGGAGAGGGGAAGGACTAGTGTAGACCTGTCCACTTAAGACAGATTGGGGACACTTTGGTGGGGGTTGTTAACCTCTCCCAGGGGGAAAATCCGCCTAAAACGTATGCTCAAATGGGAACAGTTGTGGGCAAAAAATTACAATGATTATGGCTACACTTGGATCACCAAATAGAAGCCAACTTCTGAAAATGTATGAATGCGGTGTAAAGCATAACATTTTTCTCTCCAAATTGTCCCTCTGTGATCACTTACTCAGGAGAATATAGCTGAAAATTATCTCCGTCTATGGAGATTTTGTATTCTGAGTAGTGAATGTGCCTGAAGACCTCATTGAACACATAGAATTGAGAAAATGTATTATTGCTGTAATATTAGTCATGTTAACGTATAGGGAGGAAAATTATAGAAATAAGTAACAATTAGGTGTACTAATCATGTAATAGGAGTAATGTATGGATTATAAATACCCACTGTAACAATAATCAATGAATATCTTATTTTATTTGGTCCCTATTGATTTATTGACATTTATTGGCGGAAGTTCAGAGGTCAAAGTACTTGCTGCCTTACGGTGGGGGCCATGGGGCCCAAGAGGTTAAGAGGTCCCCAATCAACTGGTGTGTATTCCGAAAAATGTCCCCAAAAGTGTTGCTGTGTAACTTCAGTTTTTAGTTTCAGTTGGGCTTTCAACCCCGACAAACATGATGTTTTCCTCAAACCCCCTCCTCCCCCCACCACTTGTAGATCGAGGTGGTCTGCTGCTTTCTACAGTAGCAATGAGTGCAGTGTCTGGTGGGTGGGGATTGGGGTAGATGAATCTTACCACTTCTAACTTACAGTATAAGGATGCCTCAGAACTTCTGAGACATCCTTACTCATCAATGGCGGATGTACTGTAGGGACTGAGCCGAGTTTGTAGTCAAAGAAGGCAGGAAGCTCTACTACAATTAGCCAATAAAAAGATATGCGAGGGTGCATCATCCCATTTGACCACTACCGATGAGCTGGTGTAGAGACAACTGGAGGCAGTTGGATTCAGCTCAGACTGACTGTTCATGGTGAAATTGGGTGTTAAGACCAAATGACAAACTTTCTCACTCAATTGTATATCCCCAAACCATGTGCCTTCAATTCCAGGCCATTTAGGTTCTTTGTCACCAAGTTAATCAGAGCGTGTGCTTGTCTTCCTGGGAGAGGGGAAGGACTAGTGTAGACCTGTCCACTTAAGACAGATTGGGGACACTTTGGTGGGGGTTGTTAACCTCTCCCAGGGGGAAAATCCGCCTAAAACGTATGCTCAAATGGGAACAGTTGTGGGCAAAAAATTACAATGATTATGGCTACACTTGGATCACCAAATAGAAGCCAACTTCTGAAAATGTATGAATGCGGTGTAAAGCATAACATTTTTCTCTCCAAATTGTCCCTCTGTGATCACTTACTCAGGAGAATATAGCTGAAAATTATCTCCGTCTATGGAGATTTTGTATTCTGAGTAGTGAATGTGCCTGAAGACCTCATTGAACACATAGAATTGAGAAAATGTATTATTGCTGTAATATTAGTCATGTTAACGTATAGGGAGGAAAATTATAGAAATAAGTAACAATTAGGTGTACTAATCATGTAATAGGAGTAATGTATGGATTATAAATACCCACTGTAACAATAATCAATGAATATCTTATTTTATTTGGTCCCTATTGATTTATTGACATTTATTGGCGGAAGTTCAGAGGTCAAAGTACTTGCTGCCTTACGGTGGGGGCCATGGGGCCCAAGAGGTTAAGAGGTCCCCAATCAACTGGTGTGTATTCCGAAAAATGTCCCCAAAAGTGTTGCTGTGTAACTTCAGTTTTTAGTTTCAGTCGGGCTTTCAACCCCGACAAACATGATGTTTTCCTCAAACCCCCTCCTCCCCCCACCGCTTGTAGATCGAGGTGGTCTGCTGCTTTCTACAGTAGCAATGAGTGCAGTGTCTGGTGGGTGGGGATTGGGGTAGATGAATCTTACCACTTCTAACTTACAGTATAAGGATGCCTCAGAACTTCTGAGACATCCTTACTCATCAATGGCGGATGTACTGTAGGGACTGAGCCGAGTTTGTAGTCAAAGAAGGCAGGAAGCTCTACTACAATTAGCCAATAAAAAGATATGCGAGGGTGCATCATTCCATTTGACCACTACCGATGAGCTGGTGTAGAGACAACTGGAGGCAGTTGGATTCAGCTCAGACTGACTGTTCATGGTGAAATTGGGTGTTAAGACCAAATGACAAACTTTCTCACTCAATTGTATATCCCCAAACCATGAGCCTTCAATTCCAGGCCATTTAGGTTCTTTGTCACCAAGTTAATCAGAGCGTGTGCTTGTCTTCCTGGGAGAGGGGAAGGACTAGTGTAGACCTGTCCACTTAAGACAGATTGGGGACACTTTGGTGGGGTCTGTTAACCTCTCCCAGGGGGAAAATCCGCCTAAAACGTATGCTCAAATGGGAACAGTTGTGGGCAAAAAACGACAATGATTATGGCTACACTTGGATCACCAAATAGAAGCCAACTTCTGAAAATTTATGAATGCGGTGTAAAGCATAACATTTTTCTCTCCAAATTGTCCCTCTGTGATCACTTACTCAGGAGAATATAGCTGAAAATTATCTCCGTCTATGGAGATTTTGTATTCTGAGTAGTGAATGTGCCTGAAGACCTCATTGAACACATAGAATTGAGAAAATGTATTATTGCTGTAATATTAGTCATGTTAACGTATAGGGAGGAAAATTATAGAAATAAGTAACAATTAGGTGTACTAATCATGTAATAGGAGTAATGTATGGATTATAAATACCCACTGTAACAATAATCAATGAATATCTTATTTTATTTGGTCCCTATTGATTTATTGACATTTATTGGCGGAAGTTCAGAGGTCAAAGTACTTGCTGCCTTACGGCGGGGGCCATGGGGCCCAAGAGGTTAAGAGGTCCCCAATCAACTGGTGTGTATTCCGAAAAATGTCCCCAAAAGTGTTGCTGTGTAACTACAGTTTTTAGTTTCAGTTGGGCTTTCAACCCCGACATACATGATGTTTTCCTCAAACCCCCTCCTCCCCCCACCGCTTGTAGATCGAGGTGGTCTGCTGCTTTCTACAGTAGCAATGAGTGCAGTGTCTGGTGGGTTGGGATTGGGGTAGATGAATCTTACCACTTCTAACTTACAGTATAAGGATGCCTCAGAACTTCTGAGACATCCTTACTCATCAATGGCGGATGTACTGTAGGGACTGAGCCGAGTTTGTAGTCAAAGAAGGCAGGAAGCTCTACTACAATTAGCCAATAAAAAGATATGCGAGGGTGCATCATCCCATTTGACCACTACCGATGAGCTGGTGTAGAGACAACTGGAGGCAGTTGGATTCAGCTCAGACTGACTGTTCATGGTGAAATTGGGTGTTAAGACCAAATGACAAACTTTCTCACTCAATTGTATATCCCCAAACCATGTGCCTTCAATTCCAGGCCATTTAGGTTCTTTGTCACCAAGTTAATCAGAGCGTGTGCTTGTCTTCCTGGGAGAGGGGAAGGACTAGTGTAGACCTGTCCACTTAAGACAGATTGGGGACACTTTGGTGGGGGTTGTTAACCTCTCCCAGGGGGAAAATCCGCCTAAAACGTATGCTCAAATGGGAACAGTTGTGGGCAAAAAACTACAATGATTATGGCTACACTTGGATCACCAAATAGAAGCCAACTTCTGAAATTTTATGAATGCGGTGTAAAGCATAACATTTTTCTCTCCAAATTGTCCCTCTGTGATCACTTACTCAGGAGAATATAGCTGAAAATTATCTCCGTCTATGGAGATTTTGTATTCTGAGTAGTGAATGTGCCTGAAGACCTCATTGAACACATAGAATTGAGAAAATGTATTATTGCTGTAATATTAGTCATGTTAACGTATAGGGAGGAAAATTATAGAAATAAGTAACAATTAGGTGTACTAATCATGTAATAGGAGTAATGTATGGATTATAAATACCCACTGTAACAATAATCAATGAATATCTTATTTTATTTGGTCCCTATTGATTTATTGACATTTATTGGCGGAAGTTCAGAGGTCAAAGTACTTGCTGCCGTACGGCGGGGGCCATGGGGCCCAAGAGGTTAAGAGGTCCCCAATCAACTGGTGTGTATTCCGAAAAATGTCCCCAAAAGTGTTGCTGTGTAACTACAGTTTTTAGTTTCAGTTGGGCTTTCAACCCCGACATACATGATGTTTTCCTCAAACCCCCTCCTCCCCCCACCGCTTGTAGATCGAGGTGGTCTGCTGCTTTCTACAGTAGCAATGAGTGCAGAGTGACTCTTACCACTTCTAACTTACAGTATAAGGATGCCTCAGAACTTCTGAGACATCCTTACTCATCAATGGCGGATGTACTGTAGGGACTGAGCCGAGTTAGTAGTCAAAGAAGGCAGAAAGCTCTACTACAATTAGCCAATAAAAAGATACGAGAGAGTGCATCATGTTAGCCCCCAGGCCCCACTGTTTACTTCTTGTAGAGTTTGTGAAGGAAATTACATTGCAAAGGTCAGATTTTGTGTAGCCAAAGGCAAAGGTCAAAGTGTTATCACATGCATAGGACAACTATTTATTTGTGTAGTGACAAACATTGTGACATGGAAAGTGACAAGACAGAGAAGGCATACAGATATCACTGAAAAGTGCAAAACATATACCAAGAATAGCAAATCATACACAATGAAACACTAGTTCAATTAGATGCAATTTAACATTATGCTTTCTGGTGGTTCTGGATAAAGGGACCGTATGAGTGGGTAAAAAAATACGTTTTTATTGTAGCATATAGGAGTGTTTTCAGGCCAAAGATCCACAAGCAGGGTTGGAAAGCACCAAGAGAGCCTTATCTGAGGATTTGAATCCGCACAAGGGCTTGTAGCAGACCATCAAATCCCCTACAGGCCTGTAGAAGCCTCTCAATGTGGGGCTTTAAAATCTTATAATCAATTCTTTAGCTCATAGGTAGTCAGTAGGCTATAGAGTAGCCAGGATATGTCCCCAGAACTGCTGAAAGTAAGCTCTGTGTATAGACTAAGTCCCCAAAGGTGACTTCCTGTAGTGTGAAATAAGCCCCGCCCCATTCCCCAAAAGTGGCTTAAATATGATTTGTCCCCAATCTCAGGGTAAAAAATCATACTTTTGAAAGAAAGGTTAAATCAAAAGTATCAAGTCATATTGGTAAAGTGGGTATCCTCTGGACGTCAACAGTGGTCGCAGCTTCTCTCTAACCCATTCAGAAAGGGTAGCCCCCGAAAGGGGGGTGTTCTGTCATCCGTCCCCAAAGGTGGCTTAATTAAACATGTGTGTGTGTGTGTGTGTACGTGCGCGTGGTCTTCCAGCGCAGTGCACGAGGCAGGCGGGGTCGAGCCTCTTGTGCGGCTTCTTGGCGCCGGAGGCTCCTCCTCCTCCTCCTCCTCTCCTGGGTCGGTGGTCCATGCCGCCGCTACCCTCGCCAACATGGCCGAACAGGAAGCCCTGCGAGGCCACATCCTGTCACACGGTGCCATCGGGGCCCTGGTGGAGCCGCTGCGTTCCAGTAACAACGAGGTGCTGGTCCCTGCGACGCAGTGCCTGGCTGTACTGGCGAGCGACGCAGAGGCCAGGGCACAGGTGTGTGTGTGTGTGTGTGTGTGTGTGTGTGTGTGTGTGTATAAATTTCCCCTGCACCCATTTCTATCCCCTGCATTCAAATGGCATTATCTCAGATTCTACCCATCAATGTCCGTTTTTTTTTTTTTTTTTTTTTTTTTTTCCCGGCAAAACCAGCCATTTCCAATCAGAGACAGTGGTACATCCAGGACTAGCAACCTGGATATTTTTGCGCAGAGGTTATGTCATACATCCGGGTGTGGAGATCTGGCGCTTCAAAATAAGGGTTTCAAAATGTGAAAAGCCATGGCATAGACACATATACGTAATGCTCACGTTCAGCGCAAAGGGCCATGGCATAGACACATATACATAATGCTCGCATTCAGCGCAAAGAAAGTTAATCACGTTTTAAAATTTAAATACCAGTGTGTAATAATTAAATGCCTTATATGGATATAAAATACAGTAAAATACAAGTCAGCTCAAACACCTCAAGAGAACACCTAGGACCTAATTCAGGAAGAAAATATACGCAAATTCAACGATAGGGGGTGCCAAGTGCCCGTAAACACGCTACACTCGAACCAACGGTATAATACAGAGAACCCTGAGTACGCTGAGCGTAATCCTCTGGAGGTAGCGTACGTCAGGTGCCTGTGCACGAGCATTCCCATAGGAATACCAGCGCGTGGAAATAATCGTAAATCACAGGACCATCCCATTTTCATTCTTCCACGCCCCATTTCATACCATAAAAGGCAACAAACGTGAGTCAGCAGTTTGTCTTAACTCTAGCTGCAGCCCAGAGTTCTGTAATTTTACAACTGAACATTGTGGTCTCTCTGTGGTCCCCCATGTCGCATGGACTTGTTGATCAGCTGATTTTGACAGATTTTGATTGAATGCAAGCACTAAAAATTTAAGCCGCCCCTTATATAATGCAAATGCATTTATTTAGTATTTAGTTCAACCTCAGCTATAGGCTATTTGGTAATTAAAATATAAAAGCCCTTTCTATTGAACAATTGCTCACTCTCACCTTTGCAAAGGTAAAAAATAATATAGGCCTAATAAAAAGATATAGGCACGATCATAGGCCTACCATAAAATACCAAACAACAGCCCTTACTCAAACAACCACCCACTAACTAACAGCCCATGTTCCCACATCATTTTGCTTAATAACGCCTTGTCCAAATAATCGCCCACGTACAAATAAGCGCCCATGAGCTGTTATTTGCGAACATATTAATACTATTATTAGAGCAGAACCCTGAGCATCTCGCATGTCCCAATGCGACAGCAGTCCTCCACCTCAAAATATATGTTTAATTCTGCCACACACAGCCTATGTACTACAACAATATTGTTCAGACTGCATATTTTGTCAAACGTTGTCCATGTATCTATATGTGCATGTATCTATATGTGCGTTGTAAGCAGGCAATTACCATATGAATCCAAGCATCTGTCAACAGGCATCAACTCAGCACGACTCCGTCAAAAGTTTTGAGATTTCAAATGTCCCTTACTCACTCAGTTTGCAAGCGATTGTTTTAATTCCAACGTGTCAATACAGTTTATATTTTATATATTTTATATTTCATTGGGTATAGGTATAGGTATAGGTTTTATATGACTTCAAACAATATGAAGAGAGATAATGCGTCCTTTTTATCTGCCAGCTTAGACCACATGTGCGCTGACCGGCCTACTTTTAATTATCATGGGCTTGATTTGAAAAACTGAGCACCATGTATTCTATAAGGCAAAACCTCATTCGAACGAATATACTGTAGGCTACATGAGGCTATATTACAATATTTTATAATGTTAAAATATCGAATGTTACACAGCTGTGCGACCAATTAAGTAATTACAGTCAATCATGCCAGTCTGAATGTGGGTCAGATCTATTAAGCAACGCTGCCTACAATATTAAATGAAATATAATATAACAGGCAATAATAATATTTATTATTGCGTATCTGCTGTCAAAATCAGCTGATCAACAAGTTCATGGGACATCGGGGTCTAGGCTATGGACTGATCACTCCTCTGCATCCTCGAATAAATAATAGGCTATTGTGAAGAACTACAAAACTAAGCGAAAAAGTCAGGGGGGTCCTGGACCACCACCAAAAGCAACCGTTTTCTACATATGGATTATGGATACCTACCTTCTCATGCATTTCAACCCGACGCACAGCATATTCTCACATTTATTTATTTAGGCTATTCATTTATTAGCCTATTTCTGGCAAGGGCGCCACCCAGCAGAGCAGCCTCTGCATGTGGTATTTGTGAGATTGGAGAGTCGCACAGACCCATCCATGATAAAACAAAAACAGACACAATAATTTTCGGTGTTGAATTATAATCCAGCGAGTTTGAGGTGGTGTTGGACCTTTGCGCAGTTCATTGATTTGGCCCAATATGTAGGCTACAGACCTGCTCCAGTGATTTAATTAATTTAGCGCCGTCGCAGCTGCATTCATTCCACTGGATATAGGCTACAATGTCGGATATAACGGTCCTTTGAAAAGACGTAAGGAGGTAAGTTACTAGGCACATTAAACTATTCTGTGTGGAGTTGGAAAAGCAGTGATGGGCCGTGTAAGCTTGTAGAATTGTTATTTTAATACAGTGGTAAAATTGAACTTTTTTAAAAATTCGTTTGCGGACATAATTAATGTAAGGTTTATTTTCTTTGTTAAAGGAAAAAGGTATACCTATGTATTATTATTTCCATAGAGATCCGGGCCTTGTTTGAGAGCTGGAATTGTCATTAAATCCCTTTATAATGCCTTTGATTTCGGTGATCGGCGATTTGTTCACACACACACACACACACACACACACACACACACACACACACACACACACACACACACACACACACAGGATAAAAATGAACCCAAATGGACCCGCAAAGGGTCCATTTGGTGGTCCGTGGCTCAAATGCTGATTAAATAGTGTGCCCTGGTATCAACTCCACTGTTGCAGGTACATATACGCAAGCCCTGTGGTGCTTACACCACCTCCTGGGCTGACTTGTCAATGTGCGTATTGTCCGACGGCTGCGCGATGAACTTCTCGTCCTGCGGTGTAAAATTCTTCTTTCTGATTACCGGCGAGGTGAGAGAATGACCGTTAATGTCGATACGCTTCAGTGCGTGGGCGTATTTGCTTCCCTGAATCTGGTCCCTAGTGTTTACATTCTAAACACAAAGTAAACAAAGTAAATCGCCTGTAAGTGTTACAGGCGATTAAACATGTTCTTATGTTTATAACCTAAACACTGTGACGCGTTTAAAAAGTGTTACAGATACGTGTTTGTAACCTAAACAGTCTATGAGTGGAATCAAATGGTGCAATAGTTTCAGATTTTACCTGTCTTATCCTGTGGTGTGTTAAGCTCAGAAGTGCCGGTGCCATCTCCCCGTTGGTTGACCTGCTCCGCTCCAGCCACGCTGAGGTGCGCCGCAATGCATGCTGGGCCGTCAGCGTCTGTGCCAGCGACGAGCCTACAGCGGTGGAGATGTGGAAACACGGGTGAGACAATAATGGCACGGGACTTTGCTTGCCAGGGCTGTGAGTTTGTATGTCTATTATTTTTGAATAGCTGCTGCTGTATAAAATAAGGGCAGGGGTTAAAAACTTTTGGTCATTTTATCGTCTACTCAGTCTCATGTGAACACTCCACACAGTTTTTACATTACTTGATTCAGTATTTAGATATTTCAAGTTCATTTTAGCTGCCCCGCCCCCTTCCTATACAAACCCTAAAATGGGCCCTTACACACTTACAACTCCATTTTAACCATAATACATTAATCAGAAACACCTATTTTTTTTTCAATACGTGAGATGGCCGTGGAATTTCATTTACTGTTTTCATTCTTTTTTATTTTATTTTTTTTGGGGGAAATGGAGAACCTTCTGTGGCACGCTAGTTGTGGCCAGAATAAAACAATATTTTAAAATATAGGTATAATAATAACATAAATATGCACCAATGGCAGCAGTCTCAGGTGACATGGGGTGGGAACCCTGTGAGGTTAGGTGGAAGGTCTGCACTATCAGATTGTGGAACAGATTAGTAACTATGAATGATAACAGATTAACAAAGAAAGTATTTAGCTGGGACAGACAGCAGAAGGGACCATGGATTGAGGATATGCGTAATATGTTCTGTGAATGTGGAATTGAGGACGATTTTCTTACTCTAAACTATGTAAATATAGTAGAGCTAAAGCAAATACTTCTAGATAAGTTCAAGCACACTTGGGAAGAAGAGATTGGGAATAAACCAAAACTGCGTACATATAGGGAGATCAAACATGATTATTCAGTTGAGAATTATGTTTTATTTAATATCCCAAAGAAGCAAAGATCACTCTGTGCCCAGATTAGAGGGGGTATACTGCCACTTTATATAGAGACAGGTCGTTATATACAGGGTTAGATGAAGAAGATAGAATATGCCAAATGTGCAATCTTAATGAAGTAGAGAACGAGTACCATTTTGTGTTGTATTGCCCTTTCTATGAGAAGGTTAGAGAAGAACTGTTTAAGAAAATAAATTATGTTAACGTGTTGAATATGAATGATGCACAACTATTTAAATGTTTATTTGAAAAAGATCCATTTAAACTAGCAAAGTATGGGATCTGAGGAAAAGATCAATATACAGCCAGGTCTGAGAGATACACTGTATAGGATAGAGGCAGTGTTGTTGTTTTTGTTTTATGTTCTGTTTTGTTTTGTTGTATTTTTTCAATTGATTGTGATCGGCACTGCCGGAAAAAATAAGTTTATATGTGACATGAGATATTTGTACTGTATGAAAAGGTGTCATATAATCCCATAAGGGATGGGCCACAAGGTGGCATGACACTTAAATAAACTAATTCATTATTCATTAAAATAGAATGAAAACAGTAAATGAAATTCCACGGCCCTCTCACGTACAGGAAAGACAATAGGACCCCCAGGGCTCTCTGGACCTCACTTTGAAAACCCCAGCTCTAAAGTCAAAAGGTTTAGAATACTAGAATACCGGAAGTACACTAGTGTTCAGCAGCAGTACAGTATTCTGACCAACCAGTAGAGGGTGGTAAAACACAGTATGGAGTGTTACCTCTTTGTAAACATTGATTGATTTGATATTGATAATATTATATTAACAGTTTGGAGATTTCCAGTACATTTTGAGCACAACTCATTACAATGACTGTTAACTGTACCCTCAGAGCCGTGGAGTGGCTGCAGGAGATCAACCAGTCGACCAATCGCAGGAGCAGGTTCAGTGAGGCTGCACTGCTGCGCTTACTGGACTCCAACCTGTCCGTCAAATACAGCCTGACAGGACGTCTGGAGTGCACCGACATCACCGCAGACGGCTTCTATGATGCTGGACAGGTGTGTGTGTGTGTGTGTGTGTGTGTGTGTGTGTGTGTGTGTGTGTGTGTGTGTGTGTGTGTGTGTGTGTGTGTGTGTGTGAGAGAGAGAGAGAGACAGAGAGAGAGAGAGAGAGAGAGAGAGAGAGAGAGAGAGAGAGTTTCCACAACAGATAAATCATCTAAAACAGTTGTCTTCTATATTTTTGATCCCAGGGCCCACTATTTATTCAGCATTTGAGCCACGGACCACCCTTTTGGAAAACAAAACAGGCAAACATACAGATCAAAATGATCATCAATCTTCTACATTGTTAGACTTGGGCTAATTCACATGATTCATATTTTAACTCTTGAGAGTGTAAAATGGAACCAAATTTGGTTCCATTTTCACGCTCGCAAAGAGTTACATCTGGTTGACTAACCTTCCGATCATTTAGCTGGGGACCACCTGGAACAAAATATTACAGCTACCACTATAGAGCTGCGCAGTCCCACTCCTTTCATGATGTCGCCTGTGACCCAGAAATGAAGCCTGCATTCATTGGAATTACAGTTTGATCCCCTTTTATACTATAGCAAACAGAATGACACCCAAAAGGATTTCACCATGGGCTGCATGGGATGACAAACACTATCAGCATGAATGATCCAGAGAAAGGCGAGATTAACTGTCAATGTGTTTGTCTATCTGTCTGTCTGTCCATCGGTCGTCCCAGGTCCGTGCAGGTCAGAAGGTTCTCTCGCTAGAGGAGCTGTCCACACAGCCGGTCAACCAGTGGCGACCCGTCATTTATATCAACGCAGCAGCAGCAGAGTATGAGATCCTTACGTACATTTTCAGTGAATGCCGTGGGGACATTTTGTTTCACCATTTAAGTCACTTTCAACCTTTTTTAAAGGTCCGTTACTTATTTGGCATACTTTAGCCACAGACCACCGATTTGATGACATTCATCCTCTCAGACCCAAAACATACCATATGACGTTGTCCACTCGCTTTGTCCACTGTTCCATACTGTATTGCTGTGATTATAGGAGAGATATACTGTACCCTCTACTGTAATACAGCCTACTGCAGGATGCATCGTTTACAGTTGGTTGGAGAAAATAAGGATTAACATTAAACTATTCATCAAATTGGGTGGAATCCCCCAGCCCCCATTAGGAACCCACAAGCAAAACCGTTCCTCCAAGCCAGCGACGGACCTACAGCTAAAGATCCTTTGTTACATTCACATTCACGCACACACACACACAAGCATGCGGTGCACAGAGGGCCATGCAGGAGCGCTTGTGTCCCTGTCCAAGCTTTTAGCATTTAGATTAATTATGTTCACCAAAAGGGACAAGTGCTGCCCCCTGAGGGAACACTCATTCACACCTCATTTTGTTGTACCACACACACACACACACACACACACACACACACACACACACACACACACACACACACACACACACACACACGCACACGCACACACACACACACACACACACACACAGTGTGTTTACTACTTTTGCTGCATGCCAAACAGCTCTATTCTGGGGATTGCTGTGGGGGAAACAAAGTTCTCACTCTGTAATGTGCATAACGCCCACACACGCATGCATGCGCACACACACAACATACTATACATGCATGTTGTTGCGTGTTCCATCATGCCAGCGCATGTGACTCGAGTTGCTTTCCTCCAGGGTGCACGTGGACCCGTCAGAGACCAGACCGGACAGCCCCCCCAGCACACGCTCCAAGACACCAAGGTGTGTGTGTGTGTTTGTGTGAGTGTGTGTGTGGAATTGTGAGGCTGGTGGGAATTAGCCACAGTTCATACCGTTCAGTCACTGTTCATACCGATGAAATCAACGTCTTATTCTGAAGCCGTTTCACACAGAAACTGTAAAACGGGGAGTGTCCTGTGAATGTTATTTAATTCACCCAAAGCAGAATTTCGTAAAACAGTGGCCACTTTAGTTATGAGTCGCGAATCAAGCTTGTTTTGATAAAAAGAGCCTGGGAAGTTCGTAAAATCTGTTCCTATAGACAGCAAACCAGTTTCACTTCCATTTTTGGCCCATTCACATCTATCTCATGGCGAACCATAGCGACACAGATCTGTGCAGTGTTGAAACGTAATCCATAAAGATTAAAAGACGATCTCCACAACAAGTAGAGCAAAGGACGTCACAAGATAGATTTGATTTTTTTTCCTCGTCTCTCCCTCTCTCTCTCTCTCTCTGCGGCAGAGCAAAGAGCAGAGCGCGTCGGGACGAGGACAAGCGCAAGGATGAGGTCAACGTCAAGCCGCGGCCGGAGGAGCAGGAGGAGGAGGTCTCCACGGAGAAGCCTGCATGGAGCCCTCCCTTTGACCCCTCGTTCCAGGCGCTCTGCGCCCAGGCCACTGCGTCCATCCTCCCGCTGGGTGACCAGCGTGATGTGTGTGCCGCCTTAGCCAGGTGACCACGTCCGACCGGCCAGTCAGTCATTCATCATCAGTCTGGGAAAGGCAATCGAAGAGAAAAATAGTGTTCAACAAATTTTGTCCTGACTAGATTCTAGTTTCTGACGCTAGACTCTAGTTTTCGATGCTGGATTCTAGTTTCTGACATTAGTTTCTAGTTCATTTTTGATGCTACATTCTAGTTTCTGACACTAGAATCTAATTTCTGACACTACATTCTAGTTTCTGACACTAGAATCTAGTTTCTGACACTAGATTCTAGTTTCTGACACTAGATTCTAGTTTCTGACACTAGATTCTAGTTTCTGACACTAGATTCTAGTTTCTGACACTAGATTCTTCGTTTTCTGAAGAAAATCTTTGTTTCTGTGTCAGTGATGCTCAACATATTTCATGCCAAGGACCACCAGAATTATCTATATTTGGCCACAGACCCATATCTGAATACATGTTCTAGGGATCCCCCAGAATTAGGAAAGATTTGAGTTGCTTCTGAAATGTATTCAAAGATTTGTGCCACATTTTTCAAAAACATCAGACCTACAAGCTCACAGCCAGGCGCCACTTGGTGGCGCGCTGTGAGCTTGTAGATCTGATATTTTTCAATAGCTAAAGCATATTAATAAACATAAAACGTGTACAGTACGGAAAGGCTTCAAATGTTACCTTGCGTGTGATTGGTGGTCACAGGCTGGTGAGCGAGGCCATGGGCGGGGCGGTGCAGGCGGAGAGGTGGCAGGAGTTCTCCTGGGAGCTCCACCTCAGCCAGCTGAAGGCAGAGCTGCGATCCAACGCCGTCCCCATCGGTCGCGTCTGCAGGGGCATCTACTGCCACAGGGCTCTGCTCTTCAAGGTACACACCGCTGTATGGCAGAGTAACTTATTGTTAAGGTATTGTTACCAATATAAGACAACTCTGATTATAAGACAACCCCCATTTTCCAAGGCTATTTTTGGGGGAAAAACCATTAAAGACAAAATCTGGTTGTTATTTTTATTTTAAAATGTTTCTGTAATCGTTTTTAAATACAATTATTTTCATATCACAATAGAGTGTAAGTGGGATGTGCAGGAGTAGTAATTAAAATCAATGGGGGAACAAGGAATGATGAAACTATTAAAAACCCTTATAAACAAAAGAACCATTATGAAAAGGCCTTAACATACAGATACTGTGTAGGCTTTGAGGTGATATGAAAGAAGATTTTGCTAGCTTCATGTCCACAGGTAGGAACGCATTGAACAGGTGGGGCATTCCACGCCACAGCGTGGGCACCCACGTTGGGAATGCCAGATCGATGGCTCTGTGTATTGAGGCGAGACGGGTGGCCTTTCAAGACAGCCTCACCCAGGGATGTAAGGCAGCACCCTGGTTCAAGGCTTTGATGTACGTAGCTGTATGGGAGGAAACTGCCAATCCCTGCCAGGTTTTAGTTTGTTATTAGACAAAATAAAAGATGGGTGTTCATTACATTTGCATTTTGGATTTTTGGTTTTACATTTTACATTTGGTTTGGGGTTTTAATTATTTTTGACCAGGGGATGGGGGCATTTGAGCATGGTCCTAAACGTCTTCTTTTTTTTTCTTTTTTTTTTCTTTTTTTTTTTACAAAAAAAAAAGTTTAGAAGTTAAAATTGCTACAACTAAAGACAGCAGCAAATGAAAAACAATTGACATCCATCTTTTAAAACATGAACATTGGTTGAAAAAGGTTGTCCTTTTAAAATATTTCCTAAAGCTAACATAGCCAGTGGGGTTTGCTGTTGGTAAGACAGTGAAACGTATACAATCGGAGTGGTTCAATGTTGTCTCCCTGCTCTTCTATTGAGCCATTCAGATTGTGTCAACAGTCTGGCTTTTGTTAGCTCAATAAGACTCCACAGGTTCGTTCCTTCCTTTATCTCACTACAGTCTCTCTCTGGTTATCTCCTATAGTGTCTGTCTGACCGCATTGGACTGAGCTGCACTTTGGTTCGAGGAGAGTACAACCGGGCCTGGAACGAGGTCCTGCTCCCTGACCATGGGACCCCTGCCCCTCCCCACATCCGTGGGCACCGCGCCCCGGCGCTCAGCGCCTACGTGGTAGACCTCATGCACCAGCCTGGGAGACTGCTGAAACCCAACACGCCAGCTGCCATACAGTACCAGACTATATAGCATCTGGAATACCGCCAACTGTGGATGGATAACTACTACTGTTAGTAGATACATTTCACGAGAAGGAGCCTTTGGGCTCAATGCGCACAAATATAAAGGGCTTTTTCACACGGGGAGTAATAAATCACTCCTCTAGTTCATTTTCAACAGGACTGGTGTTTTGTGAGAAGACTCCATGCGATAAAGCTAGTTGATGGATGGCATGGGCATACCTTTTTTACTGTCACATTTATGCATTTAGCAGAACTATGCTCTGTGTTCCTGTTTTAACATAATAAATGGGAACATCCGCCAATGGCGCCGGTGTGGAACGCAGCCTGATATGCTGCGTTCTGCACATCTGAAATGTCACTTCGCAAATCAGTCTGGCCAGGAGCCTATCCCCACAGGTAGGCGGAGCATATGGATTCTGATTGGTCTGTGGAGTGTTTGAGGAGAAAAAAAAACACACACACACAAAAAAAAAACATCTAATCAGAAACAACAAGGCTACGTAACAGGTCAAGTCAGGGAAATGCAAGTCAAGCAGGCTCTGGCCAGACTAATCTGCAAAGTGACATTTCAGATGTACCCAGGCTCGTACCCAGGCTAGACGTTGTAAGTTTGGACATTGATTATTGAACGAGTCAAAACAAATTTATCTGTGTGTCTCAGCCTCCTTGTTCAAGATAGTCGCTACATCGTGATTTTGTGATCGTTGTGCATCAATTCAGATATTTCAGTGTCCTCCTGGCACAAATAAAAGTTGGAGAAACACTGATTTAGAAGGTGTTTGCAGAATCGCCCTCTGGGCCTGAGGGTTAATGAATCATTGTGGCTAAGCTGCTCCACATTGTACAAACGTAATTTGCCGACAGTGGGCTATAGGTCAGACCACACAGGGCAAACAGTAATGCACAAACCAGAGCCAAAGTCTGCAAGTCAGAGCAGGTTACATATTATCTGCTGTTTAGCCCTCAAAACATGCTGTTTACAAAGGCTGGAAATGTAATCGGGTGTAACTCTCCATCTCTTAACAGTTAAAGGGAAATTCGACCCATGTTCAACATGTTCCGTGGAAATAATAAAAACACATTCCCACATTCTGTGTGTCCTAGATTGGGGGGGGGGGGGGTTAACATGTGTTAACATGGTTGTTGGATTTGGGATAAAGGACCGTATATAGAATTTGTTAAAATTGATATGATGAAAAGACTGTATATCTTCGATAGCTCTATAATGACCAAACCCAAAGTGTAATCAGAGTAAATGTATCAGAGGAAAACCCTTTAGCTGTCCTGATGTACAATTAGCCATAAAATAATGTTTAGCTTTAAGAGCATTTAGAAAATAATTCAAAATGTTACCCTGGAAAAGATTAAAAATGATTATGAGTAAATATACCCATAAACCCTGAAAATTACTTACGACCAGGACAAGCTGAGAAACCAAATGGACCCATGGATTAAAACACAGAAAAACACAGTCGGCAAGTCAGTTCAGTGGAAAAGATGGGAAAATAGTCCGTATTATGGGGGAGAAGCAAAAAGATTTATTACAAAAAAACCCACAGACGTCGCACAAAAATGTTGAAACATTCTCCCAAAGAATAATGGCGGAGACACACATTATATTTCATTTGTTATCAGGAAATACACGTGGCATATGATGAACTTCCTGCATGACGTTTACTGCAAAGGCTTCTGGGCAATGAAGTTTTAATAACAATGAAGATGAAGTTGAAGCAGATGATGCAATCAGTATACTGTAGTTCTAATTAATTCTACCCAGCAACAGAAAGTCTGAGAGACATAACAATAACAATGTCTGGAAAACAAACGAATTAACCATAACAACCTGGGACCTTGCGATCTGTGTAATATCAACAAGTGGCGAACAACACTTTAACCTAGTCAGTAATACGCCAAAGGTGTAGAATGGATGTAGAATGTGCAACCTGAAAACAACCCTAAAAATAGCAGATCTACAAGGTGGTAAAATGAATGGAACAGATCTACAAGATGACATATGTAAATCATTCACAATCAAATTCAATATTTCCATCAATGGTGAATCACATCTTCTTGATTACATTATCAAGATGTACAAATTGCATTGCAAGATATGCACAAATTGCATTGCAAGATATTATGATTAACCCCTGCCCAGCCAGGTGCCTGATGGAGGGGACAGGAACTGGTTAAAGCAGGGGTTTTCAACCTTTTTGACTCCAGGGACCACCATTTATTCAGCATCTGAGCCATGGACCACCATTCGATTACATCTTCACACCACAGACCTAAAAGTGAAGAACTCTTTTGGTTTTGGACCACAATTCCAGGCTGGATTTTGCAAACAAAACAGTGTAAACTTCTTAATTAAGTGGTGCTAATTCAGATGACGAATATTTTAACTCTTGAGAGTGTAAAAATGGAACCTTCTCAAGGACCACTGGTTGAAAGCCCCTGGGTTAAAGAGTTCCTTCTACATGCCATGTCCAACCAGGGGAAACTGTTAGGAGAAAAGAAGGCAGCTTGGATTCCTCATACACTGAAGGAAGCATGAGGCCAGTGGGCTGCCTCCCCAGGTTGGTGGAGGGTGTGTAGAGCCGAGTTGGTAATACTGTACAAGTGGACCAAGTATCCAGCAATAAACGGCCAGCTCAACCCAACACTATCTAGTCTTCTTATCAACAGAAGTGACCTACATATGAATGTGATTTTCAATCATACCGCTGCATGTGCATGCAGGCACACACACACACACACACACACACACACACACACACACACACACACACACACACACACACACACACACACACACACTACACACACTGCACACAAGTGCACTAGTACCAGTCCAGAACAGACAAGTGAGGACCGGAGCAGACTCCATAAAGGCTGAGATTGTCCCAGATCAGCGGTGGGGTCCACTCTGACTCACTCTGTATGCGCAGCGCATTAAGCCAACAACACTTGGGACACACAGGAGAGAGGGGGACAAAAAAAACAACATGTCTCGTTTCATCGCCCGCGTTTTCCACATTGTTTCTCGGCAAGCGACAGCCAAGCCCGTGCTGTTATCACCCAAGAGAATTCCAGCAGTGTGCGTCTGCCCTGTCTCCACAAGTCAAGGTAAATGGAATGGTATATTGTTGCTGTATATTCTGCACTGCTGCGTCTGCCTGTGTGGACGCACCACACCGCTCGCCTCGGGGGCTGCAAGTGCATAGTCAAAGTCAACTCTGTAAGACTAAGGAGTGGGCTATTGTGCTGCTTGTGCTGTTGCCTCGGGGGGATTCTTTAGTAATTGCACTGTGTGGTTTTAAATGCACTGTTTAGCCCAGCTTTGATGATTGTAATTGTATTCTATTCTCTCTCTCGTGTAATAGCAGATTATTTCAATTAGGCAGAAGCCTGGGGACGGGGGGGATGGTTGAAGGTGCCAATTTCTGCCCAAACACAAACAAGCATCTGTCGCCACCAGCCAATTCCAACAACGAATAAAACAGTTATGCTGCAGAAGAGATAATGTGCTTGACTGAATTCTGCGTCACTTGTGTGTTTTTGTTTTTGCTCAGGCTTGCAGTCTCTCACTAGATATAACAAAACGTCGGACTGGCATAAAAAATTGACCCCCGAACAGTTTGTGGTCACGAGAGAAAAGGGGACAGAGGAGGTGAGTGTACAAGTCGACCATAAACCTTTCAACACACAGGGCCATTGAACGGTTATCAGTTATCACGATTGGACTTTGAGAAGTTAAAAGAAATGTACAGACATGTGGGCATCTTGAACCATACGATGACCAGCTTATATGGCCATTATGGTGGTATAATAACACATGCTCTGAAACGCTAGGGCTGTCACGACTACACATTCAAGCTGATGTTTTTCTTACACAAATAATTGTGATTAACAATGTGGTTTTGGCATTGGAAATTGAAACATTATTATTAATAAAATCAAGCTTGCAACACAATGCTTTTTACATCATCTGCTGATTGCAAGTCAATGATAAGGTCCAGTTTTGTGCAAGGATTGGAAAAAATTGACACAAGCCTGGTCACGGGTTTGAAGGTACATCATCTGTCCAGTCTATGAACAAAAATAGTCTTAATAGTGCTCAATAAAATCAAAAGATTCTGATCCTAGTTTGTAACACATATCCTATAATTGACGTTGCATGCACTGTGGTGTGTGTGCGTGTGTGCGTGTGCGTTTGTGCGTGTGCGTTTGTGCACTTTCCAGCCCTTCAGTGGGATCTATCTGAACCATAGTGAGGTGGGGATGTACCACTGTGTCTGCTGTAACGTCCCGCTGTTCAGGTAACAATCTGCTCAAAAAGATTATAAAGGTTCTAAAGTGAAACTTGAGAGTAAAACCTACAATTAAGGGTTTGATTAGATTGCCTAGTCCACGATTCAGTAGTACAAAAAAATCATTGGCTGTGTGGAGTGGGTTTACAATATTGATTGAAAAGATTGAAAAGAGTCAAACTATGCCTAAACCTAACCCCAAACCTAAACCTACAACCTCAATAAAACTGCGCCTTGCCTGGGAGCCGGTCAGAAACATGGAAGCCCTTTTCTGTCGTTTAGCCCAAATGCAGACCTTGTATTATCCTAAAAGAAGAAGACTAGCTCTACAGTAGTTGTAGTAGTAGATACGGTCGTGGCTGAAAGTTTTGGCACCCTTGCACATAAAGACCAAAGTTCTCCAAATGTCTGTAAAATAAGTTGAAATTGACAAAAGTACTCAAATTCTTTCTTAAACTAATAACACAGAAGCTTTGTTTTTTTTAATCATAACTTAATATACATTTTTAAATAATATATTGCTGTGGCAAAATATTGACTTGAATTCAATATTTGGTAGCACATCCTTTGGAGTAAATGACTGCTGTCAAACGCTTCTTAGGTTTCAATGAGATGCCTACACCTCTCTACGGTCAGTTTGTCCCACTCCAGTTGACCCAGATTTTATTTGCAACTTGTGCAAGGGTGCCAAAACTTTCAGCCATGATGGTATAGAGACTTAAGTCGAGGTACTGTAGGGCAGAAGTCTCAATCTGACTATGAGAGTGCACTTTGATGACGTGGAAAACCATGGGGCCAGTTCATGATCAGTTCAGGTCCGTAGCATCTATAGCTCTTGCCTCAGAAGGAGGAAGCTCTTGAGACACAACACATTTATACCTCAGTCCTTATCTCACAGATTAGAGATTGCATTTTAATATGTCGATGAACCTGAATTGAACCCACTGAACTGAAACGCCCGCTGGCCTATAACCTGAAATAGGATCTGCAAGTTATATAGAAAGAAGAATAGAATACCATATGCAGCTGATTTGTTTCCAAAAAATGGTCTGGTTGTTATTTTGTTGGACAAATAAAAATAAAAATAAAAAATAAAACAAAAAAGTCCATTGGCTGTTTCCCCTACCCCACGACAAGCTTAAAATGTGCACGGTTGGCTGAACCAAAGGTGAAATTGAAAGGGTGCTACTGACATGGTGGAGACAATATATAACAAAAAAAGCATTTTGGAGCGATGAAAATAGGTGAATTTGAACAACATCCCATAGCTCTATTGTAAGCTTGTGGTGAGGTAGAATTAGCAGCCAATAAGGAGTTTTTTTTCCTAAAATACCTTTTTTGGAATAAATCAACTGCAATAGGTATAAGAAAGCCCTCTGGGGCAGAATTCTCCTTTAGAATCGTCTCATATAAGCGTTGTGGTCCGAAAAATACCTACGCCATAGGCTATACAGTACACATCTAGCATAAAGAGTTAAAGTACGCTATGTTAAATATACTAGGTTAAATATAAAGTGCGAGGTATCTATGCTTTGCCAGGTTCACGTCATATGGTATATAGGTTATACATATATGGAGGTCCACTCCACATATAGGGCAATAACTTCCACAGTCAGGTAAAATCCACGCTTCACAAGGAAAAGTAAAGTCCATGGCCAGCCTGGTGACAACAGGACTTAATCAACGGTAGCCATATGTGCAGAGGCGTGACCTGTAAATGTCCCATATACTGTATTACTCTACAGACCCTGTCCTAGAAAAACAAAACAATAACTCCACCAAAACTCCCCCAACCTTTTACCTATATACTGTATGTTAGTGCCACTCTGCTATTACCAGGGTCGGATGTAACATTTCCCAATTGGGGAGGCAGGAGAAAATGGTATGGGGCCGATGATCGCACCCATACCATTTTCGGTTACAGGACTTTTATTAGGCAAGTAAAGCATCAATAATACCAGTTGTTGTTGAAGTTGCAACAGGCACGCAGCATGCATAAAGCTAAAGGTCTGACTCAGAGAGTTTTCTGTTTTGAATGATGAAATGCTGTTGGTGCCAGAACTGTAGTTACTTACTAGCTGTGTACTAGTAGTGTTTTGATCATTTTAAATAAGCACTTTTAATTTGAGATACCATGGGTTGTTTTGCATGCCATCGTGATTCGTGTTAGTTGGGGCACACTGGGCATTTGGGGGGGCATTGCCCCCCCGTGCCCATGCCTAGATCCGCACCTATCTATTACTGATCTCTCTCTCTCTCTATCTCTCCATCTTCGGGGGACAGTTCAGAGGCCAAGTATGACTCGGGGACGGGCTGGCCGGCGTTTAAAGAGGCTCACGGGACGTGGGGGAACGACGAGAGCCACACCTCCATCACCCGCCGGCCGGACTACAGCCTGGGCGGCAGCGGGACCGAGGTCCTGTGCAAAAACGTGAGTTGGTTCTACAGCTCAGGGCAATAGGTCTACCGTCTGACCTACTCTGTGGCTCTGAAACCTTTTACATTCAAGACGCAAAAGAGAAATTTGATTAATTTAAAGAATTTTGTTTTCAAGGAATTATATAAAAAAAAGGAAAAGGTGTACTAACTCATGAGTCGTGTGACCAATAGAAATTGGTCCATAAGTGGGAAACAGTGCTTGGAATACAGAGCTTTTTTTTCTTTCTGTAAGGGAAAATGTAACAAAAATATTAAAATAATAAAAGACATTCTTTCTTTTTACATCCATGTATAGAATTTAGATGAGATGTGCCATCCAATCCACAATTTCATATTTTGTGCATGTGCCCGTCCGTCCATGTGTGTGTGCCCGTGTGTGCCCGTGTGTGCCCGTGTGTGTGTGTGTGTGTGTGTGTGTCTGCGTGGGTGCGCGTAGTGCGATGCACACCTGGGCCATGTGTTTGAAGACGGACCGGACCCCACAGGCCAGCGGTTCTGCATCAACAGCGTCGCTCTCGACTTCCACCCCAGAGAGGACAAGAAACCAGACAAAGACGAGTAGAACGTCACACAATATCCTTGTCCATGATAAGAACAACGTCCAAGAACACCCCCCACAACCACCACCCCCACCCCCACTCCCACCCCCGCGCGCCCCGTCCATCCCCCGTCCCACCAGAAGAACTGGTAGAATCTGCTCATCTTTTTTGCACCACACGTGCCGTTTTGGAAAGAACTCGGAGCCGCTTCCCTACTTCCTTCACAGGTGTTACCGATGACATTAATGAAGGCTCTGTTCCATTTCTGGTGTGCAAATGTAACCAATATGGACCTGTAAGTGTCCATTTGCACAATTTTGTGTTCACCACATGCACAAAATAGGGATGCCATGTTGAAAGTGGCTACGTTTTGACTGCTGATTCTTTTGTGGAATTTGCCGTTAATCTCAATCATGTTTGTCTCTTCATGTAGAGTCACAACTCAGAACTCAGAAGTAGCAACTTATGAAGACATTTTGTAATGGCTATGGGATACAGGTGTTTTATGAATTCTGTTTGCGACATACTCTTTATGTCACACTGTATCATTAAATATGAATGTTTCATTTTGTCAATAAATATATTTTACTCTATGGATCTTTTAGTTTGCTGGTATGTCAAATCATTGAATCTAGCTATGGTTCCAATATCTCTATAGCATGTCCTTATCATAATAATACAAGAAAACAAAGACAAGATTTTAGTTTTGTATTTACATGGGGAAAATTGCTTCTTTCTGAACTGATCCTCAGCCCTCCTCAGACACAGATGGGGGCAGAAAGGCAACCATGTTATAACAAGCATTTTGGGTGCTAAAACGGGTAGTCCAAACACTTGATTGTGATTGGCTGGCCCCCGTCACCTGACTGGTGTAAAATGCCCTGATAACCCCCGCTGGTGAGTTATTAGTAAGGGCCAAATAAATGATATGAAGCCCGGTCAAAAATGGTTGAGATCGTCCAATAATCAATAACTCGATGTTTACTCCCATCCACGTGACTTTCATCTGCATTTCTGTCTACTTTGTGTTTGCATAGCTATGTTTGCCTGGGAGTATTTATTTATGGAAACGTCAGAGACTGAGAGTGGGCATGTTTCAAACAAAGTGATAGACTTCACAAACAAAAAGGGAGTAAAGTGAAATACAGCCAAACGGTTGTTTCCATTCAACAAGACATTGCAGTTTTGCCATGGCTGGAGTACGGTGTCTCTTGTTGATGGTGTTGATGGTGTGCGTTTGTCTCTGGGGGTACGCGGAGGCCGGGAGGGCCAAGAGTCAACCGAGGCCCCCCAAACCTAAAAAGAAGCCAAAGCCAAAGCCACTCGAAGATGTACAACCTGCAATGGATGTAGACCTACAACAGGTGAGATATTAAAAAAAATATAACATGTACCATAGGCCTGCGGGTAACTTTCATTTTTTACAACCAGGATTTGGTTCTTTGTGAGACAACATTTGAGAAGAAACATGTTTGGCAAGGCAAATTGTTTCCACTTGACCTCTTATCAACCTGCAGTGGTCCTACCTGACTACAGGCACCATCTAAGTGCATTGTGGAAGCACACTGCTGCTGTCATTGAGAACTTTCAGTATGACACTGCGACGGAGGATCAACATTAATTAAAAAATTGCAATTAAGATCAATTTTATTTTTTTCTAAATGTATATGTTCCATTTAAATACTTGCAGAACGCATAGCATGTAATGTATTGTAAACACAGCACCATATAGTACATATAGTATATGCAGTTTAATTACCGGTAGCCTATATAGGCTTTCTATTGTTACATTCTTAGCTTAGGCAAGATTCTCATTAGTTATTTCACTTATTTGGTATGTGTATGATGTATTACCAAGCTTTTTTTTTTTTTAATTCGTCTGGACTAAGAGTGTCTGCTAATTCCTGTAATTTGAATCTGCATCCAGCATATGCCTGAATCGTCAAAGGTCTGTTAGAGATGAGCGTGCCTTTTCCCTTGCAAGTAAAAAAGTGAGCTCTGGTTCTTAACTCTTAATTCACAATGTTTAACATTTAATGTTAAACATTGTGAATATAGAACTTTCTCTCCTGCGTTTGAAGAAAAGGTCTAAAAATCAAGGTTTGACACACTTGTATTATTATTAGGGCTGTTAAATGATTAAAAACTGTAATCGGATTATTCAAAGCCTCAAAAAGAATTTAATCATGGTTAATCACCATTCAAACTATGTCCAAAATATGCCTGTTTTCCTCTACAGTGAATATATAAAAAAAACAATCTGGGAGGAAAAAGACCTGTTTATTTCTTAAATATTTATCAAAATATGTCATCTACAAGCCCCCAATAAAATAGATCTTGAGCTATACTCTATGGCAGTGGTTACAGGGAGACACAGCTATACAGTATGTCTCAGTGTGCACATGAGATAATTGCGTTACAATTTTTAATCAGATCAATTAACAAAATTAATTGATAGTGTATCTTGACTTACATGCCCAATGTAAATATGCCACTTTAGATAAAAACCTAAAAACAATGAAAGAAGATCAAAGCATATGCAAGGACAGAACATATTTCATGCAACTAGACACCGCTCCAGCGTTAGAACAACATGATGCAACATTGAGACAAACAGACCGGTGACCTTTTTGACCTTTGCTCAGCTGCAGAGTTTGAGTCTGCCTGGATATATCCAACCCCCAGCACCTTACTGGAAGCCACAGTGAAGCTAGATAACCTATTGATTGTTACGCATTCCCGATCATGATGCTTACGAGTGAGTAAAGTGCTGAGGTTATGAACTACAACTAAACAAATTAACATAGAATATAATGTAAAAACATTTCAGATAACAACAATAATAACAAGGCTTTATAAAACTGCTATAAATTAAATTAAACTTTTTTTTTTTGGGGGGGGGGTACTTTTGGGTACTTTTGGGTATGCTTTTGGGTACTTTTGGTGCTTTTGGTGCTTTTGGGTAGTTTTGGTACTTTTGGGTATGCTTTTGGGTACTTTTGGGTATGCTTTTGGGTAGTTTGGGGTATGCTTTTGGGTATGCTTTTGGGTACTTTTGGGTATTTTTGCGTATGCTTTTGGGTACTTTCGGGTATTTTTGGGTACTTTTGGATATGCTTTTGGGTACTTTTGGGTATGCTTTTGGGTACTTTTGGGTATGCTTTTGGGTACTTTTGGGTATGCTTTTGGGTACTTTTGGGTATGCTTTTGGGTACTTTTGGGTATGCTTTTGGGTACTTTTGGGTATGCTTTTGGGTACTTTTGGATATGCTTTTGGGTACTTTTGGGTATGCTTTTGGGTACTTTTGGGTATGCTTTTGGGTACCTTTGGTTACTTTTGGTTATGCTTTTGGGTACCTTTGGTTACTTTTTGGGTATGCTTTGGGGTACTTTTGGTTTGTTTTGGGTAGTTTCGGGCAATTAGTAGGACCCATGTCGTTAGCTCTACTCGTGCAAGTGACTAGCAAAACGTACAAACTAATTCAAACAAAACATAGCAACCTTAAACATAGCAACAAGCTACAAGGTTGTGTATAGAGTACAATAAAACGCACTATGGCAGGTACCCTCACAAATAACAGGCAGTAACTGTTATAACTGCCGGCTACCCCCCCGCCCCTTTCCAGGGGCATGTTAAAAAGTCTTTTTCTCTCTCGGTCACAACGATATAATGGCCGCTCCTCGTAGATGTCAGGGACGTGGTACCTACACATCGCCGCTTCCAAATGTCGACACCTGATCCAGCACGCGGCCAGGAAGGAGGCCACACTCATGGAGATTAGCGCTCCCTACGATCCCACCCAGCCTGTGAACGTCACCACTAAAACACGCCAGTGAGTATTCTAAAAAGGTAACAGGAAGGCTCGGCCTTTGCTGTCGCAAACTTCATTCATGGGACTGATCCCATGAAGGGTAAAAAGAGAGTGTACGAGTGTGAAGGATAAAAGAGAGTGTACGAATCGAACCAAATGGACCCGCTAGGGTCCATTTGGTTCGATTCGTACACTCTCTTTTATCCCTCTTTCAGGCTGCAACAGCCCTCCTGAGAGATCAGTTTTCGGACCCCTCAAAGTTGCAACATTTCGGCTGATCCGAGTATTATTTGGGCCGAGCCTTCACGTATTCTTCGAAAAATATAGGCTGCCCCATGGAAAAAAGGAGGGCCTAAATGTTGGCCTGTTTAGGCCAAGGGATGTTGGCCTAAACAGGCCAACATCCTGTTAACTAGCATCTTCTATCACTGACTGAACACAGGTGAAGTTCACCTGAAACCTTCCTAGAGAAAAATAAATCAGGGGTGTGTGCAGGAAAATAAGTGATAACTGAGCATCATGAAGCTACTGAAAAACCCACCTCAGACATCAGCAACATTATGAAAATTGCAAAAATATAATCGTCCGGGTGAAAATCACCACGTTCAGTGTTGTAGAGAAATTTAGGTTATTTTTGCCTATAAGTATATGATGTTAATGGTATGGGTCACATATTATGTGTAAATTGCTCAACGTGCAACTTTTACCAACCAAGCTGAATATCATCCATTAGGCATATAGATACTGTATCATTTCTATCATAAACATTTAAATTATTCACCATTTCTGGGTTCCAGAGGTGGGGGTGCCGTTTTTCTTTTTTGTCTCGACGTGTTTCCAGATTGGCATTTCAATTTCCATATTACCAACTGTGTGCAAAAACACTGCGGCCCGTTTCTCCGCTCTGGTTTACGAGCGTGACCGCCGGCCGTATGTGCCAAACCCCCTAAACACCTCTTCTCTCGCAAACATTCCCATGTGTTGTTCAACACTGAAACCACAGAACGCCCAACGCTCCCGGGAGGGGAGGGGGAACGCTTTGGTTTTATGACTTGAGGCCATGCAAGCTGCTCTCACTTTCTGCCAAGAGAGAGAGAGAGAGAGGGAGCATGTATTGACTCATGGTATGGTTTAGATTAGAAGATTCATAGTGAGATTTGGCAATAGTCGGATAGCGGATCTTCTCCTACTCCCCTCACAAACATAGCCCCTCCTCATTTTCTCTCATCTCCTCCAGCAATCACCAATGTTGGGAAATACGACAAGCCTACAGTCAAACCAACACACCAGGACACCTACTGATTAAAGGTCAGTCTCCTGGTGCACGCACTCAGACACTCACTCATGCACGCGCACACACATGCACACACACTAACTGCAACTTCGCAACCACCTAAAACTAACCGTAGTGTTGCCTGATGACATAGATGACATAGATCACATATAAATAACAAAAGGATCAATTAAAGGGGAATTCCACCCATTTTCTAAACCAAATGGACCCATTTGTAGAATCTCAGGAAAATAGGGCCTGACAGAAAAATCATTTACATGGTGAAACACAACTTGATGGCGTCATCAATTTGTGTTTCACCATGTTAATGATTTTTTTTCCAGACCTCCATTTCTAAGAAACACAGAATGGGGGGGACTTTTTATCATGTCCAACATCTCTAAGGTATATTAATGACATAGTAAAATGTAGAAAATGTGTGGAATTCCCCTTTAAGAGCTCCGGCTTAATCTCCCCCTCCTCCCCCCACAAAGGCGTCTCTGCCAAGAGACGGACATAACATAAACAGCGAAATGTCAACATAAACATTGGAACAACACCAAAACACAGCCAGGGGGATGTGTATTTTTGCAGGAAAGCCCCTAGCGCAATTATATAGTGGCTGAAAAGGTTAAATATATATTTATATTTAATTTAGGTTTAAAAGTTGTCTATACTACCTTTAATGTTTTCTTTAAGCACACGTTTGGAACACTGGCTTGCTTTGGCAATGTAAATATTTTTTAGATGTAAATATTTTTATGTAGTATAAGGTACGGTATTCCTTGTAACCTCCAGGCCGGAGACCAGAGATGAATACTGACCTAGTGATTGGAGATACAGACTACAACTCCTATGCCATCATCTACTATCAGAAACGGGACCAGGTCACCGTCAAGTTCTACCGTAGGTTCCTCAAATCTGTCGTTTTTTTGGTCTGACGTGGCTGGAAGGGTTACATGAGATGTATCCATAGATGTAATTCTGTAAAGCAGTGCCACGGCAGATACATTACTTTTTTACATGACTTGATTCATTATTTATATCCCGGTACTTGATATCCAATTTAGCTACCCAACCTGACCTATACCAACCCATTGTAACTTCATACTCCATTTTAACCATATAGAACTGATACTGTCCTAATAATATGTGGGTGGGCCGTGCTTTTTCATTTACTGTTTTCATTTATTTTTTAAAATATATAACCTCAGTTAGAATCGGTCACATACACTACCGTTTAGTATAACCATGCCGTTTGGTTCCCTGTATGCAGAGAGAACAAAGAACGTCCCACCAGAACGCATCTTGGAGAAGTATGAGGCGGCTGCTGAGAAGAAAGGGATGAATACCAACTGGCTCGTCACCTTTCCAACATATAGTATGTTTAATGTCATATACAACACATCACACAGCATGTTTAACGGCAGTGCAACGAAATTCTTGAGTTCTCACTGTTTTAGAACCTTTCCTTTGCCACTTAATGACAGCCAAAACTCATATGCAAATTCAAAAACATCAAAGGTAGCAAACTCACGTTTGGTATTTTGATACTTCTGTATCGCACCTGAGGTACTGTGTTAATTTAATGCAGAGTTTCTTCATCTCTGTTAGGTTACTGTGATACTGTGGATGGGGACCACATCATTGGTAAGTATACTGTACATATACTGTTAGTATATATATTTTTTTGCTTTTTGCTTATTTATGGCAGGCTATACATGGTTTGTTTTATACTGATGCTAGGTGCTTATTGTTGAGCTCATTGTTGAGTTACTTCAGGCTTAGTTGAGACTAATGGTTCTTTGGTATAGCTCTATGATCCTAGATCAGTGGTTTTCAACCTTTTTGATCCCAGGGTCCACTATTTATTCAGCATTGGAGCCACGGACCAGCATTTGAGGACATTTTCACCCCACAGACCCAAACTAAAGATTCATTTTGCTGAATATTTTAACTCTTGAGAGTATAGAGCTGCGCAGTGACGTCACCGCCCCTGTTCCGGAAGTCTTTTCCCAATTCATTTTTCTCATAGACTTTTCGAAAATAATTTATATCAAGACGATTACGCCGCAGACAAAGCCAACTCGAGTCGTGACGAATCATGATGACACACACAAACTTTTGGGACAATAAAATAATTTCTAAGATGAAAAATGAAACAAAAAGTCTTGTATCATGCCGTTTTTCTACTTCTTCCCAATTATATATTATATGACGATATTGTGTTTGTTGTCATGATTTGTCACGACCTGAGTTGGCTTTGGCCGCGGCGTAATCGTCTTGATATAAATTATTTTCGAAAAGTCTATGAGAAAAATGAATGGGGAAAAGACTTCCGGAACAGGGGCGGTGACGTCACTGCGCAGCTCTATAAAAATGAAACCAATTGGACCCACAAGCGTCCATATAGTTTAATCTTTTACACTCTCAAAAATTTACATCTGCTTAACCAACTTTCCATAATTTAGCTGGGGACCACCTTGAACCTTTTTAAGGACCACTTGTGGTAGCTGGACCACTGGTTGAAAACTTCGGTCCTAGATGACTATGCCTATGCATTTGCTTACTGTAAATGCCTATGTGAATTGCTACCTGCCAACAATCCCTCCATAATGTCAGGTGCATGCTTTTTGTCCAACATATCATTGGTCCGATACACCTAGACCTAACCACTGGCCCTCACCCTATCCTCCCATGTGGGGTTGATACCTCAACCTAACCGTTGGTCCTATGATAGGTCAGACAGACGTCTGTCTCCCCGTAATTTCATTCTTCATTCTGTTTCACTCTGTTCTTTCCATCTTTCTCTCTCTCAGATTGTCTACGCGCCCCATGCTGAATACAGCATGCATGCAATCTGCAGGACATATCTATTAATGCAACGATGTGCCTCACATTTTATTATACTCTGATTACAAACTACTTAAAGGATCATTTAAAGAGAGTTTAGACACAATAAAAGTTGAAACAAGGTGGTTGCAATAATGCAATCATTCCACAGGAAGCTCCCAGAAGGCCTCCTGACTATTAAAAATATTCAATGTACTTAAAGGCGCCTCAATGTGTGACAATACAATTTGCAAAATGTAAATAAAAATAAATCCAGCCAAATCTAGCCAACATGCTCTCAAGTGTGTGTGTGTGTGTGTGTGGTGTGTGTGTGTGTGTGTGTGTGTGTGTGTGTGTGTGTGTGTGTGTGTGTGTGTGTGTGTGTGTGTGTGTGTGTGTGTGTGTGTGTGGAGAATTGGCTGGTTTGTGGTTTGTTTGCACGTGCATTTTTTCACACCAATGTGTGTGAGAGCTAGGCTTGGTGTTGGAGGATAATGACGACCAGATGTTGGGTGCACAAGGGGTTAGGGAGTTGGATTACAAAACTAGGTTAGCGAATGCAGGTTTACAAAACCCCAGCCCCGAACCAATTGCCTTTACGTGCGCGTGTATGCGTGCACAAGAGTTATATAACCAGCTTCTTGCAAGTCAGTGCCTGTCTCGTGTCCAACTCCTACCAAAAGGGAGCCCTGAGGTTTCCATCAATATCCTAGAACTTTGGAAGAATTCACTCATCACTCAATACAAACAGAAAATGGACTGTCGAATCTCAATACTAACCCCTAACCCTAGCAGTCAGCAGTAACCTGAGTTAACGTATGGATGTTATTCAACCTCTTCAAAATTCGAAATCCCCAAAATATTGTACTTAAGTTGACTACAGTACTTGAGTATATGTCATATACCGTACTTAATTTATTTAGTTCTGCTACTATCACTCATTCCTTCTGTAACACTTCTGTCTCCATCCTTGTGTGCAAGTGTGTGCCAGTTGTGTAACGCAACGTCAAACCAGAAAGATATTTTACAGGGCAGTGGGAGGGGGGTTCTGTGTGTTTTTCGGGGAGGAGCCCTAAGAGTCAGGAATTTAGGCGATATATAAAGGATCGAGTTTGGTTCCCGCTCCTCTGTCCTTACCTGCTACGGACGGATACGCAGAGAAACGGGCCGAAAGACACCCAACGCCACTGCAGCCATGAAGACCACACCGCTGCTGATGCTCTCGGCTCTGCTGTGCACACTGGCGACCTGCATCAACGTCATGCCTCCTGCTGACTTCGACCTGCAGAAGGTGAGAGAGGTTTCATTGTTCAAATATTTTGATTTTTTTTGGTGCTGTGGTTTTCAACCTTTTTCATACCAGGGCCCACCATTTATTCAGAATTGGAGCCACGGACCACCATTTGATGGCATTTTAGCCCCACAGACCCCAAGACTAAAGATTTCTTTTGCTTTTATCCACAATTCCAGGCTGGATTTCGGAGAAAACAAAACAGGCAAACTGACATACAGATGAAAATGACAAAAAATATTCTACATTCTCTAGTTGTGTAGACATGGGCTAATTCAGATGGTGAATATTTGAACTCTTAAGAGTGCAAACATGAAACCAAATGGACCTGCAAGGGTCCACTTGGTTTCATGAAGGGAGAGAACAATCAAAGAAAATAATATCTACAAAATGCATACAGACTGCTTTGTGCAAAAACATTACACCACTAAGGTGTATGTTTATGTTGCTCTGTTTTATGTTGCTCTTTCTACTGTGTTGTTCTGTCTCCTGCTGTTCTCAACTTCTCTGTTGTCTGTGTAAACTTTGTATGCAGCTCGGTTGTTGTCTCCAAGACAAATTTCTCCCTTGGGAGACAAATAAAGTAAACCTTGAAACCTTGATTAGAGACACAGTGAAGTTATAATTTAGAAAACATGACCATATATTTAACTTATTTTCTAGGAGTTTGTTCCATATCGTCTCTGTTGGGGGTTATGTCCAAAACTGTTACTTTTCACTTTGGAGAAATCTGCCATTTTTGATACTTTTAGTATGATCTATCTAAGTATAGATAGTAAGCCGTCTCTCTCTCTCTCTCTCTCTCTCTTTCCCTCTCTCCGTCTGTCTCTCTGTCTGTCACTCACTCACAGATGGCTGGTAAGTGGTACCTGATCGGACTGGCCACCAACGCTCAGTGGTTTGTGACCAACAAGGGAACGATGAAGATGGGCACTACCGTGTTTGAACCCACTCCTGGGGGAGACCTCAATATCACTTACGCCAACCTCAAGTGAGCTGTTCATTTAAAACCCACAGCAGAATATATCCCAAGTGAAATAAGCACGAGTTCTATGTTAGATAGATGTTAGATAAGTTCTATGTGCCAGGCCCCCTCACTCTGTGTCTTTCTGTTCTAGTGCTGATGGCTCCTGCTGGAGAATGTCCCACAACGCTCTGAAGACGGACACCCCCGGACGCTACAGTTTCCGTAGTCACGGTGAGTAGAACACACACAGACACAGGCACAGCAGCCGATATGGAAAACCGTATCCAGCTTTAAACAAAGCAAATGCAAAGGACATTAAGTAGCCTATAAGGACTTTAAGTATAGCCTAAAATAGAAAATCTGGTATGCACCACATGGATTGATCTAGATGAGAGAAGAGCAGAAAATGATGCATGCAGCAGTCAGGTAAAGATATGATAGGCTATATATAAGCTATATACTGTACAATGTATAGCTATCAGTATTTTTTTGTACTTTTTCCCCTGTACATCTCTTCTACTTCGATGCTGCAGCTGTTTCCCTGCAGACACACTTGTTTTGCCTTGCAGTTGGCCCAGAATGTTAATGTTGCCAACAAATCCTTTTTGTTGGGCTAATGACAAGACGGTGCTTGTGTGTGTGTGTGTGTGTGTGTGGGGGGGGGGGGGGGGGGGGGGGGTAATCACACAGCGCAGCAGTCTCCAGCAGTTTCATAATGAGCCAATAGAGTGGAGATGAGGTGGACTGGAGTTAGATTAAAATCTGCCTTAAATCCATGAGATGTTATTGTTTTTGTCGCATTCCTATTCCAAAGAATAAATCATGAATTCAAGGCTTTATGGTAAATTGTGCATTTATGTGCCTTTATCCAAGTTGCTTTTCTATGATTGTGTATCATATTCGCCAATTCACACACACACAGCCTTACACGGATGGCAGAACTAAACCATTTAAGGCCAACCTTCTCACCTTCTCGGGAGGAATTAGGCCTGATTTATGACTCAGCCCCATTCTATCCCCCCAAGGCAATGACAACACTGATCAATACCAATGATTCACACCACGGGGTTACCTCGCATCAGTGTCATCAGACTTTGCACCTTGGAGGAAAGTCGGTAGGCCCGAGGCCAGGTCTTTACTGGCTGTAGTATTGAATCACATGTCGGCCAGTCTACCTGAGCCACTGCCACTATAATGTGTGAAAGTAACTGTTTGTTTCTAATCCTTCTCCCTCTCTCTCTCTCTCTCTCTCTGCTCTACAGTTTGGAACAATGAGAATGACATGCGTGTGGTGGATGCCGTTTATGACAGCTACTCCATCGTCCACACCATCAAAACCGTCGGCGACTTGCCTGAGGTCATGAACAAGCTCTACAGTGAGTATCAGTATCAGTAGAAGCCACTGATGATGGACATTTACAAAGTGCTTTTCTTTTTGCTGCTTTTACTTTTTGGAGTACCTGTCTGCGTTTGAATTTCAGGGTTATCACAACTTTCACTCCACCAACATTTCAAAGACAAACACGTTTGTATTATACTTTTGACTCCAAATCTCCAGGAAAGGTTACAGAAGGAATAGCTAATGTCGGTCACGTGAATGGGCTGCTCCATGACACTGTCATGGGCGCTTTCTTGGAAGGCAAATCTCACACGGGAAGTGAAATGAATTGCAGCGAATAGAGCCGGATGGACCAGTTTGTGAAGAAACATTACTTCTGAACCATTGAGACCTTTTGTAAAGTAATTGATTATGTAAAATAACAGAAGACTTATAAAACATTGTCTGCTTCTCAACGTGTATACTCTCTAATGTTATAATGTTATAGAGATCTAAATCTTGCAATACCTCCAAGACAGAAACGATACCTACCACTGTTTAGAATAAACTTGTACTGTCCACCTTGAAAAGCAAGAGACAGTGAACCCAGGGGCGGATGTAACATTTCCCAGTTGGGGAGGGGGGGGGGGGGGGCAGGAGAAAATGGTATGGGTGCGGCTTCAAAGCCCAGCCCATACCATTTTCACTTGCAAAGCATCAATAATAACATCAGTTGCTGTTGAAGTTGCAACAGATACGCAGCATGCATGAAGCTACAGGTCTGACTCAGATAGTGTTCTGTTTTTAATGATGAAATATAAACACTTTATTTTTGAAATATTTTGTTTTGCATCCCATCATGTTTGGTGGGGCAGTCTGGCCATTTAGGGGGGCATTGTCCCCCCCATGCCCATGCCCATATCTGCTTCTATGATGAGGGTCTCAATTGTTCAGAAAAAGTCGAGTAGCCTATATGTTTGTACTTACCGCCACACGTTGTTCATGCTCGCAGGTAGGACCGAGGAGGTGAGCGCTGTTCTGCAGGAGAAGTTTTTGCAGTTCGCGCTGGGCACTGGGGTTCTCCATGAAAACATCCTGATGCTGCCGAAGAGCGGTGGGTCATGTTTGTTATTACCGTAATATTATACATCTAACCTCACAACACTTTTTAGGAAATGTTTTAAAATTATTTAAAAACAATGTGTCCGTGACACGAATCTCATGCAGTCATTTTATACATAAGGCTTCAGCTTGTTGATCGGCTATCCTCGTTTTAACAGAAAACAGAAAGTACACTAGTGTAGAGCCCTGGGGGGCTCTGGTGTAAATGGTTAATTGTGTGCTGTTTTCATATATGGGAAAATAGCTGATCACCATCTGAGCTTAGATGTATATGTGGTATTATTATTAGGTAAGTACATCAACGAATCAGCAATTTGTATGCATGGGCCACTCACGTTCTATTTCTGGATATTTGCCCTCACAACAAGTATAGCAGCAGTCCTTGTTAGTTGGACTGCTGCAGGATTGTACAAAACAGTTATAAACAAATATACTGTAGGTAATATAGGCTAATGATGACCCCTTGTTTTTGTTTCTGTTTGTTCTTACAGCTGAGTGTCCTGACGCATAAGGACCTTCATCACCTTCGTGGCCTTAAAAAATCTCAATACCACAATGCAATGTTAAAAAAGAAAGGAAAAAAAGACCTGAATTAGCCTGCAAATATTTTCTTCTGTGATTTTCTTTGATTACTAAAGACACATTATGGTAAGACCAGAAGGCATAGGGGTGGTTGATCAGTCTGAGCCATAGGTCTGAGCTTGTGTGAAAATGACCAAGAGATAATCATGTCATGCCAATCTCATTTTTTGTACAATATTTTTTCTACCTGCTACTGCTTCCATTGAAATAAACCATGCCATTTGACTTACACATTGAGCAACGTTTCTTCCTCCTCCTTCCTATTTTGAGCAAACACTGCCGCCTTCTGGCAGATATCAAAATTACACTGGCAACTTTCTATTTTATTGACGGCATAGTAGCCTACTGTCGTCTAGCAGTGTGTTTTGCGACTTACCCGATTCCCGCATACTGTGCATTAAATTAAATACACACCGATATACAATAGCAATAGAATTACAGACAGTGCATTAATAAACAGGTTGTTGCATATGACACTGGGCTTGATTGTCTTTGCAGCAGCAGAGAGAACACTGTGGTGATTGATTGACCCCTCTAAAAATAATCAGCGCAGTGGCTCAGTGCAAGTTCGGCCTGGCTGTGTTGTTGTTGTTGTCGTTGTTGTTGTAGGCCTACCTGCAGCTGCTGCTCTTGCTCTCCCCTATGGTGGAGGAGGTGGTGGGTAGTCGGTAGGCCTAGCTAGCATGGACTGGTCCCTGCTGCTGCAGCCATGGCTGGTGGTTGAAGGTTCCAGAACTTCCTGATCTGGTAAAAGGGGTCACATCGACGTCACCGCAGCGTTGGCTAGGCGCTCAGAAGGTGAGCTCCTCCATCTCTTCAGCTGTGGCGTATCCAGGGCCGGATCTAGGCGGATCTAGGCGTTGGCAATGCCCCCTAAATGCCCCCTAATGCCCCCTAAATAAGATGGCATGCAAACAACGCACATTTCAAAGGTATTTCAAATGAAAGTGCTTATATTCAGGGGTGTAGTGGAGGGGGGACGCGGGGGGACGGCGCCCCCCCACTTCTCACATCTAAAATATTTTTGGGTCTGAAAAAATCATTAGCATGGTAAAATTACATCTTGATGACATCATCAAGATGTGTTTCACCATGTTAATGAGTTTCCTTTTTTCTGAGAGTGTACAAATGGAACCAAATGGACCGCTAGGGTCCATTTGGTTCACATTTGTACACTCTCAGAAAAAAAAATCAAATGGGGGGAATTCCCCTTTCAGAGGCGTCCCCCCACTTCTAAAAGTACCACTATATTTACAATGATTTGAAACATTAGGCTACTATACTACTACTGCTACTAACTACAATTGTGGCACCGCTACACCAACACCATTTCATCATTCAAAACAGAAAACTCTGAGAGTCAGACCTTTAACTTTTGCATGCTGCATGTCTGTTGCAACTTCAACAACTGATGTTATGGATGCTTAGGCTAGGCTACTTGCCTAATAAAATTCCTGTATGGTATGAGTGCGGCTTCCTCATACCATTTTCGCCTGCCCCTCCAATTGGGAAATGTTACATCCGGGCCTGGGAGTATCATGCTGGTGGAGGCCTACACATTTTGAGTGATTTGAGTTTTTTTGACATGATGACTGAATCGCTTTAATTGCCTGCCTCACTGCCACAGGCCCTGCGCCACGAGGGGTCAAAGGGGATACATACAAATAGACCTCCTTGAGCCCTCCTTAAAGGTGTAAAAGAAGAGTTTTTTTTTTTTTAAATTGTAATAATGTTAATGAATTATAAAATGTGTGTGCTGGATTGTTCTCAAGTGACATTTGGCAATGATATTAATAGCCTTCTGGTTTATAGCTTTAACCCTGCCAGGGTCAGTGTAGCAATAGTATGACATATTTTATTAGGCCTAACATTATTTATCTAATGTATATTTATGTTTTTAATATATTCTTTTTCACACAAACATGATGGATGTCCACTGTCATACTGTAGTCTTTCAATGCCACATAGGTCATCATGATATTTTCTATACAAATACCCCCACAGAGGATGAAATTCACACAATAAGAAATGTCATTTAATGATTTTTAACCTTTGACATTTAACCTTTAACCCGGATAGTAAGTAAATGCCTATATTGTTATCATTAGAATGCATAATGCATTTACAATCATGAAATCATGAAAGATATGACCTATATTTAATTTATTATTATTTAAAAAAAAATTGAATTAGCTTTCCATCTTTCCATCTACAGCGCATTGTGTATTCTGTCTGATCGCCTGTCCTGCCTTGTCTGTCAGCCTTGAGGGAAGGCAAAGATGTGCTGCATAAAGCATTGAGCACACCAGACTGAACTGAAGAGACGTTGGACACAACGTGTTTTTGCCGCAACGTCCTCTAGAAGCAGGTCTTTGCGGCACTTTGTCGCAGCGGCCATTTTTATTTCCCATCCACAGCCATTCAAAAACTTCAAACATGGCGGCTGCGTCTGCACCCTTTTTGCGCTGTAATGTGCTTACAGCCTAAGGCTTGCCTTGCCTTGCCTACAATAGGGGTGTCTGCCTACAACACATATACAGTATGTCAAACTCAAGGCCCGAGGGTCAAATCAAGCCCCTATATACTATTAGAAGTAGCCCCCTGGTATATTGCACACAGCACAATAAGAAGTTAATACAAATAATTGTTTTATTCCTCAAGTCAATTAATGCACTTTCTCATGGTACTATGAAAGCAGTTCTTGGTGAGGATCATAGAACAGGAAACTGAGCTTTTATAATGCATTTTCAGTTCTGAATGCATGCGGTTTCATCATTACATTTATCTTGCTATTAAGTGACATTCATTTTTGAATAAAAATCAAAAACCAGTGTCCGCATGTTGAAACACAGTCCTGTTTGTATTTTGGTCCGCAGTGTATTTGAGTTTTGCACCCCTGCCCTACAACAACACAGCCAGGTCATCATGTCACCCCTGTTCATGGAAGCTCACACAGTGAT
>CM076982.1:38586737-38634237 GCA_039105355.1 Benthosema pterotum | reverse complement strand
AAGTCTAACACCTTGGAACAACCTTCCTAATGCCATTGTAATGTATAGTTCCCCGAATCCCCCACCACTACTCATTGTTTCTCAGTTGCAAGGGCGATTTTTTTCATGGGTTGACACCAACACTTGCCTGCTTGCCCAGGGAAAGTAAAAAAAAAAATGGTCGGGCAAGTGAAGACTGCTACCTGGTTGCCCGATCGGGCAAGTGTGCAAACTTAGTGCACTATAACACAACACAAGATAAATTTGTCTTGAAGGCAGTCATTGCACTCTGCCTCTGTGTCTTTCCTGCTTTCTAGCTATAGGCCTACACAATTCCAGGCTGGGGATGATGAATTTTAACTCTTGAGAGTGTAAAATGAAACCAAATGGACCCGCAAGGGTCCATTTGGTTTCATTTTTACGTTCCGATGGCAAGTGCCTCCGAGACCTTAGTGTCAACCCCTGTTTTTCCTTCCCTGAATTCCTGGCCCAAGCTATAGCTGGACCAGCAAATTAACCACAGCCCTGTGAAATCCTACTGAAATTTTCATGTAGGCTGCACCCTTGCAGCCTACACAGAGAGGTGGGGCGTGTGTAGGGTGAGGTGGTGGTGGGGGGCATCCCTGACCAGTTATACTTAGGGCCTCCAAAACCTAGTAGTGGCGCTGCGGCCCTGAATAAGCCCGCAGCCTGGCTGAGTATTTTAGTTCGTATTTTCAAACAATTACAGTTCGGTCAATTCTCGATCATTTCTTACCATTCAACATGTTATGTTGAAAAAACATGTTCCATGTTTTTTGCTGTATGTGGCGAGCATTTATCCCAAGTCTGCAAAACGTTATTAAACTAAACATTAGTAAATTGCAAAAAAAAAGTCGGGAAATTCGCGGCAAAACAGACATCTTTTTGACCATTCATATCTCCTTCAATTCTGGACCATTTTGTACATTTCAAAATGCAGCGTGACGGGCAAAAAATCATTCTCTCAGATGCTGTATAGGATATGCAGGTAGGTCTTCTCTCCGAAGCGGAATCAAGACAAATGTAACCTTCGGGATTTCAGTGGAAACGTGAAAGCAGCAGCATTGTCACAAGTTAATTAATGTATTTAATTATATCATATGCCTTACCTAAACACAAGCAAGTGACCGACAGCAGGCAGCTGTCTAGAGCTGTTTATAGGACAATCCATAAAATAAGGAGATGAATTGAACTGGCGGTTCTGTGGACATCTCCAATGCTGCGCAGTGCGCACAGTCTGTGCCCGCACGTGGCTTTGAAATCCCCTTATCTATTTCCCAAATCTATTTGACGAAATTAGCTTAAGGGACTGCGTGACAAACAGGGGGGCACCATGTCTTTGGAGAGGGGCACAAAGCAGATTCAACAGTTTTCTCGGGAAAATGCATATTTATAGATTTTTATTTTTATTTTTAATTGTGCCCTGCCGGTCACGTGGGGCCCAACGCACTGCGCGTTATGCGCGTTGCCCTCCCTACGGCCTGATGATAGGTATAACTGTCGACTTAAACACCCTGAACCACTGTAATAATAACTTACTTAAAGGGGATTTCCATCCATTTCCAACATTTTACCTTGTCATTGATATAGGCCTACTTTAGAGATTAATGATTTAAAAACGTCCCTCATTCTGTGGGAGGGAGAACTCGAGCTCTGAGGAAAATCATTAACCTGGTGAAAGACAACTTGGTGACATCATCAAGTTGTGTTTCACATTGTAATGGCTTGTTCTTTTTCAGATCTCCATTCACGGAAACACAGAATGTGGGGACGTTTTTTTATTATTATTATTTCTCCAGGGTATTTTAATAGTATTTTAATAGACATAGTAGAATTCTCCTTTAAGATTATAAACCCGTGCTAATAATATCATTGCCAAATATCACTTGAATCCAGCACACAAATAGCTGTTGGGAGTTATTGACATTATTAGGCCTACAAAGTAAAAAAAATATATATATATAATAATGATAATAATAATAACATACAGTATATACTGTACGTAGCCTATACGTATGTCTTTTCTTTCTTTCTTTCTTTCTTTCTTTCTTTCTTTCTTTCTTTCTTTCTTTCTTTCTTTCTTTCTTTCTTCACTTTTGATCTGAGGCGCCGGTCCTGTGACAGACTCAAATCAGTCAAGGCCACCCACACCAGCCCGGCATGATAATAATGAGCCCACGGATGTGAAGAGATGGACCTCACCTACTAAGCACCGAGCCAACACTGATGACGACAGACGACGACGTGACCAGTTTACCAGGAAGGAAGTACAGGAGCCACCGCCAACATCAACAGCTGCAGCAGCAGTGACCAGTCCATGATTGATACCCACCACCTCCGCCATGGGGGAGAGCATGCAGCATTAAGCAAGCAGCATTAGTTTAAATAGCTACAAGTATAACCTTTCGATTCCATAATTCCGATGACTGCCGTATCCGGTTGCCCAAATACAATGTTGCCATCTACCACGAGGTGGCAGTATCTACTGGAAGTATCTACCTATCTATGTTCCAAGCTGTGTGTGTGTGTGTGTGTGTGTGTGTGTGTGTGTGTGTGTGTGTGTGTGTGTGTGTGTGTGTGTGTGTGTGTGTGTGTGTGTGTGTGTGTGTGTGTGTGTGTGTGCGTGTGCGTGTTGTTGTGGCGCGCGGGTGCGCGTGAGTATTGTTGTGGTAGTGTCGCTGTGTTAGCAAAATGGACCATGTTAATATCTCTTTATTATACTGTGATTTGTTGTAATCAGTGTTGGGCAGTAATATTACTGTAATAGTATTACCTGTCCCAGCAAAAGTAAAGTAAAGATATTACTCTGCCAAAATGTGTAATAAGCAATGTATTACTCTGAAGAAAAAAAACATGGCTCATTACTTATTGCTACTGAGCTTGCTGTTGCATGTGAAAATAGAACATATTTACAAGCTATCAACAGATAACGATAGAGATGCACCGTAGTTTGTAGATCCTAATCCACCGCTGCATTCTGCACACATACAGGACTACAGGTTATAGCAGTTGTCGCAAGTTTTCTCAGCATTCTGCACACTTGACGATACACAGTTGTCGCAAGTTGTTATATTCTTTCACTTTCTAAGGGGTCATAAGTAAAGTAAAGATATTACTCATCTATTGCCCAACACTGCTGTTGCACTGATGTTCATGATGAAACGCCAGCATTTTTATTATTCTAGTTCCTCCTAGTTTTTCAACTGATCTGTGTCTCGGGAGGGCTGTTGGTATAAAAGTGTACATGCGCCATGCAGCGACATCATCGTTAGGGTGGGCAGAAAGAAAGCGACATTTTTTAGACAAAATGATGACAGAAACAGAAAGCCTTCATTGGATTCCGCATCGATGATGTCACTGGCGGACGGGTCTCTGCACTGCCCACAGCCTCCTGACAGACTAAAATGTTTGGTATTTTACCATGAAAACTACAAGGACCAATTGCCGCATTTGAATATATTTCCAGGCAGCTTCCACACTTGATTGATTGATTGACTGAAATATTTAGGCACACATGACTGTTAACTGGACGACACCATAAACCATTTACGTATAGAGATTTCATCGAAAACATTTAGACATCTAAATCATACACTAGCCAAAAGAGAAAGGAAAATTATTATGACTGTTGGCATATGGAAATGCGAAATAAATGTACCCCTTGTTTGTGCCGAATCTGAGTTGCACGTGGTTTGTTGAACTCCCTTTAACGCTTTGGCCCTACAGTCCTGACCTGTTGACCCTCCACAATGTTCCTCAAGAAATGGGACATGAAAATATGTGCTTTAATGGTACATTTTTGCAAACAACAATAATAATATGCTAAACGGCACCATACAACTAACCTTGTTTGATCACAATGAGACACATGCATGTAGGCCTAATTACCATAGTATAATATACTATTTCAGTAATATCTATTATATAGACAAATCCAAATTATCAGGAGAAGGTCATGTTTCATTAGTGTAATAGTGGCATACCAAACCATGCATATACACATACAAACAAACAAAACCATGATGTCATCATAGAGTATACTGCTGCTATCTTTTTTCCTCGTATACTGTATGTGCAGCAGCAGTTGTATATGGGAATGTGATATTCTGATCCGTTTGAATCTATTGTATTGAACTCAAACGCGTGAGTAATGTGTGCGCGTGCGTGTAAGCTATGCGCCATCATACCTTATTATTACTAGCTTACTCAGGGTGGGCAGAAAGAAAGCTGCAACGCATGATGACGTTACCTCCTGACCAACAGGATCCCGGTAAGAAAGAAAGAAAGAAAGAAAGAAAGAAAGAAAGAAAGAAAGAAAGAAAGAAAGAAAGAAAGAAAGAAAGAAAGAAAGAAAGAAAGAAAAAAGAAAGAAAGAAAGAAAGAAAGGGGGACCACTGGGCGGGGACCACCAGTGTGCCTTGAGAGCGTTCCAGGTGGTCCCTAAATAATGGAAAGTTGGTTTAACAGGCTGTAATTCTTTGAGAGCGTAAAAATAAAACCACACGGACCCTTGCGGGTCCATTTGGTTTCATTTTACTAGTCTCAAGAGTTAAAATATTCATCATGTGAATTAGCCCAAATACACTCTAAAAAAAAAAAAGTTGGTTAAACTGATTATTTATAGGGTTACGCGTTCCCCTATATATTTTCAGTTTACTCAATTAGTATTTAAAACATTGACTGAACGACAAACTCTTTGTTGGCTATTAATTCAGCCAATAGCTTAATCCTCGCTGACAGAACGAAAGACTGTCGCTTATTGATTCAGCCAATTGCTTAAAAATCTTTGACAGAACGAAAGACTGTTGGCTTATACATTCAGCCAATTGAAACAAATTAGTTTCCACCATGTCATATGCTCATGTATTCTGCTCACTCAACTAGGTTTTATTAGTCATTACAACTAGTTATTATATATTAATAATTCTGTGAATATTATAATAATTATTGACTGAAATAATATTTAAATGATATATACTCAAATTTCCTTTCAATTTTTATTTTCTGTACAAAATGACACATTTAAATTCGAACAATCAGTGCAAAAGGCAGTGCAACAAGTATTAAAACAAAGTGCAATGTATAAATTACATTATCAATGATGTGCAAAAAAAAAACAAAAAAAACACTTAATGATATAATTGGTCGTCACTATTGTGTTCCAACCAAACCCCCCCCCCCCCCCCCCCCCCCCCCCCCCCCCCCCCCCCTCCTATGATGTTCAAGTTTCTGAACTACCCACGGCCCTATATGAGAGAGTGATTATGCTAAATATCCTATGGATAAGGATGCACAGTTAATAAGTAAATAACAGTAATAAATAAATACTGATATGCTTATTTACTAAGATGGTTAATGTCACTATTATTTGCCGATATGAATGGAGCAACAGAAAATATAGGTCACACTTATGTGGACTGATACATCAGTGCATCACTAATCATACATGGACAGTAGTGAAGACCAGTTATATTACTATCAGATGGCGAGGTCATACTTGAAGATTTCAATATTAACGTGTTGATTTTTGCTCCATTTTTCACGAGATGGACCTAAACATCTAAAATTCATTCCAGATATACAATTACCATTTATGCTTTATTGGGGTTCTGGGGACTGAGAACCTGTCAGTATCTGATGTGACCACCACTTGCCTCATCCAGTGCAACACTTCTTTCCTCTTCAATGGTTGTGCGAAGTTGCTGGATATTAGTGGGAACTGGTATATGCTGTCGAAATGGTAATAATGTGTTATTACCATTTCAACATGCGTTATTACCATTACAACAGTTCCCAATATTGAGAAGAAGTGTTGCACTGCATCTCCTCTGGGAGATCACATTCCAACCAAGATCCTGACGTCACTTCAGCAGTGTCTTCTCAAGACGTTCCAGTCGGTTTCCTGCCATCTTTACAGTGCCTACTTTCTCCTATACACTACCTGTACAGTAAACTAGGAGACTAACACCCTAATGTCAATCACTCGTGAAATGAAGTCTGAAATCTTGGCAAAGCTAGCTGAGATAATTTATACATGTGAGTCATACCCAACTTTAGATGAGCTGGAGAAGGTAGCAAAGGCCTTAGTTGAGAAACATCCATGCATTGGAAATGCAGGTCCTGACAAAGCATGGAATGTCTGGACAACCAGCCTGAAGGATAAAATGAATAACTATCGAGCAGCACTAAGCAGGGCAGGCTGTATGAGGCAAATGGTGGTCACACCAGATACTGACTGGTTCTCAATCCTCAGACCCCAATAAAGCGAAAACATGCACATTTCAGGGTGGCCTTTTATTGTGGACAGTCTAAGACACACCTGTTCACTAACCATGATGTCACATCTGCATCTTTATGTGGCACACCAGGTGGGATGGATTAGCAAAGCCGGAGTGTTCATTATCACACATTTAGACAGATTTGTGAACAATGTTTGAGAGAAATGGTAATATTGTATATCTGGAATATATTTTAGATCTTTACTTCATCTCATGAAAAATAGGAGCAAAAACAAAAGTGTGTGTGTGTGTGTGTGTGTGTGCGCACACACACGCCACAATTCATAACCATTTTGAATGGAACAGTTTAAAGTATTAAAAAAATATATACTTCATTCCTTTGATTCAAATGTGAAGCACTTGATGTTGTATGGCAGGGGTTTTCAACCTTTGACTCCAGGAACCACCATTTATTCAGCATTTGAGCCACGGACCACCATTTGATTACATTTTCATACCAAAGACCTAAAATTAAAGAATTCTTTTTTGTCCACAATTCCAGGCCGCCAACAAAACAGTGTAAACTTCTTAATTAAGTGGTGCTAATTCAGATGAATATTTTAACTCTTGAGAATATGGACCCTTGCGGGTCCATTTGGTTTCATTTTTACACTCTCAAGAGTTACATCTGGTTAACCAACTTTCCATCATTTGGCATGAGGAACACCTGGGACTTTCTCATGGACCACTGGTGGTCCCCGGACCTGTTGAAAACCCCTGTTGTATGGCAAAAATGTTCATGCATGTTTTTTTTTGTTTTATCAAGAGCATAATACTACCCATTAGCATTAGCAAATATGACTGCACAAATATGTGTGCAAAGACATAACATTTCAAGGATGTAACCAATATCTTTGACATTTCAACATTGGCAAAGTGCTCTTGATATCACAACATATATATATATATATATAAAAAAATATTTTAATTGTTTTTCTTTCTTTTTTTTTTTTTTTTTTTTTTTTTTAACCAAAAGGCACTTAAGTGTTCCAGTCCAAATTATTATGCCAGTATAGACCAACATATACAATATAATATAATTTAGATGATTCAATGAGACAGTTTAGTTCAACTACAACCAGTTATGTTCTGGTTCATGGGCAAACTGAACCATTATATTGTGAGAGCAGGGTACGAGAGAACGTTCAGTGCCCTTGTGGGAAGAAAACACACCCTCCACAGACTTGAGACCACAGCTGATAAGGTAGTAATGGTTTTCAGCAGTTCAAATGCTCAGTTTTTATTCAGTTTCTCAGCTGAGTGTGTTCAGTTCTTCAGCTGAGTGTGGTTGTGAGTGTGTTCAGTTCTTCAGCTGCGAGTGTGGTTCCGAGTGTGTTCAGTTCTGCAGCTTAGTTTGGTTTCAAGTTTGTTCAGTTTTTTCAGTTCTGCAGCTGAGAGTTTGGTTCCAAGTTGTTTAGTTTTTTTTTCAGTTCTGCAGCTGAGAGTTTGGTTCAAAGTTTGTTTCGTTTTTTTTCAGTTCTGCAGCTGAGAGTTTGGTTCACAGTTTGTTCAGTTTTCCAGCTGAGAGTTTGGTTCTGAGTTTGTTCAGTTTTTCGTTTTCCCACTTTTGTCAGCATCTAATGACAATTAATTTCTGGATTACCTCAAAGAAGTTCAACCAGGCTGGGGGATAAGCAATGTTGAGCGTGTGGATGAACCCGAACAGAACGGCGAGGGCAGTTGGGGCGTCTGGCAGGTTGTCGCAGAGAATTTCTCCGTCCAGGACTACTGCAGCTCTTGGTGCAGCTTCAGGGCCTCCTGGGGGGGCGACAATCTCTAGGATACCCATCTCCATGGGGCTTGAGGCTTCAACCGCATCTTCTGGCTATAAATGGGGCACATTAATAAAAACAACATTAAAAACAATATCCAAATGATATTGATGGGACGGATGGTACTGTCCTTGAACTGCTGATTTACCTGGCAGGTCTTAAACAGCTCAGTCTTCTCCCCAGGTAGTACTGCAGCCCTTTCACAGCCACCACCCTGCGATTATCTCTGTGGTCTGGATACACAGACAAAGTGAAGTCACTTTCCTTTATATAGCACATTTATATAGCACACAGAGGAGCTAATAAAAGTTCCCCAGGTGGTGGTGAATTCTCCTCCAATCAGGATCGAGCAGCAGGTTCACATAGTGTAGCTACTGTTGGACGCCCCTAGTGCAATAGGCTGGTACTACAGGATGAATTTCAAATCACTTCCCCTACCTTTAACATCGGACAACTTGTGCAGGTGTCACTTAGGACTTAGGTGTGCTGCACATAGCGGTCAGTGTGAAATCATAATCATTATTCATATCAATCAACATTACACTATAAATATAGGATTAGTACATTTAAAATATATATATTTTTTTAAACAATGAATCTCCCTCTCTAGACAATAAACTTTCTAGATCTGTACTAATCTTATTTATAGTGTAATGTCACTTTATGTGATTAATGTGATTAATTAAAAAATAAATGGACATTATGATGTAGAAAAGTTCTACATCATAATGTCCATTTATTGTTTTAGAGCTGTGTAACTGCTGGGGGAGCAAACTTAATAAATAAGAATCCAAAACAGAACAACTTGAGTGCCGTTAGTTCTACTCTTGAACTGGATCCTACATTTGACCGTGCACCAGCTTACTCTTTAAACCTGGACTACTCAATTGAGTGCTTGCTCGGTTTACAGCCGATACTCACCCATACTCAGTGGCCAGGTAGTTAATGTGCGGTGTCTTCCAAGCAGATGTGTTCCCAGCAGATGCACAACAACCTGCCATGAGTAGAGATGACAGAACAAAAAAAGGTTGGAAGCCATTTCATGATGTATTGTGAGCTTGTAAATCTGTTCACTATAGTTTGGGTCCTGGGCAAACATCAAATTTCTGACACCATATATAAATTGAACTTAATGCATCCATAAACATAATACTTACATAAAACGGTAAACGGACGTAAAGGGGGAAGAGATAAAGTCAAATAACTTTAGTTGGACTAGGGTCCATTTGGTTCCATAACTATTAACTACACTATCAGAGATAAAGAAATCCAGTGGTTCGAGAACGACAGGAGTACTTACAGAAACAGTGCAGTGAGTTCAGATTCGCCAAAGGCGCCAAAACAGCAAGCGGGGAAACCAGAGCAAGGCCTGCAAAAAACAGCAAGCGGGAAAACCAGAGCAAGGCCTGCAAACAAAAAAACGTATCTGCAATTAGACCATTAAAGTGTATTAAAGCCTTCGTGGCTAGCTTTACAACACTAAACGTTAGCTTCTCGACTGTGTGGTATATTAAGCCAATCGTTAGCTAGCTAGACAATTTCCCGAGCTAAACCATATATGTATAAACTCGATGCTACAAGCAAGCTAGCCCCGTTCGGGACATCATAATGTCCATTCATTGTTTTAGAGCTGTGTAACTGCTGGGGGAGCAAACTTAATAAATAAGAATCCAAAACAGAACAACTTGAGTGCCATTAGTTCTACTCTTGAATTGGATCCTAAATTTGACCGTGCACCAGCTTACTCTTTAAACCTGGACTACTCAATTGAGTGCTTGCTCGGTTTACAGCCGATACTCACCCATACTCAGTGGCCAGGTAGTTAATGTGCGGTGTCTTCCAAGCAGATGTGTTCCCAGCAGATGCACAACAACCTGCCATGAGTAGAGATGACAGAACAAAAAAAGGTTGGAAGCCATTTCATGATGTATTGTGAGCTTGTAAATCTGTTCACTATAGTTTGGGTCCTGGGCAAACATCAAATTTCTGACACCATATATAAATTGAACTTAATGCATCCATAAACATAATACTTACATAAAACGGTAAACGGACGTAAAGGGGGAAGAGATAAAGTCAAATAACTTTAGTTGGACTAGGGTCCATTTGGTTCCATAACTATTAACTACACTATCAGAGATAAAGAAATCCAGTGGTTCAAGAACGACAGGAGTACTTACAGAAACAGTGCAGTGAGTTCAGATTCGCCAAAGGCGCCAAAACAGCAAGCGGGGAAACCAGAGCAAGGCCTGCAAAAAACAGCAAGCGGGAAAACCAGAGCAAGGCCTGCAAACAAAAAAACGTATCTGCAATTAGACCATTAAAGTGTATTAAAGCCTTCGTGGCTAGCTTTACAACACTAAACGTTAGCTTCTCGACTGTGTGGTATATTAAGCCAATCGTTAGCTAGCTAGACAATTTCCCGAGCTAAACCATATATGCTACTCGATGCTACAAGCGAGCTAGCCCGTTCATCTCGCTGGCGATGCTGGATACAGCTACGAGAGTCCCGCGCAGCTCTGTTGCTGCTGTGGTTGACCGGGGGGTGCAGCCGTCCAAAAACAGTGGATTAAACCCCTTTAGCAGTAACCAATGCAAACGGGAATGGTATCGATAGAGTCACAACAAAAAAAAAAAACTCCGGTACCCGGTACCTTAACATTTTAACCCGGTCACACAGAAAACGCGTATTTAATTTTAGAAGACGACAGTACCATGTTTTGGGCGGGTGACAGACGGACAGTCCCAAGTGACTTCGCTCCCGGACGTGTAGTCCCAGGTGGTTCAGACGATCGGTCCCACCCGATTATATTTCACGTATTATCATATACGATCGCTCCCACCCGATTATATTTCACGTATTATCATATACGATCGCTCCCACCCGATTATATTTCACGTATTATCCTATATATACACTGTCCCCTGATTATATTTCACGTATTCGTATCATTTATAGCATAATCTACAAGCATAAATGGTCGGGAGTTATAGAAATGGTCCGGAGTTAAATAATTTGAGCAAGTAGGTCACATATGGGACCCTCTATAATCCCCAATGTAGTTTTGGCCTGACAAGGACACATGGGGAAAATATCACTCACAAAATACCATCAAGGCCTCTATCACAGAGTTAAATAATTTGAGCAATCGGCCCAGGCCATATTTATACCAACCACCATCAAGCCCTTGATATTTCTTGCTGTTGTGACAATAGACATGCAGAGGCATATAAACCATACATACTTTGTTTATTTACCCCAAACTATGATTGAAATTAACCATATTGCTGGCTTACATATAAACCATACATACTTTGTTTATTTACCCCAAACTATGATTGAAATTAACCATATTGCTGGCTTACATATAAACCATACATACTTTGTTTATTTACCCCAAACTATGATTGAAATTAACCATATTGCTGGCTTACATATAAACCATACATACTTTGTTTATTTACCCCAAACTATGATTGAAATTAACCATATTGCTGGCTTACATATAAACCATACATACTTTGTTTATTTACCCCAAACTATGATTGAAGGGCTTGATAATGGCTTGGTTAAAACGTAACGACAAAGTCGATTCATAGGCTAATAGTCATACTGTATGTGTGTTTGAAACAATATGCCACTAATTATATGTCAAATACACACGTACGTAACAAAAAACTAACATAAAAAAGATAACTAGCTCCGTTATATGTCGGTGGGCTCGATAGTCTGGCTAGTGGGAGTGTGCCGACCGGGGAGCGACCCGCGTTGGGACTGTCCGTCTGGGAATCTTTTGGAAGCGCTAGCTTGTAGCTAATTGCTAGCGCTAGTTAGCACCCCCCGGTCAACCACAGCAGCAACCGAGCAGCGCGGGGCTCTCTCGTCGTAGCTGTATCCAGCATCGCCAGCAAGATGAGTCTCGAACGGGGCTAGAAGCGAGTCAACTAGCCAACAAGCTAACAGAGTTCACCCACCAACAGCGACCGCACCAGGCACTAAAGCTTCCCGCCCGAATATGAATGCAGCTAACACTAGCAAGAAAACTGATAGTCAGATAGTTTACCGAAACAGTTCGAGCGAGCGAGCGGACGCTGTAGAGAGCCAATGCCGTTCACGTCATGGGGTCAGTCCATTGGCGGCTCTTCTACATAGGGACATAGTAACAACCGGAAGTTAATAAATGCATTGGAGTCTATGGGCTCGAGCGAGTCCATGAACCACGTGACCGGACTGTTTTCTGACCCCTCAATGTCGCAACTCTTCTGAGTTGGGTCCTAGCATCGACTTTAGCCCTGGCCTGAAGTGCGGGCGTCATGCGATTCATGGCTATCGACTGCATGCCCGGGGGGAACAGGGAGGGGGGATAGGGAGGTGGGCACAGGAACATGGGAAAAACATGGGAAATGGTGATGGGACGGCCAACTCGTGTGTCCTGTAGCTGTTACACGTTAGTATAGCCAGCCAATATGTAACAGCTTTAAGTAGCTGTCCAGCTAGGCCAGCTAACTGGCTAGCACAAAATGGTTAAGAAGCAAACTTGAAGTGTTTCTTACCTATATAATGCTTCCTCAAACGCTTTTCCGACGCGGCGCTTCAGGGTGTTCTCTCCATTTTTGCCTTATAGGGGCTACTTCTAAAATTGTTCTACTTCGTGTTGCTGCAGCACACTCGACAATGACTTTGTGTTTCTGACCATCTATGTTTCTGACCCGGGAACAGCAGTTTACCGTAATTCCTTTGCGATAAGTGCATTACCGTAAATGACGCAGCCCACATTTGCTGGGTCAACAACAACAGTTGTTGAGTGAACTCGCTCAATCAATTGACTCAAGTACTGTATGTTAGTTAAGTCAATATCAGCCTTTGTGGGAGTTCACCCAACAACAATTCATCACCTGACTCAATATGTTTTATGAATAATTGTACAAACATTTTTTAACTGGCTTTCCCAATAAGAGAAGTATCAAAACATTGCACCAATGGTCTATTTCAACTTGCCCCAGCTATCTTCTTATTGAGTCAATGTTTTAGTAATTGGGTTTTTTACGGTGTATACACAACTAGAGAATGGAGCATATGGTCATTTTTATCTGTATGTTTGACTGTTTTGTTTCACAAATCCACCCTAGAATTGTGGACAAAAGCAAAAGTAAAACTCTGTGGAGATCTGTGGGGCAAAAATGTCATGAAATGGTGGTCCGTGGCTCAAATGCTGAATAAATAGTGCGCCCTGGTATCAAAATGGCTGAAAACCCCTGCACTATAGACGGTAATGACATTGATATTTATAATATGAAAAACGAAAGAAAGAAAGAAAGAAAGAAAGAAAGAAAGAAAGAAAGAAAGAAAGAAAGAAAGAAAGAAAGAAAGAAAGAAAGAAAGAAAGAAAGAAAGAAAGAAAGAAAGAAAGAAAGAAAGAAAGAAAGAAAGAAAGAAAGAAAGAAAGAAAGAAAGAAAGAAAGAAAGAAGGAAGAAGTAGCCTAGCTATAACATCTGCAGTAGGCTGCATGATCGGTGTGTAATAAGCGTCAGATGGGGAATTTCCCCTCGTGGTACGCTGCCTGTGGAGATCTTTGACTGTTGTCCTTAGGCCTACATCAGTGGTGCCACTCAGGTGGTGTGTATGTTCGGGCAGGCCTGGCACTAGAGCAGCAGTTCGATCCCGGGATGCCCGAGTTTTGTCGTCTCCTCTGAACCCCTAATTGCTCTCGAGCCAATGGGCACGTAAATGATAAGGGTGGGGTCCATTTGGTTCCTAACTGGGTATCCCTCTTCGGCTCTTCCTCCTCAAGGACGGCTCTGGGGGTCCCCCGGCCGGACCCCACCTCGGGAACCACTGGCTTCATTTTTTCCCTCCTTGTTATGTTTAACGCTTTGTAGGCTAAGCGTTAAACGCATGATTGCACAACAATATATGCGCCCTCACAATCTCACACTCCCAAACTCTGTGTGTGTGTGTATATATATATATATATATATATATATATATATATATATTATATATATATATATATATATATATATATATATATATATATATATATATATATATATATATATATATATATATATATATATATATATATATATATATATATATATATATATATAACAAATTAAAATGTATGTATGGTTGTTTGCTTGCTCATTTATTTATTTCTAGTGAAAATATGCAATCTACAAGCTACGCGTTTTGACCTTGTAGATCTGCTTTGGGTCGTAGGGAGTCATCAAATGTATTAAAATAAACAAATAATTAAATAAATGGAAAACAGTAAAATGCAAAAATAATAACAATATTTGCGTGTTTTCAATTAATCTATCATGGTTTAAATGAAGCATGAAGTCGAAGTGAAGTTAAAATAACAATCCAATAAACGAAAATAAAACCTTTATTTACCGGTAGGCTATATTTGCTTGACTCGCGAGTGACCGACACAAATATGCTGAAAGATAAATGGAAGCCATTGGACCCGCTTGTATTATTGATGTAGCTGTAGGCTGTAGGTTACAGTAGTCTACAGCGTGGACACAGCTACATATATAATGCAAAACGGTTCCAAACGCTTCCATTCATTTTTAATTAACAGGAAAATAATTGCCACATTTACATAACACGTTATTGTGATGTTGTTTACTGTATATATTTCGCAGTTATATTTTTGATCGTTTGTTTTGTTTTTAATTGATTACGTTAGTCTACAGGTAAACAAACTCCACGTCGTTTTTCGTTGCACATGCGTCTATTTTAAATTTATTCATCTTGTGTATAGTTTTTGCTTCAAGAAAGGCCAAAATCAATTTATTTCTTGTCCTAATGTGATATTTTCCAAACGTATAGGGCCTAGTTGAATGCCACAAGACATGATCTTAACGAATGAATAACTTGTAATCCTATAGTATCCTACATCTCATATCCCGCCCAGACGCCAGTGCACTCCACTCCATGCCCCACGTCACGAGGTCACAAGTCACAACCTCACAGACTAGGCAACTGCACTGATTTTCAACCTGTACGGTCCGGGGACCACCGTTGTTCATTGAGTTGGTTACCAAATGAACCCTTATTGAGCTTTAACTTTTGGGCGTGTAACCTTGGACCCGTATTGGTCCATTTTGGTCCTATAGCTGGCTCGAATGTCAATTTGTCAAATAAATGATGGTCTTTGATATGAGGGTGAAAACATACTGATGTATAACTGTAGGCTAAACATTATACACGGGAATACGATTAAAGATATGTGGGGGGAAAACAGAAAAATACAATTAAAATACAAGTAGGCTACTACTAAATATTCTGTATATGTTTCCAGCACGCATCGCAGCTTTCGTCTTCTTGAAAACAGACAAGCGTGGTATAGTTAAATAAGACACCTAACTTAACTGAATCCAAATGATTTGAACGCATGAACGTCTGTTTTGGGTTGTTTTGTAAAGATGTTGTCCTTCCATAAATTAAATTTAAGTTTAATTTATTAAATAAGTGCTGGTTCAACAAGGAGACATCTGCCCATCTATTGTCTGACTCGCTGACGCCGTCATTTCATAATGCAGGGCTTTTCAACCATGTGATCCGCGGATCCCAGGTGGTCCCCAGCTAAATGATCTTTAACTCGGGAGTGTAGAACGAAACCAAATGGACCAGTTTCATGCTAGCAAAAATTATATTGTTAAACCATTGTTAAACATTTTTTAAGAATTTAAATTAGGCTATGGGAAATGTACAATTGTTATTTGTGATCAACGTTCGCCTCCTAAATAGCCTACAGCATGGAATTGTGGACAAGAACAACAAAACTTTAGTTTTGGATCGGAGAGACTAAAACCGCATCAAATAGTGGTCCATGGCTAAAGCTAAAATGCAGAATAAATAGTGGTCCGTGGTAACACGGTTGAAAAACAATAAACGTCCCCTGCGCCTGAGCACCCCTCCTGCCGTCTAAAACAAAAAAGCTGGAGTTCGTCCGTTTTTTATAAGTGTAAAATGTTTTATTTAGACGTCTTTATACTGTGCAACAGTAACAATACAATAGTTGTTCATACAATCGAGCGATACAAATACGGGAAAAAAAGTAGGAGACATCAAAATATTTGTCTTTGAGCATGAAATGGCGCTGATGAAAATGAGATGCTTGATGTTATGTTATATGCCCGTCCTTCTTTTCTCATGGGGTAAAATGTGAACAGAATACAGATTAATGTCATCGCTGATTAAATATGCTTTTTCTTGGTTTCTATTTACATGTGGGTCTGTATGGATGTGAAGAATAGACAACTGGATGCCACTGTAGCTTATTTAAAAATACAAATAAAAAATGTGGGGAAAGAAAGTGGAGCACTGTTGAATTAATTTATGGGGATATTTGAAAATCTCCCTCTGAAAAAGAGCTAAAAAGACATGCACATCCAACCCGTAATAGGGCAGGTGCTGAGCAACAAACAATTGAAACCAAAAATGATAAAGAAAAGCTCGCACACTGAGGGCTCAGATGCTAGACTGGTACCTTTTATTGCACCATAAAGGTGAGTGACGTTTCGAGCACAATGCTCTTCCTCAGACTGAACCAGTCTGAGGAAGAGCATTGTGCTCGAAACGTCACTCACCTTTATGGTGCAATAAAAGGTACCAGTCTAGCATCTGAGCCCTCAGTGTGCGAGCTTTTCTTTATCATTTTTGATATTTGAAAATCTCCCTCTCAATTATGATTCATATTTATTTTCAATATTAAATCAATTCCTTTCCGATTTGTCCAGAGCCAAGTTCCTCCTGCAGGTGTGCACTGTTCACTTTAATCAAACCTCTCTGAAGTAGGCTACAATAATAAAAATATACATTAATGACTAAAACCATTTCGGCTGGAGACAGTCCATGAACAATGTTTTCTTTTTTTTCTTAAAAGAAAAAAAAAGGGGGTGTCTCATGATCATGCTTTATGGGCCTATAGCTGACATTTTTCTAACAATTAAAAACACATATGAACACATTCGATTTGGAAGAAAAAATATATATAGAATCAGTGAAGCCAAGAATATAAAAGACCATCTTCAGTCATCTGTAAAATAAAAATAAAACAAAAATCAGAAAGCGTAACTTTATGGGGAAATAAATGTTTACCGTTGTTTTCTCCTGTGAACTCCATACAATGTCAAAAAGTCTGTGAATGAATGCCGCCTTTTCCCCCAAAAAAAGGAAAGTTATATATAAAAATCCCCACCCCAGATCCATCTCTTTTTTTTCTTTTCTGTTTTTGTTGAAATGTTTCACTTTCCACTAACAGATAAACTTACATATTACATAATATTTATAACAACAACGGTAATAAAAAACAGAGAGAGAGAAAAAGAAAGAGCCTCTACAACAATGGAACTACAATTGGCATGGAAACAGTGACGCCTAATTTATTATTCCCCATATAAGACAGCATGGCGCTTGCCAACAGGAAGTGACCTACAAACGAAAACAAGAACTTATATAGCGTCTATGTAGAGCAGATTTTGTCAGCAAGGCAAAGCAATATATACCGTCTGAAATGGAGTTTAAAATTGGGCTTAAAAGAATAGTTAACCCCCAGAAATTATTATTTACTATCAATTACCCCATGAAGCCTTGAATTGAAGGAGATTTTTGTTTTTTGTCAGAGCCAAAAATTAAAAAATTCAGCCATCAAATTATCAGCTTATAGGAAATCAAGGCTTTATGGAGTAAAATGATAGAAAATATATATATATATATTTTTGGCTGAACTACTCCTTTTACCACTTTGTCCCTGGTGGTGTCCCTATTTTATGCTGCGACAAAAACCTTTTGTGAAAACAATCCAAACATTTTGAACGTTTTGGACGATTTTCAAGAGAGAGAAAAAGTGGTTAATTTTATGTATAGCTGACGTGGGTTTTGGCTTTGGCCACACCGACGTCCCAGCCGCTTGCATCCATCCATCCGTCCGTCCGTCCGTCCGTCCTCCCGGTCATCATCCGGACGAGCCGTTGAGTGCTGCCGATGCCTTCCGGGAGGGGGTTTTGCTGCCGGCGCCGAAAGAGAAGGGGCGTGGCGGGGGCGGGGCGGAGGAGGTGCCGTTGGTGGGCGTGGCGGCGGTGGTGGTGAGGTTGTGGGGGGCGGGCTGGCACTGCTGCTGCTGCTGCTGCTGCTGCTGCGTCAGGGGCTGTGGGGGGTGAGGAGGAGGAGGAGGGTGCAGGGTGTGGTGAGGGGACTGGGGGGCATGCGGGGTGCCGGGGCTGGGCAGCAATGACGACGTGGACGGCACGCCGCTGCCGCCGCCGCCGCCACCTCCTGCCCCCGGCCTGGCCGGACTGCTTGCTTTGTCGCTGGCCGAGTCGCTCTCCGGGCCGGACCGCGCCCCGGTGCTGTTCTGGCCCTCCTGCTGCTGCTGCTTGTGGGCCGTCTTCATCTTCTTACAGTTGGGTCGCACCCGGTACTTCAGCGGCAACGGGCCATTCTGGGAGGACGGATATGAAAGTTAAAAGGGGAATTTCACCCACCCATTTTCAACATTTTACTATTAGAATGTTTACTACACCTTAGAGATGTTGTGTGGACGTGATAAAAAGTTACCCCCATTCTGTGTTTCCTATAGAAAAGTTACCTACATTCTGTGTTTCCTATAGAAATGGAATACAAATGAAACCTAACGGGTCCATTTGCTTCCATTTGTATGCTCTCAGAAAAAAATATCTTGAAAATGGGTGGAATTCCCCTAAACGATTTAATTTCCTAAAGCCATAATATTATTAATGAATTCATTTATTTAGTTTGGCTTTTATTGATAGTTATAGAGTTCCACAGTGACATCAGAGCGCCCGTTTCCGGAAGTGAATTCCCCATTCATTTGCCTCATAGGCTTTTCAAAAACTATTTATATAAAGATGTTTACGCCGCGGACAAAGCCAACTTGGGTGTGAATAATCATAAAAAATATCTATATTTTTGGCAGATCAAATAATTAGCCAGGAGGAAAAAATGGCAGGATACAACACAAATATTTTAATTTTTCTTCTCACAAATTATGACCAAAACATTGCGTTTTGGTCATAATTTGGTCATAATTTGTCCTCATAGACATCTCAAATGTCTAGGAGGAAATGAATGGGGAATTCACATACGGAATCAGCGAAGGGGTGTGACTGCAGTGCTCTATAGCGAAGATAGAAAGGATAGAGGGACAGAGAGAATGGGAGAGACATGCAGCAAAGGTCGCCATGGCTTTGGTCCTCCCATGAAAGCTATATTATGTCTCTTGTCTTCCCAAAGTCATATTATGCCTAATGTATGTCTAATGTTACTTTGGATCAATTATATAGTAGCACTCACATATCCAATTTTTTTTATTGGCACACGCTGAAAATGAATGATCGAGATTTTCAAAAAAGTTTGAAAACTTTCAAAAATGTTTTGGTTCAGGGACAAACAAATACTTTGGCGTTTGTTTATTGGTGCGTGTCCTCCATTTGTTTGAAATATTATTGGATTTGCTACCTTTAGGTATTTTTTAGATGGGCATTTTAGATGGGTATTGCTGAAGTGCATCTCAATTGAATCTCCTTTTTTTTTCAGATTTTTTGCCTATGTCATTTAGTTATTTGGGGAAAAATAATAATAAAAATAAACAAACGTAAATGCTGCCAAGTTATCAGATTTCAGCTGATTTTCATCAATACTCCAGCCTTTAGGCAAAGGATAATATCAGCAATGATATTATGGATATGCTTTTATCATAAAAGCATATCCATAGATTGTGGTGAAAACCACAATACAGTCAGCAATTCACCACTGAGTTCATCAAAAACTTTTGGGATTACAAATATAGTAATATATGGATATTCAAGTATACACCGACCAACCTTGGATAAATACATGATTAAAAAAAAAACATGCAGTGTTCTCTTACCCTCCTCCAGGTGTAAATATACGCTATATCCATTAATGTGTAGTAATCTTTCAGAGGCTCATCTTCATACATAACTTCAACCTAAAAAAATGTAAAGATATATTAACATTCATCTTTTTCATTTTGAGAGAAACTAAAACGATGAGGCACTATCGGGTGAAGAATGAAATCTGTTGCCATTTTGTTAACTTTCTTAATTTTATAATTAGGATTCACCAATTGCTATTTTTCTGCTTTCTTATGCAACAAATTTTTAATCTGGTCACTGAGGACACCCATATACTGTACCTGGTAGGTGCTGGGGATGTCCATTTTACTGCGGAGGAACTTTCTCAGGTGCATGACCGTCATGGCAGCCGGACACTGGAGATATCTCTTGTTAGCCAGCTGAAAATACACATTTATGTCACAATGCAAGCACATACAGCAAAATATAATAGTGCATCGTAACACAACTAAATCCAAAAATATTATAGGCTATAATGCAAGGGGGTTCCCAAAAGTATAGGTGATTTATCGGAGATCATACAGTATAAAGGCTGCAGGTGTCGACCAGATGACATGCAGAAAATATATTTGTATATTATTAAAAACAAATAAAACAAATAGTTCTTTTGGAATATGACACAAGGTAATGTGACTGTTTGACATAAAAAGGGTCCTCAGTTCAAACCCACAATGCAATGCTTTCAAGTGTTTTGCACAATCATCAATGTTATAATTTATCCAAAAAAGCCCCTCCTATCCCCCACCCTCGGTTTCCCCAAAGGTAAACTTTTTACTATTTCCAGCAATGATGTATAATGTTTTTGGTATAGAGGTTGTTGAGCTGGCCATTTTACAATTAATTCTCAAGTCAAAAAGTGTGGACGCCCCTACATATACAGTGCAAAATAATCAGTCCACCTTAAAAAAAAAAAAAAAAAAGATGAACAAGTTATTCCTGTAGACCTAGGTAAAAAAAAAATATAAATAAAATTGTGATGAAATAAAAACACAAAATCAGTATCACAGATTCATTCACAATGATTAGTTGTGGTCAACATTTTCTTACCTGCTCTTTAGAATGCCTGTCTTCTGGCCCACTGCCCAGTTTAAGTCTATATAAATCAAAGTGGGAAACTGATAAATAATTGTGAAAAGTGATTCAATGTGCCTTACATAGTGCATTGCTATCACCCCTTCACACACACACACACACCCACAAACCATGCAAAGCACAACCAGCATACCAGGAGCAATTTAGCATTCAGTATCTTTCCCAAAGACACTTCGACATGTACTGTATACCTTTTGTTAGTTAAACTAATATTAAAAGGCATAAGAAGTTTCATCAGTTCACCCATGCAGACTACTAGAGCATGACTGATTGGAAAATAAAGCTATTTTCAATTTAGTTCAGACACGCTCATTATGTAAGCCAGTTGAATTAATCTTATGTTAATGAAATGGATAAATGAAGACAATACTTTACTGTAAGACTATAGTAAAGGATTGCTATACATGGTAAATCTGGGACAAAAGACAATCATTTTCTTTCTGGATTTGAATGATTTTGAACCTATGTTAGCATCATTGAGCTTGTAGATCAGCATGATGAGCACGGGGCGTTCATTTATAAAGAAAGAACTACAACACAACATTGGAATGTGGAGATGCAAAGGATTCTATAATTGTGTTTGAATTATTTGAATTATTTACCTGTTGTGGTCAAAGAATTCGATGGACAGGCTAATGATCTCATCGTCTGTTATGATTCTCTTGTCCTCATCTGCAACCTCGCCCCGGTCCTCATTCGATCCGTTGGATGCTGTCACCAAATACATCGAAAACAAGTCATTAATTAACAAGGGAGCAATTAATCAACCAACTGACTACAGCAAAAAAAAATAAAGTCAACATTAAAACACACATATCAAAGTGCAAAAAGAAAGGAAAATGAATAGAAATAAATGAATAGATAAGACATTTTTTTAAATTGGAACCATAACAAATTACAATAAAACACAATCACATGGAAATCAATCCATTTTGCATGAATTGAACATCTCACCGTCTACAGGGTGTTCTGCGTAGAAATCTCTCCTCCTCTTCATTTCATCTGCAAAGCACAGGAATTCCTCATAAGCCTGTTCACCCTCAACGTCAGTCACTCTCATTCTTAGTCATGCTGCTAAATAACGAATAATTATTCAAGTTGCTACCACCTTCTATGAAACACGCACATTTATGTTCTGCATTCATATTTAATGCATGATTAATGGTATTCTGATCAACGAACTCGCTGCCATGTGAATGAATCCATACACAATATGGTAATTAGCCAAGCATCTGCGTTGTTCTATTGTGATGTCACAGCAAAGTCTCAAGTCTTAATTTGAGGACACACACACACACACACACACACACACACACACACACGCACACGCACACGCACACGCACACGCACACACACACACACACACACACACACACACACACACACACACACACACACACACACACACAATTACTAATGTACAAGCAAGCATTATTTAGCATTAACTGTTAACATTAACTGAGCATCTTTTAGGCATAAGACATTTTCAAGTCTGTTGTGCTGCTGTATAATGACACCAAGTCCATTTGAATTCATTTTGCATTCTCTGCAGTGCTTACTTTTGAAGAGCCCAGGGACCAGCTTGTACACAATGTCCTGTAGAGTTTTGTCAGACCTTCAGAGAGGGAGATAAAGAGGACAATTGCACGATTTTAGACCAGTGGTTATCAAAACTTTTGTCAAGGCCCCCCCCAAAGTTAATCGTTTTGCCGCCAACGCTGCATCTGAAAAAGAATGTGTGAATGGAATGCACAATTCACCATCTACACAGGGTGATGTGTTAAATAAATAAATAAAATTGTAAATGCATTCTCAATGTACACTACTGCAGGCTATATAGGGGTCAAAGTAGTCAGAGAGTAAGTTTTTTTTGTTAAAGGATTTTTTTTTGTTTTGTTAAAGGGTTAAATCGCTATATTCTGATATTCCGGTTATCATTGTGTTTGTTCAGTAATGGGTTTCCTCATCTCTGCAGCTCTTTAATAAAACAGAAAATACATTTTAGAAATTGTGACAAAATTTAAAATTTCAGCCAATCAGGAGAGAGTTTCCATTGTTTCCATGAGCACTTTCCCCATCTCATACAATTCCAATTATTTCAGGGTATTCTGACTATATTCTCTACATCTTTATTCTATGTGGGATAAAATTTGATTTCCTCAGTTGAAAATGCAATTTCTTTATAATAAAAAGGCAGGAAACTGCATGGATACTGTTACCAAGCAAAAGCTTTGAACACTTTAACCAAAACAAAAGCACTTACCCTACAGATATTGATATAGAGTCTCTGATGGGTGCATACCTCATAATGACCAAAACTGATACATTTTCAGGACTCAAATAAAAGCATAACACATATACAAGCTGAGAACATGGCGCCATTTAAAGATTGTAGATCTGCCATTATGCTTTTGTGTGTAGTATGAAGCAGTGCTAAATATCGACTTAAAGTATAGATACACCTGGTCAAATGTTACTCAACTAAAAGTGAATGTTACCCATGTTAAAGTAACCTATACTTTTTAAGAAAAGCTTTTCAACTAGCCTTTCCCATCCTTGAAACCATATGTGTCTTGCAAATATAGTGGAGTGAAAATATAATGAGTTAAGTATACAGATACTTAAGTAAATAATATGGTTACTTTGTTAATGGGTTAACTATATGGTATACTGTACATGTGATTGTGTCTCAAGTTGAGAGTTGACATATGGATTGAGGAGTTTTTAAATGTATTTTTCATCCTCGTTTACAGTTGGTTCCCATATGCAGATGCTTATATTTATAACATTAATGTTGGTAAAAAATAAAATAAATAATCCAAATGCACACACAACATGATGGTTTGCTGTCTGGATATGGGGTTTGTGATAAATCCAGAAAAGCAGGTTAGAATAAACTGACAGACTGACAGATCAAGTTCATAATCCAATCACCCAAGGACCTGTGTGTTAACTCTTGTTGTAAGGGCAGATCTCACAGAGTCATACAAGACAGAAGATCGTCAGCGCATGCTACAATACTTTTCACCCTCAGGAATGTTATACACCACAAATTGAAATGAGAACACTATACAGTCAATCAGTCCATGCCCAGAGGCGGCAGCCGTAAACACGGTTTGTTTAGTCTATAGACTCTACGGGACAATTCTAGACAAAATACTTCAGTCTCAGTCCCAAGTCCCAAGATTTTCTTGCTTAAGCCAATGGTTCTCAAGCCAGATTGATATTAACCCGCTCCATATCTCAAAAGTATTTTGTGCCAGAGACCTCTAGAAGCAGTTAAAAATAGATTGATGATAAGATCTTTTTTTAAAAAGCAATTATACAAGCACCACCCACTTTGTGAACCGTCAGCTTATCCAAACAATGGGTACATGCACAGACAACCACTTCAAAAACACACACAAAAAACACAGGCAGACAGCCAGAAGATCAAAGATTACCAAGCTCACCTAATGTTGAGAAGAGGTTTAGTTTTGTGGACTTGCACATCGCAGATGGGACAGTATTTGCTGGTCTCCAGGTAGCGCACAATGCACATCTTGCAGACTGGAACATGCACATACACAAATGATTGTAAGAAACAACATCAATGGTTACCCAGTCATTTCCAATTGGCACACAAGGCATATGCAGTATATCCAATATGTTAGCCATGGCAAATTGTTACCACGGCTAAGAACATTTGAGCAGCAGTGAAACTACAAATAAGTCTTTCATGCTAGTTAGGTTGCATGTTTTGGATTTATTTTTTGTTTGGTTTAGATGTATATTTTTTTATTTTCTTGGTTAAAACTCAAAGTAGTTAAAAAAAAAAAACAATGTCCTCTGATATATTCATTGCTATATGTAGAGTGTCTGTAACAGGGATAGACCATCTCTCCAGCTCTTACAAACAGAAAATAAATGCCCGGGTCAGGATGCATATACATGCAATGATAGACAAGTCGGAAAGGAAAATAGGTTTAAGCTCAAATAGGAACACTTGAAGCTGTGACATTTGTGGTCGTTTCTCTGCTAATAAATGAGCTGTTGCATTGCAGATTTGGATGAAATTGGTAACCCATTATCAAATTTAGCCTTATTTTTCTGTTCACTAGAGAGACCAGGAGAGCCCCTGTTATACAAACACTGTTGCTGAACACTCTAGGAATTTAGTAAAAAAAAAAAAAAAAAACAACAACAATCAGAAAAGAGAATATGGTAAATTTAATACGTATTATAAACAAATCAAACACATGGCTATAAGCCCATTTGATACCATACCTGTAGCAGTGTATACATTAAAAGCATAAACTTTGACAACTGTATGTGAAGCTTACATGAATGTAGACATTCGATGATGGTGGTTGCATCTATAAAATATCCTCCGCACAGGACACACATGAGATGAGGGTTCAACTCGGTGATCTTTATCCTGGTCGTTCGATGCATGGTTCAATAGAAAATATGGACTGTCCTAGAGAGACACATGAAACAAACATGTTTAGTAAGAATAATAAGAAGGAATAAAGCTAAATAAAAACTCATGCCTGAAAACAGATTACAAGTGTTGTCAGTCCGAATCTGTGATTTGTGGAACTGCTTGAATGTTTCTTAAACAATGAACTAATAATGAGAGGTGATGTTCTAATTTTCTATAGGCTGATTTATGGAGGATAGTTCTGAACATGTGTTCTAATTTGACCACTTCAAATACGCTTTAATCTTGAAACATAGATGCTTCAACAGAGTACATAGCCTATGTCCTGCTGTGGAATCCCAAAGACTGAAATTAATCCATGAAAAAAATCTTGATCTTGAACAGAAAAAAAAAACAAAAAAAAAAATAAAAAAACTAAATGAAATACAGAAACACAACAACAAGGTTTACAATTTGACCTGCACGGGCCATTTGGAGGATAGCTTATAGCCATATATTGTTTATTTAACTGTGTCAAGCAAACATCATAGGCATCATACTTTATGCTAATAGTCTATAATAACCTTAGAGCTCGGTGGGAGGCGACATGGTCCGTGCCGTCTGCCTGCCTACCGAATGACCTGTACGAGCAGGGTTCAATGAGCCATCATAAATCAATCACTGGGTGATCAATCGCCAATTGCCTGCTCCGCAACGTGTGGGAAAAACACGCGCTATATCCAGCATCACCGCGGTGCTTCTCCCTTCGTTAACGTTATCGCTATAGTGTCACACACTCAACCCAAACAGTCGATCAGCACAAACAACATAGCCCGAAGGTTCAAAGTTTCTTATGCGTGCATTGATGACTGTGCAGAGCCGGAACGCAATGACCTATAGGGTTCGTTGTTGGGAATCTCGCGTTTCCCGACAACGGAGTAGCCTACACTACAGTGCCATGTGTTCTGTTCTGTTGAGGTTCGGATTGTTGGGAGGGGAAAAGACAGTTTTTTCCCCCCCTTTTTCCTTTACGGATGGGATCACGTCGTCCGTCATTCCATCCGTCTACATTCACTCCGTGTCAGGTGTGCCACATATGGAATATCTTAAGCGTTTCTATGGCAACTTCCTTGGCTTTTCGTTCGACCACCTGGCATCTCGCCAGCGGAGACAAATAACTACAAGACGACGTGGCTTTTGCCAAGCCGGTGCCTGATAGGCAATCCTTTGGGAACAAAAATGTGGCAAATCAGAATTCTATATAAAAGCCTGATTGGTGATCAACGCCAAAAGGCTACACACACACACACAGTCGTATACGAAGGCGTCGCTTGGCGATCTATACAAACTGTGAGCTTGTGCGTGTCGGCGAGCGACGCTGAGTGACGAAGTATGTCTTAACCTATAGGCTACAGCTCTACGTTGTGTTGGCTCATCCCCGTCTGTCCGTCAGTGTTAAGGATCCAGGCACAGTGAGGCAAGCAGCAGCGCCGCGGATCTATTGCCGTGCTGCCGATATAGGCAAGCACACACACGGCTGCCATTTTGTGAAAGAATCCCCCGTCTGGCTGCTGCTGGTTGGAGCGAACTGTAAAGGCTGCGGACTGGGGCTTTTTTTCTCCTCCCCTCCTCCCCTACGAGGTCTCCCTCTTCCAAGATCCCGATCCACACAACAACGATCCACAACCACATGCACGATCCGATCCTCCATTATATGATACCTTATTTATAGTTGCAATATTAACGCTGTTCCGTTTGGTTGATCCTCTCTGCTCCTTCGCACCAGAACTGCTTTATTAGGAGGAGGAACAACCAAACAGTTCGCGGTTGCATGCACGGGTTTTCCATTTTATATTTTCACACACGCACGCTTGCGCAGCATGCACGAAGGCAGCGAAGCACCAAGTTGTCTCTGTCTGAAGGCTTCGCTTCACGCACACGCGGTGCAATAACAACATGGACACACACACACACACACAACACGGATCCAGAGTGTAGTCAAGTCTGTGTGCACGTTATAACTGAACTTGAAAACACGTCAGATCACGCGGGTTGCATTGCACGGAGAGGGAGACTGCATACTGGGCACTCATCTCGTTGAAATACAGCCTGCCTAGCGTGTCTGTGGTTTGTTTTGCCGTTTGAGAGAAACCGAGAAACCATGATCGCGTTAAAAGTGTGTGAAGGGGAAGCCGGATCGAGATGCAACGTGAAATTAAATGCCCGCACCCGTCCACGCACTCACACAATAAAATAAAATACATTCTGAAAAAATACATGTTCTGAAGGATCCTTTCATGTGTCTGAGAATAGCCAGGGCATATGACGCGTCATCAAAAGAGTTATTACACAGCATGTAACATTTGCCATGGCTTCTTTGAACCTACATAATATAGTCCTAAAGAGCCACGACTATATACGCCGCGAACAGCCATGAAGTTTTACACCTGTGAATGATCACAATGTGAAGACATTGTCAACACGCTGGATCGGAGCCATGCATGGGATGATGGGAGTTCTTCTCCCGGGGGTTGAACTTCTCGAAACTGACGTGTATAAATTAATAGCAACGCCGCATACAAGACCCAGATGGCTCGTTCCTGTACCGTTTTGGACACGCTGGGCTTATATTATATGCTGATCATATATGTAAGGCGAGCACATTTGGACGTGCGAGGGGAGAAGCTTTTAGGGACGGATCGCAGGCAGGGTTGCGCGGGTTATAAACATGTGTGTCCATATATACTACTACGCCATTAATCGATTAGCTGCCGTTTGCGCAACTGTTCCCTGTCCATCCGTCCTATGGGAGCTTTGATTATACAGGCGACTGCATTGAAGCAACGCACGGAATGTCTATATGTAGCAACACACACACACACACACACACACACACACACACACACACACACACACACACACACACACACACACACACACACACACACACACACACACACACACACACACACTATTGTTCGGAGGAGTCATAAACGATAGTCTACTACTCTATAAAAAGGTCCATTTATAGCTTTAATTCCCGAAATTGCTTCCCTCGATTATGCAGACACCCCCAATAGAGCCTGTACCCCTGTATGTACACACCCATTAAAAACATAGATGGCATTCCATTCAGTTTTTTCCCAATGATCCGAAGTGGAAATGTATAGCCTACAAGCTGCCCCGCATAGCCTACACCTCATAAAGCTGCACATAACATGCATGCACGCAGGCTCTGACATAACATTCTGGTTTACCCGTCCCATAGGCACACAGTGCCCACGGAGGCTTTCAAACAGATTTTGACCCAGGGACCACCACCATGACTACCTGGGGTCAGGGACCACCTCACCTATTTATTGTGTGGGGTGGGCGTCCACCATAGACCCGCACCATACAAAGCGTTTTGGATGCTCAAAAATTGACCAAAATAACAATTTTTGTACACAGGCTTCTCGTAAATTATAACGGATTATAATGAGACTCCTGAGAGCGTAAAATATTTTGGGGGTTGATTTTACGCTGTACAAGAGTTAAAGGTCTAATAAGGGTCATATTTGGTTATAACAAGTTACAACTCTCCATCGTTTAGCTGCAAGGACCACCTGGAACACTCAAGGACGACTGGCTGAAACCCGCCGATTCAGATTTCAGCTTCTATAGCGTTTCACCTGCCCAGACGTTTCCGTTACAAGCATATCAAACTGCATGAAAACCCCTATAATAAGCCACACTGACAATGGTCGGAGAAGAAATACCCCATTATTGAACTCAAACGATCCACTGCTGTCACTCGATTTTTTTTTTTTTTTTTTTTTTTTCCATATGACATGCACTGCAATTATGTGAGATGTGGTGATACGGGCTGCCGTCAAACCCGTGGATTTAGGCTTTTGTTATTATAGCCTATAAACCAGGCAATGGCATAGCTCACATTCTAAAATGTCTCGTACAATGATAATCAAACAAATTGCAGTCTTTTTTGGCGAGATATGGCACCGTCACCATGAAGTGTTCAAATTTGTCTAATAAGATGAGTCATGTCATGGGTGAATCAACACATTTCCCAACTGACCAAGTGACACCACACACACACACACACACACACACACACACACACACACACACACACACACACACACACACACACACACACACACACACACACACACACACACACACACACACACACTAATATTTTCATATACAGTAGAAGTAAAGCCTTGGTTCGCACTTTACAATTTGATCCGTCAACCAAAGACTATCTACACGAACAACAAAAAAAAAGCTTTGATCCGCTTTCCAACAACCTGTGTTTTAACTAAGAGCTGCAGCCCAGAGACAACAAAACTTAAAATGTCTAAACAAAACGAGATGATATATCCCTTTTGCGGTAAACAGTATGGAATAATGCTATCAGTCCGTGGTCTATATATAGCAGGCTATAGGACACATCACCATGACTTTTGACACATGCATTGGTGAACAATTAAGTCATCGCTTGGTTTCTATTCAAAATGCCAAAAAGCTGTGAATCATATGAGAATACCGTCACCAGAATTGTCCCATTATCGGTGCATGTCCAGCTTCGATCCCGTATTGAACAAGTGATCGCTTATTTTGTGAATAATTTAAAATGACTTGTCACGTTCCATGATGACAACCCACCACACCGACAAAGCCAAGCGGGAACTTAAGTTAATAAAAGCAGTATTTGGGCATGTGTGTCCAAAGTCAACACGCAGCCCGGTCCGCTACAGCCCAAAGATCATAACTCTATAAAATGGAGACATAATATAAACATATATCCAGAGGAGGCTGACTCGAAGACTCCGACGCCGTAAACATCTCACCCATCCCAGCCCGCTTCGCTCGAGATCGCCCGCTTCGAACAAATCCAAACCACCCAAAACGATCCCCCCACGGCAAAATCTCAAAACGCCCAAATCTATGAAGAATAAAGCACGCGATGTGCGTGTTTGTGTGGTCTTATCCACGTGCGAGTGAGAGATCGGAGCTTTTTTCCTCCGCGAGACTCGACACACAAGCTGCAGCTCCACGTCGGTATGAGAGGCTGCACAGCCATACACATATAGCCTCCAAAGCAAGCAAACCCAACACCATCCACACCGCTGGATCGTCTACATTTACCCCGTAGGAGGGAGCGATCGGCCGCCCCAGAAACACGGCGAATCGGCGTCTCGCCGAGAGCCGCTATCGAACGATACGTACCCACGAAGCTGGACCCGCGGACTGCGGGGCTGGAGCCGGAATCAGACAATGAAAGTTGGTCGGTTTGTACGGCGATCAGCAGCAAACGCATACGATCCGAGGAGCCGCCATCTTGTAACGAGCTGCAGACGCTGTCAGTAGCGCAGAGGAGACGCGGGGCGCGCACGGCGAAACCGGTGGGAGCGCGTGAAACATGCGCGTAAAAAATCCCTTTATAGTCCTTCCGAGGATATGGGTTCGTAAAAGCAACGGCTCTTCTGTCCGCCGGACGGTCCGGATCGGATGATCGGTGTATTCCCACCGCGGCGGTGCAAAAAAGGGGGGCTCACAGTTCGGGTATATATACCAGATGATAAGTTGGTGTCCCCGCAAAGGGAGCAGAGACTGCAGCAGTGTGTGTGTGTGTTGCTGTTCTGTGTGGTAACCGACACCGCCGTCCCCAAAATGGCTTGTAGTTCGACCGCCCCGCGACGGTCACGTGGTCTCATTCCTTAAGGGTGCCTGGAAATTAATGTCGGTGTATTCTTGGGTTCTCTCATGTGAAAGTCCTCCGTTGCATGGCGATGAAATGACACGGTTTATAAATATGCCTCGTGTTAACCATCACATATATACATCGACTCGGGAAAGACGTGATCCGTTTATGTGAGCGGACATTAACTTATTATAGCCAAAGCATCCGTCGGTTAGATCCTATATACAGTAGGTTTATACTGCAGACTGCTCTGAGTTGAGGCGCAGCAGTGCCTTTTTGGGTCTTGCACTATTTAAAAAAAAAACACGCACTTGCCAAATAAACCTTTGCGACAAACAGCTTCTACAGTGGTTGGATGCAGGCTGCATTGTATGCTATAAGGGGGTGAGGGGGCTTTGAAATGTTGCCCGTGTTGCATTCATCGGGCTTTAGTCGGGGACTGAAATAAAAGGGGGTCTCGGATGTTTATGGAATTGGAGCCATCGGGAGTGCATTGGTTCAGCAGCTCTGCCTCTGAACCGGAGCAGATCATAGTCTCTCTCCTCTCACTTTCACTGGCCCATAACAGCACGTTTGCGGAAACACGAGCTCGATCTGCCCTTATGCAACTACATGGCAACTAAAACTAAATTAACGTCTATTGATTTTGCTCGGCATGTCAACCACGCAGCTACTGACGACCAGTCTCTTGACATTAATAAGACAAACACACACACTTTGTAAACCGTGTAAACCTACCTGAATAGCCCGGTGTCCATCATAGGCTATGCTATGATGAAATATGCAATATTATAATAACCATATGTATGGCTTATGAGGAAGAACGCAAGATACATTTTTAAGAAGACGTTTTAATGGCAACACAGTTGGAATGACAGGCTTGTGTCAGGGTGTTAATTAATTATCACTTTTGATTTTACTCTGGGAGTAGGCTATAATACAAATATAACCGTATATCCTACGTGGTCCACTTGGCAATATATTTTTAATACTCTCAGGTTACATTCATGTAAAAAAAAAAATACATATATTACAAATAAACAGTGCAGCTTGAAGAAACGTTTGAAGTTCCTTGCGTGATGTGGAAACTGGACTCCATCACCAAACCGACCAGGTTGATTCCGTTCGAGCAAACATCTCATCACATTTGAGTGGCTTTCTCCAAACTCTTGGCTGCATCCTTCAGCTTCCCCACCAGATCCTGAAAACAATACAACATTGAAGACATGAAAAGTTCTCTGATGAACCACCTTCAATTTGAGTGGATATTGTGCCATTGTGACATACACTATAACAGTCGCATTCTATTAATTAGCCTACCCCTTAAAAACACAACTGAAAATACGCAAACCGAGACTGCCCATCATTGGATTTGGTGTAGCCTTTAAGGGCTGCTTTGCAGCCATAAATCAATTAGTTCCTGTTTTATTTATAGCCGTTTGCCTGCATGAAGACGTTCTCATATAATTAAATAATTCGGATTAGATAGCAAGTGGAAATAACTTCCTCGTGAGGGGAAAGGATCAGAATAAAGGTGTGGTGGTAAATCTATCACTAAAATACAGCCACGTGTGCTAAACCACTTCCCAGAAAGTTCTAATACTCCACCTGTAGCTGTTCCACTGAGCAGCTGAAATTGATATCCTCGGTAACTCCCATCATGCCAGCATTCTGTCAAAGTAGAAGTTATACGTATATGAGTATGTGCTGACGGAAACATCAGTGTTTAATCAAACAGGAGAAATCGCACAGTTTAACTCTTCAGAGTTCAAAAGGGGGTTCATTCATGGGTAAGGGGCATACAATAAAGTCTGTATTTTTGTATGTAGCTATATAATCTATCCCTATAGGCTATAATCTTGATTCGTGTACTAGTAGACCTGTACAACAATCATCCTATATCTTACCTCGGCGTTCAATGAAAGGAGGTAGAAAGGCTCATTGACCTTCTGCATGTGTCCATTCTGTAATGGGAATAAATAAGACGGCTCGTTGGTTGCAATACATAAAGGAGGCAGACGAAATGTCAAATTCTCAGTGATCCATCTGGGCTGAACATTATATGAATATATGTTTTATTATTATTATTATTCGAGAGTACAGGCCTATAGCCCTCTATTACCTTCATGTGGTATTGTAGACGCCATGATACATCGTTAATGTGCGGTGGACTTCTCCCTATGCTAACGTAACAGAAGTGGACAAGTCAGGAAAAAAGATTGGTGATTGATAGATACTGGTATGACTTTTATTTCACAGCATGTATTGCAGACTGCGCCGGGTGCTGTACATTTCAAACTAAAGTAGGTTATAGGGCAATACAAAGGGTTACTTGAAAATAGAACCAAAAGCTATGGGTGCTCCATTTCTCAATTCATCAGAGAATGTTCAATCATAAACCACAATATCTACTTCTTTCTTTCTTTCTTTCTTTCTTTCTTTCTTTCTTTCTTTCTTTCTTTCTTTCTTTCTTTCTTTCTTTCTTTCTTTCTTTCTTTCTACTAAAGTAGGGCATAGAACATATCACACAAAATAGGCAAGATAGCTACAAGCTCACAAAGTTACAAACGTTGCATGATTGCTATTGTATAAGGTTTAGTTCCACCGGACAACGGTGATTATATAATCATCAATATTAAACAACCCGTGAACGCAAATGCAAACATATACGACTAAACCTGCCCGTGGAGTGCATAGCCTATTAAAGGGGGTTTCCACCCATTAAGAAAAAAATCCTGAGAGGATACAAATGTGAATTGGTTCCTTTTGAACCCTCTCAGGAAAAAGGGGTCTGAAAGAAAAATCATTAACATGGTGAAATACATCTTGGTGATGTCATCAGATGTATTTCACCATGTTTTTTTTTCAGACCTCCATTTTTAGGAAATACAGAGTTGGGGGAACTTTTTTTTATCATGTCCACACAACATCTCTAAGGTAGGCCTATATTAATGACATATTAAAATCTTGAAAATGGGTGGAGTTCTCCTTTAAAGAAATGTTTTGGGGCCACAAGCAGTGAAATGCCATGACCTTTGCGCATAACTCGTGTCACGCCGCTTCAGTCCGGGATCGGTGTGAAAACAGAGATTGTTTTTCTCAAGCAATGCGTGAGTGCCGACACGATGACAAAAGAAGATCAGCACTGCCCTTTATAACGCGTCATAAACACACGCATGATCGTCGTAACGACCGTGAAATGACGCTCAGTAATTGAAATCAAACGGTCAAACGTCCTCGATATTAAATCTAAATCACAGAATGATATGGTTGCATGCATGGGTGTAAACGCAACAAATACACCATCATGCGAAATAGGCTGATTAAAGAAGAGTTAATGGGCTAAACAAAATATATTAAATACAAAGCATATGCAAGGTGCAAATTTGAGGTGGGTTTAAGCTATACTAAAAGTAGGCATGGACTGAAGTGACTTGATTATTTAGCTTACCTTGTCAAAAGAGCCTCTAGTTGATCTTTATGTTTCTATATGAAAGAAGAAAAAAGCAGGATTCAGACAAGAAATGGTCGACTGAAAGCTAAGATATATAATTGTACTACATGATCATATGAACCATCACCTGAAAAGAGTCAAACAATATTTCAGTTCTCTCTGGATCAAATGACACATCTTCAAGACATGAGCTGAAAGAACAAAAAAGAGAATGGGGAGGCATGAATGCCAGGATATGTATACAAAGGTAAACAATCTCTCATTTTGCAGAGAGAGAGAGAGAGAGAGAGAGAGAGAGAGAGAGAGAGAGAGAGAGAGAGAGAGAGAGAATAAATACATTAATTAATAAATAAGATGTGTGTGTTTGTGTGTCTATTCAATCATAGTACTGTACACAACTGTCATATTTTTAATTTACATTCAGCAGTGAAAGGTATTTTTACATACAAGTAAAAAGTAGCAAAACCACAAAGAAAAATGCTGTATTTAAAAATAAACATGGACATCAAATATATAAAGTACAAAGTTTGTGCTCAAACTTCATGAAAACAAGAGCTCACAAAGCATCACATTTTACATAATGGTAGTAGTGTTTCGTAGTAAAGAGTAAAAGGTGAAATATTGTATATTTCACCTTTGTGAAATATACAATAAATGTGTGTGTATATATATGAACAATGTAAATACTCAAAACTATATACCTCAGAATTGTACTTATACTGCACTTAAGTAAATGTACTGCCCACCATGTTCAAGTACTGTCATTGCCAGGGAATTGATACCTGACGAAGACCCATTGTTATCATCTTAAATACATTTTCTTTGTGATTAAAAGAACAGAAGAAAAATCTCCTCCTTCAAGTATTTTTTGCTCAGCATCTGATTTCCTGATTATTATTTTAAGATGTGTAAATACTTTCCTTTGCATTCTCTTTATATGATCATGGCAACACAATAACATTTTGCCCCAGCTGACATTCCATGGACTGCTGAAACATGTCTCTTGTCACACGAGACCATCAACATTTTTTTGTGTGTAAGTTCTATCAATAGAATCACAATTCCATCATCATATTAGCCCAATAGTGTGTGATTAAGAACAAATGGGTGAATCCTGTCAAGACTGCTCTGATACTATTCAGAAGCATATGAATACTGGTGGTACCTATGACACATTTCAAATTTCATATTGCCTTGATGTGTCATCAGAATACCTAGAATGATGACACACCAAGGCAATATGGAATTTGAAACAATTGTGTCTTGTGTCTTGTTTTCTATGTCTTGTTTCTTTATGGTTTACACAATCCAATACATAATCTTAAAAATATATAATGTTAACATCTTTCACAAGTCAAAATTGTTATGACCAATTGCCAGATATTGTAAAGTAATCAAAAAGGGAGCTTGGTTGCCATTACTGCACACTTGGCAAGTCATCTTAGTAGTATTTATTACAGATGATGTTCATAGAATACCACGGCATTACGGAAGCTTCAGTGTATACAGTGAAACTAATGTTGGAACTGACATGTTATTGCGGTTTTACACAAATCTCCAGAGATCATCATTAAAAGAGGTATACTATATGTCACACACAACTTCTCTCAATGTTGAGGATCTTGCAGATGCATGGCAACATGAACATGACTAAGAACACAAGTGTACAAATTGAACAAGACTATCCATAAACTCCTTGCTTGTCGTGTGAACCTTTTATTAGTGCATGGAGACTGTAAAAATCCATTCTGATTAAGACCATGAAGGTAATCATCTAAAAACAGAACTGTTGCACAGCACCATGCATTCTCACGTCTTATATAGCACTTAACCCTGGCTTGTGTTGGAGGGCATTTATAATGGAGGGCATCCATTATAACCAAATTAGGCTGATTCTAAAATCAAATGTGGAGACATGTTTTTTTACTTAAGAAAAAAGGCCATGTTATCGTGTACTAAGGCACATGCAAACACCCCACACAGTTTATAAGTTACTACATTCAGTATTTAGATATTTGATGTTGATTTTAGCTGCCCACCCCCTTTTTCATACAAACCCATTATAACTTAAAACTTAATTTTAACATTGATAGATTCTTCAAAAACATTTGTTATTTTTCATGAGTGATAGGGAACAGCGTTTGTCATATACCAATTTCAATGTATTTATTTTTAAAAAATATGTTTTTATTCTTTCTTGCTCACCGGTGTGGAGCGACGACTGTCACATTTTCCAAAACAATATTTATCTGATATTAGGATGACAACAGTGACCAGAAAAAGATGATGAATCGATCATGGTTGAAATGGAGTTTTAAGTTATATTGGGTTTATATGGATAAATGGAGTAACATATTGTGTGGGGTGTTCACATGAGCCCGAGTAGACGATAAAATGACCTTTTTGTGATATTTTTTGTGAAATATCTCTTTATTTCTATTGCATCATTTTTCTAAACTATTTTTTCACCCAGTGTCAATTGTCTCGTAGTGTAATCCTGGATGGTACACTCCCTCTGCTGACCTGGGGAGAGCAATGGACTGACCTCATGCTTCCTTCCATGCATGAGGAGTCCACGCCACTTCCTAGGGGGACGTTTCCTCCGGTTGTACGTAGCATGTGTAAGGAACACGTTACTCCAATGAGTTCCTTTCCTGTCCCCTCCATCAGGCCGATGGAGGGGACAGGGCGGAACATGCCAACTCCACACACTTCTATATGAAAATACACTGTAGTTGCATCTCTCCTGCACATATTTCATAAATGTGGTACAAGACACTCTCGGTGATGGTCCAAAGGGACTGAAATTATGAATAAAAGCTGATGCAGCTGAGCTGATCAGGATCAGGTCAACGTGCATTGGTTTGTTTTCTTTGCAAATGACTGTGCCACTGCCATAACACATTTTCTTTTCTTCTTCCTTCATTCTTCTGACAAGACAGAACCTCTAAAGAACAATAAAATATCACTGATCAGTCTTTTTTTGCAGGCTTGTTTTGTATAGCGGTTTAGTTTACCTTATTGTTGATTTGTCTGCATTTTGTTTGACCCCCTCCAGTATGAAAGTGGTGACTGCTGTGTGACACTGTTTCAGGAGAATCTGGTCCACATGCTTCAACTCAGGCTGAGCTACAATAATAATCAGAGGAAAATGTGTGAGAACGATGTGCTAACAAGCCCTACACAAGTTGTGACAAAAGGTGCTTTGTTGCATTTCCGAATAAACTAAACTTAAGTGAAGCTTCAATTGTGTATATTGGGTGTGTGTGTGTGTGTTGGTGGTGGTGGGGGGTCTTGAAACCAGAACAACTCCTTGTTTTACTCTATAAAGCGAGCACTTGCACCAGCGCCCTGCAATGTTAGTGTTTTTATTTGACAACATTCTAATTGTATATTCAGTGTGCATAATGCAATCCATTAAGGAGGTATGGTAGCTTTATAAAAGTGTATTACAGATAGGCCAACACAACAATGAAAATCGATCATTTGCATGTGAATGGCACCTTTAAAAGTACCCCCCCCCCACACACACACACACACACACACTATTTTGTGGGCTATGTAAAGGCTACAGAATGTAGGTCCATGATCAATGTTCCAGTAAAATGTTTGTTAAAATCAGCCACAGTGAAGACATCTTTTTTTAGCATGTTTGATGGACTATAGCCTACATATGAAAAGCCTTAAGTCTGTTAAAGCAGTCATTTGAAATTAGCCATATGGTTATAAGGCATTATGCAAATGTAGGCTAATTTGGACTATCACGAGCAGGAACAATCAACTGGTCATTAGAGTGACTTCTAACACATCTGACCAATTTACACATTGACCAGTAAGGCACCTATATGTGTAACGGTTTAACTAATGGACATTAATTATGCACCAACTAGCTAATGGCCATTATTATGCACCAAAATACAGCTCACGCCAGCCAACTACCAGACTTTGATTATTTGCGATCTGGTAGAGACCTAATAACAGACGCTCGCATTGCCAACCGAATTACATATTTTACCGCTTATAGCGAAGATATGACTATAGGTTAGCATACGCTGCTGTCTGTAAAACGCATCTAGAGCTAGCCTGGGCTAGTGAGTTAGAACAGGATGCGTTTATAGGGTCGAGATTGAGATTCCTGCGCGAAGCTTTCTGCAAACTGCGGTCGTCATCATCCGCCTTTCTGTCCAAACCGCAAACAGACTAGAACAGACATCATAGCTGCTCTCCTTTGAGAGAGCTAGAAAAAGAAAGACGAGCACCGGAAGCGGTGGAAGCAAAGCAGCCCCCAGCCTCTTCAGTAGACAAAAGACACGGCTCGGGGGGGAGACAGACATCGCGGATTGCAGCTTTATTCATTTTTTGGTTACCTAAAACAGAGCGATCGGAGTGGGCGGAGAGCAGGCTACGGTACGCGGCGTCTAGCAGCGCGGCGAAGGTTGGCAGGTCGAACGCGGCCGGGTCCGACATGCACTGCAGTCCTCTCTGCACCGACGCGCTCAACTCCATTTTGCACAAGAGAGAGAGGAGGGAAGCGAGAAAAGTGACCCACGACACCGCATCACGTGACGGATCAGCTGACGCGCATGCCACGGAGCTGTTTGAAAGAAGGGGGAAAAACTGAAAGAAAGACAAATAAAGCTGAAGCTTATTAAAACCATTAGAACCGTAGAGAAACCAAGCACAATCTGAATTCTTGTAGGCTAGATTGGACAACCTTAATCTAGTAGATTAAGTCAACGCATAAACCCACTTGCCAGCCAGCCCATAGAGGCTATTGTGAACCCAGGTATGTTGAGTACACCGAGGTTTTATCTAGAGATGTTGAGCAGGGCTCCAGCATGTACGGTAGACATTGCTGGGTTATAACTTGCTTTTTATGTGGAGCAATTTTCATAATTGGCGTAATATGTCACCATACCATTAACAACATATCATACTTTATGCAGGATGTGATATCTCTTAACTATGGGTTTCACACGTGACACGCTTAATCCACTGCAAACATTAAAAAAAAAAAAAAAAAAAAAAAAACATTTGTCACATTTGAGGCACACATGATACTGTTGCAGTAGGACTGTTTTTTGTTCTTGGGAAGGATTCATGAAATAAAGCATGATACATTTCTGACATTTTGGCCTTAAGTTGACAATGTTATATGGTAACATTATATGCAAATTATGGAAATTGCTTTGCTTACATGCAAGTTCGCATCCGGCAGTTTATGCATGCTGGAGACCCCTAACATGAACCTTGGTCAGGTGTGCTCAACATGCCTGGGTTCACATGGCAATTGGACTATGTAGGAAAGGTTCATGCAATGTAATAAAAATGTGGAGTGGGAAAAAGACAGGGGGGCCATATGGTCTGTCTGGGACCCTTGCCAATCAAGGACCCCCGGGCCCCACACCGAAAACCACTGCTAAGGTTCTCTCAGCAGGACTGATCGATATGAAGAAAATGAAGATATTATGAGCATTCAAATTCAAACTGATGTTTCAAAAGCAATAGCACGTGTTTGTTGTTTTTTTTGCTATAGCCTACCGTGGGTTTTAATGAGTTGGGCCATGCATGATGAGCATGAATATATCTATTGACTTATATTTTAATGAACATTTTTGAACATTTTTTATAAAGCCTGTATTACACAAGCTCTGCAGGGGTCCGCCGTCTACGGCAAAACAATATATTGGACGTGAAAATCTTTCTACACAACATCTGTGAATGGGATGATCGTCTGCTATGGTTATGTCGCTGTGAATCGATTCGAGCGTCAGGATTTTCTGCTTATGATGCAGATTTATGCAGATTCGATAATTGACTCTGGTACGTTGGGGAGGGGTGGAAATTGAGATAAATGTGTGAGTTCAGATTGATGAATGGTCAACGCAGGATGAGAGTGATGGGGCAGAGAGAGAGAGAGAGAGAGAGAGAGAGAGAGAGAGAGAGAGAGAGAGAGAGAGAGAGAGAGAGAGAGACAGAGAGAGGACATTGTACAAAGGATGTGCAGGCAACATGATGTCATTTTGTAATGTTTGCCATGAGCAGAGCACAAGCACAACACAAGATTGAGGTATATAGCCTATATGTCGAGTGAAATAGCCTAAGTAATGAATAGGTGAGAGCGAGACACGTGGCAGGTGGCAAGATCACGAACGAAAAATAACACAAATCGGAACTAACACTATAGGCACGGTGACCGCTTATATCTATAAATTGTGTTCAGACTACATAGGTTCCGTTTAGGCTATATGTGGGATAATATAGAATTATTCATGATTATTATTATTTTCTCTCAGTGGTCCATCATTATAGAAAACGTGCACTTGACGTCCATCTGAAACCATGAATCAATTAGGGTAGCGCAGTGGGTTTCAACTGTTTCTACATCAAGGACCATTATTTATTCTGCATTTGAGCCACGGACCACCGCACCGGGACCACTATTTGATGACATTTAGCCTCTAAGACCAAAAAATAGGCTAGCCCATATTTTTTGTTGTTAATTGGCTATTAGGCTATAGGTTGGCTATAGGAGATATATTGGAGATAACATGTACATACACAAACGCGTGTTCAACAAATGTTCAACAAATCTTGCGAGCGAACAAATACAACCCAATGGACCAGTTTCATCACTAGTTTAAGGTCTTTAAGGTCTTCCATTTAATTACCGGCTCCATTTAGCTACATGCAGGGACCGAATAAAACTTCCTCAAGAATCACTGGACACTGCTCGTCCCCGGACCACTGTTTGAAAGCCACTGGGCTCTAGCGGCATCAGTTTTGACAGAATAGACCTCAATGGCCAGTCACACTCACTCAGGTTGCCATGGTGTGACGTCACATTCATTTTATGTGAGTAAAAAAAGTCGGATTGTATGCTCATCCAAGGAAGTTGCCAGGCAGCATTGATTCATAACAAAGATCAAAAGAGCCTACAATTGGCCTATAGTTTTATTTTTCTGTGATACAATAAAGTAACTTGTTGATCTCAGGTTGCAAAATAAGCAGCATAAGGTCGAATCACATAACATTCTATAAATGTTGAGTGAAAAGTAAAAATACTAAATAATATGGCTATAGCCTAAACGACTGAGTGAGTTGCTGATCATGTTTGCTGCACGTTTGCTATAAAATATTAAAATATAGGCCTGCAGCAAAGAGCAAATAAAAAAACGAATAGGTGGATCTCGTTCTCTTTTGTGGGAGGGGCCATCTCATTATGATATACACGTATAGCAAATAAAATGTAATAAAGAAACCGAATTGTTATAGGAGTGCATGTACTGCACGTTTAGGAGACTGCAGTGGTTTACAGTTTATTTTTCAATTATGGACCACCATTTGATGCGATTCAGCCTCGCAGACTCAAAACGAAAGAATATTTTGCATTGGAATGGATAAACATTTGTACACTTTTGTTTTTTTGGTAGGCCTACCTGTGGCTATAGGAGAGATAACAGGTCACACTGGCCATAAATTCTTTGTGTAGACTTCTTGTATACGCAATGCTAAATGTTTAACAATACTTGAACTCTTGAGAGTTCAAGATCTGGCTCTATCAATTCGCAATTCTACATCATGGAAGCCACCTGGAACCTCTTCAACTGGAGGTCCCCGGACCACTATTTTTGAGAACCACTACAGTATATCATACAGACCTTCTTCTTCAGACCTCCATTTCGTGGGAACACAGAATGGGGGAACCTTTTTATCATGTCCACCCAACACCTCGAAGGTACATCAATGACATAGTAAAATGCTAAAAATGGGTGGAATGAAAGACACAATACAAGTTCATGAACCTTAGAACTTTAAACTTTATTGGTAATATTGTATCCTTGTGGTTTGTCGGCTAGTTGGCTATAACCGTTATACCTACTCAGTAAAACACAAATAAATAATCAATTCCAATCACAAGAATAATTTTTGGATGTTATATGCAGGTCATTGCAGACGATGTAGCCTATCGGGTTGAGCCATAGAACAAGCTGTGGTGTGAATCGTGACATTCCCTTTAAGAAGACATGCTGCATGTGACCTTTGACAATTGAGTGCATATGCTCAAACAGTATGGCTGCATTAGAAATAATATCCAATCACGTAAAATTAGCCTATACCGTTTGATGGAAACAGATGTTTACAGAGAGAGAGAGAGAGAGAGAGAGAGAGAGAGAGAGAGAGAGAGAGAGAGAGAGAGAGAGAGAGAGAGAGAGAGAGAGAGAGAGAGACTGCATGGGATATCATTTCATGCGCCCTTCATTTTTGCAGTTTTAACAAGACAAAACAAAACAAAACAAAAACTAAAATGTTTACATTTGACGCACAGACATTAATCATGAATATGGAGTTCCACAATAAGATACTGAAAAGTAGTGAATATAGGCTACTTTAAGCAGCCTAATCTATAGTTCCTCCGTCGGTGAACTGTCTTTTAATTCGGTTTCTTCTTTCTTTTGAACTTGCTTCTATTTTTGTTTATGAATGGGCTTCAGGACAGCTCGAATCCTTGACAGAGCAACTGGAAATCTTTAAACAACATCAACAAAACACCAAGAAAGACAGACAGTCTTGTTGTTGGCTGTCCGCCTCCTGCAAAGTTGATACTGCTGCCCAGTCTCAAGTTACTATCTGTGAGACTGCACTGGCTATATGTACACCTGTCGCATTTTAACTTTTATCTTTGGGTATGGATGCAAATATGGATAACTTACCTTTTTTGTTCAACTGTTTTTAGGAGAGGGGGTGGCCCCCGGGTTAGCGACTTGCCCTTGTCAACAAGCACGGATCTCGTATTTAAAGCCACAATCGGTTAAAGCAAAAATAACTCTACATAGCATTTTCAGTTTTCTGCATGTGTGCTGGAGTCGAAAGGCTACAAACTAAAGTTGCAGTAGGCAATAAATTATAATATAATTTATTGCCTACTGCAACTTTAGTTTCAACAACAGGCATGCAGTGATGTGATATCTTAGAATATCACTGATGATTCATAAGCAGATGAAAAAGTTGTCATTTAAATCCCAGAGAGAGAAAGATTCATAAACAACCGCATGACCTTGGACAGTATTTATTGACTTATTTTGGCCAGCCATGCTTATTCTCGTCAACAAACTTCCAGGAGAAAATTCGCCTATAAGTTTCACCAAACTTGGGTTAGTTATAGGCTATATACGTAGGCTATTAGTGCCCCCCACCCCATAGCCTACTACACGGTACAGATCATTATGTCAAAAACAGCACAACCTAAACTAATTCATTCATTGATTTCTTCATTCATCATTCAAAAAATATAATACACATTCCTCGCAATTATAAAACATCTAATCAAGAAAGAAAGGACGTGTAATTTAAGTGACTTTTCAACATATCACCATACGCCGAAGACATTTTAAGTTATTAATAACAGAAACGGCTACGGAACATGCAGCGCGCACACAGTAGGCCTATACTGTAGGTCACAGGCCCACAGCTCAACTCCATTCAAGGCAGGGCCGGATCTAGAGGGGGGCAGGGGTGGGCAGAGCCCACCCAAATGTGCATCCTGCCCACCCAATGAAAGGTAATATGAGTGGGTTTTCATAAGTGGTACGGGGACCCCCATTGGTTGAGAGAGGTCCAGGTGGTCCCCAGCTAAATGGTGGAAAGTTGTAACTCTTTGAGAGCATAAAAATGAAACCAAATGTTCATTTTTGCTCTCTCAGGAGTTAAAATATTCACAATTAGCCCAAGTCTATATACACAATAGAGAATGTAGAAGATTAATGGTCATTTTGATCTCTATGTTTGACTGTTTTGTTTCCCAAATCCAGCCTGGTATTTGTGGACAATGGCAAAAGAAATCTTTCGTTTTGGGGTTGGTGGGGCTAAGGCTAAATGCCCTCAAATGGTGGTCTGTGGCTCAAATGCCAAATAAAATAGTGGACCCTGGTGTCAAAAAGGTCCACTGCTTCATATGAAAAACTTTGGAGTTGCCCAGCATAGCATTCTTCACCCTAGTAGGGCTGGCTAAATCTGGCCCTGACTCAAGGTAATTGTTGTCGAGGCTTCAGTTAGCACAGTCCAGGTCATGTTGGCTGCTGCCGTACGTCATACTAATGCTAAAATTCACGTCTTTATGAACGAATAGAAACGCACACTGAGATAATGAATCAAATATAGGTTTTTCGAACGAATGTGTAAACTATTTTTGCAGTGTTGTAGGCTGCTTACTTCCACAATTTCCAATATTTTACTATAGGTCATATAGAGATGATAATACAAAACAGTTCATTCTGTTTCATTAGAAATGGAGATCTGCGTGCACAAAAAATCTTTTGAAGATTTGTAATTATTATTATTTGTACTTTACTTGAATAGTTATACTTCTTCAAGTCCAAATATTGTAGGCTTCACTTTTAATTTGAAATCTTTTTGATTTTCTATACCAAACAATAAAACCATAAAGGAGCACTTCACCACTTTTCAACCTCTCTTCAGATTATTGGTCGTCACTAATGATGTGCAAAATAGTACAATTTTATCATTTACTCATGCAGTCTGTACGTACCGGTATGTATGTATGTATGTACTGTATGCACTGTATGTATGTATATAGTACGTGTATATACCCTGTTGCTACACCGCGTATATTTATAGATAATTCAGTCAATTGTAGAAATCAATTCTGTTGACAATCAACGCGTCAACAGAAATACACAGATAAACGGGAGTCTTTGAGGACTGCCGTGGTGCAGGGTTGCTCCGTTGGTCATCAATGGAGAACAGCTTTTGTCTAAAGGTGGTCTAAATGTTTGTGTGTGAGTCTTTTTACACTCCACTGAACTAATGGTTCCAACTGCCAAAGCAGGAAACATATAGCCAGAAAAGCATCGCCTGCAGGTCTTATACAATGTCGATGCATGCATGGGTCAGACACAAAGGGCATGTTTCGTGACTTCAAAGCTGACACTACATGCTTTCTAATAGGGCAGTGGTTCGCAACCTGTGGGTCGCCCTCATGATTCTGGCGGGGGGGGGGGGGCAGGATGAAAATTAAGTGACAATTTTGAAACATTTCTAACCATACCTCGAAGAAGAAATAAGACGAGTATATTATACTGCTCCAAAGTATAAACAAAATATGAAAACTGGGGTGTCCGTGCCCCCCGCCCAATTTAAATATGATAAATTTTCATGGGGGACTAGGTCGATTGATGGTTTTCCCCTGAATCCACTGATTATTATAGTTTGTTCGCTCATATAGCCCAATAAAAAGGACAATCCCCGGATAACTATACTTATTTCAAAACATATATTTTTCTTTTCACCAATATTCTGTCACCTATGAGCTAATAATCTAATGCTATATCATGTTATTTATGAGCAGTGAAGCTTCATCTGCTTCTTCAAGGGCTTAAGGTCACAGGTCACATTGTCCCCAAGCCAGAGAGTAAGAAGAATGCACACACACACACACACACACACACACACACACACACACACACACACACACACACACACACACACACACACACACACACACACACAACACACACACAATTAATTTCAATTCAAGCTTTAATTCATGAGGAAGCATATACACTGCAAACAAATCAAAGCAATAAATAAATAAATAGCATTGTGTCACTGCAATGCAACGTGGAAAATACTTACCACACATTGCAGCGCCTATATACAGGCGAGGGTAGCTGGGTGTAATAACAAACAAATTGGCAATAGCACACACACACACACACACACACACACACACACACACACACACACACACACACACACACACACACACACACACACACACACACACACACACACACACAATTAATTTCAATTCAAGCTTTAATTCATGAGGAAGCATATACACTGCAAACAAATCAAAGCAATAAATAAATAAATAGCATTGTGTCACTGCAATGCAACGTGGAAAATACTTACCACACATTGCAGCGCCTATATACAGGCGAGGGTAGCTGGGTGTAATAACAAACAAATTGGCAATAGCACACACACACACACACACACACACACACACACACACACACACACACACACACACACACACACACACACGCACGCACGCACGCACGCACGCACGCACGCACGCGCGCACGCGCGCGAGAGAGAGAGATCAAAAATGCAAAAATCGGATGTATTGCTGGGTTGTAATTAAATACAGATATGACTGATTAATCTCCCTTAAAGGTGCTGAACGGCCCTGGGAGTCAAAACATGATGGGAATATAGGCAGTGCCGATTCTGGCCTCCAAGGGGCCCTAAGCAGGTTTTTTTACTAGGGGCCCTGCTTTTTTTTGTTATTTTGGCCATTTTTTGCAGAGAAATAAATTATAGATAACTTAATTGTTATAAACCTATGGACACACACACACACACACACACACACACACACACACACACACACACACACACACACAGAGACACACTCTCTCTCTCTCTCTCTCTCTCTCTCTCTCTCTCTCTCTCTCTCTCTCTCTCTCTCTCTCTCAATGTTTCCTTTTCAAATGAATGTATTTATTGCTATTTTCATCCTGACCAACAACAAAACTATGAAACTGTCTCTTATGTAGAGATGTAGAAGGTCTAGAATAGGGACAAATAAGAGTTGAAAATATTTGTTCACCGTCAAAGTATTGTAGGCTACAGTAACCAACACATTCTGTGTAGTAGCATAATAGTGCCACATAAACATCAGTCACAGAGACTCTGTGATGTGACTGGCTTCATGAAGTGAATGGAGTTGACATGACTGTCTATATCCATAATACTCTAAGCTTTGGGCATGCCACATGATAGGAGATATTATTATTGACAAAATACAACAAGCTTGTATCTCTGCCACCAAAAAAAAACATTTTGTACAACAC
>CM076982.1:38551737-38581737 GCA_039105355.1 Benthosema pterotum | reverse complement strand
GCTTATACATTTTCCCAGTAACTTGCCCGTCACTGTATATGCACTGCAGTATTGTAAATATACTGTATCTAGTTTTGGTCACTAGTGGATGCGTTTCTGAACGCCCACAACACTGATATGAGACACAGTCCAAGTAGGAACATTAGTGAGGTTCAATTATAAGAAGATGCATTGAAAAGCGGTGAAGTGGTCCTTTAAGAGAATTATTTGGAGTTAAAATGAACTGCCAACCAGGTGCTTAAGCTCAAACTTCTGGGCACAGTGCTGCAGGTTCGATTCCTGATCACAACAAACTTTGCCGTGTGTCTTCGCACCATCTCTTTCCCCCATACCTGTCAAGCTACTGTTAATCTATCAATAACGGCAAAACATCCAGAAAATATCTCGTATAAAAAAGCACTGACTCAGGTTATTCAAGGTTCAGACCCACAATGGTGACACCACAGAGTCTGTGAAAACAAAAAAGTAATGGCTTCTAGCACAATGGACGAAACCATTGGCACTGCCAAGGTTTGTGCTGGAGGTAGTCAAGGACTTCTATCTGTGGACCTCGACTGCTTCAAAGGAACAGCATATGAATGGGCCTCTATATCGTAACCCACCATACGTCACAGACAAGGCCAGAGCGAAAAGCATGAGACTGCTGCAGGTACCCGGAACTTGTGGCAACTAGCAAGCAAACTGCAAATGTAGCTAACAGCTAACAACCCCCTATTGCTAGTTAAAAATGCACTGTACATCTCAGAAAGGAATTCTTCAGAGGAAAAGGATCAACTGAGAAAAGTTTGGTACACCCTTTAATCACGTTCTTATAAGTTTCTCCCTCTGCGAGGTCGCTGTTTTTTTAATTTCACCTATTTCCATCTTGTAAATAGTGTGTGGACACTCACACTTTCACTTTTGGTTCAGCAGTGGTTCAGTCATAAACCGTGCGTCCCCCAGTCTCCCGCTCTTGAGTCGGCTCAACCAACACTGAACCAAAAGTGAAAGTGAAGAGTGTCAAAACACAATTGACATAGTGGAGAGACAACAAGTAGCAATGCACAAATGGACCACTTAAAACAACTCCAAATAAAGGTAAGAAATCCTTCTAAGGTGGAATTGTCCATTAATATTGTACTCGAGTGCACACAGACTCACTAGCGCGTGCACACACAGTCACACACACACGTACACGTGCACACATACAGGCAGGCGTCCACCGCAGTTCTAAATGAAAGCTTTTACAATCAGGCAGGGCGGAGGACGGCCCCGAGGCCTCTCAGGTTGCTCATGCAGGGGGTCTTAGCGGAGGATCAACTTTCACGCATGTGCTCTCTGAAAGAGGGATGTGCCTTTGTTCTGTCCCTATATACCAGTCCATACCCAACACACATCTAACCTCTCTCCACCAATCTCTCTGTCTGTCTGTCTGTCTCTCTCCCACCCTCTATCAGAGGTGTGTGAGCTAACAGGTAGAGTGTTAGCAGAAAGGACGAATGCAGGACCTGGAAACACAACGGAATGACACATGAAAAACAACAATGGACTGAAAATGCATTTAAAGTTCTGCGCACTGCCATTAAAAAAATAAACCAATTCGAAATCTATCACATGCAATGGTGTGATTCAAACATTATAATGTTTGAATTCAAAAATTAATAAATATTCATATACTGTAGTTAACTAACATTCGACTAGGATTGTCATTAGTGGACTAGTAGTCGACTAAGCCTGCGTGTTTTTTGCCATGTCTTCCACAAGTATTATAACTAATAAAATAAAAATAAATTCAATGGCACTCAGCATGTCACCCTAGACATAATTTGCAATAATCCATGAGAGGGAGCAGGTTACCGTGGATTTTAACCGCTGGGGCGAGTAGGCAGACCCGACCTTCACCGGGGCAAAATCCACAGTAGCCTGCGACCTCAAGTGCAGAATTATTGCATTTCTAACCGTTACACTTATGGCAACATGAAAAATCTGAAAAGTATCAATTAAAATAATTCCCAATGTAGCCCAATGTCGTTTGTAAATTACCCAGCTAAACAAAGTAGTTCCCAGCTACAAGAAAGTGTCGGTAGTTCCCGGCCAACCAGCTGTAGAAACCTGTGACAAGATTCCATAACAACAACAAAGCTGGTTCTGGTGGCGGAGAGATACGAGTGCTAAGTGGGTTTTACAACTGTCACGTGACAGTGACCAGCCAATCAGAATCAAGTATTGGAAATAGCAGTTTTAGAATGTCTGATTAAAGGTAATGGAGGCAACTTTACGGTGCACAAACACTGTGTTTGTAAACAGCTTTGTTTAAAAACAGAATCTAACGTATTGGCTCATTATGAAACTGCTGGAGACTGTCTTGCTGTGATTGGCTAAAACGCTGCCTCACCCCACACAACCTCCCGCTCCCTCAGACATTAGCACTGCCTGTCCTGAGCCGGACAAATGTTTTGTTTTCATGATTTCTTGACTAACAACAATCGTCTGCAGAACAGAACAAGTGTCTGTCTGCAGGGAAACAGCTGCAGCATCAAAGTAGAAGCAACGTAGAGGGGAAAAAAGCAAAAGATATAGTTATATATTCTATATTCTATTTTGATTTTTAACAAAAAAGTTGCCTCTTTATTATTCATTATTATTACCTTTAACATAGACCTGCTTGGTTTCTCGAGATAAATAATTACATAGATACAAGTCGAATCACTCAATCACTCAATATATATAAAAAACAATGTCATTGGTAGTCGACTAAGACTCATTCTGATCGGTTATTTGACTATTCAACTAATCAAGGTCCGCCCTAGTATGAGGAGTGGTTGTTCTTGGCCCAATGTGGCTGCAGTGAGCGCTAATGCTCAGGCCGCTGTGGGCTGTGTGGAATGACGACAATGTTGGACACAAAAGCAGCTCAGCAGACACACAGAGAGAGAGAGAGAGAGAGAGAGAGAGAGAGAGAGAGAGAGAGAGAGAGAGAGAGACAGAGAGAGAGAGAGAGACGTGTCAATCTCCACCTGAATCACAGTCACAGCCCATTATAGGGTGAGAGAGGAGGCACAGATTGTGTGTGTTATTGAGCGTGAGTGTGTGTGTGTGTGTGTGCGTGTGTGTGTGTGTGCGTGTGTGTGTGTGTGTGTGTGTGTGTGTGTGCGCGTGCGCGCGTGCGCACATGCACGAGTAGTGAGTGATGATTAGCAGACCTTACCGCTTGTCAATCATTCCTCAGTAAATGGGGAGACGGAGACAGTCGCACTCGTGCGCCTCGTTTCATTTCCTACCATGTCTCCTCTCCTTTCCATTGATCCACGCCTTGTTTTCATTTCCTCACCTTAACCGAAATTACATTTTGCCTGATTTTATTTTCCTCTGGCTCCTCATATTGTTCATAACATGCTTTTCCGTTTGCGCTTTGAGCCGAACAGTGATGAAATCTACCAGTGACCCTGTGCATGTGTTTGTGGGTGCGTGTGTGTGTGTGTGTGATCTGTGCACTTTGTGGAGCAGCGTAGTGCAAGCAGCAGTCTGATCCATACTAATGTTCATTGATAGGAAAATCAATGGCACATTGATCCAGGACTTGGCTCCTGGAAAGAGAGGGGAGAGCAGGCTGCTGGGGGGTCGTATGTGTGTGTGTGTGTGTGTGTGTATGTGTGTGTGTGTGTGTGTGTGTGTGTGTGTGTGTGTGTGTGGGGGTGTGTGTGTGTGTGTGTGTGTGTGTGTGTGTGTGCGCGCGCGCATGTGTGTGCGTGCACGTGTGTGCGTGCGCGTGTGTGTTTCTGGGAGCGATGTGGAAAGGACATACAAAGGAAAGGATTGGGCCGATGAGTAGAAAAAGAGACATAGAGACAGTCACATCTGGAGATTGGAAAAAGACAATGTAAAGTCATGGCAGAGTGTCTGTTCCTCTCTCTCAATTAACTTAAATTCAATTCAAGCCACTTAAAGACCTTATATTGGCATGTTTAAATATGTTTACACTGACAAAAAACATTTCTCTAGACTTTTGGACCACATCTGTGGTCTTTATATGGCCATACCCAACAATGCATGCCAAAAAAAGAAAACCTTTCCACTTTTGTGTATTTTTAAATCAAAGGTTCATAAAATCAATCAATGTTTAATTTCATCCTGAAAATGAAAAGTGCTGCATGATAATGTCTCTCTACTCATGGCAATATAGAAATGAAGCGTCCTTCAAACACAGATGGCTATGATTACAGTCAGAGATACGGATTTTCTAAGAAACTTTGCAAGCCAGCATCTCGGGTGAGATTCATAATAAACTGATTCAATACATCTTTAAAGTAAAAACAAGAACTCTCTCTCTCTCTCTCTCTCTCTCTCTCTCTCTCTCTCTCTCTCTCTCTCTCTCTCTCTCTCTCTCTCCAATTGTCCCTCCCTCTCTCTGTTTGCCTCTCCCTCTAGTCTAAATTGTCCTGTTCGACCACTTTCACTTGACATGAGAGGAGACTCAGGAGAGGAGCACAAATCTCCACACCAAGCTATCATGACCATTTCCTGAACATTGGTGGGGAGAGGAGAGGGAGAGGAAATATTTTCCCCAGACTTTCTCCTAATAGCAGCAGAACCTCACCAGTAGAAACATTATGACTAGAAGAGACACGCTTGGCCCACCCTCACAGAGTGACCACATGCAGCGTTTGTAATCCCTGAGTGGTGATCAACCATCAGTGTTGAAAAGCTGCATTCCGGTTAGGCTATACAAAGTACCAAAGCTCATAAAAGCAAGCGTTTGCAAGTACATGTCACAGTGAGCGAGTCTTTATAGTGTATTTTCACTTTTCTGCCACATTGTAGCTTTAATACTCCGGCACTTGAATTGATCAGCAGTGGTGTAAAAAGTATCAATTCTTACCCCATTTGTTGACGGAGGGTGTGCAGAGCCCAGGATCACATCAGCTAAAACACACGCACGCACGCACGCACGCACGCACGCACGCACGCACGCACGCACGCACACACACACACACACACACACACACACACACACACACACACACACACACACACACACACACACACACACACTGTATATAGATTAAAAAGTATAAATTCTGCAATGTAGCGCTAGTCTGTTACTGTTATTGGAATTGGACTTGAGAAAAAGTACATTATACTTAGTAAAGTATACTCATTATGCAGAAATGCAGTAGCATGGCTAAAACCAGATCAAATCAGCTGTTGGCAAAATTGTTTGCCTATCAGCAGATTGGGTCTGGAATAGTTCGATTGTACACCCATTTCCTACTTCAGAAAATTGGGGTGGCCAATCAGGATGCAACATGCAAACATACTGCGTCCTGATTGGTCAACTCAGTTCTCTGGAGCAAGAAATGGGTGTACAACTGAGCTATTCCAGACTCATCTGCTGATTTGGTCTGGTTTTAGCCAGTCCAATTTCACAAGTTCAAAATGTATGCAAAATAGTAGATCTACAAGTTCACAATGTGTGATCTATTTTAATGCATGTAGATCTGCTATTTTTAACATTGCAAAGTAATTGTTAATTACTTTGCAATGTTAAAAATAGCAGATCTACATTTGCTATTTTTAACTCGAATAGGCTACTGTACGCTACAAAAGTACACTTGTACTTTTACTTCTACCCCACTTAAGAGGAAAATGTTGTTGGCCTACTTCATTACAAAACACTGTAACCACTATATAATATTTCAGCCAAAATATAGCAGATTGTCTATTTTAAAAATATTTCTTGTCATACATTATGAAATGAGACACTGTTTTGTACTTTTTCTTTATTATACTTTAGGTATATGTTATGCACTTTAGTACTTTTACTGAATTGGACTTCTACTTCAATATTTTTACTTCTTCCATCACTGGACAGAAGACAACGCACACCTGCTGAAACACATCTAGTCACTCCAATTCTACGGTCACCCAGGCAGAGGTTATGTAACTCAATGGAGAACTCCAGATTGATCAATTGTAAAACCAGATTCTTCATCTGGATAATCTAAATTGGTTTAAGACGCATAAAGGAAGGAAATATGCCATTAGTGTCTCTTTGCCAATGAACAAATAGTACCCTCGGACCAGTCCCCGTCCAATCACGCGGCCCTCGTGCCGTCATGTGACCCGGTCACCGCGTCCAATTTCCTGTAAACAGACGCGACTGTCAGGAATTGACAGCGGTAGACGGTAACAAGAGTACATTTACTTGACTACTCTTTGGAATACTGGAACATTACAGGACAATGACCATAGACAGCAGCCGTCACATACTGTACTGTATAATTGAGTGACATTTGACCAGGTACTGTATATGTACATTTGTACTTTGTCCCGAAGTATCGCGGGTTGAGTAGCACTTTGTCCACCACTGGGAAGTGGTTCATTTTAGATGGCACACATGTTTTGAGATCTGGTTCACAAACTAAATGAATGTAAATAGCCTATACATGAGAATTTGATAAATGGGAGCATCAGTATAAAAACACACAGACATTAATATACTGTAATCTAATGTCTATAATGACACCTGGCATTTATCACCTTGTGGTCATATAATAAAGAACCCATGCAGGTACAACAGGTTTGGGGCTGTAACCTGTCCTGTACTAAAACTAGGAACAGATGTTCACATACACCGCCAGCCCATGCTTAACCTTATAGCAACTTTAATCTAGCACTTTTATTTTTTTCGTTAGTTTTTAGTTGTTTCCTTAAAGTTGGTTTCTTTCATGCAAATCGATTTTGGGTACTATGAAAAGAGCAATATAAATCTTAATTACAATCACAACCAGCTGTGCTGCAAAATGATCGTTTTCATTTGGTTTGCTGCTACTTAAATTTAAGCTTTATGTCTTAAAGCACCAGTGGGCACCTTTTTTCCTTTTATACATATGGCTAAATCTTAATAATTTACAGTACTTTTCAACTTATACCCAAACACAATTTAAAGCGTTTTAGCCAATTAGCCAATTACATAAGTATTGATACTCTTACTAAAAGGGGGATTCCACCAATTTTCATCATTTTTTGAGAATGTACAAATGGAACCAAATGAAGGGAAAATGGTCTGGAAAGCTAATCATTAACATGGTGAAACACATCTTGGTGACGTCAACAAGGGTTGTTTCAACATGTTAATGCAGTTCTAGGACACACAAAATAGGGGAACTAGAGATGTCCGATATAGACTTTTTTTTGACGGATATCCGATATCCCGATATTGTCCAACTCTTAATTTCCGATAATGATATCAACCGATACCCATATACGTAGGCCTTTGTGGTGGACAAAAAAATTAGTATATATATATATATATATATATATATATATATATATATATATATATATATATATATATATATATATATATATATATATATATATATATATATATATATATATATATATATATTGCAAATTGTGGCTACGGACCATGGTGCCTGGGTGAAGATCAAAATGGACCACTTGTCCAATTACTAAAACATCCATTGCGGGAGGGGGAAAAAAGAAGATAAAATAACTTAAATACAATAATACAATAATAGGAGCATTCAGTCAACTGGATGATTTGGAAACGCCCCCAACCGACCAACAGCGCGTGCACCAACAAGACCTGACACCACTCCATCATGGAATGTCCCCTTTATATTTTTTCCAGATTGTGTGGCTCTATACATCTCTGTAGATTGTGTTTTACCGATTTTTCCAAAAAACTAAAATAATCATATTTTTTTTCCCGATACCGATATTTTCCGATATTGATTTTTAAAGCCTATATCAGCCGATAATATCTGTGAGGCCGTATGTGCCCATCCCTAAGGGGAACTTTTTTTTTATTATGTCCACACAACATCTCTATGGCATAGTAAAATGTTAAAAATGGATGAAATAGCCATAAAACATGTAAGTACTTTTTTCTGCCACCAGTTGTTGTTCTCTCATCCTCTCTCTTTGTGTAGTTCCCCATGCACTTCTCTCTCTCTCTCTCTCTCTGGGCGTGCGAGGTGAAAGGGCTGCCATGGTAACGGCACACTCTGTTTATGTCACGGCGCCTCACTTCATCACAAGCTGTTGATGGCTGCGATTTGAGTGTGTGTGCCGTGCACACGCGAGTGTGCGTGTTGTGCATGTGGACCTACAGTATATGCGCTGCAAGGGCGGATCTAGGCATGGGCATGGGGGGGCAATGGCCCCCTAAATGCCCTGACTGCCCCACCAAACGCGATGGCATGCAAAACAGCCCAAAAGATTTATTTGAAATTTAATTTGAAAGATATATTTAATTTGAACGATATTTCTGATTAGTGCTTACATTTAAATGATTTGAAACAGTACTACTGCTACCAACTAACTACAGCTGTGCCACCACTAAACCAACAGCATTTCATCATTGAAAACAGAAAACTCTCAGAGTCAGACCTTTAGCTTTATGCATGCTGCGTGTCTGTTGTAACTTCAAAGCTTTATTTGCTTTATTTATTTTGCTTTATTTTATTTAAAGTCGTGTAACCAAAAATGGTATGGGTGCGGTAAGTCGCTCCTTACCATTTTCTCCTGCCCCTCCCCAATTGGGAAATGTTACATCCGCCCCTGATGCACTGAAATGCAAAGCCTGCACACAGGCAGACACAAACACTTGCACATGCGCACACACACAGCTGAAGATTAAAGCATGCATAAAACTGAATATAGTCTACATATGAGGTATAGTAGGAAGAGCATTTTTTTTAAATCAGGTTTCATCATATCAAATATACAGCAATGGTTCTCAACTTGTGGGTCAGAAGCCCCCAGGGGGGTCCCCACATGATTATGGGGGGTCCCCAGGTGACAGTGAAGTGACAATTCATGGGACCTTTTTAATAATTAAAAAAAGAAAGAAAGAGAAGAAAACTCTGGCTGCTTCAAAATATCTACTTCTATAAAACCTTGGTCCAAATTATGAAATAATATAAGAAAAATGTGAAAATAAATAATCTACAAGACAAGTCAATATATTAGTTTTGCGTTCGGAGGTGTCATGAGCCTGCAGATCAGCTTATTGGTAGAACCGAGTCATGCAAAATGGCACTCCCATTTTGTATGACTGTTGTCCCCCAAATAAATGCTGATTTTGGGTAGGCATTTTGCAGAATCAAAACATGGTATGGGTATGTGTGGCTTCGCGCCATGGGCGATGAAGCCGCACCCATACCATTTATTAAACCACTTATTAAAGTAAGCATCAATAATAACATCAGCTGTTGTTGAAGTTGCAACAGATAAAGCTAAAGGTCTGACTCAGAGAGTTGTCTGTTTTCAATGATGAAATGCTGTTGGTTTAGTGGTGCCACAACTGTAGTTAGTTAGTAGCAGTAGTAGTGTTTCAAATCATTTTAAATATAAGCATTTTAATTTGAAATATCTTGGGTTGTTTTGCCTGCCATTGTGTTTGGTGGGACAGACTGGGCATTTAGGGGGGCATTGCCCCCATGCCCATGCCTACATCCGCCCCTGAGTGGGGGTATGGTAAGGGTTTGATTTAGGTTGCTGCATAAAACACTGCCGACTGCTCCGGCCATTCTGCTGAGCTGACAATGCCGGAAAGTTCACTCTCTCTCGCATTTCAAGGGCCTGGAAAAAAGGTTGTAAACCAACAACTGTACAGTCACTGATCTATTCTACAGTAACCTTTCCCCTCCTCTCCCTGGACTCTGCTGTACTGTCTTTGCTGTCTTTGGTGCCTAAATCTCCCCCAGCAGGATCAATAATGCTCTTATAGGATCCATGTTTTTAATACCATCAAAGTTTTCAAACATGGAAGAAGCACATCCACAGCTCCACACCACACAAGAGCTCCACACCTCAATATCCATCCGATGAGGAGGAACTTAAGTCACCCATGCGTCTCCAAGCGTTTCATGTTTACACTCTCAAGAGTTAAAATATTCATCATCTGAACTAGACCAATCCAGTCCAATCCAATCCAATCCAATCCACTTTATGTATAGCTATATTTAGCACATTTCACAAGACAAGGTATACAAAGTGCTGTACAAAAAGTTAAAAGCCAAAACCACTAACAGCTAAAACAGAAAAAACATGTGGCAAATAAACACACTAAGCAGAGACAAATAACACAAATCTACACAACTAGAGAATGTAGAAGATTAATGGTCATTTTGGTCTGCATGTTTGCCTGTTTTGTTTCCGAAATCCAGCCTGGAATTATGGACAAAAGCAAAAGAAATCTTTAGTTTTGTGATCTGTGGGGATAAAATGTCATCAAATGGTGGTCCCTGGCACAAATGCTGAGTAAATACAGTGGGCCCTGGTATCAGGAAGGTTGAAAACCACTGCGAAAGGGCCTGAAGATGAGTGATGATGAAAGCAAGATCCTGGTGGTCAACAGCCAGTGTCCATGCATGTAATTGTTCACGCTAACAATTCTAACTCAGTGTTGATTTTGTGAAATAAGAATAATAATTATCATAATTATCGTAATTAGGATGATGATAATCACACAGGTAATTGCTGGCCGACTTGATGGAACTGCTGAAAACACGGCAGAGAAACCAGAAACACGCTCTATCGAGGTGGCATTGCACACATTTTTGCGTATTTGTGTGAGCGTGCAAGTCATGGTACGAAACTATTGTCTATTACCACTTAATTTCTAAATCCTTTAGTACCTGGTACCAACTTAATCCCAATCTTGAAATGTACCCTGGTTCATTTTTAATTAATCATTCGTTCATTTGATAAAATGGCTGCGTTATTCTCTTCGTAATAGTATGGTCAATGACAGTGAGGACTGGAGGTACTGTATGGTGGTTCCAGACAGACATTCAGACAGACATTCGCTTAATTATAGTATAGATTATTTATGGTACAGATATACCAGTAGTTATACTCTTCCAGGAAGGGGTTGTGGTCTGAACTCCCATGTTGTCAAGTTAAATGAATAAGAAACCTCAAAACTGAAAAAAGGAAATGAGTATACTTTAACTAGTGACATGAAAACCTGTAATATTTAATCATATTCGTTTCCCTTCCCCCGTAGCCTACACTTAAACCCACTTAAATTAGTGGCAGAAACAATAATTATAATTTCTCTTTCTCGCAGAAACCAGTGGCTCCAATTAGTGGAGCTGAGAGAAGGGGGGGGGGGGGGTGAATAGAAAGAGTGGGGGCTGGGGGGATATAGGGGCAGTCAGTAAGACCCCCTGCAGGCAGTGTTGCCATATCCGCTTGTTACAAGCAACTTGTTTTTCTGTATAGTCCCTTGTAAACGTCGGTAGTCAGGGCCACAGGTCGCAGTCTACTGTGAAAACCTGCATTTCCCACCAGTCATGTCACGTGGTGTGTTGCACCTTCATATATGGCCACGCCTTATGATACATGTCATGCCACCATATATGGACATCTACATGTAGTATGAAGTTCACACCATTGGCCCCTGCATCGAACCGTCGTCAACCACCAGTTACTTCTTTTTTCATAGATTGTTCATGCATCGTTGCTTATTTTTCTTGTAAAAACTGGCAACACCACCTGGCAGGGTAGAATGAAGCAGAAATGTATTCACAACTCCATTAGAAGCACAAACAGCAGAAGTGTAATAAAAATAAACTATATACCCTATTGGCCTGAATATAAGAGTGTTTTCTTCCCCAATGGAAATACCCTTAAAAAATGGAGTCGTCTTACTGTCTATTTGGGGACTATATTATTTGACATTCAATGTTCTTTTTACACAAAGGAGTCTTGAAAAATGGTGGTCGTCTCATAACCAGGGCTGTCTTATATAAAATATTGTATTGGGAGCGGCTGGCATAATTTCTAGGTTACAATCAGTACAGGAACCACAGGGATCTGACAACACATCACCACTATAATCAGCCTAATAGCATGATTGGTCACTGCTGTTTAGTCAGTAGGAAACTGAACTGCAACACTGTACTGTACTGACAGACAGGCAACTCTCTCTCTCTCTCTCTCTCTCTCTCTGTCTGTCTTCTTGGTCACCGATGAAGAACTGAGAGAGTGAGTGAGTTGGGTTGAGGAAGTACAAGTGGATGGTGAACATGGAGAAAAGGAGTGGCAAAGTGTGTGTGTGTGTGTCTGTGTGAGTGAGAGAGAGAGAGGGAGAGAGAGAGACAGACAGAGAGGGAGGGGACTGTGAGCCCGCCGGCCGAGGGGCCTCTGTAAAGGAAAGAGAAAGAGAGAGAGAGGGTGGGTGGGGGAGAGAGGTTAATTTGCACATATTAGAGAGGGCAGGATTTTTCATTAAAAAGAGATTGAAGTTGATATATGCCTGCGCGCCTGACACACTGTACTCTGTGATTGTGTTAAGTCCTTGACAGAACAAAGGATCGCCCCCACCAACCCCCCCTCGTTCTCCCTCTCTGTCTCTCTCTCTCTCTGTGTCCCCTCTTCCTCTCTCTCTTCCTCTCTCTCTTCCTCTCTCTCTCTCTCTTTCTTTCCCCCATTCGACTATAAGCCATTGAAGCTCCATCATGGAGTCTTTTCACGGTGAGCACAGATGTGTCACATCACTTAAAGACAACGTTATGGATGGATGGAGGGACTGAGAGACCGACAGACATACACAGACGGCGACTACATCAAATATCCTTGTTGGTCAGACGACCCGGAGCCCCATGGAACAACTTGTATGGGTCAAGGCTTGAAGAGATCCCATCGTCGTTTCATATACCCTTTTTAAATAATAATAATAATAATAGTATACTTTTTATACATATATATTATATATATTATAAATATAACTGCAAGCAGTGATAAGATGGAGCCAAGCAATAAGAAAAATGGCAATGGCATGAATTAAGCGCTGCAGGCTGCTGCCGAACAACACTGCACTAGTCAAGGTGTAAACAAGTTCCATGTGACTAATAGATAATAGATAATTTAGATTTAGTTTTAGATAATGTTCCATAAACTGTGTGTATAGAACACTTCGACTGCCCTTCCCGGCTTTGGCCCCTTCTAAAGTAATAATGGCAGTAGTGAAAATAACTGCATGTCTAGATCTGTGCTGTGCATTTGTAGATCTGACCTTATCCACATGGCAGTCATCTTACCATGTAAGTCAATGGCAAGGTGCTAACAAGGTTAGCACACAGGCCATAAAGGTAGATCACATGAGAGTCCCCTATAATGTGTAGATCTGTAACTCTTGAGAGCGTTAAAATGAAACCAAATGGACCCTTACGGGTCCATTTGGTTTTATTTTACACTCTCAAGAGTTAAAATTATATTTAAACATCTGAATTACGTAATTTCAAGAGTCCACACATTAGAAAATGGAGAATAATTGTTATTTTGCCCAACGTTTTGCCAGTTCTCTTTCCCAATTGTGGACAAAAACGTTATCAGCTTTGGGTGCAAGAGACTAAATTCAACATCACAAACTGTCAACTCAAACCCAAAATACTGTTTTCAAATGTCAGTAGTATAGCATATACCTACCAATTCTCCCCCTCTATTCTTCAGTAAGTAAGTAAGTAAGTAAGTAAGTAAGTAAGTAAGTAAGTAAGTAAGTAAGTAAGTAAGTAAGTAAGTAAGTAAGTAACGCCATCACCGCTATTTCAAAACTTTCTTGGGGGCCTTGAAATGGATTTTTTTAATGTGTGGAATGTGGATCTTGTTGAGTCGGTCATTTTGAAAGTAGCTCTCAAGTCAAAAAAGTGTGGGCACCCCTGTTTTAGTTACTTAATTTCCTTGCAGGTGATTACTTAAGTGTTGTCGTTTCGGAGCACTCGCTAGATATCACACAGCAACCCATGCCTACCACCTGCTTTGAATTTGCACATAATGCAGTATACAGCAGGATATTGCTTTACTGCTTTACTGAAAACAAGCGCTTCCGAACTCTGATGGCAAGGTGGCGGCGGTCTGAATGTCGTCAATTCCCTAGTTTGGATCCTGGGGAAGTTTACGTCTAGTCTCTCTTTAGGGTCTCGACTTGAAAGGCTTTGGAGCCGTTATGTAGTGCTGGACATGGTTATGGTATCAATCTGGTGTCTATCAGTCTATAATTTAAAGGTATTATGACGTTATTTGCAACATCATTTTGTCATCTTGGCAATGATCCAGAAGCTTTAATAGAAAAAAGAAATGCTCCTTGCATGTTTGGCAAGAAAAAAAAAACATTATTTTGACCACAAGCAGTCGTTGTCAATCACTGCCCCGCTCTAGCCTGGCTAAAATCAGTTCAAATCAGCTGTTGACAAAATAATTGCTTGTCAGCAGGTTGGTCTGGAATAGCTCACTTGTAAATTTCCTATTCCAGAAAATTGGGGTGGCCAATCAGGACACAGTATTCAAATGTGTTTGCAAGAGACCCCAAAGCACACACAAAAAAATGAACAAAAAAGTGTTTTTTTGATGTCACAATCCCTTTAAGACCAGCAAAAGGCCTCCATGTTATACACACTGTGTATATATGTTACAGTGGCCCACATGTGAGAAACCAGTAAATGAAGTGTGTGTGTGTGTGTGTGCAGTGTGTGTGCGTGCGTGCAACCCACGTGCACGCTCCCATTCATGTTGCGGTCAAGGCCGGCCCACAGCCCTCCCTAAACACACCCAAACGACTGGGCTCTACTCGCTTTGCTGCACACAGACGGGAACCACAGACTCCCCCCACCTATCAAACATAACAAAAAAAGTCCTCTCTCATATTCATTCCTACAGACCTCTATACCGACAGAGGAAGCATCGTGCCGTGATACTGTCTGCTTCGTTCAGCCCCGAGGCGCTCTGAAACAGGTAGTTAGGTCTGGGTATAGAGGAACTACCCAGCGAGAGAGCATAAACGGCCGCATCGCTGGCGAGTGGAAACCCCCTATGTAATGTAATGTTCCTGTTTGTTCAGGGAATTGAAAGCGGGTTCCAATGGTCACAATGTGTACATGTATTGGTCACTCAAGAGCACATAGAAGTTTCACCATTTTGACTTTTAAGAAAAAGAAAGAATAAAAGCAGATTTTTTTCTGACCACATACTGTAGTGCCCACATGAGAAAACCATTCAAGGCACCAAACCTGCTCAGTTAAAGGTATAGTAAGTGATTTCACTTCATGCTTTTTTTGGCTAATCCTCCTTACTATATATAGAGTATGGTGGTGACCATATACTGGCAAAGGCCTATTCAGAGATGGCTTTTCGGTGCCCACCACGACCACCGCGTCTACCGCTGCCTACAATATGACGTCATACCACCGCAACCACCGCACTTTCCAGCCCTCCTCTCGGATTTTACTAACCACCGCACCGCAGCGGTTGCTTGTTTTTAACGGCTGGTTAAAAGAAAGAAGAAAACACACAACACAGCGCGATGCGACGGGCAGGAGGAGAAGGAAGGAAGGGAGGGGGGCGGTGCTGGGAGTAGACTTTGGAATAGCGGTGGTCGCGGTGCTCTGAGCGGTGCTCGCGGTGGCCACCGAAATTCTGAACTCTGAGAGAGCCTTAAGGAGTTCCTCCCTGTCCCCGGTGAGCCCATGCAGGGGTTTAAAAACCCTAGATTCAGATTAGACTTGGGAGAGAAGCCTTTCATCCAATCAGGGTGAGAGGGGCCTTCCTCCAATCAGGATGGAGTGGGGGTGGGCCTTGGTGTATGTTGGCCTGTTGCCCCCCCCCCCCCCCCCCCCATTGTGGAGGTAACATTTTGTTACCTGCAGTGGGGGGGGTGGTGGGGGGAGGGGGTTCCAAATCACCCCAAATCACTGAATGCACCTATAAGGGTTCAGCGTCTTGCTCAAGGATACTTTGGCACCAACTCTGGGGAGCACTGGGGATTGAACGCTTTACCACTTCCCTGCCAAAATGTGCCGCTTCCCTGCCAAGAGTCAAAAACAACAGCATAAAAACGGCTGAATGTAGCTCAAATGCCGATACAAGGTTTTCTCCTGCCAACGAATAACCGCTCGCGCACGCATTTACGATGAAGCCGCGCCCCGCAGGCGCTGCTCCCACGTCAGCGCGGCGGGGGCCTCCCCCAGCGCCGCGCGTTCAAGGCTGGGATCCAGTCAGGTAAGCCGATCTCCCGTGTCTGCGCTGGGCTGGCCCCCGAGGCTAAGTTTTACCCACAGAATAAAAGGAAGCAATAACAGTAACGGCTTCCTTTTATTTCTTCTTTTTTTCCTCGTTTTGATTTTATGGTTTTCGGTTCCGTCTGATGTGTCTTTTTGGGAAAAAAGGGAACGCAACATGCAAAAACCCGACCGCCCGTAGGTGTCTGCTTTGTCTCAGCGTTCGCGGCTCCGGCGGCTTCCCTTTTAAGTTTGTTGTTCTCTGGGTCACATCTGTCACTGCACCGCTGGAGGGCTCGGCCCGACCTCCGACCTTTGCCGCTGGAAAACCCTGGGTGTTGTTTTTTTTTGGCTCAGGGAAGGGTTACAAATGGAACCCCTCGAAAGAGAGGGTTCAAACCCAGCACCCGGGGTTTTCACTGTGCAGTTTAGTGCAGCCCCGGAGACCTGCTTCATGCACGCACGCATGCACGCACAGCAGAGAAAAGAGGTGATATTGATTAGCAATAGAGCAGGTTGTTTTGTCAAGGAGGCCATGTTTCATGTTTTGTTCTACCGAGAGCAACTGAGCAAGAGAGAGAAAGAGAGTGAGTGAGAGAGAAAGAGAGAGAGAGAGATACTGACAATTTAGGCATTTATCAGACGCATTTATATAGCAGAGGTTTTCAACCTTTTTCATACCAGGTCCCACTCATTTTTTTGCATTTTAGCCACGGACCAACATTTAATGTTGAGTTTATAGTCTCTCTGACCCAAAACTAAGGATTTTCAACTTTTGGTCCACATTTTAGGAGATAACTGGCAAAATGTAGGTCAAAATAACAATTCTTCTAAATTTACAAAATGTGTACATTCTTAAAAAATAAGGAATTCAGATGTGTAAAGATAATTTAACTCTTGAGAGCGTAAAATTATATCAAACGGACCAGTAAGGGTCCATTTGGTATCATTTTATGATCTCAAGAGTTACAGATCTATAAGGGTCCAATTGGTTACCAACTGTGCTTTGCTTTGCTGGGGACCACCAGGAATCCTCTCAAGGACCACTGGATGAAAACCACTGGTCTAGAGCGACTGATGGATGGATGGATTGAACACATTATTGCCTGAAATGTAATCAGTACAGGCTACAGTAAAACCAAACACTCAACCAATCGGATCCCCAGAAAAAAAAGATCTTGTATGTTATTTGTCATGAAATGAAAAGTAACATGCAAGGTCATCTCAGATCATGAGTAAACCAATAAACCTATCATCAGCCTAACGGTAGAATAGCTGTGCATTGAAGCTAAACAACATTACAGGATTCTAGATCGATAATGTCTATGTGCATGCTAATGCAATCTGAAATACATTTTTAGCCTTTGCACATTGCACAAGCCTGCAAGGTTGTCAAGGTTAGGGTAAGTGCAAGGGCAAGTGCTAGGGCAAGTGCTAGAGCAAGTGCTTTCCGGATACAGAGACAATGGCTGCTAGAGAGAAGATAGAAAGAGAGAGAGATGCCCTTGGGTGTATACAGACTTGAGTGCAGTTGCTCGTGCTTAAATGACACCCAGCCCATTGTAATGTGCTACAGCCATTAACCATGACATCTGACGTATTGTTTTTAAATTAACATTTCCTTCCAGTTCCAATACAAGCAGCAACTCCCACAGATTGATTAAGCATTGACATATTCTTGGATTGTTATCTCTTAATGTTTTTGTCTCACCGATCTGTACAAAATGTCGGTCAACTTGACGAGTATTGATACACACTCCTTGATCAATAAAGGTGTGTTCTGCCTCCGCCTTCCTGATCCTATAGTGTTTTCGATTGTTCACTGTTCCCTTCAGTAAGCATGCAGACAGACATCTGCCTCTCCCTTCCAATCATTGTTTCCTCCAAAATATCAAATACAACTAAGTCTCATGCAAACGGTGTGATGAGACCACTTGTCCATGCATTTATTGCAAAAGGTTCAAGAGCAACATAGGCGATGTCTAAAGAACAAAAGAGACCCATGAATAGGCTGTTTCTTGCAAAATGACATTGTACACGACTGTTAACACGTTAACAGATGAGTTGTACTTTTGGCAGTGAGCATTGGCACAAATTCAACATTAAAATTGGCTAATGGGAAGACCATCATGACACTTATGTTATGTCACTACTTGACTCAGCCATAACCATATAAGGAGTTCCTAGTATGGGCAAATATGGTCAAACGTTAATGTGTCCGCATGGCACTGGCTGCAAAGCCAGACTGATAATATCACTGACATGCCGGATGAGTCTGGGTTCAAACAATGGCTCTTTGACGCCCACTTTTGCATACTGTGTCCTGATTGGCCACCCAGTTCTCTGGTGTAGGAAGTGGGTGTACACAATTGAGCTATTCCAGTTTCAGATCGGTCTGGATTATTAGCCAGGCTACTCAACAAAATCCATAGACTTGCCACATACAGTATTTATTCTTCAAATCATCAAATGATTATAAGCAAAAAGGGGGGGAAATAGCCGATCGACAAGCTCAAAGTGAGCCTCCTACTTTGGGCAAATGTTTGAAAATGTATGAGTACTTTTGACTACAACAACTACAACAATTACACAAATTAACTGTGACTATCTCAGATAATTGCGATGAGGCGATTATGTAATGATGGTGTGTGTGTGTGTGTGTGTGTGTGTGTGTGTGTGTGTGTGTGTGTGTGTGTTCACATGGACATGTGAACACACACACACAGCAGCCAGCAGTGGTCTCAAGGGCTCAGAGATTACTTTGACAAAGGCTGCACCTGGTGCTTTAGATTGAGTTTCTCTCTGCCCCCCCCAACCCCGTAACACACACACACACACACACACACACACACACACACACACACACACACACACACACACACACACACACACACACACACACACACACACACACACACACACACACACACACACACACACACTTCCCTTTCTGTCCATTATGCTAACCCATCCTACGAACCCTTACAACCCCCCCCACACACACACACACACACACACACACACTTTCGTTGCCATCACATCACTGGGGGACTCTTAAAGGATTAGAGTTCATGCTTTTAATTGTAGCATTAACGCATGTCAACAGCTGGCTGTGATGATGTAAGTTAGAGGTTGGGAGACTCTACGCAATAATCAACTGTATACTTGTAAAACGTGACACGTTCTACGACTTGGACACAGAGTTCTGTGGTGTGGAGTTTTCTGTGGGGTATGGAAGGCTTTTGAGCTGCAACAAAAACAGGCAAAACAGTGACTTCTGTTTGCAGAATGTAACCTCACATTCAGTAGAAAAATCAGAACACTGAGCTCAGAAAATAAGTTAATGGTGTTAATGTCATTGATCATTCTGATTAACATTTTTTAACGCATGTAACACAAGTGCACACTGACTCAACCCACTGAGCATTTTCTCATTGAAAGAAATCGGTAGAGTATGATTATTCAGAGACATATAGGGACCTACAAGCTTTGGGGGCTTGTAGATCAACTATTTTGATAAATATAAATATAAAAAATAAACAGACCCTCCCTCCCTCCCCCGAGATTCTTTTTCTTTTTTTTAAATGTTCAAATCCTGTACAGGAATAGATATTTTGGACATAGTTCGAATGATGATTAATCATGATTAAATAAAATTTGAACCTGCGATTAATCTGATTAAACGTTTTCATCATTCAACAGCCCTATATGATGCTTTACAGGTTTTAATCACTGACCCTATCATTAAAAATGTATATTTCTTCCTATGAGCCAACAGTGAATGCATTGTTCAGCTCTTCAAAGGGCTCGATGTTCTTCCCACAGATATATGAAGCACTGGTCCGTGTTGACGACCACCTGCATCACAGCTGGACCCGCCGATGCTTATCGCTATGGATACCTCATACCAACGCCGACCAACAGATCTTCATGTGCACGTCCTGCATGTGGATTGATTCCTTCCTCTCGTGTGTGTGTGTGATGATATATATCTATATCAATGCCTTTATTTCTATGGCCCGTGCCAATATGTTGCCGTGATGGACGAAGTGCTCACTTGGAAGTAAAATACTGCAAATGTTGATAGAGTATATACTATGTTCTAGACTTTAAAGCCAGGCGTTTACCGTTGCCCTTTTACCTATGCCTGTGCCAGGCAAAAACTACAAAAAAGTACAAAAAGAGGACCACTCCCTTGACCTGGAAGGATACTGAACGTATCAGTCTACACTAGCTAAAGAAATAATTGAAAACTAGCATTATAGCTGTTATAGCAGTATCTACAATGTGTTGCAATGTGACACATCGTGAGCTGGGTATTATAACCCATTCTGTTCTTTCTAGAAATGGAGGTCTGAAAAAAATAATGTGGTGAATCAAACCGCCAGTTCTATGCAACACAGAATTCTGGTACCTTTTTATTACTTTTTCTAAGGCATGTGGTGAAATGCTCAAACTGCCGGCCCGCGGGCCATTTCCGGCCCCCGAGATGATATTTTGTGGCCCCCACCTTAATATGAACGTTTAATATTAATGCGGCCCGCGACGGCCGCGAGTTCCCCCGTCAAATTCCGACCAGGCAGCCCAAAGCATTTGCGGGAGAACAGTCTGTTACTATTGACTGCTCATTACTGAGATCCTGTTTAAAGCCCGCCTACTGGCTTTGCTATTTGCACAGAATAGCAAAGAGGAAACGGATCTGGACCCTGAAACACGCCCCTCCCCCCGTGCAGTTTAGTTCATTCAGTCGCTGAACTGTCAATCTGAGGAAATGCAATGACGCCATTGGCTGCAGTACGGGCGAGATCCTGTCATGGCGTCTCTCTATCCACCGCTCCGTGTTTACAAACACACGTAGGGAAAAGAAAACTTTGCCTTTTTACCAAGGACTGCGTTCGGTTTGGTAAATAATGACAGCGTAGCAGTTTTCTAAAGCCCGATACGGGCGGATGCATGGCTTATAAAGCAGCACGCTGAGCTAAGGTGAGTAGCCTAAAACGAGCTGTTGTGTCCCCCTTGCCCGTAGTGAACGGTGTTGTCGTTGCTCCAGGGCAGGCTTACATCTGCGCTGGATAGAATCATAGCCATCTAGTAGAAAAGTTGCGACATTGTGGGGTCAGAAACCGAAAGTGCTGAATTATTTTCAAAGCCCCATTGCGCGACCACTGCAGACAGCATTGCCAGCAAAGATGAGACGTCGCGCAACTGGGATATAGTTTTCAAAGAGGCTAGCGCAAATAAATAAAAGCCTATTTAGGCACGTGTAAAACATGACAACTATTGGGAAACCAATGCTGCTAGTTGGGCTTCTGATGGTCTACTCTAGTGTCATGTTTGCAAGACTAGTTTTTGAGTGACACTGACAAACTATATTTTTGATTTTATTGATTTTATGGCGCTGCTTTGTAGTGGCTGTATAAGTTCAAAAAAGCTGTAGTTGGCTTTGTTAGGAATATAAATTGATAGCTAAAGTAAAGATTTTGTTACTGCTTCCTTATTGGTTGTAATTCATGCCATCACAATCAAATCAGAGCCACTTTGTTGATGGGTTGGCTGGTCCGGTTATTTTGTATTGTTTGTAGGTTCTATTGTCCAGTAAATAGTTCATTTAATATTGTTCAGTTATAGTTATTATCATAATCCTATTATGTGCTACTGAATGAAACAGATAGCACAGTGGTATATCAAAGGAAGGAAGGAATAGAAATAGAAAGGAATAGAAATATTATTATAGAAATGTTATTTTTGTTTTTTGTGCGACACAACACCACCTATGCACACACTCTTTATCCCACATTGGTGAGTCTGAATCTACTTAAATTTAAGTGAAATGAAGGCGAAAATGGCGAAAAAATAGGCTTGAAATGGCAAAAAAACGTTTGTCCATGTGACGCGCTGTGGCTGCGGCCCGGCCTCAACCAGGCTCTGCTTCTAGTGGCCCCAAGGCAAATTGAGTTTGAGACCCCTGTTCTAAGGTATGTATTGAAATGTTGAAAATACGTGGAATGCTCCTTTAAGTACAGTACTTAAGTATGTGCACTTTGTTTACTTTCCAGGGCTGCACACCATCCAACTAATCTTCATCAGGAATTGCAGCAGGCCTACATCAGAGGCCCTGTGGATTGATGGCTTCCTCTTGTGTGTGATATACCGTATGTAGATTTTTATATGCCAACATCCCGCCGCAAAACCGGTGCATAGCTAGCAGGGAACATGGGGTGCGCTATGTCTGGACCGTCTCTGTCCACCCACTCAATAAGACAACATGCACTTCATACCCAATAGATGGAGGTGGAGCTGCAATGGCCACTTGTATTCCACTCAATTCAAAGTTCTATTAGATTTGATTATCGTGCAGGATCAACAAGAAAGACACTTTACAGCGTGGTCCTAAGAGCAGTCCTGTAGTTTCGTTTTTTTTTTTTTTTTTTTTTTTTTTGCATGTTCTCCCCAGCAAGGGCGCCTGATGGAGTGGAGAGGAACTGGTTGGAATAACATGTTCCTTCCACACACCATGTCCAACCAGGTAAACTCCCCCCTATCAGATGAAAAGAAGGCAGCTTGGACTCCTCATGCATTGAAGGAAGCATGAGGCCAGTCCGCTGCCTCCCCAGGTTGGTGGAGGGTGTGTAGAGCCCAGGATCACATTGGCATAATTGGCACGAGGTGTTAATTACCTAATGTTACAAAAAAGGTTACCAAAAAAAAGTTGTCAGGCCATATACACTGTACAAATACAGCTTGTATAACAGTAAATCACTGCCTCAGACTTACTACAAAATTATTTTGTTTTTTAGTAAATTGGCCCAGAATAAGCTGAGAACCACATTCTGTAGAGAGTATTTTGCAATAACACTGATAGTGCTATAAAACAAGTCCACAGTCGATGAAGCTATTAAGTTTTTGAATTTTAAATTCCAAAAATGCAAAACGATTTCATGCTCACGTGTGTTTATATTGTATCCTGCACTGTGGGCTTGTAGATTGACTATTTTTATGCTAAGCACTTTTTTTCCTTTTTTTTTTAAAGACGTTTAGCCACAGCTATAGTCATTTTGACAGGGATCACCAATTAAAACATATCCTAGCGCATTTATTTATTTTTAGTCTAAATCCCTCCTATATAACTGCATGACCCGGTGATTGTTTAGTTAAGAGAGGTTTAGCGTGCAATTAAATGTCACTAAACAGTTGCCTGTTCTTCCTGTGGGAGATGCAGCCACGGTGAAACGTGAGAGGTCAACAGGCTGCAACGCTTGTTAGCTGCACTGCAGATCACCCACGGGTGCATGCACGTCCGCACGCACAGGCACACACGTATGCACACACACAGGCGTGTACAAATGCACGCACTGTGACACACACACACACACAGCTGCCACCTGCGCTCACCTTTTAAAACCTGCAAAGCCCTTTATTAAGAACATTTCAAACATTCATACGTCTTTGAGGCACCAAGTACACTGCTGTAGTCTCTCTCTCTCTGTCTCTCTCAGACTGCATTCCTCTCAGCTTTCTCTCCGTCTTGCAGCTCCTCTCGATCCTCACTCTCACAAGGCTATGTATTGTAAAAACTCAAAACGACTCAGCATGCTGCAAACGTTACAAAATTTGAAGTCTTGTGGATATTAAGCACTCACTAAAATGTGGCACACATGCACATGCCTACAAATATGTGCATAGTACACATTTGAAGTAAGTGAGCGAACGAACAAATGAATTAAGGTTAAACTCAGGGGGGTCTGCAACAGGCAGCTCTGGAGCCACATGTGGCTCTTTAGCCACCCCTTAGTGGCTTTTTAACTTTACAAAATATGGAGTTTAAACTATTTATTGTCGCCACATCTTCTAATTTATTGTTCCTGTACTAGGCCAAAAATGGCACAGACAGTACATTCCTAAGTTTTTCAATGTTGTAAAAATGTCTACTTTAGAATAAACACAAACGTTTCAACATTTCTGTCAACTAAGATTTGGCATAACAGCCTTGCAACAATAAATATGAAGCATCATAAAATTCTACAAAATGTATTTGAATTTAATAAGGTGACATAACAGTCTTGCAGCCAAAAATATGAAGCATCATAGAATTCGACAAAATGCATATGTAATTTTACTAATTTAATAATAGACTAATATAGCCAGTGGTGACTTCATTATTATAAGACGCAAATATATTTGTGGCTCCAGACAGATGGCCAGTGATTTATCGGAGAGCTCTGGGGTATGAGCGGCGGAAGTGCCACCCGAAATAAAGCAGCGGGGTTGTTTTATCTGCCGGCTACTACTAGTATAGGGCGGGGCGAAGGAAGTTTTACTGAGGTTATGGTTAGGGTTAGGTTAGGTTTGGGCATAGGTTTACTGAGGTTAAGTTTAGGGTTAGGATTAGGTATAGGCATAGCTTAGGTTTACTGGGGTTATGTTTAGGGTTAGAGTTAGGTTAGGGTGAGAGTTAGACGGTGCTTTATGCGGTAACTAACCCTAAACATAACCTCAGTAAAACTATGCTTCGCCCCGCCCTACTAGTAGTAGCCGGCAGATAAAACAAGCGCTCCTTCCCAACCCCGCTGCTTTATTTCGGGTGGCACTTCCGCCGCTCATACCCCAGAGCTCTCCGATAAATCACTGACCCAGACAGATTTGGTATTCATGTAGTTGTTTTTTTAGTCCAAAGTTTTAGTTTGCCAACCCTTGGCTCACTGAGGACAGGGAGGAACTCCTTATAAGGGCAGCACACTAAAGGATTAAGCCAAAAGAGGGCCCTGTTGCAGTATATGTTAATGGCACTAGTGGGCCTCAGTTCCATAGGTTGAGAACCACTGCAGTGTTACATAACTCTGTAGGAGCGAATGAGGATAGAGGAGCCAGAACAGAGTCTGTGATCTGAATCAGCTGTACTTGGGGGGTGTGTGTGTGTGTGTGTGTGTGTGTGTGTGTGTGTGTGTGTGTGTGTGTGTGTGTGTGGGTGTGTGTGTGTGTGTGTGTGTGTGTGTGTGTGTGTGTGTGTGTGTGTGTGTGTGTGTGTTGTACATGTAATGTGTATGCATACATGCACGCGAGCATGTGCACCAGGGGTCAGTGGATCACATGTACCTATATAGCCTACTGTATGTGTGACCCCCACCCCCCTGCACCCACACGCACGCACGCACACACACACACACACACACACACACACACACACACACACACACACACACACACACACACACACACACCACACACGCACGCACGCACGCACGCACGCACACACCTCCCCTGGCAACTCCTTGGGGTCCCCAGTCTGTATAATAAATGAGCCCTGCTGATAGGTGGAAATAGCAGGGGAGGGGGTGAGCTCAGAGCCCAGCTCTGATAATGTTTACTACACGCATGCATGCAGCTAGTTTAGCCACACGCACGCACAGTGGCACCTATTTTGTAGGCCGATGGTTCCATAATTCATGTTGTTGTAACAATAATCATAAACAATGATCATAATCTATATAGAGATATTAATTCAAAAAAGACTTTCCTTTCTAATGCAGCCTGAAAATGCAGCCTGAAAAACCATTCTGGCAGCCAGCATGGTAACATGGCTGGCTAGTTATTAGGCTCCAAATCCACACCCAGGGCAATGTCCGACAACAGATATACACACAACTACCGCGACACAGACACCGCAATTGCATTGGGGCCACAGAGACCTCCACCTGTGGTGTTGGAAACCTAAAATCCCTTCAACAGCTTCTGGCAGAAGCAGCCCTTGGCTGCTCAGCCCAACTTTTCGACCATTACCCATACGCCTGCTATGGCCAGTATACTTGCCGATTCCATAGACAAATAATGCAATGCTGGGCACTTCAGTACTGCTGGAGTGGGTGTACAGTAAGATGGTAAACAAGAGTTGGATAGTAGCCTTGTCAGCTCATAGCTCTGTGAAATGTACTCTTTCTACCATATTACTCCTAGTATAATCCATGAATCCTCAATGGTAGTTCATGGGGTTTGGCATTGGTGTGATATGTCCTTTAAAACGTTTTTTTTTCCCTTTGTTTTGCAATGAGTTGCGACTATATAGTTGCATTGGTGTGGTTTGGGCCTAAGGCCTTTGGCCGCAGATGAAAACAGTGCGGTTGAATTATATGGGTTATAAACCGAAAAACAAAACAATGACACAATGTGGTTATTATTCATAAAATCCCAGCTGGTTCCTTGTGGGTGCTGCTGAGAAAGCATGCACACATGCACGCGCGCGCACGCAGACATGCACACGCACACACACACACAAATCACACTCTTACCGTTCACAGGTGAGGTGTTTGGTCTCGTTCTCATGAGTAAAACTGATGGTCCTTAGCAGTGGGTCGGATGGGGGAGGGGGGTCCACTCTATTTAAATCTCTCCACCTGACATCAGTTAATACTGAGGGGAGATTATTAAATAAGAGCCACCATCTCTTCTTCCTTCTTTAGCCCGCCACTACCATTAAAAGACAAAAAGGGGGGAAAAGGAGAGGAAAAAGAATTAATTACTGCAAGTCCTGTAATGATCCACTACACTGACTGATCTATTTTTACCTGATCATCAAAGCTCATCTCATCTCAGATCCATATCACATCATCATATGCCCTCACATTCATCACCAGCACTGCTGCCTTTACAATTCATCTCTGCCACAGCCACCTGTCCCCCACTGCACTGTATGCCGCCACCATTCACTGTTCATAGCCAAGCACGTTCCCTCCTTTACTGTAAATACCATGCATCATGTAGGCTTGAAATACATACATACATGTGCTCTTGTGGCTCATACTACACATGTTGCTGTACATGTTGGCTAAAACCCAGTATTTTTAAATTAACTATCGAGTTATATACCTTATAATTTGTAATCCACCAGCTTTAGACATAAGGGGTTTCCAAGGGGACAGCACTAGGGCCTATAGAATGTAGCAGGTTAGCAGCTAATGGTGAACACATTTCACAATCACAGTGTGATGTGTGTGCGTGCACGTGCGAGTGTGTACAACATGCAGAGTCTATGCATTAACACACATCAAAATATTCCTTTTTCCACTTAATTTACTTCGGTATATTTTTATTTTCAAAATTACAAATCTTAGGTTTATCCTGTAAAATGTTTTATTTTTACTTTATTTTTTATCCAACAATAACATAAAAACAAACCTCAGTGATTATAGTCTATGCTGTGGCGATATCAGGCTACATTAAATTAGGGTAGACTATACCGTATTAATCGGTATTAATACTAGTGTAACAAACATATACAATTATTAGAATTATGAATAATTATGTCTATTATTCATATACTGTTCATTTGGTGTTTAGTAGCCTACTAGCCTAGGCTACTATGTCAAAACATGAATAAATAAATAAATAAAAATATTGCATCAAATTATGAGGTTGGCTCTGCCTTATCCTAACTGAATTTATATTGTATTGTATGAATTTATATTGTATATTGTATGTGCATTTCAAATAGAATTCATATAGGCTAGTCTATTGCTAAAGTTTAGCTACACAAATGACAAACCTGTGCAAGTCGTAGGGTCATTATGCATGTGGGACATAGCAGTGTGTGTGGTGCTGCTCTGCCTCCTGTTCGTCTAAATACAAACACGGATCGCGCGTTGAAATACGTGTGGTTTTCCCTCACAGCTTACTTTATTCTGCGTTTCGCTCAAGTATTAATTGTAGTTTATATAACCAGTCATCACAATAGGCCTATTTGGTTTGATTTTTAAACTACCCGGCCGCTAATCATAGCTGAAAACATAAACGCTGCCATACGGGCTGTTCTGTCTTCACCACACACATCATGGAGTCGTGGACTGCATTTCCCCCGACAGAAGGGAATAGCAGCAGCGATGTTGCATTAAAGGCGGCGTTCAAACATATTTACTGATGTGTGAACACGAGCTGTGGATTAATAGCGCCAGTGTTCGGTGAAGAAGGTCATTATTCGCCCACTTTGGTTTCCAATGTTTTGGGTTTTTTGTTTGTTTTATTCCATACGTAGCGCGCTGGTGATCAGCGGGGTGGAAACGGCTCGCTCCCCGTAGATGGCTCTCCTCATCCGGGCAGGCAGAAGGAGAAAGTACCGCTGAGGCCCGGCTGGGCGGCACGGGCTGTGAAACACACACTTTCACTTTAGCTTCTCCACTGTGTCCTCCTAAACCTGTGGTTTTCAACCATTTTGATACCAGGGCATACTATTTATTCAGCATTTGAGCTACTTACCATCATTTGACGACATTTTAGCCCCACAGACCACAAAACTAAAGATTTATTTTGGTTTTCTTTTGTCCACAATACCAGGCTGGATTACGGAAACAAAACAGTCGTGCACACAGATCAAAATGACCATTCTCCTATATTCTCTAATTGACTTTATAACTCTTAATAGTGTAAACATGAAACCATTTTTACGCTCTCTGGCTAACCAACATTTCATCTGGTTAATCAACTTTAGTTGGGGACCATCTGGAACCCTCTCAAGGACCACTGGTGGTCCCCGGACAAATAAAATGGGACGCAGTTAATGGAACCTTTAACCACGAATAGCCTACCCGGCCCAACCTACATTTGCACATATTTTGTCACAGTTTGCTTTGTTCCAAGCAAGGTACGTTGTTGTATCAATATGATCGATGGACAAATAAAGACCATTGATTCATTGTTTAATCGACTAACCGTGTGCTGTGACGTCATCCACATGATTGATTTGTTGTTAACCCACAGTAAACAATGGCGTGCACGACTTCAACTCCATTACATTTCACCGTACGACGGTGGATGGTCGCTAAAGTGCACCCAAGAGGAAAAAGGCAGTTGTTGTTTTCCTGCAGATTAGGCTACAGTGCTACAGCAAGGTATGAATTAGGCTGTATAGGCCAGGATGTGCATGTGACTTCCATTTGGCTTGATAAAACGCTCATCCTGTCATCCACTGTAATGCCAGTGCCTTCCTGTCAGAGTTACCTGCTGCAATGGTCCTCCAGATTTGGACATTATATGAAATGTAAAAAAAAAACTTACCTCATTTTAATTAATGATGTGATTTAAGATGGCACAGTTTGTTTCTAGAGCCTGGACAATCTCAGGTCTATACAAGTAGGTTTATGTCAAGTCTCCTGTTTTACGTTTTTATGGCTTATTTAAGTTATTTTATTCCATGGAATTGTATTTTATGTTCTATATTATGTAATCTGCCATGTAAGAATCTTGGGTATCAGTTAAATGTTTGCCAACTGCCATGTTGTCATAATGTCATTGTGTAAACGGTTACAGGTGTCCTGTTAAATTATATCATCGGGATTAATCACATAATTGCCCATAGTTTTTGATTAATCGCAATTTAATCCTATTTTTTTTTTATCAGTTCTGAATATACCTTGGTTTTCAAGATTTTTCATATCAATGCCCATTATTTATTCTGCATTTGAGTCACAGACCACCATTTAGACTTCCAGACCTAAATTAAAGAATTTGCGGCAATTCCAATCTGTATTGATGTTGGAATGCGAACATGCGAATTTTGTAAATATTGTGTAGATTTATTTAAATTAAGTTTATAATGCAGATATTCAACTATATAACTATATATATACAATGTATATATATATACAGTGTATATATATACAGTGTGTGTGTGTATATATATATATATATATATATATATATATATATATATATATATATATATATATATATATATATATATATATATATATATATATATATATATATATATATATAATAATTGTGGGTGTGGGTGAGTTTGCAAACATTTAGACGAAATAGCCAATTGTTTCCATAATCTTCCTTATGACTACTGAGGACACTGTTAAAAGTTAAAAAGCAAAACAATAACAGGTTTTATAAATAATGATAATAATGCTAATAATAATAACACACAGCATGGGAGGGGGTCTGTCAGTGATGGATGGAGCTGAACTGCCCCCCCAACACACACACACACACACAC
>CM076982.1:38529237-38546737 GCA_039105355.1 Benthosema pterotum | reverse complement strand
CTTAAACCACTTAAACCCTAAACATGGTTGAGAGGAGTCCCTCAGGGCTCCGTGCTAGAATGTTGTGCCGTTTAAGTGCGGGGGAAAAAGATTTTTGCCGACAATAGCCGATCGAAGTGTTCAAGCCCCCCCTCCCCCCATAATACACAGCATGTATTATTAAAGTGGTCCACAAGCATGACACCTTTTGAATCCATCAAAATTAAAACAAAAAACAAATTAAAAAAGGTTTACAGCTGTGTCGAGAGAGAGAGAGAGAGAAGGAAAAAAAAAGAAAGAACAATCAACCAAAACCTCAACTTTATACAGTAGTCGTATAAAGCGCTGTGAAATTGCAAAGCGCGACGCTGTGAAATTGCAAAGCGCGGCGCAGGGCTTCGTAAAATATATCATCTAACGCCCCGTTTGTTCCGCAAACAGACTGCAAATAAATAATAAGAGAATCCGTACAAAGTTGGCTTTGTTATCAGAAGCACACAGCAGAATTAATATTTCCTGTTTTTTTTCTCTTTCTTTTCGTATTAAAGAGAACGGGTTCCGCCCCTGAGGTGCCTGAGTGTTTGGTTGCCACAGCAACGCAGCTTAACTACCAGTAGCGCCGTGAGAGTGGGTATGGCTGAGTGACAGGTTAGTGTTAAATACACCCAGTGGTCCTCAAAGTACGGTCCGGGTCCCCCCCCGGGTGGTCCTTGAAGGAAGGGGGGGGGGTTACCAATTTTACCATTTAGTCATTTAAATGCAGCCGATTCTGCTCCCAAAAGCTTGTGATTGCGATGCGTTGTGAGCTTTATCTGCCAAATGTCGAAGAAACCTCAAACAAAATATATTTTTGGAAAACACAGTAACAACACAAGTCTTGTATGGGGGGCGGGGGTGTGTGTCGGACACAAAAAAAATCAACAAAATATTTTCAGATGGGGGTTCCATGGCCAAATACTTTCATGCTACACATGATCAGTTTGGACTTTGGCGGCTATATCTCACATCACCCATTTATCCGTTGATCTACAGCAGTGGTCTCAAACTGCCGGCCCGCGGGCCATTTCCGGCCCCCGAGATGATATTTTGTGGCCCCCACCTTAATATGAACGTTTAATATTAATGCGGCCCGCGACGGCCGCGAGTTCCCCGTCAAATTCCGACCAGGCAGCCCAAAGCATTTGCGGGAGAACAGTCTGTTACTATTGACTGCTCATTACTGAGATCCTGTTTAAAGCCCGCCTACTGGCTTTGCTATTTGCACAGAATAGCAAAGAGGAACCGGATCTGCACCCTGAAACACGCCCCTCCCCCCGTGCAGTTTAGTTCATTCTGTCGCTGAACTGTCAATCTGAGGAAATGCAATGACGCCATTGGCTGCAGTACGGGCGAGATCCTGTCATGGCGTCTCTCTATCCACCGCTCCGTGTTTACAAACACACGTAGGGAAAAGAAAACTTTGCCTTTTTACCAAGGACTGCGTTCGGTTTGGTAAATAATGACAGCGTAGCAGTTTTCTAAAGCCCGATACGGGCGGATGCATGGCTTATAAAGCAGCACGCTGAGCTAAGGTGAGTAGCCTAAAACGAGCTGTTGTGTCCCCCTTGCCCGTAGTGAACGGTGTTGTCGTTGCTCCAGGGCAGGCTTACATCTGCGCTGGATAGAATCATAGCCATCTAGTAGAAAAGTTGCGACATTGTGGGGTCAGAAACCGAAAGTGCTGAATTATTTTCAAAGCCCCATTGCGCGACCACTGCAGACAGCATTGCCAGCAAAGATGAGACGTCGCGCAACTGGGATATACTGTAGTTTTCAAAGAGGCTAGCGCAAATAAATAAAAGCCTATTTAAGCACGTGTAAAACATGACAACTATTGGGAAACCAATGCTGCTAGTTGGGCTTCTGATGGTCTACTCTAGTGTCATGTTTGCAAGACTAGTTTTTGAGTGACACTGACAAACTATATTTTTGATTTTATTTATTTTATGGCGCTGCTTTGTAGTGGCTGTATAAGTTCAAAAAAGCTGTAGTTGGCTTTGTTAGGAATATAAATTGATAGCTAAAGTAAAGATTTTGTTACTGCTTCCTTATTGGTTGTAATTCATGCCATCACAATCAAATCAGAGCCACTTTGTTGATGGGTTGGCTGGTCCGGTTATTTTGTATTGTTTGTAGGTTCTATTGTCCAGTAAATAGTTCATTTAATATTGTTCAGTTATAGTTATTATCATAATCCTATTATGTGCTACTGAATGAAACAGATAGCACAGTGGTATATCAAAGGAAGGAAGGAATAGAAATAGAAAGGAATAGAAATATTATTATAGAAATGTTATTTTTGTTTTTTGTGCGACACAACACCACCTATGCACACACTCTTTATCCCACATTGGTGAATCTGAATCTACTTAAATTTAAGTGAAATGAAGGCGAAAATGGCGAAAAAATAGGCTTGAAATGGCAAAAAAAAAACGTTTGTCCATGTGACGCGCTGTGGCTGCGGCCCGGCCTCAACCAGGCTCTGCTTCTAGTGGCCCCAAGGCAAATTGAGTTTGAGACCCCTGATCTACAGGCACACAACGTGTGGATGTAGAGTGACTAGTTTAATTACTTTAAAAGGCTTATCAAAATAGTAAATTAAATAAAAAAAGTAAGGTTTGAGAGTTTGAGAACCACTGAAACAGCCCATCCCGCAGCCCACTCCCACACACAGCCCCAGGGCACTTGGGGTCTGGACCCTGCTATGCTATAGGCCAGTTCTGACTGACTGCTGTGGATTCTGGTTGGCCGCTGCTGACGGCCGCGAGGTTCCCATTGGCTGGTCCTGTACAAGAGGTAGATGCAGCGGTGGGGGGGCGGGCTCAGTCAAGAAGTGACAAATGTTAACACTCTTATCCTCCATACCCAGAATATGACTGAGCTTTTTATTTCATTTAGCCCTTTCATTTAATTAATTTAAAAGCTGAAATCCACAACTTATCTTTTTTTTAGTGCAGTGATTCTAAACCTGTGGGCCGGCCGCGAGGATATTGCCAAGTGGCCAAAAACACTATACTTGGCCATTTATTACCGGCCAAAGACTCGTGATTTTTTAATAATATAACATTTGTATTTATTTTAAAAGCTTAAAATAAAACTCATTCTCTGTGATGCAGATAAATAGGAACTCAAAAAGCAGATTTTGCTCCATCGATACACGCTAGAACACAGTCGATTGAAAATGCACGATAACCCACCCAACCTGACCACTTAACACAGCAGGCGCTAACGCTTTCAAGCGGGCATTGGTCCAGACATGGCAGAGAAAAGGTTTCAGTGAATAAAACGTTACTGAACGCTAGTGACGTTATTACAATATAAGGAACAGCTGTGGTAGCGGGAGGTGGTCTCCCTGCTCTACTATTGAAACGTTTGTTTCGATAGTAGAGCACTGTAGAGCACTGTTAGATCACTGTTACCCCAACACTGGGTCGGGACTCATTTGTGGGTCACAGACACATTTTTATGGACCCTTAAGGTTTCCGATATTTTCAAATAAACATTTTTCATGAATTCAAAACAAATCCATTGATATTCTTTCCAGTGATTTTGTGAAGAAAAAAAAAACAAATACAAGAAATTCCATTGATTTGAAAACAAATGTTTAGGTAGTAGTGAATATTAGCCGATGACAAAGTCACAATGTGGCGCAAAGTGATGCCATGTGAGTTTGTAGAGCTACCATTTTCACTAGACTGGATCCCGGGCATTTTTTTTTTTTGACGTGAAAAGTTTAGGGAAACACTGGTTTAAATCCCAACTGCATGTTGGGTTAGGAGGACCAATATTGCAAGATGACACAGGTTTTAACTCTGTGTTTTATGACCATATTTATACTGGTAATAGTGTTGCTTCGCTGTTCAACCTGTTCTGTAGCAAGAAAGCCTAACAAAGTCTTGATTCTGCTACGACCCTGGTTGACTGGATGGGCCTCCTTTTGAGCACCGATACTCCGGCTCTAAAAAGGAAACAAACGGGTGATTTGTTTATGTTTTACCTGAATACTCCCCGGCACTTCTATTCATTGTTTATTTATTTATTTATTTTTACATTCTACTTGTTCGCTGAATGAGCCTCGGTGTAGTCTGACCCAGAGATGAGACGAGAAGGCTTCTTGTGGTGACCGTACGAGACGACTTGGCTCACTGAAAAAGTGACGGATCCACATGCAGATCCCCCACGCCTACCCTCCCTCTCTCTGTCCGCACTGAGACTCGAGGCTCAAACAGAGGCTTATACTCCAGGGATGAAGGGAGTTTGGGTGAAGGGTTTTCACTGCGGTGTAGTTTTCATTATCTGTGCTTCCTGTCCTGCTAGATATCACTGGATGTCTGTAGCGGTCCGACATGGCGATGCACTAGCCATGTGAATATATGCCGTGTGCGCCATGGCTGGACGCCCCAGAATGGATGTAATGGAGAAACAGCGCGATGAAATTACTGTTTAACGGGAGCAAATGGAGTGGAATAATACAAAACACGTATACGTAGTACGTATGATCCAGGGTGAAGCCTTGAATAAAACTAAAACCGCGATGAAAACCCCTTTCACCCAAACTCACTTCACCCTGGAGGGCTATGTTTGAGCCTTCACAGTCACAGCGGACAACAGGATCTACTACTCCCAGTCCCATGCTTTAAGGGTAGCGTAGTTTTGTTCTTCTATTTGATGTAGTTCTATCTGTGTGCACACTGTAGCTTGTGTGTGCTGACTGAGTGAGCGCACAATGTCTGGTTGAGCTGAGAGTCCCCTGAGAGATAGTGATAGAGAGAGAGAGAGCACAACACCTGAAAGAAAAGGGGAGGAAGCACAACGGAAAATCGACTGATAAACGAGGGACAAACAAAAAAAGAGGGGTAGACGAGGTGAAGACTAAGAGGCGAAACATGGAAGAGTCCTTCCGGGGTTTGTCACGCGATCACGTCTTCTTCGCTCATCATGTCTTCTCCTGGCCGGCCGTGACGCCCATGACCTTGTCGGCCAGCCGCGCCCTCTGGGAGCCGCCGGCTCCTCCCTGGGCGTCGGCCTGCTGCGCCTGCAGCGCCAGGAAGGGGTTGGTGGCGATGGCGCCCTGCGTCTGGGGCGTGTGCACCGCCACGGGCATCATGGAGACGGAGGAGGAGGAGGCAGAGGAGGAGGAAGAGGGCAGAGACTGCTGCTGCTGCTGCTGCATCAGCTGGTACAACAACACCTGGTGCTGCTCCTGGAGACCGTTGGATAGAAACGGGATAGAAAAAAAAAAGAACATTGGATCTCTAGTACAGTGGTTTTCAACCTTTTTCATACCAAGGCCCACTATTTATTCGGAATTTGAGGCACAGACCACCATTTAGTGAAATTTTAGCCCCACAGACCCCAAAACTAAAGATTTCTTTTGCTTTTGTCTACAATTCCAGGCTGGATTTGGGGAAACAAAACAGTCAGACATACAGATCAAAATGACCATTCTCTACATTCTCTAGTTGTGTAGACTAATTCAGATGATGAATATTTTAAGTCTTGAGAGTGTAAACATGAAACCAAATGGACCCACCAGGGTCCATTTGGATGCTCCTTTTGGGGCTTTACAGACAGGAATGCTCCTTTAGGGGCCTTACAAACAGGGAGTAACAAATCGTGGCTTGGTCGCTATCGCGCAGCGTCCAGTGTTGTTGCATGCATGCTCGTTTTGTGCATGCCTGCATACGCCTGCATTTTAGACCTCAATCCTGTGAGCGCTTTTTTCCTCGCTACGGGATTCTAGTCTGTCAGCACAGATGTGGCACAGTGGAATCACAGCGATAATGCGGGCGTTTATCACTCCCCATCTGTAAAGCCCTTTAAAACCAGATTCATAACTAACAATAGCCAGTTTGGATGATGGGAGATGATTCCTCTCGTAGCCAACTGAACACATGGTGTTTGAAATTACATTGGATGGCAAGTCTATGGACTTTTTAGTGTTTGTTTAGAGAACGTTTAATATACATTCATCATACCGTGGGGTGTGAGGACAGTAGTTGTTGGAGGTGTTGTTGTTGTAATAGAAGCCTCTGCTGCTCAGACAGCATGCCAAGACGCACCACACTGAGGAGAGAAACACACACACATTAAATATTTCACTCTACTAAAACCATAGGTTAAGAACCCCCTGCGAGAACCCACAATTTGAGAACCACCGATTTACGCCACAAACAAGAATGGAGGCTCAACAGCCATCGTTAAGTCTCATTTCACAACACAAAACGATGATTACATGATGACACATTTCACACATTGTCAGGTGTTTACCGCTGGACCGATCAGCGCCATAGATGTGTGGTTGTGGTCGTAGCTTTGAGCATGTGAAGAAAGCATGTTCTATTGTTGGGAGTTGTCGATGAGATGGTATATGAAAGCGTGCACAGATGTAACACTAGGTTAACTGGCGGTATGGGGGATCGCATGATGGCCGCTCACCTGGTCTTAGCATTGGCTGAGCTGTTAAGAATCCACATTGGCAGCGTTTGGTACGACAAAAGAGGTGCAAATCAAACTCACATTCAAACACCCCCACCCCACAAATCTACAAGTCTAGGCTGTAGCAATTGATGATGTTCTCAAGGTGCAAGAGTTTACTGGCAACGTTATAAGCCAATCAGCTTCTTCTTCTGTATATTGCACTAGTGACTCTATCGAGGCTGCCATCTTACTCAGGGGGTAAACAGCAGATGAATCGGCCATATCCTGCACGCTGAACTAAAATGTCCCCCTCGGGATGGAAACTTGGCTCTCTGGAATATTAGTTCCATATTGAAAAGCACAGGCGGCAGCTAACTACTATTGTTAAATAGAACACTAGAGGAAAAAGTGTTAATTAATTCATGAATTCATTCATTAATGGCAGTCAGATGCACGAATGCTGAGGTGTCAGACAAATATGACCGAAATAACAACCAGGAACAAAAATCAGGAAAAAAAGAGCTCTGAAACAAAAATCATTAACTGGTGAAACAACTTAATGATGTCATGAAGTTGTATTTCAACCATGTTAAGGATTTTTCCAGACCTCCATTTATAGGAAACACAGAATGGGGGAACTTTTGTATCATGTCCACAAAACATCTCTAAGGTATATTAATGACATAGTAAAATGTAGAAAATGGGTGGAATTCCCTGTTAAGATCTTTAGAAAGCATGAAAACAGACGTCGACAGACGTGCAATTTCTGCAAGTCAGTTCTGTCGACAGACCAGTCAGGTGTTACCTGTTGTTGGTGTTGCCGGGCAGAGAGACGCCTCCGCCGCTCGCCGCTGCCGAGGGGTGTGCGTAGGTGTGCTGCGCGTGAGGGCTGGCGGTGCCGGCGGGCGCCTGGACGGCTCCGTTCAGGACGCCGCCGCCCCCGGGCCCCGCCATGCCGCCCATCATCACGGAGCCCGGGTGGCCACGCCGTTCACCTGCGGCTGGGGAGGGCTCTGGGAGACGGAGGGCGGCGTGGACAGGGACGACGCGCTGCCCGTACTGCTGCTACCGCCGCACGACACACTGTCCTGAGAGAGAAAGAGGGAGGGAGGAGACAGAGACAGACAAAACGGAGTGAAGAGAGAGACAGAGGAAAGGCCATACTTATCATAACTGAACTGCTGTACATAGTCAGAGAGCTCCCAGAATCACACTTTGGGAACCAACCGTGGTTGCACTAGGTTGGACTATATTCTAGCCCAGGGGTTTTCAACCTTTTTGATACCAGGGCCCACCATTTATTCAGCATTTGATCCACAGACCACCGTTTGAAGACATTTTTAGCCCCACAGACCCCAATACTAAAGATTTGCTTTTGGGTGGATTTGGGAAACAAATCCACAGAAACATACATAATACAGAATAAAATGACCATTAATCTTCTGGTTGTGTTAAGATGATGAATAGTTTAACTTAAGAATGAAACCGAATGGACCCTTGCGGGTCCATTTGGTTTCATTTTTACGTTCTCAAGAGTTACATCTGGTTAACCAACTTAGCTGGGGACCACCTGGAACCCTCTCAAGGTCCCTGGACCACTGGTTGAAAACCACTGCTCTAGCCTAAAGAAATGTTTGTGTAAAATTATTGGTCGTGCACACAACCTGGGGCTATAAATAACACATTCTTCGTCCACACATGCACACGCACACACACACACACACACACACACACACACACACACACGTTTACCTGAGCTGTCATGGGAAAAGAAGAATCACAGCCTCCCAGCTGGGATGACTTCATGTCTGAAACACACATTTAACAGTCAAGTTAAAGAGTGTGTGTGTGTGTGTGTGTGTGTGTGTGTGTGTGCGTGCATGCATGCATGCGTGCGTGTGTGTGTGCGTGTGTGCGTGTGTGTGTGTGTGTGCGTGTGTGTGTGTGTGTGTGTGGGGAACAGGCTCGGGCTGATGCTTTTTATGTATTTATTTATTAATAGGGCCTATTGAGTTCCTCTCCTCTCGCTGACAATGAGCTCAGGTCAATGAGTCTCGGCGAAACCAAGTCTCCTGACGGCTTTGGGAATGACAACGTGCTGGAGGAGGTGATAATTACTGTTCGCGGCGCCTCCCGACGTGCTAAACAAGCAGCGCCGTACACGGAGGGGCGACGAGGTTCAATATTATGTGTCTGAATCTTTCTTTACCGTCTCGCTGCTGGATGGCGTATTCGTTGTTGCATTGTTTGCTTATTTTGTCGCCCATCTGGTTGTAAATTAACGTTGCACTTGATCAAACCACGGCGTCAAAAAAAGCATCAGGTAGCAGATCAGTCTATACCCCTTAATTATTTCAAGGTCTAATCTAAGCCTAGAGAGCTAAAAAAAAATCATGTTTAACCCATTTCGGCAGCCATTTAGACTTATATTAGATTAAAAGATGTTCAGAGTTGAATTTGAAGTCTGAAAGTTTGCGGACATATGAGGCGTCTGGCCAAAAGAGACGTTTATGCGCAGATAAGACTATTAATGTTGTTACAGTTACAGTGTGTGTGTGTGTGTGTGTGTGTGTGTGTGTGTGTGTACCGTTGCATGCCGGTGTGAAGGGCACGGCCAGCTGGGCGCTGAGCAGCTGGAGTCGTTCCTTCTTCATGGTCAGAGTCTTGATCTGGTCCTCCAACCTGCGATTCTCCACCTGGAGCTGATGGAGGGACTTCAACATGCCCACCACTGCGCACACACACACACGCACACGCACACACACACGCACGCATACACACACGCATGGGATTAGGCAGAAGGAGAGAGAGACGTGCTAATTGTGTTAATTCAATCGATATTCAAGATGGGAATTAGGGATGAGAGATGGAATGAGATACAATACAACTAGCAAGAAAAAAAAATCATAACAAATGGCACAGATAAAGTTAGGACTAGTCCTAACATGCGGATGGTCCTGAGATGTATAGAAATATTTTAGATCAGCACATAGGAGATGGCAGCCTCAATAGTCACTAGGTGACTGCTCTGGAAAAAAGGTCTCTGGGATAAGGAATAGCAGATACAAGTGATTGAAAGAAATGGATAGAAAATGGGAACTATGTGCAAATCTGTGTTACTGACAACAACAGAACAGCTAGCAAAAGCTAGCATTAAGGTAAGTTTGCCGAAGATCTAAGGCAACTATATATAGTATATAGTACTATACAAACTGTGTGAGACCCAAATGGTACCAAGCCTGCAAAGCCTATCCTTGGAACCCCTTTTGGACAGAGCTATGTGCAAGTGTACTTTGTACTGTTTTTGCATTGTGTGTGTGTGTGTGTGTGTGTGTGCGCGTCCTCTCTCACCATCGCCCTGCGCTCCGTGCTGCAGCAGGAAGTTGTTGCCCTCGCTCCACTGTCTCTCCAGCAGCTGCTCTATACTGGTGGCCACCGGGGGCAGCGGCGGCGGGGGCAGCGCTGCGTCCCCCGCTCCTCCTCCCCCTCCACCTCCTCCTCCCCCCACCCCTAGCAACCCCAGACCCGCCCCTGGCAACGACCCCGACGGGTCGTAGCGGATCTGCAGGCCGCCGATGGGAGAGCTGGAGAGAGAGAGAGGGAGAGAGAGAGAGAGAGAGAGAGAGAAAGAGAGAGAGAGAGAGAGAGAGAGAGAGAGAGAGAGAGAGAGAGAGGTCAACGGGGAGATTAATGAGCAAACATAAACGTCAGACAAACATAGACGCTGTTGGCAATAAAGCTACATCAATTTGTTGTTACAGTGGGTGCTAATGAAAAGTGGCCACGCAGGCTTTTTCTGTGTGCTCCTGACAGAGAGAGAGAGAGAGAGAGAGAGAGAGAGAGGAGGGATAGAGAGGGGTGACGGAGCAGCATAGAGGGAGAGAGAAATAAAAGAGGAGTGGACAGCTCTGACGCAATAAATAAATACTGTAGCTGAGGTGGTGTGTTGAGTGTGAATGAGAGAACCAACACATCATGCAGAGAGAGAGGAGACAGAGAGAGAGGAGACAGAGTTTTTTTTGAATAGCCGAAGCCAAAGTCTAAAATGACAGAGGCTCTCCCAATGGGATCAAAAACTTTTTAATCAATTGTGTCAAACACGAACCATACAGTACAGCAGCATCGTGTGGATAAATGGTCCGTAAGGACCACAGCAGCGAATTACATCAAGCTTTTTTAACGGCCAAGAGCATTGTGTGAGCTTGTATGTCTAATATTTGTCCCAGAGAAAAGAATCAAGTAATATAATCACTATCTGATCTATCTAGATCAGGGGTTTTTAACAAGTGGTCCGGGGACCACCAGCAGTCACTGAGAGGATTCCAGGTGGTCCCCAACTAAATGAATTATCCCAATTCTACACAACTAGAGAACGCAGAGGATTAATCATCATTTTTGATGTGTATGTTTGCCTTTTTTGTTTCACAAATCCAGCCTGATACTGTGGTCAAAAGCAAAAGAAATCTTTACCTTTTTCTGTGGTTTAATATATATGCATTTTTATATAAATATATGTTAAAAAAATCATATTAATTTGGGGGTTCTAGTTCAGTGGTTGTCAACCGGGTTCCAAGTTTGTTAAACCAGATGTAACTCTTTGAGAGCGTAAAAATGAAACCAAATGGACCCTTGCGGGTCCATTTGGTTTCATGTTTACACTCTCAAGAGTTAAAATATTCATCATGTGAGCCATCAGTCTACACAACTAGAGAATGTAGAAGATTAATGGCCATTTTGATCTGTACGTTTGACCGTTTTGTTTCCCCAAATCCAGCCTGGAATTGTGGACAAAAGCAATATAAATCTTTAGTTTTGGGGGTCTGTGGGGCTAAAATATCATCAAGCGGTGGTCCGTGGCTCAAATTCTGAATAAACAGTGGGCCCTGGTATCAAAAAGGTTGAAAACCCCTGTTCTAGTTACAATAGGCTCTTGTGGAAGCAGCAGGAACTATGTGACAGGACGTCGACAGCGTCGAGGGGAATCAAACGTAACCAACCTTGTCAGGTGGCATCCTCCTCCTCCTCCTCCTCCTCCTCCTCCCCCCCACGCCGGCAGAGACCGACCGACACATAGAGTGTGTAGCGCAGGACTCCATTATTTCAATGGCAAAAAATAAAAAATAAAAAACAGAAACCAACAGGTCCTTTTTGTTGCCGCGGATTTAGATTCCAGGAGAAGTCGAGAGATCCGATGGGGAAAATCGGAAGGGGAAAAGAACACGGACGAGACGCAAAAGTGTGCGGCAGAAAAACTGCTGATCTGATCTGAACCAACTGTCCCTCTTTACCCATGAAGAGAAGTCCAATCAAAACCACTCACTGACAGAGAGAGAGGAGAGGGAGAGAGAGAGAGGTTAAGAGCAACAGAGAGTGTGTGTGTGTGTGTGTGTGCACGCGCACGCACACATGCAGAGAGAGAGAGAGAGAGTAAGAGAAAAGACGTGGGGCCAGCAGAGGGAAAAAAGGGGGGGGGAGTAAAGGAGGAGAGGAGGGGTGTGGAATGTAAATAGGGGCGAGAGAGAGAGAGAGAGCATCTGAGTGTGTGAGTGTGTGTGCATGTGTGTATGATGTGTGTGTGCTCACCGTGGGGTGGTCTTGGGAGAAGCTCTTATGGAGAAGCCCTGAGTTGCGACGCTGTTGCCGTCTCCCGTCTCCTGATCTGCACACACACACACACACACACACGGGACAAATCAATAGCACATCTACAGCTGACGGCTGTATAATTCACTTGGGTTTTCCTTTTCTTTTTTTCCTCCCCGTCTTTTTACACCCCATCCCTCTTTCAAAACTGCACCATGTGCTCTCCCTCCCTCTCTCTCTGTCTGTCCACGTGGGCCCCTGGCAAGACCATTCTTTTCATTTTTCCCTCAGCGAGTAATGAATCACATATGCAAGCGTGCGCACGCACGCACGCGCGCACGCACACACACACACACACACACACACACACACACACACACACACACACACACACACACACACACACACACACACACAGGCAAAGAGAGAGAACTCCCCTCTGCTTAGTCAGTCAATGCAGAACTTTTACCACTCTACTCTCACTCACTACTTCCTTAACAACACACACAACACGCACGCAAGCACGTACGTGTGTGCGCGCACACATGTGCGTGTGTGTGTGTGTGTGTTTACATGCAATGTGCGCCTACAACGCACCAGGTCCTCCCAAACAACTCGGTAAACCCTTATGAAAACTGTTGCTTATTTTCTACACAAATTATCCAAGTACTTCAGAAATAAATGGGCCCATTTGGCTTGGATGATGTGAAGGTCGTTTCTTTGCGATTGCAAATTAGTATTTTTGTACAGTCCTCGGAGGTACAGTAGAAATGTAAAGCGGATGGTTCAGAAACCAAAGTATTCTGGCCGGAGCTGGATGACGATTTTAAATGTAAGATAATGGAACCACTGTGCACCACTACTTGCCCTCTATCACTAAAATAAACAAATAAAAACACCTTGATAATTTCATTTATTTCATAAATAGCAAATCTATCACTCCATAGGGACTGCTCTACCTCTACGGAATATATGGAATGCATATGATAATAAAAAGCAACATAATACTTTCTGAATTAAACATGAGTATCAAAGCAATATTTTAAGTATTTTCATTAGCATGTGCATTCCATACATTCCATAGGGCTGGACCACACATGCATGTATGACATCATCAACTTGCGACCGGAGTAGTTCCTAATCAGTCAATGATTCTCCATTCATGAAAGAAGCAAAACATTTATCATTTATGTCGGATGGGAGCCGCGTATGTCCAAAAACGGCATACTTTTCAGGATTCAAATAAAAAAATCTTAATAATGCCGTCTTATGACCCATGATGAGCTTTCATCATGTACGAAAAAACAAAACAAAACAAAAAAAAGATAAAATATGGAGATGAAGAGGTCTCTCTGTTCCAAAGCGCTGATTGTGTACAATCGCCTCAGGATTTGATGTTAAACTCCAATCCTACATCCTTCCGCCGTACGACATCTGGCGGAAACAGACAATCGAAGACAATTTTGAATATCTTTTGTGGACAAATATAGCCCTCGCTCCGGGAGACCAAACATACGGTGAGAATCAAAGCAGAGATCTGCAGGGTCTCCAGGGCTAACAACCTGCATGCTTGTGTAGCACATGTGTGTGTATGAACATCTTGCAATACTTGTGCACAGGCAACTCCTGCACGGCGTGTGCGCGTGCACGCACACACAGTGCCCTGTGGCCTGCTGTCATTCAGGCTGATTAGTGAACTGACCTAAGGTCAGTGTAGGACTGGCTCTCCTTTCTCTCTTTCTCTCTCTCTCTCTCTATCAACACGTGCATCAGTAAAGGGAAGGAGTCCACACACTCCTCTGCACTCCCGAGCACCAAACCCACAAGAAGTACCAAAGAGAGTTTTGGTATACGCAATATAAGACCTTCCCTCCTGGCTCCTAATCTATGGAATGTACCACTGCAATCAGAACCACAGACTCACTACCCATCTTCCACCGCAGTCTGCAAACACACCTTCAAACTCCATATCAGCCAATAGCACTTGTATTACATACCAACCCACAGTACTTGCAGCAGTGACTTATATAGGATGCCTAATGTATTACCATGTTTTAGTGCTTACATTGTATATTGTAAATTCTGCTTAAATTGTAAACTTTTACTGTAAGTCGCTCTGGATTAAGAGTGTCTGCTAAATGCCTAAATTGTTAATTTGGTTCTCAAAGTGGGGTCCTGGGACTAGAAGTGATGTATATCTGTACCGTTATATTGGTATGATTGGCCGATATATACTGTATATCGGCCAATATATGTCTGGAACAGGAAAAGAAAGAAAGAAAAGCAATGTGTGGAATTATTCCACTAAAGTAAATGAAGTCACTTGGACACTCTTATTTAATTTTGTTTCCAATGTCATATTCTATTGTTAACTTGAAAAAGAGAATACATTTAAAATGTAGAACTTTTTCTTTTTTTCCCCCTATTATTATATTTAATTTATTACTAAACAACGGTCCAAATCACCGGTAACTCCAGTCCTAAAAATATGACATGGGTTGGACTCTGCCGGGGACCATCAGAGGTCTTTCAAAAACAAACACACCAACAAAAAAAGCTGGTCTGTTACTGTATATTCTCCCACAAATACACACATTCTGGATGAACACCTCATGCAGGATGTTCCAAAAATGTTATTTTACAGGATTCAAACAATAGCAAAGGTAGCAGATTGACAAGCACATAGAAAGGTGTTTTTTTTTCTCTGCCCGACGGCAACAATATATAGAATGTCCGGACATGCCGGTTTTGGCAAGAACACGCAAACACACGAACACACGCACACACACAATGACATTTTTGGTGGCGTTCCTCATAGATAAATGCATCCCTCCCATACTCTCTCTCCCTCTGTTTGTTGCGTTTGTGTTCTTGGCCACAGAGGAGCCCCCCTGGGTCCTGCTGACTCATGGCCCATTGGCTTGATGGAGATTTGTATGTTTATTCATGTCAATCTTTTATATATGTCCATGTGCATGAGAGAGAGAGAGAGAGAGAGAGAGAGAGAGAGAGAGAGGATTTGCAACTGGAGTGGTGTGGGAGGAGCCTCCAAATGTCACTGAGGTGTGACCCTTGACCTATCTGTGGGACCCAGGGGGTGTGACCCGTCCATTACCCCCCCCCCCCAACACACACACACACACACACACACACACACACACACACACACACACACACACCACACACACACACACACACACACACACACACACACACACACACACACACACACACACACACAATAAATGATGGGAACTATCGTTCATTTGGGTGAAGCAGAGCACCGTTCAGTAAGACAACCCGCTCATTTTGTTCATTTCGATAATGATGAAAAGAACCAATAGAACCAATCACTCCACTCATATTTTCACAAGGGATGCACAGAAAGAGAAATTCTTGACCGCAAAATCTAATGCAGAATCTAGGAAAACAGTTGGACTGAAAAGCAAATACTGAATATCCAAAATACTAGAAATTAATATTACCGATATATATATATATATATATATATATATATATATATATATATATATATTATATATATATATATATATATATATTCTTTTTTTTTTAAGCTACATGATTATGACAAAAGACATGGTTATAACAATAATAGTAATGATAATAATAATAATCACTATTATGGGTCCATAAAACATTTATTCAGCACTTTTGAGTGAATAAATTGCATATACTATTTGGTGATATATTGTTAGGCTGAAAATGCACTTTTAGTCATTTTTCTGCTGAATATTTTCTGCAGAGGAATATTTGGTGCGTCACTATATTTTGCCGTAATGTCACAATTATATCATACTGGTAATTGAAATTATGTGTAGCTTGTAAATGAGCAAATTCCACTATTCAAAAAATATATATACTGTATACTGTATATATATCTGCCCTGTGAAAATGGCAGAAAAACAATTTGTATTCATATGTTCCAATGTTCAATGGCATTGTGGCAACAAAAAAAACAATAATTATTGTTTACGACAATTAGTAGTCAACATGGATACTTCACTTTCATTTGCCGTTTTCATTTAATTTTAACACATTGTTTTGGAAAATGTAGCAGTCTCGGCTGCACACCGGTGAGCAAGAAATAATATTTTAAAATAAATGAAAACAGTTAATGAAAAAGCATGGCCCCCTCACGTATTAGGAGGACAATACAAGACAGATGGTTTTGCTTAATGCCATCATGGTTAACATGGAGTAACTTATAAACTGTCTGGGATGTTCACATGAGCCTGAGTAGACGAGAAAATGACCAAAGGTTTTTTTTTTAAGTAATCACGTCAAACCTACTCACAAGAATAGCAGCACATGCGCGCACACACGCACACGCACACACACACACACACACCCCTACCTGCTGGTGAGGCCTCCGACTGGGCAATGAGTGCTGCCATGGCTGAGTTGGGGTTTAACCGGTTTCCAAACATGTGGGAGGGGGCCAGGTTGAAGACCGACCCTGAAAGACCACTCACCTATGCAGAGAGAGAGGGAGAGAGAAAGAGACAGAGAGACATTTGAAATCTGACATGTTTAACTGAAGATCCACATGGTGTGAACTAAATGCCGATGGTGATAGCTAGGTGACAGTGTTTTCGTTTTTTCTAACATTTCTTTCTTTTGCTGATGTTTGCTGTAAAATGTCTGTAAAGCACTTTGTAACAGCATGCGTTTGGGAAGAGCGATACACCCATAATTCAATTAATTCACGTTACAACCAAGATGACATTCGAACATTCCTTTTAAAATGCCGATGTATATATATAATTTCAACAGGAAATATTGCCTAATATGCTGTAAAACATCCTCTTTCTTTCTCTATATGCTCCGGATCCTGTATTAGCCAGGGTTGGTGCTGAGAAATGCACTCTCTTGAGTCTTACAGGATCGAATGATTCTTGATTGCCTAATTTTTGTATAATGTGGCCCAGAGTCTCATGAGAACTTTTTTATTATTCGTTTTAAATCCTTAACAGATTTACCACGACTATTGGAGTGATTGATTATTCTGTTGCTTATTACTCCAAAATTGTTGTAGGCTTTGTTTTATTAACAACTGTAACTCACTGCACACCACCTCATGAAGTCCTTTAAGTGGTGATTGCACTAGAAAACCCAGAAAACACCTCACACACTTTACAACTATTAATTGATAAATGAACTTTAAATGCATTTATCTCTGAATGAGCCCTGGAAAAAGTGAAATGTGAAATACAGGCTGTTTTGTCAAATGTATAAAAACTGAAACACAAGATAAACTCATTTTATTTTTCCCCTTAAAGTAGATGTGTTCAAATGAATGATATTCTTTGGATATCATTAATTTGCATACATTTTCTATAAATTATTTCATTACTATTGAGCCTAATAGGAGAGAGCCTAGCTTTTATGCTAAAGAGTTAAATGCGAACCTTAATTTATTACATTTGATTATTCTTTTATTCTCATTATTTTTTTTTTT
>CM076982.1:38474237-38524237 GCA_039105355.1 Benthosema pterotum | reverse complement strand
CGAGGGCAGCATTTAAGGAAGCCGCGAGTTGACTTCAACGATAACATAACATTATATACCAGAGAGGTGCCCCTTTTGGGCACTGGCCAACTTGTAAATTACGCCTATGTCGCCTCGATGAGTTGAGTTCTTCAGCGTGCATGGCCAAATGTGGAGTCTATATGCAGATGTCAGAAACGTCTTTGTGGCCAGCTCCATATATGGTGATCAGGTGTGATCAACGGGCTAATTTAGGCTCTGTCTGGAGCTTCTAGAGCGGTTGGTGCTTTTACAGAACGATGTACACAAGCATACGCGCAAAATCACACTTATGAAGTTAAGAATACACGTTTGAAGTGTATTCATACAAAGACAATTACACCGCAGACAAAGCCGACTCGGGTCGTGACAAATCAAGACAACAACATTTTGGAGCGTAACAAATCAAAACAAAAACGTCAGGTTATAACTCTTTTTTTGTTGTTGTTATTTTTCCTTCTTTGTGATCATTTGTTCGGTCCAAATTATTGTGTTAGTTTGTCATGAACGGGCACAAAAAATATATATTTATTTCTTTATTTAATCACTTCCCTTCTGGAACCGGTGTGGGGGCGGATGACCGCGGCACTCTATGCGACTGCGTTATTCTTTTTTTCCCCCCCATTTAGCTCCATTTATACTTCACCTGCAACAGATCTGCTATATTTTCAATCATCATAGGAACTGAGGATTTAAACAGGCGCTTTTAGAGTCATTCTCAGGTCTAAATGGGTTTACGCAAACTCACATACACACTTCCTTTAAACTTTAAAACATTCTCTCCTTCACTCTCTCACTCACCGACACACACACACAATCAGAGTCCCTTTCTGTCATTTTCCTCTCTCTCTCTCTCTCTCTCTCTCTCTCTCTCTTGCTCTCCATCTCTCTCTCCCCTCCCCAGGGGTGAGGGGGCGGGTGGGGTGGGGTAGGGGGGGATAAGCCCTGGGCCTGCCCCCCTCTTTGACCCAGCGAGAGGAGGGGGGAACCAAGGGGGCCCCTCGGCTCCACAAAGGCCTGAATGGCTCGGGGGCAGCGCACATTCACTACAGGAACAAGAGTGCTTTGTGCCAGGCCAGTGAGAGTGGAGGGGGGGTAGAGAGACACAGAGAGAGAGAGAGAGAGAGAGAGAGAGAGAGAGAGAGAGAGAGAGAGAGAGAGAGAGAGAGAGATGGGGGGGGGGGGTGCACATGCATCCATACACGTACACGCACCATGAGCCCTTACACAATTTATATTACTTTGTATTAATATGTAACGTTTATTTTTTGTTGCATGTATTTACATACATACAACGGCAGAAAGAGGAAGCAACAACAGGCCTCTCCGCCAGGGAAAGGAATCGAACCAGAGACTTTGTGGTCAACTTCGGAGCCATGTCTCAGTGTAAGCAGCTAATGCTTGAAAACAACAACAACGATGATGATGTAATAACCAGATAACGGCTGATACTCCCCTCTCAGAACCAAACAAGGCTGCAACCAGCCAATGCTTGAGGCCGCGCTTTGTCTAGCACGGAAGAAAAAAAAACCCTCATTCATTCATCATAGAATTGAGTTCATGCCCACTGGTAAAGTTTGGACTACATGCACACATGGGACGTCTAAATGGAACAGTACTACAAGGAGGAGATGTGACCGAAACTGCTCCCGTTTCTAGTATTTTAAACAGATATTTAAAATAGTGAGAAGATTTGCGTGAAATCGGATGTGCGCGATGCGGTGAAATGCGGAGAGAAAGGGTTTCTGCACAACAGCCAAATATGCTATACATATTATATTCCTTTTGTTGTCATAGATTATTTTTTAGATATGAATGTAGATTATTTTGTAGTTTTTGATTGAGATTTAGATGGTAATATGACTTCATTATAAATACCTACTATCTGATTTATCAAATGGATTTATTGGCTACGTAAGCCCTATGCTCTTTGTTCTGTAATTCTCAAGATGAAGATGAAGGAGGAGTGCATCATCTTGACCGTAATGTAAAAACCTCACGCCGGGCACGTGCGCGGCTCCGTCTCTCTCGCGCGCGCTTCCCGACAATCACACCCCGACTTCGAACAATCGCAGCATCTCTAATTGGCTCCTATTAGCGCGCAGAAGCCTCCCGCGAGCGGCGCGTTCGTTAACGGGCCGAGAATCTTTCGTCCCCGTAATTGTGAAGGACACTTTTCAGAAGAATAATCAGGAAATAATGGAGGTGAAGTGAACAAATGAGAATAATTACAGAGCACTACAGCAGGCTGATCAAGGTAAGACGGAACGACTGCGATAATGCGAAAGAAGCGCACAAGGTTCTTTCTCGCAGACGACGGCCGACGGAGGCCAATTCATCGTTTATACACAATGCGCAGGAGAGGTTTTTTTTCCTTCAACCTTTTGTTCTGCGTTTCCTCTCCTCTCTCCTCCAAATCTAGACATATTGAGTTCTATACTGCGGTAAGAAAGGGCAAGACCTTCCACCCAGACACTATCCTTTGAGATGCTTTTTCTCCCAATATTTGAAACACCACTACTGCTACTAACTAACTGCAGCTGTGTCACCACTAAACCAACAGCATTTCATCAGTGAAAACAAAAAACTCTCTGAGTCAGACCTTTAGCTTTATGCATGCTGCGTGTCTGTTGCAACTTCAACAACAACTGATGTTATTGTTGATGCTTATACTTGACTAATAAAAGTCCTGTAACCGAAAATGGTATGGTGACGATATAGAACGATATACAATATGTGGGATGTGTGGATTTGTTCCCCCATATATAGAGACCAGTGCTGTCGCTACCTATATGCCTAATATACACAGTGAGTAAGGGCAACACGCCAAGGAGGGCAACACAATGTGGCGGAGGGGGGACAACACGAATATCCTACAAGTAGGGCAACAAATTGGTCAGCAATATCCCTGGTAGAGACACACTACCTTTCGTTGAATTTAGCTGCCACATACGTTATTATCCCTATTACCTATCTGGGGATCCTCGACATGAGAGCCATAAACGACTAGACTAAATAATATCCACTGGATCCACTGAATCACATACTAACCTCCCACAAAAAAGGTAACAGTTTTGGACATACTGACCCCCAAGCACCCCTCCCTCCCTGTCCCATCTATGACCCCCCTTGCTATCAAACATTAACCTGGCCCAAAACTCACCCCCTGCCTCCTCCCCAACCACCCACCCACAAACACACATCTATCAGGTTAACTATCCAGCCGTCAGCCTCCCATTACTGCCCTGCATTAACCTTAGGCTAAATATTTACAGTAAAGAGATGATAACAAGCGCCTTCTCTCTCTCACACACACACACTCCGTCACAATGCATATAGACACAGAAATCACAGACACTCTTGCATAGAGTACATACATATATCCTCGCTGTTGGGAAGAAACCGCTTACATTCTAACTTTTTTTGTCAGGGATTTGGTTGTTATAAATGAACGCCCCGCCCGGCCCACGCTATAGCACATCCGTAAGCTTTGAAAACTTAATTCATTTAATCCTGAAAAGAAACAGTTTGGATCTGGTCAGTGGTCACCTTACTTCAGGAGGTTTTTGCAGCCGATCTACAAGCTCTCAACTTGTGTGGGGGGTTGTAGATCAGCTATTTTGATTATTTTTTTTCCCCATATGGAATCTTTAAATGTTTCAATCCCATGGCATTATGTTGATGCTACCGACTTTATTTTATTCAGTTAGCGAAAAATAAATAAATAATACTGAAGTGCGGCAATTTGCAAAACTGACAATATATGACTCCGAACATCGCTGAAGTGGGACTCAAATATCCCTAGGATTGAAAACCTATTCGTATCACTGAAATGTGGCTGTCTTTTCATGTTCAGTGTATTTGAATTCAGTTGATATAGTTAATACAACTGTAACTACACGTGTTTGGCATTAAATATTAAATTGTACTAATGCGATTAGCCGATCTACGAGCTCGACTTGATGTTGCTGTGACAGCAGTGTGCACTGTGGCCCTCTGGTGTGATTGTGTTAATATAGTGGCGTTTCCCACCCCTGCATGCTACACTAATGTTGCGTTCACAGCAGGAGGCATGTGCAAAGACGCGAAGATCACAGCATATTTGTCACTTTGTACATCTGTTGCTGTCATCGAGGCACGCGGTCCGTAGTAACGCGGTATCGGAGGCGCCGATGCCGGGCGGGGAAGATCGCAAAAAAAATAAAACTGCGTGTAAGCTTCGCATCTGGAAGTTGAACCCAGATCCGTTTGCAGCAGCAGTAGCTTTGTGTCTGTTGCAACTTCAACAACAACTAATGTTATTATTGATGCTTTTACTTGCCTAATAAAAGTCCTGTAACCGAAAATGGTATGGGGTCGGCTTCATCCCCCATCGCAACCGTTGCAGGTCTGGTAGTGGACAATGCAAATAATAATGCCATTTTAACTGGCAAGAGGAAGGTGAGTTAGATGAAATGAAAACATTTTCATATACAAGTTAAACATCAACCAAAACCAACTATCTTTGCTGACCGGTTATGGGTTAGGTGCTGCTTTGCAATGCAAGGTGAGCTTAAACAAGCACACAAATAACAGATAACTTTGTGGAGGTTATACTCATTAAGGTTTTCAAAGTAAAAAATGTGTCACACAACGTGTCCAATTCTTACAACGCCTCACCCGCGCCTGTCAAATAATGTTACCCGTTTGTATCTCCGCTTGCCATCTATGGCGGACACACCAGCCTGTTGCAGGACTCCAACACCAGTACGAAAAATAGCCAATCAGCCATCAGTGAGCTTGTAGATCTTTCCTTGATTTTTGTTTGTTTGACACTACTATATATGGGTTCTACAGGTACAATTTTTCCATGTCTTGAAAAGTAACAGTTTGGGGACTTACAGGGTTTCCCATGACCGGCGACGATATGGAACGACCGCATACATGGGGGTAATTTATGGATAGAGGGGAGATGTATGCATGTGTGTGTGCGTGTGTGTGTGTGTGTGTGTGTGGGGACGGGGGGGACTCCAAAGCATAAAAGCATAAAGACAGTTGCCAAGCAACTGAACATAGATGAAGAAGAGACCACTTCAATATGTGTATGTGTGTGTGTATGTGTGTGTGTGTGTGTGCACGTGCGTGTGTGTGTACTATGGGGACGGATTACGACTTGCAGGGACCCCCTGAGCCAAATGGGTTTGTGGGGCGAAAAATTATGATGATATAGAAATGTACATTGCAGTAAATTGTTACTGGGCCCAAGGGCCCCTGGTAGTAGTCAGGGGTCTGAACCATCCACTTGTCTCCCTCTGTGTGTGTGTGTGTGTGTGTGTGTGTGTGTGTGTGTGTGTGTGTGTGTGTGTGTGTGTGTGTGTGTGTGTGTGTGTGTGTGTGTGTGTGTGTGTGTGTGTGTGTGTGTGTGTGTGCAGCTCACCTGTCCCCGTGCTGGCGGAGATGCCGCCATGCCCTTGAAGGCTTCCGTTCCTCAGGAGCGACGGCGACTTCTGCGCGCCCACAGCCCCCAGCACCCTCTCACCGCCTAATGTAATACAGAAATAGACAAATAAATAAACAAACATATACGTTTGATTCGAAATAAAATGGACTGCTGTGATCTTTGCATTTTTTTGGCCATGCTTAAGAGGTGACAGTACTTTTGCTGTGCGGGCTGAAAAACCTTGACAGCCAAAACGTGCAAAAAGACAGCAATATAGTGACATCACTTCATCAGCACCTCCCCTAACTCCTCCCCCTTTATCATACAACCAAAGCTGTGGGTGTGGCTTCACCACCCACCAGGCAAATCAGGCATAAAAATGGCTTTTTAAGAAATACTGTACACTTTTTGGGGAAATATTCTTCCTCCTCATACAACAATAATTCCTCATGATCATGTTTTAAGGTAGGGGAAAAAAATCATTTCTGATGTTTCTTTGCAAATTTCTTTATTATTGCATTTCCCTTTCTATTCCAGATATGGGTCATTTTTATCCCTCCGTACCTCCTGCAGTGGCGACGGTGGGGACCGAGCTGCCGCGCCCGGATAGGGCCGGCGACGAAGACGCCGACAGGGGCGACGCCGACGCCGACAGGGCACCGGATCCGGCGCCCCCCATGATCCTCGCCCCTTCCGCCACCTCGGAGGAGGAGGGAGCCAGGATATTGGCAGGTGCCGCTGGCACGGGTGCTGGCTTGATGTCGGCGGTGGAGCACGACCCGTGCTTGTTCCGCCAGTTGCCCTTCTTCTTCTTCTTGGCGCCATCGTCTCCTCCTCCTCCCATCCCGGGCCCCGACGTGGCGGCGGCGGCGGTCTGGGCCTGCCTCTTGTAGCCGGCGGTGGGTCCCACCAGGCTGGGAGGGGGCTCAGCGCTCCCCGCGTGACTGTGGGAGTTCTCGTACAGCTTCCCGCCCACTGCAGCAACGAAAACAAACAGCATGTTAGAACAGCTATAGACCTTGCAGTAAGCTCTACCCTATCCCCAGTAACCAGGTGGCCATTAGTTGCGGCCAGGTGGCAACTAGTTGCGACCAGGTGGCAACTAGTTGCGACCAGGTTGCGACCAAGTTGCAACCAGTTGCAACCAGGTTGCGACCAAGTTGCAACTAGTCTTTTTAAGAACTACACGGTGAAACCCTTTCTCCACGAGTCACTTCACCCTGGAGTATGTTTGAGCCTTAACCCAGTCCTTCTGAGCAACCTCCACTGACGTGAACAGCAGGGGAGCGGGTTAGATGATACAGCTCTATGTTGGCGTCACCTACCAGACGCGGTGGCGGCCGCCGACATCAGAGAGCCGAAGAGGTTGGTGGGACCCTCCGAGGCTCCGCCCACCTCTGAGGAGGAGGAGGAGCTGCCCGGCTTCACCAGGCAGCTGCTGAAGGAGGGCGGGGACGAGAAGGTGGTGCCGGCGCCCGGGCGCAGCGACGGGTCCGAGAAGCTGAGGAAGGACTCGTTGGAGGACGACGGGGCGGAGGGGGGCTTACTGGCACTGGTCAGCAGGAGGCCTGGGGGGAGGGGGATAGAATATGAATATGAATATGAGGTAAAGGTTTTTTCATTACTAAAATCAAGGTTTCCACGTCGACTTTATGTGTGTTGCTTCAGCAGGCCACACACACACACACGCACACACACAGGGCCTCCAGGTTCTGATAGCGTGAAACACAGGAGCTCAGTCTTAACACTGACTCTTTCTCAGGTCATAACCTCTCCCTACAGGCGTGTGTGAGTGTGTGTGTGTGTGAGTGTGTGTGTGTGTGTGTGTATGCGTGTGCGTGTAATGTATATGTGGGCTCTCTTCCAGACTAGATTACAGAGAGGCCAGTTAAGGGAACTTTATCACAGCAACATACCTCACTGTACCGATATCTGGACACACACACACACACACACACACACACACACACACACACACACACACACACAGTCTCACCCTGATGGAAGGGGCCCGTGGCGGCGGATGCCGAGGCAGCGCCGGGCGCCGCGGCGGTGGCGGCCGACGGGAGGAGGGAGGAGAGCTTCCCCGAGGAGTTGAAGGACTTGCGTCCGCCTCGCTGCGAGACCGCATGGCCGCCGTGCCCTCCTCCTCCTCCTCCTCCTCGCTTGTTCTTGGCCTCCTGCGGCCCGGCGCCACCCTTGCCCCCTCCTCCCACGCCGCCCGCGTCCAGGGAGGAGGCTCCTCCTCCTCCTCCGTCCCCCTTGCCGCCCGCCGCCGACGTCGACGAAACCTCCTGGAAGTTGGCGGTGGTGAAGCGGGCCGAGCCCGCGTCGTCCAGCCGCTTCTGGGAGGCGGAGGAGGGGAGAGAGCCGCCGCTCCCTCCGGAGCCGCCGCCCGAGCTGCTGTTGTAGTTCTGTTTGAGAGAGAGAGAGAGAGAGAGAGAGAGAGAGAGAGAGAGAGAGAGAGAGAGAGAGAGAGAGAGAGAGAGAGAGAGAGAGAGAGAGAGAGAGAGAGAGAGAGAGAGAGAGAGAGAGAGAGAGAGAGAGAGAGAGAGAGAGAGAGAGAGAGAGAGAGAGAGAGAGAGAGAGAGAGAGAGAGGGAGCGAGAGAGAGAGAGAGAGAGAGAGACATGGAGAGACAGAGAGAGGGGGACTTGTGAGAACCAAAGTAGAACCATGCACAGAACCATGATATCCATACATTCAAGGCCTTTCAGTGTTTCTTCCACGCAGACTTGTAACAAGAAGTAAATACGGCTGCTCTAGAAGTTTGGTGATTTTGTTTGCCCGCGTATCAAATCGGTGGAGTTTTTGCAGTCAAAGTTGATGCAGTCAAAGATCACTCAAAAAATCAGAGGTTTACAACCTTTTTCATACCAGGGCCTAGTATTTATTCAGCATTTGAGCAACGGACCATGATTTGATAATATTTTAGCCCTACAGACCCCAAAACTAAAGATTTCTTTTGTTTTTGTCCACAATTCCAGGTTGGACTTCGTTAACAAAACAGGCAAACATCAAAATGACCATTCGTCTGTATTTGTGCAAAACTCATGTTTGCGCGGCGGCGCGTCTTTTCCTTTTTTAAAAGGAAACTTCTTCGATCCCACTCACCTTCTCCGGGACCAGGATGTTTGGAAGAACGAGAGCTGGAGTGAGCTCCACTCCTCCACTTTTCTTGTGTTTGGGTTTATGCCGGTCCCTCTCCTTGTGTTTCTGAAGATGGGAGACCAGAGAGAAAGAGAGAGACAGAGACAGAAAGACGGAGGGGGAGAGAGAGAGAGAGAGAGAGAGAGAGAGAGAGAGAGAGAGAGAGAGAGAGAGAGAGAGAAGCGAATGGGTGAAGCTACTCGCCGACACACTGCAGTTGTTCAGAGACCTGTGACTTACAGAAAGCTTAAAAGACATAGTGAAATGAAAAAACAAAAACTCACTTTCAGAGCATATCCATGGTCATCGCTTGGGAACACCTAACAATAGATGCCAAAACAATGGGAAAAATTTCCGTTTTTGTGTATTTTCAATAAAAAAGTCCATTAAAAAAAAGCCAATTTCAATTACTACCTTTACAAGTTCCTGTAAGCATTTTTTCATGTGTGCATGTGTGTGAGTGTCTGTGTGTGTGCGCATGAAGCTAAAAATGGTTAAAGTGTGGGATAGTGCGTTGATATAAAAAATGAATCTATATTTAGCAAGAGATTGTGACTGAATGATAACTACAACAGGTCCAATGAAACAAAAGTTATATGTTATATGTCCAAAACCCTCAGTTTTGGACATACAAGGTTTCCACCTGGCAGCGACAATACAAAGATGGAAGAAATGGAATGGCAGGGTGACGAAACAGAGAGGCGGGCGCTAGGGCTGTAGCGATTCATTAGTTTCTACTTTTGCAAACATCGAATAATCAAGAATCCATTTGTTATTCATTTATTCCTTTTTACGTCAATGCAAAGAACATTATAATAAACCGACGGCGGCGTGCAGGTCCATTGAGAACAGCTACATTCATTAACCCATAAAAAACACATCTAACGAACATCTAACGAATACCAACGAAGTGAAGTCGCACCTTTTAATACCAACTTGCGGCGGACGCACACTCTAGCCAGTCTTCCGGGTATTACTAAAGTAACTCACATACATTAGACTAAAACGGTAAAAGCTAACCTTGTTACTAGTGGTAAACTCAGATTGAGAAAGTGTTTGAAATGCTGAATTCATTTGGGGCTCTCTGACACAAGACATTTCCAGAACGAGGGAAAGGTCTAATCATTCTGGGAGTTGCTGGAAGAGGGAACAAAAAGTTTGAGAACCACTGATTTAGAAGGCATGTGTGGAAACGGCCTAAAATACATTCACTAGTCCAATTAAAAGGGAAACTCCACCCATTTTCATTTTTTCTGATAGTGTACAAATGGAACCAAATGGTCATTTTGGTTCCATTTGTACAGAAAAAAAGGTCCTAAATGAAAAAAAAAAAAAAAATCATTAACATGGTGAAACACAACTTTATGATATCGTCAAGTTGTGTTTCACCATGTTAATGATTTTTTCCGACGTCGATTTCTAGGAAACACAAAATGGGGTACTGTATTGTCATGTCCACACAACCTCTCTAAATTGTATTAATGACAGTAAAATGATGAAAATGGGTGGAATTACCCTTTAACTGTTGCACAGCTATATATAGAGCGAGAGAGAGAGAGAGAGAGAGAGAGAGAGAGAGGGGGAGAGAGAGAGAGAGAGAGAGAGAGAGAGAGAGAGAGCGTGGGTCGCCAGAGGTCTAATGGTTTCATCCAATCACATCTCTCCTCCCCGAGAACCACATACGGCTCAATTTACACCTCGGATCACACACACACACACACACACATACACACACACACACGTGCACACTTGGCACACACTCTTGAAGGGGTTGAGAGGGTGCCAGCACATTTGCACCTCTCATATGTAGTACGAACACACCTACGTGAAAGAGGTTATTACATGGAAGTGTGTTTTTTTTTTGGTTGCATTTGTGTTCGTGTATACACAAACGTATGCGCGCGCGCACACACACACACACACACACACACACACACACACACACACACACACACACACACACACACACACCGAATGAACAAATGAACCCTTCTGGGTTAAAGGTGCTGGTGGAACAATCAACCCAGCTGGGCCAGTGTCAAAGGCATTGAGTTTCCAGGACTAATAGACACCCATTCTCTCTAGAACACACTGTAAAAAACATTATATACAATAAGTGGTTGACTTTTTTTGTTTGTTTTCAGATTGGCTAATTTCACTACATCTTAAAAAAATAGAAATAGAAAAGATATTTTGCATTGTTAATTGTTGTTAATTAAAACAAAACAATAAAATGAGGGGACCTAATAAAAATGTGTCATGGGTTCCTCCGACCCAGTGTTTGGGAGCCAGTGCATTAAAAAACGGTGGTTTTCAACAGGTGGTCCGGGGACCACCAGTGGTCCTTGAGAGGGTTCCAGGTGGTGCCCAGCTAAGTTGGTTGACCAGATGTAACTCTTGAGAATGTAAAAATGAAACCAAACGGACCCGCAAGGGTCCGTTTGGTTTCATTCTTACACTCTCAAGAGTTAAAATCATGTGAATTAGCCCAAGTCTAGACAACTAAAAGATGAATAATCATAGACAGAAGCAAAAGAAATCATTACTCTGTCCATCTGTCTGTCTCTCTGTCTGTCTGTCTGTCGTTAGTCTGTCTGTGGGGCTAAAATGTCCTAAAATGATGGTCCGTGGCTCAAATTCTGAATAAATAGTGGTCCCTGGTATGAAAAAGGTTGAAGACCACTGCATCAAACAGTAGACGCAACACTGCTCAGTGCCATGAGCTCAACCCAGAGCATCACCTCCAGCTCTGGGTGAGATGATGACTGCACTGGGTTTGGGTTGTGACAGTTAAACCAGCACTTCCTCTGTGTGAGTGACCGATAACAGCTAGATGAGCCTCTGCGCTGGCTTCCTCTAGTCTAACTAGATTAGTCCCGGGAGACACAACTGTAGGATGATTGTGCGGGGGGGGTTCTCAAAATGCAATTTGTGCACAAGGCAACAGATTTATACATAGTACAGTATAGATTTGTGCACAGTAATCAGGGGGGACAATGTATATGCTCCCTTGGAAGTTAGAAAGCGTGTGTGCGCGCACACACACACACACGCACACACGCACGCACGCACGCTCGCTCGCTCTAGTCTAAGGTGACTGGAGTCTGTCTCAGGGGTCAATGACAATGATTTTTATTTGTCGCAATGTTTTTTTCCCCTTCTTTTTAAATAAGATAATATTTTGTTTGTCAAAGCTCGTCAAATTATTGTCATGGATCAAAGGAATCAAAGAATTTCGTGAACAAGAAAAGGAATCGCATACACAAAACAATGCAAGAAATTGTGAAAATGTCACAATTTGAGGGTATTTTTGTCCATTTTCAAATGGCTGATCTGTGAAACGGCATGGAAGTTTCCTTAATATGTAGGACTGTGAAGTTTAGATGGTATCATCAGCTTTCATTTTCCAATATATCACATTACGGTTTTATGGAAGACATTTCTGAACATGTTTTCTATGCCTAGTTTGACCACTTCAAATATTTAATCTTAACATAAAAAAAATTAAAAACTAAAAATTGAAACCTGTTGTTTAATTAAGTCAGAATAAAGTAACGTATAGTATATTTAAGGTACAGTTAGTGTTCTAAGGCTTATTCATTTCCTTCAAATTTTACTAATTTGTGACATTGGAACTTTAACGCGTGTGTATTACTGCAGGAGGGCACGGCCTTCGTTATTGTTGACGGTTACAGATGAGAGAAGGTGGAAGAGAACAGCCAGCAGATGGCTAGAAAGGAGAGAGTGGTGGAAGAGAGGAGAAGGAAAGAGGGATGTGGGAGATGGAGCAAGACGGCAGAGAGAGAGGCAGAGAGAGAGAGAGAGAGAGAGAGAGAGAGAGAGAGAGAGAGAGAGAGAGGAGAGAGAGAGAGAGAGATAGAGGCAGAGAGAGAGGGAGAGGAGAGAGAGAGAGAGAGAGAGAGAGAGAGAGAGAGAGGAGAGAGAGAGAGAGAGAGAGAGAGAGGGGGGGGGGGGGGGGGACAGAGGCAAAGTCCGAGAGATATGTCTTGATTCTCTTGTTGTTTCTCATTAACATTCCAGAGGTTGAACGTTGATGGACGGAGACTAGGTTGAGAGGGTCGAGTAACACGTACACACTCTAAGCACACACACAAAAGATCCACACACACACATTCTAAAATACACCCTCACACACACGACACACACACACACACACACACACACACACACACACACACACACAGACACACACACACACGCACGCACACTCTAAATGCACACATTAAACGCAGGCACGTGAGTGCACGCACACACGCACACATTACAAACAAACTCCCCAAGTTTGTTTGAAGTCGCACCCATACCATTTTCAGTTACAGGACTTTTATTGGGCAAGTAAGCATCAATAATAACATCAGTTGTTATTGAAGTTGCAACAGACATGCATAAAGCTAAAGGTCTGACTCAGAGAGTTTTCTGTTTTCAATGATGAAATGCTGTTGGTTTAGTGGTGACACAACTGTAGTAGCAGTAGTAGTGTTTCAACTCATTTTAAAAATAAGCACTTTAATTTGATTTGTTGTTTTGCATGCCATTGTGTTTGCTGGGGAAGACTGAGCATTTAGGGGAGCATTGCCCCCCCCCAAGCAAATGCCTAGATCCGCCCCTGCCCCAACTTCTTCCTCGGGTCCTAATGACTCAGGATGCCTTGTTGTTGCCGGACGGCCACGCGAGAGAGAGAGAGAACGTTTCAGCCCCGTGGGAAACCGAACGCGCAGACAATGTAGCACTGACACGCCCTTATCAATCAGGTCAATGGATTATACAGGAACGGACAAAAGGCCGGCTACCGCGGGCTTGAACCTCCTCCATTAGCCGGCACCGCTCGTTTTTTTGACACCGTCCGAAGGGCGCTTCTTTCAGAGGGCGGCAGAGTTAAATATGAGTTTTGCCCTGTAAGGGATGAGGCTCCAGACAAAAACAAAATCTATCTTATCTATCAGTGGAACGCGCAAACAATAAGCGCCACAACGGTGGGCTTGGCGTCTTCTCCGTCTTTGTCAACTCCCCCCTCTGGGCTATCTAAGCTCTGAACAGGAGCTAGAAGAGAACAGAAGGACCATTCCATCCATCGGTTCTCAATGTGAGTCCTTGGGGGAAGGGGTTGCCAGGGGGGACGGGGTCCCCGGCCAAATTAGTTCATAATGATCATTATTTAGGCTATCCAAAAAATCTTAAATAAAATCTGTAAATAGTCGCCGTAATGCTCATACTACTACAGCATCACAAGCAGTGATAGTAGCAGATCGAAATCAGCTCGAAACGCGGCACGAATTTGGATCCGCAAGGTCTCCATCCGACGGAGACCTACGGTGGGCCCGTCGATCCGATGCACGCGGACCAGGACCACCCACTTGGATGGTCCATGTTAAGTGGTCAGACGGGTGGGCAGCGAATACATTTTCACAGTGTCTGATAAAACATAAACAAATACGATGACAAAAGATCTCGTCTCAAATCCCGGGCTAACGTTCCACTGTAAGATAAGGCAGACGAGTGGCGCGCGTTCGCCCGAGCTGCGGGGCTTATTTTTATCCAAACGGGTCATTTATTTTTAAGCTAGGAGAAATGGGACTTTGCGACGGCGCGGAGCAGAAGAACGAAGCGCTCGCCGTTCCCTGTAAAAAAAAAAAAAAAAAACGCGTGTGGGATTACCTTAGAGCGTCTTGACGGTTAAAAATGACATGAGCGGGGATTAAAATGGCTAGTGGCATAGAATGTTGCCTTCTAGAGCTCCCATCAGGCTCCAGAGGGTAAGAGAAAACAGGAGGAGAGGAGAGAGAGAGAGGGAAACAGGAAGAAAGGGGGGAAACTAATCCACCCTGCCCAGGCAGGAATTCCCCTGTGCCGTTTCCTGCTGGATCTCTGACCAGCCAGTGAGTGTGTGTGTGTGTGTGTGTGTGTGTGTGTGTGTGTGTGTGTGTGTGTGTGTGTGTGTGTGTGTGTGTGTGTGTGTGTGTGTGTGTGTGTGTGTGTGTGTGCGCGCGCGCGCGCTTCCTGCGGGGCTTTTTCTAAGTGGACGGTGTAGAATCCTTTTAGACCCTGCTGCTTGTTTGACTGCAGGGCTTAACATTAGGTAGGCATGCATCTGAGCTCCAAAACCACATGACATGCACGCACACACACACAGCGAGCAGGCTGATCTCTGACCCTGGAATGTGGATAGGAGTGTGTGTGCACGTGTGCGTGTGTGTGTGCTCTCGTGCACGCTCAAAGGGGGATGGGCCCTGGCTAATGCAAATCAGGCTGTGGTAACAAAAGCCAGGGCAGTTGGACTGAATCATGCACATAGTGCATGCACGCACAACCACACACACACACACACACACACACACACACACACACACACACACACACACACACACACACACACACACACACACACACACACACACACACACACACACACACGTGCGAAGCTTCGATTGTCATGACAGAAAGATCCAGTAAATTTAAATGAAAGCATGAAAAACATGCTGAATAGCCAATTAGAGATGTCATTACATTATGCACGGAATGAAAAAAGGAAGATCCATTGTTTACATTCTGAGCCCAACTTAAAAAAAAGGCGAAGAAAAATCAAGCAATTTGCCATGTGCCATAAACCCAAACATGAGCCACGTGTGCCATAAAGCATGTGCACAACAAGCACATGCATAATAAATGCCGCGGGTAAAATAAATAAAATAAAAATAAGGCAAACAAATGAAAGAAAGCAAAACAACATGTCAATCTATTAACATGTTGTGAGCTTGTAGCCTGGTCATTTGAACTACTGAAAAAAGATTTTTTTTCTAGTTTAAAAAGGCAAAGAAGTTAAGGGGTATGGGGTTTAGCGGTACCGAAAATGGAGCCCTAAGCATTTTAAAATAGCTTAATGGAGACTTCCTCTGGTGACCACATGTAGCGAGAAAAAACAAGTAAAGTACACGTGTGTATACTGGTATAAGTTTTAACATAACCACTTAAACTCCAGCATGGGCCTGGTCTACAAGATAAGCTACACCACAACGACATCACTATACTAATCGGGTTCAGCAGACATTTGGCAAAAAAAAAAAAAAAAAAAAAGAAGTTACATGCGTTCCCCTATGCCACAAAAATGTGGAGCACCCTACCAACAGTCATAAAGAAATGTGAATCCCCACCCTCCTTCAAAAAAACGAAACTCAAACAAAATCCAAACTGGCTGTAGTGCATATGATGAATGTACTGTAATGGAACCGATGTATAGACCCTGATCGGGATAAGCCGAAAGAAGATGAATAAATCGACAAGTGGACAACAACAAGCTCTCTCTTTCTCGCTCCCTATCTCTCTCGCACCCTCGGCCCACAGCGTGAAGGTGTTTACATTAAAGCTATTTTCAATTTACATTAGTAGTTTATCCGAGACGACACTGTATGTCGCGACGGTCCTGGCAGGTAATTTGATACTGATACAAGAGGGGGTGGGGAATTAACAGCCATCGACCAAAAACCGCTGTGCCAACAAATAACTACATGCTACACTTTTAGCGCGTATTAGCGCATTACACACAGACGGCACTAGGTGCGACATCTCACCGCCCGACAAACAATCTTTAGCTAATGAAAGCCTGGAAAGGTATGGAGTTGGTGAATTAACGAGTATCGACGAGTAACTACTGTGCACTTTAATGTCGACACCGATGTGCTTAATTTGATTGTTGAGAGCGCGGAAAATTGAGGCTGCATCCCCAGACTCCTGTGAATGGGAAATAGGTGGAACCGATGGTCCTTATTCTACACAGCATGTGATTACACACCCCGCTAACAGGCGTGGCTGATTAACTCGCAATAATATATAGCTTTGATTTGCTGACTGCGATCGCTGGCGAATGCAGCCAGAGGACCGACGGCATCGCCATACGATGAGGTTCATATCCAAACGGGAGATCTATTAGATATCGTTGATATCTCCAGATTTTAAGTTTTATTTTGTTTTTGTTTTAGAAATTACCTCCTTGTCTGATCACCTGACATCATCGCATTAACAGCAACAAAAGTCAATGGGAAAACAGCTTTTGTCAATGGGAAATTAAAGGTATAGTCTTCTTTTATGGTTTATCCTCCGTACTATGGAGTGTGGTGACCATATAAGCAGATCATGCCTATCAGGATCAAGTGGGGGTGGGCCTTGATGTGTGGTGTACTGTTGGCCTATTACACTCCCCTAAATCATCCAAAATCACTGAATGCTCCTTTAAAGTTTGTAGTAGTAGGACAACGATTGTGAACACAAACTAGACGTATAGATATATCTGTATAAAGTAAAGATATGGGGTTCTAATGGCGCTCAAAAACAGAAGTTGATATCCGAGTGTGTTCTATGCATGCACCCTTGGCAGGGGCGGATATAACATTTCCCAATTGGGGGGGCAGGAGAAAATGGTAATGGGAAATGGTATTTTCCATTACAGGACTTTAATTAGGCAAGTAAAGCATCAATAATAACATCAGTTGTTGTTGAAGTTGCAACAGACACGCAGCATGCATAAAGCTAAAGGTCTGACTCAGAGAGTTTTCTGTTTTCAATGATGAAATGCTGTTGGTTTAGTGGTGGCACAACTGTAGTTAGTTACTAGCAGTAGTAGTGTTTCAAATCATTTTAAATATAAACACTTTAATTTGAAATATCTTGGGTTGTTTTGCATGCCATCATGTTTGGTGGGGCAGACTGGGCATTTAGGGGGGCATTGCCCCCCCACATGCCCATTCCTAGATCTGCCCCTGGCATGGAAGCATCTTTTTTTAGAACATTTTTTTAGAGGGAAGGTGAAGGGTCATATGGATGAAAGGTTTTTTGTATTGTGATTGTCCGAGGTACACCCAGCAGAACACAAGGCTCTTGTGTTCCATGAACCATTAGCTGAGAGCTCTAGGATGACAGAAACATACGGTGCAAAAAAAAACTTCTAGTGGACAAAATGAGTGCGCTAAAACACAAGCATGGCTGCAGACGGAGAATGTTTTCTTTGATGCGATGGACAAACACCCTCCCAAAAACTCAGAAATAATGGATGTACTGTATGTATGGCATGTGACGGATGGACTCTACGCTCCAAACCCATCTGTTGTTCTCTTTTATGTTGCGGCACTAAAATGGGAGCAATGGAGCTTTTGCTAAGCTAACGGACAAGATGGGTAAAACATTTTTTTTAAAGATCTGGTGATGTCTAATTAGGTCAATTGTTTTAGGTTTTGTGACCTCAATCATGTACACCCCCCAAAAATATCTATATAATCAAACAAGTGCTCTGATTTGCCTGTGGTAACAGTAACAAAAAACACAAATTCCATTTTAGACATATCAATTTGCCAGCTGACTGTTTTCACTGCAGCTCTAAAGTCTTCAGAAAAAAAAGAACACAGAAAATCCACTGAATGTTCAAAGTTCAGGTTGTAATGTTTGGGTGTAAATAATACTAATGTTTTAAGTAACTGTGAACCTTAATTGTAATCTACATATTGAAAGTACTGAAACATACAGGACTATGAATAGACAATATGTCTGGGTGTTTTGTTGCTTTTGAAAAGATCTTTGTACTGATCGTTTGATATATTGTACTTACTTTTGAACTACAGAATTGATTTTGCACTGCATGTATCTAAGCTATACAGTATATGCCTTTTCCCTCAATGTTTAATGTCTAAGGCAGAATTGACAGCTACCGTTGCACAAAAATACAATAATACATATTTCCTTTGGAGCGGGGCCATGAGAAAGCTACCCTGGGCCGGATTTGGCCCACGAGCCGAGAGTTGAATATCACTGCTATATAGCATTCAAATATTGTATAGTCATGCAAAACTATGGTCCAATGCAGTGGTTCTCAACCTTTTCTGGTTTAGGGACCACTTGGATATCACAAATAACGTATTCCCACCCCAGCCATCTGTAGTGACACATGTATTTCTGGCTACAACAGAGAAAATGCCAGCACTCATTAAATGTCCTTTCTAATGTTCTTTATTTACCTCGCATAGTGTACAGCAACGAACGCGTTTCGACCTGTGTGGTCTTCCTCAGCGTTGTCAACGCTGAGGAAGACCACACAGGTCGAAACGCGTTCGTTGCTGTACACTATGCGAGGTAAATAAAGAACATTAGAAAGGACATTTAATGAGTGCTGGCATTTTCTCTGTTTTCTACGTATATCTCTGAGCCTTGCACCTGGAAGAATATTTTTTAACATGGAGTGTTGCGGGTTGTCTGCTTCGGCAGCTCTGCTTGTTGACACATGTATTTCTGGCTACATGTGTTAGCGTGACTGTTTATAATTCAAATGACGTTAAAAAAAAGAAAACACATCTAAAACGGTCCCTTTGTCTAATCCACTCGCTGCCGCACTGCGATCGCCCCTTATGAGTTACTGGCCGCTATTGCACTGATGTAAAACCGGATTTTCAGCTTAAATCGCTGTCGGTCCGTCTGCAAATAAGGTCCCCATAACATCGGCCACAGAAGTACTATACTGCCCAGAAAAGCAGCCTGGGAGAAGAGCCTTTCGCCCCATTAAGTGCACTATGCAAAATGGCCGCCCCCATGATGTTGCATGTAAACAAAAAGAGAGCGTTTTTTTTTTTCTTCTTTCGATCGAAATTATTAAATGTATTTTTACAACACTGTCACCACGTTGACACAATTTGGACGTGACGTGGCAATACTTGCACCAAAAGGCGGCAAAGCGGTCAATAGTTAGTCCAAAGAAAAATCGAATGGCGGTCGCGGCATTATCATTAATATCTCAGTGATTTTACCTACTCTTTTGGTGCCCAGTTGCAATAGAGAGCCCCTGGGGGGCGACTGGCTTTAATGCATACCAACTAAAGTGGTATCCTTGATAAGTTAAAAAAAAAACACTGAGAGCATAAAAGCTACGGGGGGAAGGGGGTGCGTATGGTGATGAGAGAGGGGAAGGAGGGTAGGTTCAGAGCCTTACCTTCTTGTCCGTGTCTGGGGGTCTATCCATACACTGAGAGGAAGAGTCACTTAAGCTTTGAGACCTACTAGCTCGGCCCCTGCTCCTTCGCTAAAAAAAGGTAAAGAGGGAACTCCGAGTTACTGGATGAACTCCAGAGAAATAAGGCTAAAAAAAAAAAAAGTAGACCAAGCACAACAAAAAGATAGAGAAAAGGATTACAAAAAAAATGTGTTTCGAGTTAAAAATGATCACAAAAGAAACAAATTAAAGGAAATAAGAATAAACTGAACTCAAGGATCATTCAAAACCCAAACAGAGAAAAAGGTAATTACCCCAAAAAATAGCTGGTTCCAATGATTCCTTGTTAGCACAGTCAGTTAACTTAGTCAATCTAAACTATATCAAGCAGGACTTCATGTGGCGGTCTAAAGGCCAATTTATGCTTTGAGGAACAAGTTGTCGACCGACATGTTGAGAAAAAAAAGAAAAGAAAACACCGCCGTGAGTGTTGCATACCTCTGGAAAAATGAAAGGTTTGCAGACACTTCACTTACTGCAATTGTTCGTGAAGCTGCAGCTAGAAAGCATCCACTTGTCTCTTGTTTACGTTTTTGTGGAAATGCTGAGAGTCGGGAGAGGCAGATACACGTCACGCTACGTCGACTCTCGTCGCTCCGGCTAAGCATAAATTGGCCTCGACGCCGACAGGAAGCAGCAGGCCTATACACCGTTTCTGTCAAGCAGAAACCTCACATCTCCATGTTTCGATGTTTTTGTTTTAAATGAACAGCCTATTCCACCACACAAGAAAAGAGTGGAGTATAGCCAAGCCCACGACACCTTGCATTGAGGTTTGCAGATCCTCCTTACAATCCTTACAGATTGCAGATCGGCACTTTTTTTTTTTTTCTAATAAAAAAGGAACAATTTAGGGACTTATAAGGTTTCCAGAGAGGGCTGTGTTTTTTAAAGAATTTAAAACCTGGTTCAAAGCCGTCCCTGGGAGACTATGAACAAACCGGCGGGCCTATCGATCTCCCTCGCAACTTGTGTCCGTCTCTCTTCAGTGTTGGTTGCCATGACGATAAACGGGGGGACAACTTGAAGGATCGGCCGTGTAACAGATCGAGGGACAAAGAGCGGGTTGAAAAAGGCTAATCGGGAAGACATGCCTCGACGTCAATAAACCACTCAAAATCTAAACTTTTTTTCTGTTCTGTTCTTTTTGGTGTTGTGGTTGAGGGGATCGTGGGTGGCGCTCCTCGATCTGATCATCGTGCTTCAAAACAAACAAACAAACTTCGCTTTTGATTCTGCATTAACCTTTAAAAGTTTGTCTGTGTGACGAGGGAGGGGGTTTTGCGATCAATGGTGGGAGGGAAACATCTGTAATCAGACACTGCTGGGTTCCAGGAATCCCCAGCGCCGCTGATTGCAAAACTAATGCAGACAAATCAATGAGCGGATCCACCTCCGCGCCCAGCACCGTGCCGAACACTGAACACATGGACGGAAAACATGCATGTAGGGGAGCTGGGCAATGTCACTTTAAATCAATTAGCTCTTTTTTTGCATCAATTAATTTAATTGTGAAACAAATAGTGAAAATATAGCCAATCTACAATCTTTTGTCCTCGTCCATTGTACAATATTATTATAAAGATGTCCCATTTTCGGGTACTCAGCCGTTGTGACCCAAAAGCACTCATTGTTAATAACCAAAATATATAACATTTTGCAATTTGATGAAATCATTTGTTAATTGAGTTGATTACAATTGCAAGGCACTATAATGGAATTAAATATGATAAAAAAGGGGGTCAAATGAGTAGTTAGTTACTCCAGACAGACACTGAATACTAAAACTAAATACTTGTGCTCGTACTTGGGGTCTGAAAGAAATGGTACTGGGACATCCCTATGAAGTTGCAATACAGGGTTACGTGTTTCATCAGACTATTCCCTTTTAGATTTTGCCATTAGACTTCTGTGATGTTGCGTTGAACGAAAACTGTGCTGTGTAAGATTCAGTCGTTCTTGTTTTCTTTTTTTTCCTCTCAAATACTTAGGTGAAAAGATTCCACGGGATAAGTGCAAATTAGTAAATAATGTATAGTTTTAGTGCTAGACATGAAATGATGTATAAGAGTGTATGTTTGTGTAAAAGGCTACAGAGTGACCTGTGCTACAGGTTGACCATATACCTGTTACACTTATAGTTGCATATGGGTGGCGTCTCATCGAAAATAAGACCATCTGAAAAAACATTTTCTGTGCACATGACCGACACACAACTAAGTAAGAAACTAAAACAAACGAAAATGATTTTGTTACAAATTGATCCATCCAGATCAGGTCTGCTTTCTGTCCCTGATAAAAACCAGGGAGACGCAGCAAATAAAGCACCCTGAACCGCCAGGGCTGTTACACAAAGAAACAGACAGCCTTGCTGCCCTAGCCCCAAGTATAAAGCAGCCTTTAACATGGCGTAAACATCCGTCAAGTAGAATCTGATGAAAGTCGGTGTGTTAACAACGTTTCTATCCGTAGCCCATCGATTCCCCCTCTCTCTCCCGCCATCATCCGTACAGTCCCCATGCTTAATGGCAGCGTGTCCCGCCGTCCAAAGCCATTCAAACCCAATCAATATAGCAGCATGGCTTTTTCCATCAGCGTTTGTTAACATCGGAAAATGTCACATGATGCGTGGCTTGATGCGTGCGTGCGTGCGTCTGTGTGCGTGTAAATGCCGCAATGCCTTCCCACTCATTCATTGCCATTTCTTCCACCGTTCTCAAAGTGCTAATGGTTCAGTCATTGCTCCATGTTTAGTGTACGCATGTGTGAGCGAGAGAGAGAGAGAGAGAGAGAGAGAGAGAGAGAGAGAGAGAGAGAGAGAGAGAGAGAGAGAGAGAGAGAGAGAGAGAGAGAGAGAGAGAGAGAGTTGTTAACTGGAGGCCCAGCAGGAGTGCGTGAGAGTGACACGTACTTCAATGACAAGTTGTGTGTGTGTGCTTGCAGCTCGGCTATTTCCGGCAGCGCTAGGCTGTTCCGTTGCGATGTCATTGTGCGTCTCTTCTAGCACGATGTGGTAGTGGAGGATTTAGCTTGATTTATTTTTTCTTTTTGTGGGGGGGAATGGGAAGGGAAGGAGAATCTCCCTCATCTGCCTCATCGGCACTCTAGCGCCTTTTATTCTGAAAGATTCGGCTGCACCCAAAGTGTTAAAATGAGAACAGTAGATGTGAACTACTGTGTTAAAACATGTCCCACCCACATTTGTTTAACCTTACGTTCATGTCTGTGTATCACAAGTGTGTTATGACACGTGAGAAACTTTTTACAGCTTTTTACATTTTTACGGTTATTTTTGTAATTATGTATCGACTTATACAAAAGCACTTTAGAAATTGCATGAATTACTACCACTATACCGGCACTACAGTATGGCCCTCATTTATCAACGTGGTGTACACCCAAAAATGAACGTAGGGCATGCGTAGAGCAGAATTCCCGCATTGTTCGTCATATATCATTCCCACCATGAACTTGAAGTTGATCCTACGTCCGGACAAAACCCACGTCAGGTCGGGAGCTGTCGTAGGATTTGTCCTTGCCTGTTTTTCTGTCCTAAACAAGCGGAGCAGCATTGTCTGAACTGCAGAAAGGTATCTAATTCACTCCTAATAGCTATAAAACCTAATAATTGATTCAGATGAAAAATATATAGGTTTGAAAAGGCATATTATGCGAGATTACATCCCTGATCCCGGTGGGGTGAAAATAAAATAAAAGCCACTTTTATTTGCAGTGACAAATACATGCACAGCCTGACTATTTAAAATGATATTATATGCTACGTTAGTACAGGTATATTGTTTGCCTCAGTCACTCAGATAAACTGCAGACCTACAGTAGGCTGCTTGCGAGAGCAATTTCGGTAGTCGTGATCGCGGATCGGCGGGAGATTGCGCCGCTGTGGAGCTACAGTAGCCTACGTCTGGTTTGTACAACGGAAGGATAGAAAGCTTGAGGGGGAGAGAGGTAGGCTACGTAAAAATGCATGGATTTAATCCTACACTACAGAATACAAACCTGTAGCCTATTCCATTTACTGCGATGTAATAAAAAAAAATGTGGTCCGAGGACCACCAGTGGTTCTTGAGAGGGTTCCAGGTGGTCCCCAGGCTAAGTTGGTTAACCAGATGAAAAGTTGGTTTAGCCAGATGTAACTCTTGAGAGTGTAAACTAAAAATAAAACCGAATGGACCCTTGCGGGTTGGTTGGCTATTATTTTACTTACTTAATAAACAACGGCAACTTGCGTGTGTCCGTGTGAAACAGAGAGGGGGGGCGCCGCGGCAAGCAGCGCAATCGGTGGAAAGTTTTTATTCATTAATGCCTAATCCCGATGAAAAAAAGAATTAAATAAAAGCCACTTTTATTTGCACTATTATTTGCAGTGACAATACATGCACAGCCTCACTATTTACAATGATCCTACGTTAGGTGCTTATATGTTCGCCTGAGTCACTCAGATAAACTGCAGACCTACAGTAGGCTGCTTGTGAGTGCAATTTCGGGAGTCGTGATCGCGGATCGGCGGGAGATTGCGCCGCTGTGGAGTTACAGTAGCCTACGTCTGGTTTGTATTGTACAATGGTCTGCACGAAGGATAGAAAGCTTGTAAATCAGCATCATCACACTAATATGTAACACCTGCACTCCTGCAGTCATGTGCCTGCCATCGATTCATTTATTAATCACTGATCACATCATAAGGTTGATATGAGTTTATGAACTGTCTTGTCACTGCTGGCAGTTATCTATCTCTGATTTAGGCTACGTGGTCACTCACAGGCAGCAGTCCGACTCACGGGGGAGAGGGGGGGCTGCGCTCTTTCTAAAAATGCATGGATTTAATCCTACACTGCAGAATACTAACCTGTAGCCTATTCCATTCACGGCGATGTAATAAAAACTGGTCCTATAGGCCAGTAGTTTTCAATGTGGTCCGAGGACCACCAGTGGTTCTTGAGAGGGTTCCAGGTGGTCCCCAGGTAACCAGATGAAAGTTGGCTCTTGAGAGTGTAAACTAAAAATAAAACCAAATGCCAAGCTATTATTTTACTTAGCCTACTTAAAACAACGGCGCACGGAGTTGCGTGTGTCTATGTGAAACAGCGAGGGGAAGGCTGTCGCGCCGCGGGAAACAGCGCAATCGGGCTGGGGGGGGGGGCTGGCTGGCTGGCCGCGGGAAGCAGCGCGATCGGGGGTCTGGCTGGCTGGCCACGGGAAGCAGCGCGATCGGTGGAAAGTTTTTATTTATTTTTTTCCCCTCATCACCATGGTTGCTGGTCGTATTGCAGTTGTTAATGTCGCAAAGAAAGGGAGGAGCGGCCTGTTTCCAAGGGCGTGTCAGGTTGATTTCTGCCATCACATTTATCATTGTAGGAAGGAAATTAGGAAGGAATCAGCTGTGTGCGATCGCTTGATATATGCCGTGTGGACTTGTGTGGACTCCAAAACCCACGTTGAAATTTGGGGACGAATTTGCACTCCTTTTGATAAATGAGGGCCTATGTGTGAGTGTATGTGTGCATGTGCGTGTCTGTGTATTTGTATGTGTGCGAGTCAAATAAAACAAAAATCTCCTGATTTGTCACAAATAAAAATGCTGGCAGGTATAGTACAGGCAGTTGAACATCTGAATGCTACAAAAAGCCACCGTGATGGTCTTCCCCAAACATGTCTAAATGTAACGAAACGTACGAAATGTCAAACGTTGACTAATTAATGAAACCACACAAAAATCCATGTCTTAACTTAACCAAACTTAAGTCTAACGTTAGCTCAGAGAGACATTACCAAATAGACGTCTAAACTGAATCATTCTAGCAGTAGCCGATGCTCCTTCTAAATGAATTAATCCAACCCTCAGACCGTCTAAAATCAACTGCAATTAATGAATTAAAAAACCCACCAAAACCAAACCCATGTCTGACAAAGTGTCTATTAATTGACAACACATTAATTGATTGAACCGTCCAAACCCATGCCTGGTGTCTCAGTCGGTCAGTTTACTGACCATATGCTCCTTGTGTGTTGCGAGGACTCGAGTTCGAATCCAACTCCCATCATGTCTTGCATGTCTCCCCTCTCTCTGCCCTGGATTTCCTGCCTCTCTACACTCGCCTATCTGAAATAAAGCAAACAAAATGACCAAATAAATGAAAACACTTAAAAAGCCACATCTAAACTTATCCATACTGACAGTGTCTAACCGTAGCTCTAATGAATGTGTCAATATTCAACCCATGCCAAAATGTTTATCATATCAACTATGGATGCAACAGTTAACCAAATTATTTGCTTAACCAATGTATGAAAAATATATGACAAAACAACTATAATTAAATCATTGATTCTAAGACACAAAATAACTCTTCAGTTACAAGAGTGCATGTAGTGTATGTTTGTTTATATACTATAAGCTTTCAATCGTTGTTAGCACATTATTTGATTTAATACTTTATTAATCAGAAATGTAAACAGCATGTGGTACACAGAAGGACATTAAGGATAACACAAAAAAGTCCTGGGGATCACCGTTTCCATTGTGGTAGTTGAATCATTGACTGTTTTCCATCCTACATTAAATTTTCACCCAGTGGTCTGGGACCACCAGTCTTCCTTGAGAGGGTTCCAGGCGGTCCCCAGCTAAATGATAGAGTTGGAAATCATTGACCCGCTTAAAATTAATCCAAATGGACGCCATAGGGTCCAGATGGCTTTGTTTAGTTGTATTGTTAAACAAGAGGTCTACACAAGTATAGAGAATGTAAAATAATTGTTACTTTGATCAAAGTTTAAATACTGCATGGAATAGCAAGGGGTAGGGACAGTTCATTATCAAACATGCAAGGGGTAGACAGTTCATTATCAAACATGCAGGGGTAGACAGTTCATTATCAAACATGCAAGGGGTAGACAGTTCATTATCAAACATGCAAGGGGTAGGGACAGTTCATTATCAAACATGCAAGGGGTAGACAGTTCATTATCAAACATGCAAGGGGTAGACAGTTCATTATCAAACATGCAAGGGGTAGACAGTTCATTATCAAACATGCAAGGGGTAGACAGTTCATTATCAAACATGCAAGAGGTAGGGACAGTTCATTATCAAACATGCAAGAGGTAGGGACAGTTCATTATCAAACATGCAAGGGGTAGGGACAGTTCATTATCAAACATGCAAGGAGGACAGTTCATTATCAAACATGCAAGGAGGACAGTTCATTATCAAACATGCAGGGGTAGACAGTTCATTAACAACCATGCAAGGGTGGACAGTTCATCATCAAACATGCAAGGGTGGACAGTTCATCATCAAACATGCAAGGGTGGACAGTTCATCATCAAACATGCAAGGGTGGACAGTTCATCATCAAACATGCAAGGGTGGACAGTTCATCATCAAACATGCAAGGGTGGACAGTTCATCATCAAACATGCAAGGCTGAACGTTCATTATCAAACATGCAAGGGTGGACAGGTTATTATGTAACATGCAAGCATGTTTCATAATGTATAAATGTTATCAAATCGCCACAATAGACCTTTCCGTAAGCCTCTCCCCAAACTCATCTCATAAATGACTCATGAAATCATCAAGACGGAAATCCGTCCAGGGTAGGGAGGACTTTAAGTCCTGGAAAAGTGTCCAAACCATGGTTGGACCGCGAGTCAACCGTTGCCTGCCGCGCCTCCTCTAGTGTGAAAACACCGGAACTGAAACTAAACATCCTGTTTGGGAAGCTATCTTGCTAATGTCAATCCTGGCAAGCTAGAACAGACCCATCCTTGCTCCAGAAAGTGCCAATGTACCGACCGGTTATTCAGCAGTAACCCCCGAACATGTTAGTCATATACCTTTTATCCATACCACGGAGCGTTCTCTAGATCCCGAGTTATTCAGCATCCCAGTACACCGTTAGAATGGAGGCAGACGGCAGTGCGCATGTGGTCATAGACAGACCATAGTGAGATCAGTGAGATGGTAGGCACATAAGCAAGGGAAGCAGTTGTTGTATTAAAACCTCCATGTATCATCTCGTCAACTATGTATTGTTATATGTATTGTACAGCTGATAAAAAAAATGTATCGAATACCCACCATCAAAAACAATAACTCAAACCTTTCACTGAAACAACAGTAAGCCTGACAAATGAAGCGTTTTTTTGAAAAGCGAGGCCAGACAAATTTGATCACTCCGCCCTGAGCAGATCGATCTGTGGGCTTTACTAAGGACAATTACCTTCCACTAACCCCACTAGAAAGTCCCCCATGCCCCTCGCCTCCTTCCTCCCCTCTTCCCCTTCCTTCCATCTACGTGACCCAGACAAAGTCCCCTGGCCCCCCTGGTGTCGTCCGGTGAGGAGGTCTGGTGTCAGTATGGACTTCCTGGGCTGTAAGGGGGCTCCGTTTCCCCCCAGAAATATTTGCCCGGGATGAAAAAAAAAGGCCTCCATGAGATCATGTGACACTAAGGGGGCCGGGGGTCCACAGAGAGCGCCTCCTGAGCTGGCAGCGCCAGTCTGCCATGCATTTCTGTGGTACACCAAGATACGCTAGTGTTGTGTATTTCCCCCAGTCCCGGCACTCCCAAATGGCCAGCGCTTTTGGAGCGCTGGACGCTTAGAGCTGGACAGCTTTTTGGAGAGGAACTCTGCCCTTTTGATCCTCCCGTCTACTGTATGTCTGACAACCGGTGTTGAATCATACCGTGAAAACTCCATGTTTACAGCTCCAGCTATTTGTGCGGATAACACAAATCCGGACGTTTGAGCATGGCGATGGCTGGATTAGAAGCTGCGCTATGGACGCTATGGACATGACTAGATTTAAGACTCTCGTAGAGAGGCATTTTTTGATTTGGACGAATCACATACTGTATGTTGCCTTGCTTGCCGGAAGATCGGGTGGAAGCGTTTCTGCCTCAAAGTAACTCCCTTTCACATATGCAACATCTAAGGGTACAAACATGCAGTTCCACTTGTCCAATCGCTATTCGCCAAGGAATTACAATGGCCAGAGCCATTGTTTTCAATAAAAAAGGGCGTTTCGATCGTCCGTCTACGGCGCTAATAGTGCAACTGGCTGCGCAACTCTGTGAGGAAATTCTATTTATTTAAAACTACAGCTCTGAGCACTGTAATTTCTTGTGAATTACCAGACAAGCGGAACCTCATGTTCGGCGCCTTAAATTTTGTGTACTGAGTTCTTTTGTTTACACTAGCTTGGATCCCAGCCAGAAAAAAACTTCTACTACTTCTTTTGCATATTGAGCTAAAATGTTTTAGAAACACTGTTTTAGAGGGGCTGCCCCCAGGTTCTAACTGTATAATACCAGATGCAATACCGGTTGGCCCAGCTTGATCTTGAAGCAGAGGCATTGAAGTGGCGTGTGGGGGGTTTGGCTCTATGACAACACATGGGGTGAGTGAAGCACCGGTTACAGTATAGTTTAAATGGCATGGCCTTTTTTATGAATCAGGTGAAAGTCATTTCTCATTGTGTCACCGTGTGAGCAAGACGTGCATGCAAAATCTTTATACTGCCCTCATCCTTGCTCGCACGCAAAGTAAAAAAATAAAATAATAAATCCTAAGGCAAGTCGGACGCTCGTGAGTACCATCAACGCTACGGTGGCAACTTGTGTCCAAGAGTCCACAGCACCACAGGGGCAATCAATGAGCTCCCCTTGCTCCACCCCTCGCTCCTGAGCGAGGGGTCATCAATGGCCACACCGTTGCAAGATATCGTTGCTGTTGGACAGAAAGGTCTTACTTCTGTATTTTACTGGGGTTTTTTTTGTATTTTCCCCCCACAAATGAACACCCTACTTGTTCATATTACAGCGCCACATAAATTGCTCGAAATGTAGTGCCAAGCTCGTCGATCTGCTACTTTTGCCATTGTTTTTAATCTTGAAACGGAATAATATTAGGTTTCCACCTGACAGAGACGATATACAGTACAGCGTGCGCGCTGTCAGGTTTGATCGAGAGTCAAATAAAAAGTCACTATGTCATTATAATTTTTTAAAATCAAAATAGCTTTCTGACATGGCATTCAAGCCTTTTAGGAAAAGTATGGCACATTTGCCATTGTGATTGGGAACGAACAGGTGTGTGTGTGTTGGGGGGGCTTACCAATTTGCTGTGGTGATATTTGCAGTAGCCGCAGTATTTCACGTTGTCTGCATCTGAACCTTGTTCCTCGCACAGCAGCCCAGCAAACTGGGCACTGAAGCAACACATGATGAAACACACCCACATGATGAAACACACACACACAAAGAGAAACAAACCATAATTTAGTCCCATCACAATAGGATACCTAGTCGCAATTATTTGAGAGAATTGCAATTATTTCTTGGACAATGTCCACATCAATGCCACATTGTCACCTGTTGGTACCCCAAACCGGATGACATAGGGACCCACATTGCTGTCCCTTGGAGTGGCTAGCACCACTTCAAAATAATAGTGGGACTGGCAGATGTAATACAGCCTGTAGATGTTATTTTATTAAAAGTTTGTTATTATATGTTTTTACTGCAAAGGTCTGAAAGCCATACAGAGGTGTCATTTATATCTTAAATAAACCACATAGAACCGAGACCCAGGCTTCTGCGATCTGGTTACTTTCAAGGCTTTTTGTGTGATGCTGTAGATCGGTAGGTGATCAGAAACCTCTCGAGAGCCTGTCTTTGGCTTTTCGATAAAGTTTGGGAGTGATTTCAACGTTGTCTCACCATGTGACGTGGAAGGCCTGTCGGCAGCCATGTTTGTTGCAGGTCATGCAGGCGCCGCTCGCAGCTTTACTCTCCCTGCCCTGATCCTCGCAGATGTAGCACGTCTACGCGCACACACACAGACACAATGGACCCATGTCCATTACAGACACACACATACATACAAGTTAAAATGTCAAACTATAATAATTCATGTGTTGAGCACACAAGTTCGGTTCTGTGCGTGTTGAGTCTTACCTTATTGTAGCGGTCATGTGGTACAGACTGCAGAACGATGGGCTCCATCGTGGAGACATTGGCAAACTCCACTTCAGGTATGTAGAGTGCACAGACCACATGGGCCCAGCCTGAATGCACACGCACACGCGCACACACACACACACACACACACACACACACACACACACACACACACACACACACACACACACACACACACACACACACACACACACACACACACACACACACACACACACACACACACACACACACACACACACACACACACACACAGTGGAAAAGTCATCATAAATCGTAAACCCATATGCACACTGAGAGGAACAAATAAACCATATTGCATGCTGTCACTTTGACTGCACCTTTGCATGAAGATATCACTGCAAAATATTTGCAGGATCCTCCTGTTTTTAATGCTTTTTTTCTCCACCCAGCTGTCAATTATTAATTAATGTGATCCTGGCCTTGACACACCCTCACACCCTCCGCCAACCTGCGGAGGCTGGCCTCATGCTTACTTCAATGCATGAGGAGTCCAAGATGCCTTCTTTTCACCTGACAGGGGGAAGTTTCCCTGGTTGGGCGTATAGCGCATGGAATGAACAAGTTATTCTAACCGGTAACACGAAGCCTCGGCCCTGATCCAACTTGGACCCTGAGCGTAGACAGAGTTACGCATGCGGGGTTAGTCCATGGCGGCTCTTCTACATGCACTTCTTTATCTTTATTTTAGATAATTTTGTAGTAATAGCATAGTATATCCTTTATCTTTATTGATCATTATGTAGTAGTAATAGACAGCACAGGATAGCCTTCATTATCTTTATTTCAGATCATGTTGTAGTGGTAATAGTACAGCATAGACTTCTTTATCTTTACTTTAAATCGTTTTGTAACCCTTTATTATTACTCCTCTTTGCCAACCCCCCTGCCTGGGGTATGTGTGTATGGACACTGATGTCACAGCAGTCAGGGCTCTACACGTAATTACAACACAATCACTTCATATGTGCGAAATTACAGCACATTCATTCATTCACAGGACGGCATGCATGACGACATGCAAAACAGCGGATGCGCTCGCAGCGGGCAACGCTGCGCGCACGCACACACACACCCACACATATACATAAAGGTGTCAGTCAATGAAGGCAAACAGAGGGCAGCAGAGTGACAGGAAGGGGTCGTGGGAGATAAACGGCCGGTTTGACGAGGACTTGAGGAGGAGCTGAAGGGAGGTGAGCAGGAGGTCAGATGGAGGTGAGGTGAGGGGGGGTGGTGGTGGTGGTGCTGCGTTTATGTCCCCCTCGCACCCATCCAACCCCTCGGCTTGCAGCGGAAACAAAAACAGGGCTTAAACTTACAGTTGAACCCCTGACCTGCCTTTGACCCCCGCGGTTGAGCAGGAGGACGTCAGGGAGGGGAGGGGAGGGGTGCGCGGACGGGGCGGGGTGTGAAACAGGAGCGTGTGTGTGGTTGTTGTTTTGAAGTTCCCCCTCCAAGAATCTGAAGAGAGCCTATAAAACAGGACTATAAAATGTGCCACGGCCGTTTTCCAGCCCCCCCCCCAGCCCCGAACCGATGCGCCGACATTCTTTTAACGACAGAAACCACGCCCTGCGTGTTCTGGTGAACGCTTTCTTTTTGCAAAGGAAATAGATTCTCGATGACGAGCTCATGGTACATTGTCGTCTGTTTTCAGCAAATTGAAGAAATGAAAAAAAAAACACAACGCCCGTCTCAATTCGACGGCGCCCAACGGAAAGCGACGGAAGCGAAGCGACGAGTGTTGCTTTGAGCTGACGGCAGCGGCAGGGTCTACATGTCGTTCGCAACGTGTCAGTTTAACACCCACAGTGTAAAAGAAAGACAGAGCTGTTAAAGGGGACAGCTTTTTTTACACTCGGGGTTAAAGAAGCGACACTCAGGAATTTGTGCCGTGTACATTCCAATCTCCCTCTTGAAAAAAAAAGGTATTCGTCCCGACATCACCAAAGAGCCTCGAGAAATAATCGAGCCGCTAACCGTAATGATAACCTCAATGATTCTCTAAAAAAAAGGCGGTGTACACGTCTGGGCTCCTTGGGAACGAAATTAATACAGGACAGAATGGGTTTTCAAGGCGCTTTTTAGGGACGTGGCGGGCCGAATACTTTTGTGTGATTCGACGTGCTGCTTGCCGACATACAAGGCAACAACCTGGTCGAGAGAGAGAGAGAGGGAGAATGTTGTCCCTTACTCTTACGTCTCCTTGTGAAAGGGGATGAAGGTTTTTTTTGCTCTTGGTAGCATGTATGGTGAAAGGATTTGTTTTCAAGCTGTAGCTATAGGGAAAAAGGGTTATACCTGCAAAGCATTCTTGATTAGCCGAGCGGCTTTCAAGTAGTCCATAAAGAGCCGACTGAATAGCAGTGGCAGGACTATAGCCATCAATTACTCTAGCCGGGGGTTGTAGCCGTTTCCACTTACAGTATACCACCTTCTATTTCTTTTTTTTTTGTGCAATCCTGTAGATCGGGAAAAAATTGTATTTATTATTGTCTGAATTTCTTCCGTGTGTCTCGGGCGCTTACAAGCACGCCGTGGACATATAATAGATGCTGTTTTTTTTGGTAGCGTATAAATCAAGACTATCCCTGAGAACCCTGCCGTGTTTGCTCACTTTATTACTGTTCCACCTGAAATAACAGCAGCGACCGGACCGACCGCCTCGCGCGTCCACCACCAAGAGAGGAGGACGGCAACAACAGCACAGAGAACGAGAGATGATAGAGAGAGGGAGGGGGGGAGAGAGAGAGAGGGAGAGCGGGGTCACTGGAAGGCTAAATGAGAGAGAGAGAGAGAGAGAGAGAGAGAGAGAGGGAAAGAAAGAGGGAGCAAGAAAGTAGTAAAACGGAGTGTGTTAGTGTTGTCCTCATGCTTCCCTGCAGGCCTGGACACAATCCCACAGCTGTGGCTCTCACTGACACACACACACACACACACACACACACACACACACAGAATATTTACAGTCTCGTACAAGCTGACCTCCCCATGAACCCAAAGAGGAGACTCCTCACAGGCCGGTGGGAGCGCACTATACCGGGGCCGGATCCTCCCCCTCATAAACACACACACACTCATAAAACATAGATTGGCATGGATGGCACAGGGGAAGACAACACACACACACACACACACACACACACACACACACACACACACACACACACACACACACACACACACACACACACACACACACACACACACACACACACACACACACACACACTCAACAACAACAGCATAACTCTCTCAGCATGTCTCACACGCCTTAAAACTTAGCCCTGCGTGACATGCAATTAATGACCAAAATAAGCAAGGAAGGCAAACAGTGTGTGTGTATGTCCTACCTCCATTATCCGTCCTCTTGAGGGCTCCGTCTTTGTGAGGACACAGCTCACACCTCTGTGAAGACAGAACCGTCAGCGTTAACAGCGAGGCGGCGGGTTGAGAACGGAAGCCGACAATGGCAACGCCGAGCCTATACGGCACGGCGGCGGCAACACCGCCAGGGCCGGGCTCCGTGTGTGTGTGTGTGTGTGTGTGAGTTTAATATAAACTAGCCCCCCACCCCACCGCGTGAGGTAACTAGGCCACAGAGGAGATTGTAAGGGCCTGAGCAACCTTGGCACAAGGCCATGATCTTCTTCAGTAAAACATCCTCGCTATCTAGCGCCTCAGGCTGAGCCTCGGTCTCCTCCTCTTCTCTGTGTGTGTGTGTGTGTGTGTGTGTGTGTGTGTGTGTGTGTGTGTGTGTGTGTGTGTGTGTGTGTGTGTGTGTGTGCGCGCGTGTGAGTGAGAGAGAGAGAGACCTTGAGCCATTATCTCTCTCTGTTCCATCCTTCTAAGCCTAACGGCCAAGGCAGTTTACACTCCTACCAAGCCCTGATGTCCAGATAGGCTGCCATGTGCACTAGGGTTGCAGCTATTAGACTATTAAGGGAGATTAACAGAAAATATATCAATATTTGTATTTATTTATTTGGAAATGTATTATTATTTGTAATTCTGTTATATTAACTATATATCTGAATTAATATCAAACATTATTTTAATGGATTTTGTCATTTGAATGAACAACTAAATTGATTAGCTTTGTAATAATCATGAAATGGATTGCACTCAGCACAGCCCTAGTGGTTATTACAACAATAACTGCTTTGATTCATCTAAATCTATGGTCTATGGTGATGTGTATCTCTAAAAAATGGAGTATAGTAAAGGTACAGCAACATGGCAATTAGCCTGGAACTAGCAGATCTAAAAGCTCACAACCCATCACATTGCACTTTGGCTTTTAGTCATATATGTACAGCATGTATGACGTGGTATACTTTGAAAGCCATTCTGTACTGTACTGTACTTTAATTGAAAAATAACAGCCGTGGACGCCTATTTTGGGGGAGAATGTGAGAATGCAGCAAAGATCTTTGCACCAATTAAAATAAAACACATATATAACACAAATCTGGCATGGGTGTCACTGGCGCAATCATTTCAAAAGGGGGGCCCGTAGGTAAATACATATAAATGAGTCCTTCAATAACATTAGGAACCATGCCCACATAATAAGAATGAATTAACCCCCTCAGCATTCCCCTAGGCAAAGCATTTTGCGGCAAGAAACACTGCCAACTATGAGGGGATAAATGTTTAGACTCACCACACGGGCTGCTCTCTCCTGAGATTCACACTTCCTGCAAAACCATGGTCCGGTGGGCACCTGTACAATGCCATAACAGGCTGGGGAGGAGAGGGTACAGAGAGGAGAGGAGTCAGTCACTCTGACAACAAAAACATCCTAAATCCTATTCCAGAATTCATGCAGTATTTATCCACACAGATTCCAGCATATCACATTTTCGTGACACATATAAGCACCTTAAGAGCTTTGAGCTTTTCAGCTTAAAGGTGCAGGTGAAATGAAAAATATGTTTTTCCACACAGTTAGACAACATCCGTGGACATCATGTGCATACCTGTTATGTAATTATATTTAATGTAATGTTATATTTTATGTAATTATATTTAATTAATGTGATTATATGGAAAAATCCATTCAAAGAAATTGAAGCTCGCCTGTTTTATTTCCATTGCTGTGCGTCCGTTCAAACCCAGCTGTTTATTACAGAACCTATAATATACTAATACTCTTGTATCTTTGGAAAAATATCGACATACACAACAAGTATACGAATGGTTAAGGAATTATTAATGCATTGTCACGAGTGATTGGAGTAGGGTGGGGAGATAATCATAAAGTTCAAAATTTGAAACCACCCATAAATACTAGATTTTGACACAAAAAGTAACTCTGCATCTTGAAAATAACCCCCCACCCATTGAAAATAAAAAAAAGTACCCAAAATGGCCATTTTTTGCTAATTCCGCCTAGCATGCATAAGTTATTCTCACTTTGCCTGTCAGAATACTCATGTTTGTTGAATATGTGACCAAGCCAGCAACCCTCCAGGTCAGAGTTGCCAAATCCAATATGGACGCCAGTGCCCTCCTGGGCCTTCTTAGGTGAATAAAAACCATGAAAGGAACTCCAGAGTGCTGGCATCTTTTTCTATTTAGTTTGAGCCGTGCACCTTTGAAGCTGAAAACACAAAACCTGGGTGTTGCAGTCACTCCTGCATTTTTTGCAGTCTTCTACAAATTCTGTAGTGCCTATTGCCTAATATACTGTATGTAAAGAACACCAGTGAGTTGGCCGGATGTATGAAGAACCAGGATCACTGAAAACGACCTAGAGAGCATTGTACTGTACTGCTTCATATTGTAGTAACTGCACTATGCCATGGCAACTAGCAGTATACTGTGAAGATTTACAAATTTGACTATAGTGTATTGTTGTTGTTATTTAATAACGTTAATCTCTATAGAGGTTATTTCTTTCCTCCTGTTTGATCTCAACTTAATCTCAACTTAATTTGCAATAATTAATATAGCCTATATTAATTAATATAATTAATATAGCCTAAAATCCTACATCCTACATCCATACATAATCTACACAACTCACTGTTTTCCTGAACCGGAGCGCTTGTGAGACTCGGTAGCCTACTGATTTGGTGTGATATTGTAGACTACATCATGATGTGCAGTGCGACACGTGCAGGAAAAAAGTCTTGAACTTTATTAACGAAATAATGAATATCTAAGGGCAGAGCTTGGCTTGGATGGTTTTGTAGAAATATAACTTACATTAACAATGCTCTCATCGGCAAACCAGAACTCGTTAAATGCGCTATAATGCGTGTCCAGTGCTTTCCAATTAAAAAGTCTTTTCGCAAGCCGTTTCCATACCTCATTTGTGCATTACTCTTTCGATACGTGCCAAAATCCGACAACTTTCAGTGAAAAAGTATTTTTGCACAAAATGGGAACGCATTTTAAGTGTTTACATTCAACATTCTCTTCGCAAGAGCCGTTTTTGCGCAAAAATAGGGCTTATGGAAACGTGGCTTATGATGACCTGTGTTGGGTGGTTGCTGGATTGGTCACAGATTCAGCAAACATGAGTATTCTGAACATTTTGGGCACCTCAGAAAATCTGTAGCTCCCACCAACTAAAAGTCATTGAAAAAAAGGTGATTTTCTGGTATTTCACCAAGGATAGAGAATTTTCCACAGTTCTGATGTTTTTCCACGGCGGTCATATTAGCCAAGAACAGTTATCGGTTATAACAATATTCTCTCCTAAATGAAGCACATTTAAATCTTAGCCAGGTCCTCAATTGTATGGTGCTGTGATGAACTGAATTGTCTGATGGGCGATTTCTGCGGTTTGCTTTCATTCACTGCCATGCACAGTCAGTGTAAAGCGCTTTAGTCAAAGGGTGTCGTATGTACTGTTATACATTGTTTACTATTTATTTACCCGTTTACTTACTTACAAATCGCTGCAAAGTTTTTTGTTTTTTTCCTGTTTTTTTCCTGTTTACTTCATCACATGGCAACCGCAGTGATAGACTATCAATTTTAACCATTCAGAAGTGTGTTGGTGCTCAAAACAATAATCCTTCACGTCTACTCGCAGTCTACTCGTCTACTCTGTCAGATTGCAACAATCTGACCGCTTTTAAAAGCACAAAAACATCTGCCGATGAAACGTTATTTTTCCACAATGCAATTTGCACAATATCAACAACCTCATAACCATCATAAGATTGGTCTAGTTTTACTTAATATTCATAGGTACACGTTGCTATATAGTTTGGGCTTATTTCGGAGTCTAGTTGCTTATTTTGCTTTGCTTTTGTGATTCTTTTTTATTGCAGATGTAATATGCCGAGCAACTGGTTGCTTATTTTGTATTTGTTTTCATAGACCTGGTCGCTTGTTTCATTCACAAAATCATCAAAACAGTTTCTCACCAAAATATACAGTTCTGTTGAGTTCATGCAACACTAGCACTTGCATGAATCCACAGATTCCACTAATTCAGAGGGTTAGTGTTAGCCTATCCTCCCTCTCATGGACTGTTGACTAGCTACTAGCATATAGCATTTAGCCTGTGTGCGTCTGACGTTGGAGCATACTGCTGCTCATTTAAATTATGTATATAAGCCTGACATATACTGTATGTCCCCTGTTCATTGGGGTGTTTAACAAATTCCCAGACAGCATTCTTCAATTAATTCACCCGTTCAAAATCTTCATTTTGAGGGCTCCACAAAAAAAATGCAAAACCAGAACCGGATGTAGACTAACGGCGTGTGCTGTCATGCCGGACTTGGAGAAGACATAGTGTTACTGCGACTGTCAGTTCAAATGGTAGTTCCCTGTTGATATTGACCAGGGGAAAAGAATCTTGCTTGCGGCATGGACGGATTAACCCCTGCGAGGGCCCCCATTGTTTTCATCATGTTTTTGACCTAAATTTAACAGAATCAACAGCCAATGAGGGACCCCAGGAGCCCTTGTCGGGGCCTCAAAACCAGCACAGTTTCCCCAAAGGGCCCAACTGGCCGAATGGCTATTTTGGCCCTAGCTTAAAATACAGTTTCTGTTTACAACGGCAACCTATCAGAAACCACTAAAAAGGACAATTTGCCATTGACCCACACAGATCTGGGTCAATGGTGGTAAGACTGCTAGATTTGCCACAGATATGCATCAATGTCAGGGAATGTGTCACATGTACTCTATGTACTGTATGATTTTGGATTCATACAATGGTGACCAAACAACAGGATCAGTGTTGCGGGGTTTGTGAGGGAAATGAGAAACCAGGTCTATGAAAACAAGACTAAAAAAAGTGACTCAGAGGCTAACAACAGAGAGTATACACAGACCATACATTGGATATATGAGAATCTTCAAGTTCAGATCTGGCAGAAAATCAAGCTCAAAGTCGCTTACTGGGATTAATAAGCAGACATGGCAACCTCTAACGGGACAGAATGCGATGCAAGTGATTTTCAATGGAAGCCACTGACATAAAGCTACAATACTGATGCCCGACACCACATTGTGACAGATGTGACGCTCTATCATTTTTTTAAAACATTTTTCAGCATCCATTGACGCAGCGAGGCATGATCTATCAATCATGTTTTTGTTTCACCAGCGTTTACACTCAACTCCCAGATCATAATTCATTTTTATTGACACAGTGTGACTTGCGCAACACTTCCATCATTCAACAATTGTTTGATTCATTGGCGGACATCAACACGCATGCAAAACATATCACGGTCGCCATGTATTATTGTTTTCTCTGTTTCGCGGGTCAAGTTGAGCTCGTGTGCACTTGTCAGTTCACTCTGTGTCCTGGATGTGCAAAGTTGTGCAATAAATGCATGACTTTTATCCAAGTTGTGCGGTAAGTAGTGGCAGCTGATGGAAGGTGTTGCTCTCTACCTCAACAATCCAACTCCCAGGTGTCTAGCACATTGAAAAGTAGATAGAGTAGACGGCCTTGTTCTCTGGCCAATACCAACAATAAGCCTCTCTGACCTACTTACTAGGGTGGGGGGAGGAAAAATATGTCTCCTAAGTCACAGCCACCAGGCTGTGACCAGGACTAGGACTAAGTATAGCCTCAAAATGTGCAGACCAGTTATGGGTAGTGTCTCCCCAAGAGCCCAGATATTATTTTCTTGCTGTACTGAAATGTTGCCCTTTGTTGAAAACAATATAGCCTTTTGAAATATGGATATTATCTTAATGTCCATCTGATCACCGTCTTGGGAAACTGTAAATAGCTTACCTAAACAAGTTTTTATCTCAGTCCTGATCAGGTGGCCATAATCCACTCCCACAGCATTAATCCAGACGTTTGATTTGAAAATGAAACACTTTAGCTTTTTTGGCTTAAGTAAAAATCATTTATGAACCAGACATGGAAACAAATCACTTCTGACTAGAATGACAGCGTGTTGAAAAGGAGATTTCAAGAGTATAGGTAACATAAAGAGGTGAAAACCATCCTGACACTTATCAACTTTTTTCACTTTTCACTTATCACTTTTTTAAATGTACATTTTAAATACATCACTAATTAATCCTAAATTAGTTTTTCCATGGACATCTAAATAATTGATTCCGTGCATGGGTGTTTTTTCTGGTGTACAAAGTTTTATTCTGAAGTTGAAATAAACATACTAACAGGCTACATATCGCTCTTCATTAATGTTTACTGTTGTTTATTTATTTTTTTCCTTGAGATTTAAGTGACTTATCCACTCCAGTCCTTTTTAAAAGCTACAGTCGGATAATTTGGCATCTATACTATTTGTTTACAAAAACAGAAACAAAACATGCATGCATTCGCAGTTAGCCCTACTGTACAGTACTGCAGAATCTGCACATGCTGACCTGCTGTCACCAGAGTCGGCTGTCAAAAAAATACACATGCACTTGGCCTATGTCCTAGTTGGCCTGTGCCCAGCAGCTATTCAGTTGGTAAACAGTGCAGGTTATCAGGGTGGCATTCTTGTAGTGGGGAACATTAGGCAGCACTGCTTTCTATGTACCAGCCAGGGAGGCCGGCTGGCACGAAGACATATCATCCACATGCAAATAAGCAACAACAAAAAAAATGTTTGCATGGCAAATGCCAATTTTCAATCCGAAAGTGTAAACAGAACAGTACTCATTTCAACATTGGCCCCAGATTGCCCCCCCCCTACCCCTTTGACTGTGTTTACACACACACACACACACACACACACACACACACACACACACACACACACACACACACACACACACACACACACCACAAAAAATCACCACATGTCATTGTTGTTATCCATGCACAACTCTTGATGGTCCCATTCCACTCTTCACTTTAGCCATGTGCTACACTTGACACTATACAATTGGAACCAAGTGGACATGAATGGCCCGCTAGAATTCCATTTTGCATGCTTCCATGATTTCAGACACACAGTAGTAGTAGTAGTAGTGGTAGTACTAGTAGTAGTAGGCTAGTAGTAGTAGTATACAGGCAAGGATCGCCCTCATGCAGCCATCCAGTGAATTCAGGACAACAGTATGACCCCCTCTGACAGAGTGACCATAACCTTGGACCACCACCAACCAAGTCACAAACAAACAAACGCCCCCAGCCAGTGCCCACCACCACTACCACCGACGCGATCTATGCCCAGTCTCTCTTACCTTGGTGCACGGCGACGTTACAGCCGTGTCCGTCGCAGTAGACCAGCGGGTTCTCTGCCCAGCCTCTCTCGTCCGAGCACACGCAGCAGCCTCCGATCATCTCCTTCATGTTTCACTACCACAACACAGCAAACGTTGTCTGTCTGTCTGTCGACGCCGCGCACGGCCAACCGCACACACACGTACCAAAACAGCTCCTTCTACCGTGCTGATCTACTGTTCTATCTGTCTGATGTTGTTGTTGTTGAGTGGAGGAGGAGCATCAGACACCAGCAATAAGCGGCGGCGGCCATGCGAGGAGGATTCCCGGCCTGGAAGAAAACCAAACCTTCCCCCCGCGGCGGCCACGGCACACGGTCCTCTTCTTCCGCGGATAAAACAAATGAATAAATAATACCTTTTAGGTTCCGCTCGATCCGGACGGCATGGTTCCTTTGCTAAGTTTTTAAAGTTGCCTCTACATTGCTTTTATTGTTTCCTCCAAACCCCACAGGGTCTTCTTTATATTATTTGTTTTTTCCCCCCCAAAACATCCACTAATACTACTACTTCTCCATCGCGGCGGGGCTGAGCAGCGAGGAGAAGGAAGGGGGAGCTGCTTACCAGAGCCTTAGAGTGTAGACAGAGTTACGACAACTCCGTTCACTTCATGGGGGCCAGTCCAATGGCTGCTCTTCTGCGTAGACTTCTATTAGGAATGGGGACAACAAATAGGGACAGGAAGTAGGAAGAAATGCATTGGACTCAGGCAACAACACAACTTGAATCCCTTGAATGCCTTTATCTTAGAAAGGTTTGCAGGATTAGTAAAACATACATTAAAATACATTAAAATCGTCACTGTACAAAAAACAGTTGCCATGTTGCACACGTGCATAAAATAGCTGTGATTTGCGCCGCCCTCGTTGAAAACAATGTATTTCCAACTCAAGCTTGTCCCTATGCAAGCTGCATGAACAGCGCTCGAGCGCTCAGGTTCTGACCCCACAATGTCGCAACTCTGACACTAGATGGCTCCGCTGCTTACTGGCGACGTTGAGGGGAAGTGCGTCACGGCGCAAGGAAGGAAAAGGAAGGAGGCCGTGCGCGCGACATGCGTGCGTGTGCACGTGCCTCTGACAGCGGATGAAAGGTGGGGTGTGATTGGTCTCTCCCCCTCTCTCAGCGAGTGTGTGTGTGTGTGTGTGTGTGTGTGTGTGTGTGTGTGTGTGTGTGTGTGTGTGTGTGTGTGTGTGTGTGTGTGTGTGTGTGTGTGTGTGTGTGTGTGTGTGTGTGTGAGAGAGAGAGAGAGAGAGAGAGAGAGAGGGAGAGAGAGCCCGTGCCATTTTAGTTCAACTTCCAGGGTTGCCAGGTATTATATAAGCGTCTTTGGGGTTGTTGTAAGGTTTCGAGCTTATGCATGTAGTCCTTTTTTTTCTTCTTATTTATAGTGTAGTGTGTACTGTGTAGTGACTTACTGTATTTTTTTGCCCCCAAAGAAGTCAAGCTTCTTTGGGGCATTGGGGTTTTCATTGAGCTGCTCGCCTGTTTCTCTCGCACAATCTGGCAACATTGATCACTTCCCACATGGCTGAGTCAGTTGAAACTTTGTAGCACCACGAGGCTGTGCAGGTTGGTGTGTGGACGAGTAGTTTACTGTTGTTGATACTGTTTCAAAACATATTACTACTGTCCATCATAGGCTACAGTACAGTGCAGTATATATATATATATATATATATTATATATATATATATATATATATATATATATATATATATATATATATATATATATATATATATATATATATATATGTGTGTGTGTGTGTGTGTGTGTGTGTGTGTGTGTGTGTGTGTGTGTGTGTGTGTGTGTGTGTGTGTGTGTGTGTGTGTGTGTGTGTGTGTGTGTGTGTGCAATACAAGGTGCATGCTTTACATGGTCATCATTACGTCATTATTATTGATTACTACTATAGTTACTATTTGTCATTTAAACGTTAAAACTGTTGCTGTGCATAGTTAAATTATTACAGACTTGATTGGTGTATATCTGTTAGTATTGGTTATTACTTTAGTATTGTTAGAACACATTGTTTGCAGTCGATTATTTGTTAGGGTTGGTTGGTTGGTTGGTTGGTTGGTTGGTTTGGTTGGTTTGTTTTGTTTTACTTCTGCTGTGTGTGTGTGTGTGTGTGTGTGTGTGTGTGTGTGTGTGTGTGTGTGTGTGTGTGTGTGTGTGTGTGTGTGTGTGTGTGTGTGTGTGTGTGTGTGTGTGTGTGTGTCTGTGTCTGCGTGTGCGTGTCTGCGTGTGTCTGCGTGTGTGTGTGTGCTGTCAGCACTTTATGGATTGTCACTTTGGGATACTGGCCAATAGCCATTATTAGATGGATCATTTTGGACACAAGCCTTTAAGTTTTTCCCCAGTGACTGTAATTTAACTGAGAGGGTTTTTTTTCCAGTAATATAATTTATATGGCGCATAGAGCAGGGTATAAAATTACTATTATTTCAAGTAATCATTACTCAAGCCAAAACACAAAATAACAATAACAACCAATATACCTGTATAATCTGTGGCAAATCAATAGTCAACATGTCATTATTTCTGTCCAGCTATCTGATCTGTACACAGATCTACATTTAGATTTTGACTTGTGAATATCACAGCATTCAGTCTTATTCCTATTTAGTCTTCTTAGTCAACAAAATGAACACTGCATTTTTAATGAAGAAAAATACAGATCGGTCCTGTTGTAACCACACGTCTGCAGATGTTTACTATAGTTTTCATTTGACAGAATCCCATTACTGTTGCTAAGGATGGTCCTGACCTGGACACACACACACACACACACACACACACACACACACACACACACACACACACACACACACACACACACACACACACGCACAGGCTATTTCAAGCACTCAGCCGCATGCGCTTGTTCCAGTGACTCCTTGGAGCGAGCTGGCGCTCTTGGTTTCCAGAGAAACGTAATGACTCGCCAATAATGTGAGAGAGCACACGAGGCATCCTCCGTGTAATATGGTGAGCGAGAGGTCCCTGGGAGTGCCTGGCCTTTGTTTGCCTTAATTTCAAATTGCTCAAATGCTCCAGTCGACTCTGGGCACTGCACTAAAAGGTGGGAGGGGGGAGTGGTGCTGGGGGTGCATTGTGTGTGGCAGGGGAAACCTATTAGAGCGACGGAGAACAAAGACAGGCAAAGGATGGGGCAGCTGTTGCGTGGTGCTGGGGTGAGGGGGGAAGGCGTACAGCCACCGAAACACTGGAAATGGTAAAAAAAAAAAAAAAAAAAAAAAAAAAAAAAAACTTGCGTTTGATCACATCAAAGTTTGGGGCTTTTTCTGAGATGACAGAAATCCTTCCAGAGAGAGAGACAGAGACAGAGGCAGGGAGAGAGACAGAGGAAATCAAATAAAACATTCAAAAGTACAAAATGCAGGGAAAAGGGATGTGGTCAATTCTGAATAGAGCATCTTGTCATGTCGGTGTGTGGGCTGATGACTGAGTCATCAGTCCTGATCAGTGTTTCAGGATTTCAGTCTGCATTCCATTCCTTTGATATTATCTCCAGTAATGTAGTAGCAAAGTTAGGCCTACACTAACAGGCTTGAGAGAGAGAGAGAGAGAGAGAGAGAGAGAGAGAGGGAGAGAGAGAGAGAGAGAGAGAGAGAGAGAGAGAGAGAGAGAGAGAGAGAGAGAGAGAGAGAGAGAGAGATGGGGGGCTGACATGTATTTTCAAGGATATGCTATAGAGTATATATAAGCAATGCACATTCTGCTCATGTTCATTGATATTTTGGATTATAGCATTCAATCCTATCCTATAGTAATATGCATGAAGCTTGACCTACATCCCATTATAATCTCTTAACTATAGTCACATAAGCCTCAGCTGATATACAAGCTCGCAGGTGCAGTATACTACACACTATGAGCTCGTAGATCTTCTATTGATTGTCACTACACAAGATTAATCACTCATGTAAGCCTAATGGTAGATAGATAGACTGGCAGTGTAATTGCAATATAGTCATACAATATTGTATTGTGAAATGAAAAAAAAAAACACACAACTGATACATCCAGAAGAAAACCTTCATAACAATATAATGCCTGTTATCCCATTAATATGGGTAATAATAATAATAATAAATAAGTTCAAAATGAGTTTGAAATTTGTGATGTGTTATTTTTTGAGGATTTATGAAATTGCTGTTTTCAATATGAACTGTCACACGCTACTGCGTGAAGATGCTGTAAATATGATGAATGTGTGCAATAGTTTCTTCCTTAATTGAATGTGTTTGTTTATTTGACAGAATTGTGGGGAAAAGTTGAATTAATTTAAAAACAGTTGTACACCACATGTCTGGCCATATCAAAAGCACATATAAAATTGGGCTAGCAGAACTGCAGTCTTCATTTGTATATGCTGAAATGTGTCAAATGAAGGTGTGAAATGTATGATGCAAAAAAAAATCACTTGTCATTTCACTTGTCTAAAGTGTCTATATGTACATACAAAAATGTTTGACCCCAGAGGCTAGATGTGATGGAGTTGCCCTACACCATTACATTTTAGTTAAACAGTGTAACTGCACCTTTACATTTTGTATATGGTGCAAGGTATGTGTTTTCATTTCTTTCACCCTCACCTGGAGGACAACACATGCCATGAATGCATCCAGGGCTGCAGCTGAGAGGGAGGTCAAAGGGTTATTATTAGACATGGGTTTGGTGTGTTTTTATTTGCTGTGTATTCATAGCCGCAATGCCCTTGGAAAAAGGGAAAGGGAACATGAAAGCAAACTTTTGATCACCTCCATCTGCACCCCCAAAAAAGTAATTCAAATTCACCACGTAGCCTCGTTTGGCAACCAACCGGTCACAGCAGCACCGGCCTTCAGGCAATGGGATTGGCCGGGAGTCCCCAGGTCAGGACATAGAGATACAGAGAAGAATAAAGGGGCATTTCCATCCATAGTTGTGCTTGAGGAAGAGGAAGAGGAAGTAATCAATCCACAGGGGCCTCTGTGAATGTTTGTTCCATATGGAGAAGTGTTGGCACAGAACATTGAATGCATTAGAGCACTAAACATATTTATTGTCACATAAACATTACCAAATATGGTATTAATAAAACAATATCTCTCATAAAAATACATTGGAGTACATATATGACAACTTGAGGTATAGGTTCTTTAGTATTTCATTGTGACTACACAAAAACATGAAAGATATATCATGGGGGGCATCATATCTCTTCATTTCACAAATTCACAAAGGTAATTGCTTATCAGAAACCTCATATCGCCATATTTGAACTTCATCTTTTTTGTAGAGGTTCACCATCAAAAATATAGCGGAAATAGGGGATCGTAGCTCACAACACATTGCATTGTGCGCACATGGTAGCGTGTCCAAGCCAATTATGGCTCTTATTATGACCTAAATGGATCAGGAATTGTTTAATAATATAATTTAATTTTCAGCCAAATAGATTTTCAGTAGTTCAGGAATTACATTGTTTTAATGTATTAACTAGCTTAGGCATAATAGCTCTAGCCTGTAAGTTGGCACTCTCCATAAACATTGGACCTTGTTGTTTTCTTTTTGTGCGCATGTGAACTTTTAGTAATGCAACCCACCAATTAAAAAGTGATTAAAAGAAGACAAATGCAATCTCAATGTGAATGGCCTTTAAGATTAGGGGTTAAGTTCCTATATTCTGCCTGGGACCTATAGGTCCACACAGTTTGAGAGTTATAAAGGATAGAGAGGAACACCCCCTCCCCCCTGCGATTTGTCTTTGCTCAGTGGTCTTTCGAAGCAAACGTAGACGCCCTTTCCGGCTTTGAAACACAGGTCTCGATTGAAGGCACATTTTTCCCAAGATTCCTTGCAAAGCATTTGCCCTCATCAGTGGAACCCGGAAAAAACACACTGCGATTGGCCAGTAGTCAGTTTAGTGACAGTGAGAAATGTAGGAGTCACATGAGTGTCGTCACTTGAGCTGGGACACAGCGCTCTGACACGACGTATCTTCAACCGTGCCATGTCATGATTCCAACCTGCCATTGTTGCGACCCATTACTCCGAATTTAACCCTCACCCTCAACATAACTGCGAGCATGACGCCGTGTGGACACAGGGATTAAAACAATTAAGGCAGCCAACCTGCAGCGCTGGTAGTGGATTTCCAGTGCATGTTTGGGAATTCAGATCTATGATCAGTCCCCTCAGCTCAGCTCAGCAATGCCTTCAGCACTTCTAAATAAGAAAGCCACGAGAACTGTTGCTTTATGTTCACTCTTTATTGTTCTCTGTTAGTAATCTCCCTTTCTCCGATGTAGTATTGTTGTATTAATAACTTTGTTGTATGAGTTTGTTTGTCTTGTTTTGTATTGTAATGTATTGTGTGTCATCATGAGGCATGACTGAAACCTTTAGCACTGCACTTCACATCCTGCCTTTATTGGAGACCTGTAATCGCCCAGAGGCATTTTTTAAAAATATCTATTCGAAGCTCCCATAAGAACGCACTACTCCCGCATTTGTCAATCAAATATTGGTTGGCCCCACCCCCTGCTGTTTGCTTCCCGGTCATGCTGGGCGAGACATACATACACTGTAGAGTCTATCAGTGGAAATTGCGGTATTTGAGTGGAACTATCCCCTAAGGAAATGACGCTGAAACCAAATTACAAATCAGTTTACATATTCCACAAATGAAACAAGTGCTGTGAATGGTCAGGAAATACATCTGTCGGAATTTCCCACGGCCACTTCCGGTTGATAGTTGCCTTTGATCGTGCCCAGGCTTTCCTTTTCGCAGCACAGATGAGGTAAACGTGCCTCTACACTTGGCTTGTGCACAGTCTGTGTTTTCGGCAAGCTGTCACGTCACATCCTCCTTTTTTGAATGGGTTTCGATGACACTTCCGGCTTGTTCTGATCTGCATCTTCGGCAGTGGCTTACTTGCAGGAAAAGCCTGCAGTTGCCGGAAATAAAAAGCGGAACAAGCCGGAAGTGTCATTCAACCCATTCAAAAAAGCAGGACGTGACGTCACAGGTTGCCGAAAGCACAGACAGTACACAAGCATGGTCTTCAGGGGCTCTAAGCTTGTGGAGACTGAGGCTACTTCCGGGTGGTACCTCTCAGAGCCTTAATATGACTGGTTAACAGCGCAGCTGATTCTTGGGGTACCTTTGAATCACGTCTATGTTATGCGTCTATGTTACAGGTTTCCTTGTGGAGGCCTGCCTGCAGTTCCAGCTCATGCCCACATGTCTCTGCAGCTTCGATGTTGGCCAGCCCGACGTTGGCCAGGTGAACATTCAGTGCCTGTTTGTTTGCGCTTCCATTTTGGACTGGACACCAGTCTATAATCCACTATAACATATAGGCTACATATATGCACACACACATGGACCTGTAATTTTAAATCTGTCTGTATAAAATTAGGTCATCATACCTTTAATTATATTTACATCTTATGAGCTGGCTAAAGGTTAGCATGTGCATTTGCTTTTTCACAGTATAGCCTAGTTTTGAAGGTACATGGCGTAACTTACAATTTCCGTTGGAAGCGGAAAACCACAGCCTCTTTTTATTGTTAGGACCGTGGGTGACCCCTCCATCTCTCTCTCTCTCTCTCTCTCTCTCTCTCTCTCTCTCTCTCTCTCTCTCTCTCTCTCTCTCGCACGCACGCACGCGCACGCACGCACACGCAGTCGAACAACGTAAAACAAAAAAAGGAGAAGGAAGAGAGGATGTGTGGCCCAAGTTATTCAACTGTCTGTTGCTTCTGACAGAAATGTATACTTCTTTAGGCAGTGACGTGTTTGGTAACAGAAATATATGCCTTAAAGTTAGGCTGGTCGGCTATACTATACTATATATTTATCTAGCTATTTAGTTGCTGCCCATGTGTTGATGAGCTCCTGCTCCTGCCCTGGACTTTATAGGCTACCAATTCGTACCTCATATATATATATATATATATATATATATATATATATATATATATATATATATATATATATATATATATATATATATATATATATATATATATATATATATATATATATATATATTAATCTGATTTAATTTTTAACGCAATTAATTCAAGTAGGCTACACTGAACCCACTGGGCACATGATCATTGAAAAAATGGGTCATGACATTTAGCTGTGTCTCCCTGTAACCAGGGCCATAGTGTATAACTCGAGGGGTCTACAAGCATTGGGGACACCTATTTTGATAGGGAAAAAAAAGATGAACAGATCTTTTCCCCAGATTCATTTTCTTTTTTAAATGATCAAATCCTGTACAGGAAAACTGCATGTTTTGGACGTAGTTTGAATGGTGATTAATCATGTTTAAATTATTTGTGAAGCTGTGATTAATCATATATATATATATATATATATATATATATATATATATATATATATATATATATATATATATATATATATATATATATATATATATATATATATATATATATATGTGTATATATATTCAAGCAAATCCAGTATTCTCAACACGGCGCTGATGGCAGGGTGAAAGGTGAAAGTACCCCTCCCCCACCACACGCACACTTAGGCGCGCACGTACAGTGTCAAGCTCTCAAATGCGTTCTTGTGATCACTGTAGCCTACACTTGACACCTAGTAGGCCAAT